>JAYKKI010000021.1:5437500-6182500 GCA_039881145.1 Druceiella hillmani | reverse complement strand
TACCATCTGTCGCAAATCTTATTCACATGCTATCAACACTGTCAAGTTTGTTGATAAATTTATTTATAGGGCATAGTATATTTCAATATAAATTTTCAATTGATATTGAAATTTTAGGTTAGTTGTATGTTGTTTACGAAGGTTAACACTTTTACATCTAACAGGATCTGCCAAAGTCATACCCCTCTCACCCCCCGCTACCCATAACAAGAATGACATGTGTAAACATTAGTAATGTTCATATATGACGTAAAGTGTTATTCTCTATTGTTCACACATAACATCATAAAAAGAAAAAGGGATTTTTATATTTTAATTAAAACCATTACAACAAAAATATTTCACGACAGACAAATATTAAAACAATTTCAATTTCAAATATTTAAATGTCACTACCATCAAAATACATTGCAAGAAAATTTAATTAAACGTAAGTATGTAGTTTAAAATATTGTCAGAATTCTGCGAATAACACTCTGGAAGCACTAGGTGATAATTACTTACATGAATGTGGATAAATCACACAAATAT
The DNA here is from genome assembly GCA_039881145.1 of Druceiella hillmani. Classification (NCBI taxonomy): domain Eukaryota; kingdom Metazoa; phylum Arthropoda; class Insecta; order Lepidoptera; family Hepialidae; genus Druceiella; species Druceiella hillmani. The sequence goes on along the minus strand of JAYKKI010000021.1, from coordinate 6,181,969 downwards.
ATACATGATTATAAAAATATTTACAAGAGTATGAGATATATTTCCAATTTTTTATTACAACTCCACACTTGACCAGCAATAAGTGATACTCTGAGACGTAAAGTATTTCGAAATGCCACATATCAGTGTTACTACTCACTGTAAACCTCGGGAATGTAGTAGGTACTTTCCGTCGCGAGTGAAAAGGAAGAGAAAGTGGTTAGGTTAAGGAAAATGGAATAATATTTGGTAAAAAAATTATAAAATAACACTATATGTGCATTAATAAGCAGAATTTTTCTGGGGAGAGATAGCACGGTCTGGCACAATCACCTAATTTTTTAAATTGACCTGATATTAAAAAAATTACGTTACAATAAAATTCACTTTAACGATGCATCCACATTAATATTTTCTATCAATACAACAGGAATTATTTTGGTTAAATTTTTTTCTGGAGTTTGTGCTAAACACTTTTCAACTCTGGCGAATACATATAAAATAAATTGATGATTATATGATTTAACCACTTGGCACTTTCAAGTATAATGACTACAGGAAATATTTTACTCTACTCACAATTTCTTCATACAAGGGGCTTGATCTTTAATAAGTTTACAAAAAATTAAATTTTTATTGATGAAATTTTCAAACTGTTAACTAATCAAGTTATAATTTTTCTGATTTTTTACTATACTTAAAAGGCTTCAAGGAGAACTAGGTAACAACTTTACAGAAAAAGCATTTGTAGTTGCAACAACTGTTTTTATCAATAATTTCTAATGCTAGTAATAGAATCAACAATCTTATATATGAATAATTTGTGTTTAAATAATATTCACCATTATTTTAACAAGATAAGTTTTAACATTTGGTTTACGTTATTGAATTTATACTTTCCCAATTAAGGCGCTCTTCTTCCCTTAATTTCCGCCTAAGCTTATAAATATTTTTATTTCCTTATATAAACCTTCCTTACAAGTTTGAACTTTTTCAATCTTCCGAGTTTTTCGTTTTTTAATATTAAAGACCCAGTAAAGCTGCCTCTAATGAATCTCTTCTATTCATTATAATAAAATTCTTGAATACATATGTAATTTCAAAACTAAATATTCGTAACTGATGTTCATATACTACACTTAGCTGAGCAAGCGAAAAATGGGTATATGGGGATATTATGGTATTATCATGTAAATAACCTTAGACCTTCTTCCGCTGAAGCAACTAAAGTCTTGGTGGTAGTTTCTTGCCGCAACTCTTCCTGAGCTTGTGCCTGGTTTTTCTACTGCTGCTCGTTTGTTCAACAAATTTTTGCTCACTACGGTATTGCTGTATAAAAAATTTAGATGTTTAAAAGTTTTAAATTTTTCATTAATGAAGTATCTTCTTCCGACACTACTTTGCCCTGCAAAAGAAAGAAAATATTAAATTAAGTACAATAATTTCGTTGTGTATGAAAGACGTACGAATATCGTTTCGTGAAATTAAATATTAATTTATTTCTTTCTTCCATTCGAAAGAAAATTTTTGACAAACAACGTTTTGAATCATTCTTAATACTACTTGCAGCATAATTTACTAAAAAAATTAATATGAAAACTTTTCCCCCAGCGGGTAAATATACTCAATAACTTTTAGAAAAAAATTTATGGGATTTTCTTTAAAAAAAAGCTCGGCACAAAACTTTAATTTGTATGACAAATTTTATAATTCATTTTCTATTAAATTGTTTATATTAATTGTAATCGACACCTAAAAATAAAATATTACTTAATTTAAGTTTTCTTTCAAATAAAAATAAACATTTATTTTTACTAAAGTACAATGGCATATGTAATATTATTTACATAATCATGTTACCTGAAAATATAATACTTTCTTCGAAACATTGCAAGAGTTAATTCATACGTTTCAGAATGACTTTCCAAATTTTTTTTAGCCATAAACATCATTGCTACATCGCAAGAACCTGCAATTATATTTTGCATAATTGGTGTATAAATTTACATTAATCGTTGAACACTATAAATATAATAACACAACAACGACAACACTCTTATTATTTAATTAACGTAAAAGCATTAGAGTATTTAATATGTTAAATATAATATATGTTTGCGCAGTATAGGTTTTCTGACAGTTGTTTGGGAACTGGGTCGCTTAGCATAGTGTGGTTTGCGTCTGAGTTTTCTAGATATAGTAGTTTTCGTAGGTTTTTTGCCCATGCGATATGCAGTTTTTGTCAGAGGTCACCATATGTATTAATATTTATATTCTAAAGTACGCCGACTTGAAGAATCTATATCTAGGAATCCTTCTAAAGAAATACTACTAAACCTAAAACAAAATTTTTTTGAAATGTTTATATTTATATTTTTGTCGGTTTATTTGTTTGTCAGTGCGCTTACTCATTGCGGACGTTAATTTCAGCAATGGCTGAATTGGATGCCGTTTTCAGTGATATATTTAGATTAGCTTGGGTTAAAACTTTAGGTTCAATTTAATTTCAGTCGGTTCACAAATAAAAAAATATGTCGATCTTGAGTATACCTTCGTTATACAATTTATTTGCCAACGCCATCCATTAGCGTTTTTAGTAAATTTTATCTTTACAGAATTCGGAGGGGGAAAAGAAAAAAACACAAAAATATTTCTTTAAATCTTCACGTGATTAAAATCTCAGACACAACAAGTCCCTTAATAAAGGGTTAAATGTGACTAAGGCTCGCTAATCGAGGATTCCTTACTTGGCTTTGAAGTGAAAGTGTTTCGTCTATCATAATTCTCTATTATTAATAATGGAGAATTATGTTAGACGAAACACTATTTTTTGTATTTCCCAGTTAAATAAATTTTTAATAATAACAATATACATCTGGAATCAATATCAATCAGTTACAGTTTTCTTACTGCTTCACTAAAGGCTTTTAAAGAATTTTTTTTTCTTAATTTTAGGTTTAGCAGTTTCGAAAATTACGGGGTTATTTTTGATATTGTTTTTGGTGTACATTTGCATAAAGCCTAGCAATAATCATGAAAACAATTTTGTGAAACTTATAATTGACCTCTTGGAATCATATCCACAGTATATGGCGTATTTAAACAAAAATTAATCATTAATATGCCACTACCCGCTCTCCCTTAAATTTTCTTAAAAATATTCATAAATGTTAGGTATTAATGTTAGATATAGTATTAATTCTATTAGACAGACGAGGGTTAATACAATTTATTATTATATCAAATATAAATTTTCCGCATGTCAGAAAAATGGCTGTGACTAATAGGCAGGCGAAAAAGTGGGTGATCCTCTAAAATTTTCGTCTTTTTCTCTGATGTGCCGAAAGTCAAAAATCACATTTTCTAATTATAATTCATTTTAAAAGACAATAACATTAAGGCATGAAAACATTCTTTCCATCTTGAGTATATTTTGAATTAATGAGCTATTAAAACATATACACATCATAAAATAATTAAAATACAATAAACATCTCTATGGTACCTATCAATATTGGTATAGGATGAAAATTTAAGAATATTTTATATATGGATTAAATCTATTTCTTATAACGAAGTATGTAAATAAGCGTGTATTTAAAAAAATTAATAAATTTCACGATGACAAAACAAATTCTTTATTCCTTTTACCGTTTCAATCTCTTTCTAAATTTTTCATCGATTCAGAAGTGGACCGAGCCTTCATTTAGCGAGCTTAAAATTGCCAATGCTCGAATCGAGATATGGAAAATCACAGGATGTAATTTCATATTATATCTACCAATCTGCATGCGTCGCCGACCCCTTAAACGCCGCTTTTTCGAACAGCACTTCCCCGAAAGATAACATAAGTTCATTAATAAAATGACATCAATCCGGGTAATCAACTTCAACAACGATACCAGACCAACGTCTCGCAGCAGATATTTAATTGCGACGAGCTATTTCAATTTCTCCGTTAGTACAAGTTATTTGCTTGATCTAATTACGAACTCTGTCTACAAAATAATTAAACAAATTTTGTCTCTACAAATTTGACCATGTTAATACGTATCAAAAATATAATAAACGGCGCGGCGGTGCCGTGATATTGATTTAACCCGCGCCCGATATTCATAGTTAATTCGCAAGGCTTATCGTTAAGTAATTTATTAATTAACCCTTTGGAAGTCGGACGCCGTTAGCAAAGTAACTGCCGTGATATTGTTAGAAAACAGGGGCCAGGGACGGAAATAAAACGTTCATGGTAAATGAACGTAGAAGTTACTTTTATATTATGATTTCGTTTATTACTGAATTTTTTAATCAAATTTTTTGACACAAGGTATTCATTTTACCTTAAATTGAGAATATTTAAGATATTTTTATGAATACTTATGTGTACTTTTCGCATGTATCATACAGATGTCAAAGTTGTTGAACTGCAACACAATTTTATATTATTGAATTGAAAGATATTGTAATTGCTTTATGATTACTAGTAATGTATTTCTACTTTAGTACTGAGATTGAACAATGTTTAAAAAGTTAAATGTCTAATAAGAAATTAAAATTCTAGGTTAATGACTTTCGGCGAGTAAAGACCAAAATGTGGAATGGCAACGAAATATAGATCGGCGAATCTGTCTTCGCTCAAATCAGCTTCAAGTTAGGTTTTTTTTGGTATGACACTTTTAATCTCCTTCACTATTAGTTCGTGATATTGCATTTTTTGGCGGTAGCAAAACTTTTCAAGATTTTTGCCAAATTTAACGAAATAAATGCGTATTTCAGGTGTATCTAAGATAATTTTTTATAAACATTTGTGACGGTATATATTTATGAAGAAACCCAAAAAAGTATTAAAACCTTAAATTTTTTTAAACATTTTCTTTTTTATCTTTTATGCCACATAATATGTTCAAAAATATCAAAAGATATTGTTTTGTAAAACGATATCTAAATACTCTAAAAAATTTTGTTGAATGTTTTTTGTATGAAACGTTTAAAAAAATTAAGAAAATTACATGATGCAGAACGTAAATCTGCGATTTCACAACTTAAATTTTCCAATAGTATTAGGACCGTATGTTATATAAATAAATAATTACGCTACGCCCTCTTGAACAATTTATTACACTATAAATGGAGCATATTTACGATATATGTCTACCTTATCGAAATCGGTCAAATCGTTCCAATGTTAATAATTTATTGGATCTTTTTAATATTCAAATTGACAGCCAGAGAATCTAACTAAATTTAAAAATTCAAATGTGTATTTGTTTGTCCTTCTTTCGTACCGTAATGGAGCTACAAATTTACGTAATTTTTAGCACAGAGATAAGTGGGCCAGAAAATAAAATAGGCTTCTCTACAATCCAGGAAATCTCTTCCTAACTAAAATAATAAATCCTTGACCATGATATTTTCCAAGTTGGAAAGTAGCTTTTATAATCCGCCACCTATTACTGTGCAGAAAATCATGCCAATCTATTACTCCACGACGACTTGAAAGAAAGACAAATACATTTTCTAATTTTTAAATTTTGGAATTGGGATATTAGTTCGGAAGAGATTTTCTGAATTGTAAAGTCCCCTATACTAATTGCTAGTATTGATCTGTTTCTCCATTGCAATGTGAAAGAAGGATAAACAAATACGTTTTGGAATTTTTAATATTTGTTGGGATTATAAGAGAACTAATACATAGTTAGGTTAACATTTCTTGGGTTGGAAAAATGGAGTAATTATGAAAAATTGGGATTCTTATATTTGTCACGATAAGATTTTTTGAACTAAAAAGTAGCCTATCATAATTTGTTATACGCCAGCCATATTCTTGCAGAAATTCACGTTTATCTGTTGCTCCATTGTGGCGTGAAAGAAGAACCAACAAACACACTTTTGAATATTTAATATTATTTAGGATTGTCAAATTAGTCAGCATGAAATTTTCCGAGTTAGCACTTTATTTATATCATTCTCTGTACAGTAAACCACGTCGAGCTGTAGCTTCATTCCGAAGTGAAAGAAGAACAAACACTTTCGAATTTTTAATATAAATTTGGATTTTTGTTTTACTTAGGAAAACATTTTCTGGATTGAAAACTAGCCTATCTTATTTCCTGGCTCGCTACTTATCCCTGTACTAAAAACCATATCGATTTGTGTCTCCATAACGACGTGAAAGAGGAACAAAAAATACACATTTGAATTATTAACTTTAGTTGGGATTGTCGTATTAGGTAGGACGAGACTCCTCTTGTTTAGAAGTGACCTACGTCATTTCTTGGTCCACCAACTATCTCTTTGCAGAAAGTCACATTGATCTTTTACTTTATTACGAATTACAAATAAACATACCTTTGAATTTATGATATTAATTAAGATTATAATATAACTTAAAATTATATTTTTCGGGACGGAATGTAGCATAGGTCTTTTCCCGGTGCACCAACAACCACTGCGTAAAGTTTAGAAGCGCACACCCTAATTAACGTAAAAAAATTAACCCTAATGTGAAAAAAATTATAAGCAGAAAATATGGCGTAAAAGTTACAGATACAGACCCGAATGGTTAATTAAAAAAAAAACAAAACCAATATATTCAAAATTTAGTAAATAAAATGGATTGCGTTAAAAAATATTGAAACTCGAATTGAAATATACGGAATTTACAAAAAAACAAACCAAAATATCCAAAAATTTAATAAGACGGTCGTTTAAAGAAAATTTATTAATGAAAACACGAACAAATAATAAAAAAAACACAAATCAAGACATCTAAAATCTAGCAACCCAAAAAGGGTTACGTGAAAAAATGTGAATACAAGTGCGAATTGATAATTAGAAGAAAAACAACCCTAAAACATTCAAAATTTAGTAAGCAAATAGGATTATTTAAAAAAAATATTAACACAGACAAGAATTGATCTAAAAAATATCCAAAATCTAAATAAGCAAAAAGGATTGCGTAAAGAAAGTTCATAAGCTTTTGCTTATGAACTTTCTTCGATATAAAAAACCAGCCAAAATATCCAAAAATTTAATGAGCAAAAATGGTCACTTAAAAATATGTATTAATAAATACACAAAGGGCTAAATAAAAAAAACCCAAAGTATCCAAAATCAAATAAGTAAAAAGGATTATGACGAAAAATAATAAATGCAAACAGGAATTGAAATAAAAAATAGGTCATGTTAAAAATGTTTAAATATTGAAAAAAGGTGAATTACATTAAAGAAAAAAGATTAAAACATATTCCCGCAAACAAATAATTAGAAAATTTTCAAACGTTTTTATTTATAATAAATAATCGCGATCTACAATACATATTCTAAAATAGACGACATGTTTCAAAATATATATTGCAATCAACATATAATACATATTTTTCCAAGTCCTATTAAAAAAAAGTCAAAATGTCGTTGGTACTAAATTGAATACCTATGGTATTAAAACACAGATCCAAACGTGATATCAAAATTAATTTAATTATATCGATTTTATTTCTATTGCTTTTTGAGCGGGGAAACAAGTGACAGATTTAACTGACACCCCGCCTTAGCGCACACTGTCTGTTTTCATGCGAGTAAAAGAGAAGCAATAGACATCTCCAAAATGCTCCTTAGTATTCGAGACAAATAATGTGTTTTATTTTTTTAATGGAATCCTATTTGCTTTATTGAAAATAAAAAACAACCAAGATTTTAAATAAGATGTTCACAGTTAGTCTTTTTAGTTCTATTCATAAAGTATTATAGACAATGGAGTTAATTTGGTTTAAAATTATGTTACGAGATATTTTGTATTTCTTTAGATGCAAACTATATTTCAGTAGTATTTTGGAATCAACCAGGATTTTCTAAAATTCTGGTTGTTTGACACGGTGAAGAATAACACATAATTTTTTTCGTCGCCTTAAATTTAACATATTCTTATTGTATTTATTAATGTTATAAAAGTCATCATCGCATGCTTTTAATTAATAAGCAAATAATTTATTTCAGAAATTAGAAAACATTTAACATTAATTCGCTGTCGAGAAAATCAAGCAGCAACTTGAATAAAAAAAATTTAGATAAAAACAATTTAGAACTTGTTCATGCGAAACCTAAGGGTAGTAAAAAATTAGGTATTATTTAAAAAAAAAAGAGCACAAATGAAAAATATGATAAGATCAAATCAATAAGGATCTAGAAGTTGTTAAAGTAAGAAGTCATTAAAATAACGGGTTGAAAATAATAAATATCCCATCTCATTTTATTAGTGTTACCTTACATGGTAGTTTAATAGAATTCTATAATTATCATATTTTTCAGATGGGATGTAGTTTTTTTATGGCAATTTGAGACCATAGAGGAAGTTTTTTTCCAGACAACCTGAACCTAAACTGAAAACTTTTTCAACAAGGCTTTTTAATTTTTCTAAATCTATTGCAGTAAGTTGGCCTTGAAAAGAAGTTTTGGTGAGATAAATATTGCTTTCTTGGAAACATTTGGTATCAATACTTGACTCTAAAAAAAATAGAGTACATGTTCACTCATCGGTGCGCGTATAGAGCGTGTTGCTTGTATTATGTTCCGCCATATAGGCAATGAACGCAAAACTATTTGGTTCTTGATCCTGCATCAATGGTCTGAATGCTAAACGAACATTTGACCAAACCTTTGTAATACCAGCAATTGGAGAAGCGTATTACAAGTCGTTTATATATTATTCGATTAACACTCGCAGCTAGAAATTGCGTTTGAACTTGATTCCTATTCAGAGTCTTAGGTATTTAATACTTAGCGAAATTATTATTACCTGTGCTATTTTTTTAATATATTGTGTATAACCATGTTCATCAAATAAATTTATTATCAAAACATATTCATTTATATTTATTGTTGTTATAAAGGTTTTCTTCGTTTGTTTTTTCTTTAAGGTTTTCTTTTTTGAAAGGAAGTAATTTATTTCGAATATAGGAATATATTTGATGTAAATTCGCTCTCGAATAAATCATACTAGTGAAATTAATTGAAAAAAATTTCGGATCAAAAACAAGATTATTCGCAAAGAGAAAATGCAAGCGAATGAGAAATATAATAGGATTAAAGCAATAAGCATCTAAAGATGCAAAAATAAGGAGCCATTAAAATAATAGGTTGAGCACCAATAAACACTCATTTCATCAGTGTTATCTCCTATGGCAGCAAAACATAATAGTAATATTATCACATATTTCACATAGAATGAACTTATTCTGTTACAGAATGGGACCACGTGGGAAGTTTTACCAGATAATGTGAACCTAACTTATGATCAGTTCCAAAAAGGTTTTAACGTTTTTCTAAATTAATTGCAGGAAGTTGACCTTGATGAGACTTTTATAAACATCTGCATTGCCTTCTTATAATCATTTAGAATCAATATCTGGCTTTGGTAAAAGGGAGTATACCTTCATCCATATATGTGCGTATCGCTGTGATGCTTTGAATACTTTCCGCCGTATGGAGAATTAATAAGCAAGAGAGCTCTAGGCTCTCTTCATAAACGGCCATAGCCGAATACGAAGGACAAGTCGATCTCTGGTATTTTGATTATAGCAACTTCCTGACATTTTGACTTTCCTCTAATATTAGCCTCAAAAACTATATTCTTTGGCTGTCAAATTGAATATTAAAAGTTTCCAATAAATTAATCACTTTGGAACGGTTGGACCGATTTCGATAAAGTAAACTTATATTGTAAATATGCTCGAAATATATTGTTATAAATAGTTCATTAGGGCGTAGCGTAATTATTTATTTATATGAGATACGGTCCTAATACTCTTAGGAAATTTAAATTGTGAAATCGCGGATTTACGTTATGTAACACGTAATTTTCCTAAATTTTTTAAAAGTTTCACACGAAAAAATATTCAACTAAATTATTCTTAGCATCTTATGTTGGCAAAAACTTTATTTTGGAGTATTTAGATAACGTTTTACAAATCAGTATCTTGTGATATTTTTTAAATGTATTATGTGGCATAAAAGATAAAAGAACGTGTTTATAATAATAAAAAGTATGAATACTTTTTTGGGTTTCTTCATAATTATATACCGTCGCAAATATTTATAAAAATATACCTTAGATACACCTGAATAATGCATATATTTCGTTTAAGTTGACCAAAAAGTTTTACTGCCACTGAGAAATGCAATATTACGAACTAATAATGAAGGAGGTTAAAAGTTTCATACCAAAAAAAACTAACTCGAAGATGATTTGAGCGAAGGCACATTCGCTGATCTACCTTTTTCTGCCTTTTTATATTTTGGTCTTTATTCGCCGAAACTCAATAACTAGACCTTTAATTTGTTACTAGACATTTAACTTTTCAAAAATTGTTCAATCTAACTAAAGTAGAAATACATTAATTGTAATCATAAAGAAAGTACAATATATTTCTATTCAATATTATAAAATTGTGTTGCAGTTTAACAACTTTGACATTTGTATCGTATATGCAGAAAGTTTGTTTTTCATTAAACTCAAATTACATATTTCCACAATAATCATTATACCTGAAATTTCATAAAACGATAATTTTTTAAGAGATATTCTTAAACCTTTTGAAGCATATGACACTTAAGAAAATTTTGATTTTTTACCAAAATCAAAAAATAACATTTTTAAAAACCACATTGCAATATAAACAGTCTATTCTTTCAAAACTCTTAAGTATTCATGAGTACATCTAAAATATTCTCAACTTTTGATAAAATAAATACCTTGTGTCAATGTAATTTGATTAAAAAATTCAGTAATAAAAAAATGACTATATATCCGTCCAGTACTATGAACGTTTTACCTTCGTCCCTGGCACATGTTTTCTAACAAAATCACGGCAATTACTTTGCGAACGGCGTCCAGCATCCAAAGGGTTAATTACCAAACTAGTAAATTACTTAACGATAAACCTCGCGAATTAACTGTGAATATCTGGCACGAGTTAAAACAATATCATGGCACCGCCGCGCCCTTTAATCAATTTTTGATACATATTAAAATGACAAAATTTGTAGAGACGAAATTTACTTAATTATTTTGGAGACAGAATTTTTAATTAGATCAAGCAAATAACTTATACTGAAGGAGGAGTTTAAATAGCTCACGCAGTTAAATATCTGCTGCGAGACATTGGTCCGTGTTCGTTGATAAAATTGATTCCCCGGATTGATGTTATTTTTATTACTGAACTTGTGTTATCTTTCAGGGAAGTGCTCTTCGAAAAGGGAGACGCTTGAGGGGTCGGCGACGCATGCGGATTTGTAGACATAATACGAAACTACGTCGTGTAATTTCTAATCTCCCGATTCCAGTGTTGGAAATTTTAATATCGAGCTCGCTAAATGAGGGTTCAGTCCACTGATGTATAGATAAAAAGTTTAGAAAGAGATTAAAACGTTAGAGGGAATAAAGAATTGTTAAGTCATCATGAAATTTATTAATATTTTTTAATACACATATATTTACATACTTCGTTGTAAGAAATAGATTTAAATCATAAATAAAATATTCTTAAATTTTCATCCTGTACCAATATTGATAAGTACCATAGGGGTGTTTATTGTAGTTTCATTATTTTATGATGTGTATATGTTTTAATAGTCATGAATTCAATATATACTCGAAAAAATTTTTTCATTTTTAAAATGTGTAATAATTAGAAAATGTGATTTTCGACGTCCCGCGCATCAAAGAAAAAAATCGAAATTTTCAGAGGATCACTTACTTTTTCGCCTGCCTATCGATCACAGCTATTTTCCTCAGAAATTACTTGATGCGGAAAATTTACATTTCATATAATAATAAAGTATATTAACCCACGCCTGTCTCAATATATAACATTTATGAATATTTTTTAAAGAATTTAAGGGAGAGTGAGAGTGTGGCATATTCATCGTTAATTTTTGTTTATATTCGCCATATACTGTGGATATGATTTTTAAGAGGTAAATTATAAGTTTCACAAAAATGTTTTCATGATTTTTCCTAGGCTTTATGCAAATGGTGTACATTTGCATTTATATTGCCGAAACTACTAAACCTAAAATTAAGAAAAAATCAAATCTTTAAAGGCCTTTAGTGAAGTAGTAAGAAAACTATAACTGATGGATAATAATTCTAGATGTCGTATAATACGTGATATTTGGGAGAATATATTGTTATTATTAAATATTTATTTAACGATTAAATACCTAATAATGGAGAATTATGATAGACAAAACACTATCACTTCAAAACCATGTAAGCAATCCTCAATGAGCGTGTTGGAATCGCATTTGATCCTTTATTCATGGACTAGCTGTGTCTGCGATTTCGTTCGCGTAAAATTTATTAGAAATATTTTTGTGTTTTTTCTTTTCCCTCTCAGAACCCTGTGACGATAACATTTACTAAAACGTATGGCATTGGCAACTAAATCGTATAACGAATTTATACTCAAGATCGACGTATTTTTTTGTTTGTAAGCCGACTGAAATGAAATTAAGCATAAATTTTATCCCAAGCTAATCTGAATACATCATTGAAAACCGCATCCAATTCAGCCGTTGCTGAAATTAATGTATATAATGAGTGTGCGCACAGGGAAGCAAATAAACCGACAAACATACAAATATGAAAATTCCAAAAACTATTATTTTAGGCTTAGTAGCATGTCCTTAGTAAGATTCTCAGACAGATTCCTCAAGTCGGCGTACTTTAGCCGGTCTCGTCTGGGATGTGCGTTTAAAAAGCTGTAATGATTTTTAGGCACGTTGTGGTTAATATTATCATGTACCTAACGGCCGGGGTGATCAGACGGGTCTCAGATTGATGACAGTATCTGTACATGCAAGTGGCGAAAAATACGGTGACCTCTGATAATTATCCTCTGATAATAAATACCACGAGGTCACCGTACGGTGACCTCTGATAATTATCACATATCGCATGGGCAAAAAACCAACTAAACCTACAAGACTCAGACGCGAACACACAACGTTAAGCGACGCTGCTCTCAAACAAATGTCAGAAAACCTTTACTTCGCAAAAATATATTACATTTAACTTATTTAATATTCTAATCCTTGTATGTTAATTAAATATTAAGGGTATCGTTGCTCTTGTGTTGTGTCCATTTGTGTTGTTCAAAGAATAATGTAAATTTTATACACTAATGATGCATAATATAATTGTTGGTTCTTAGGATAAAGCAACGATGTTTACAGTTAAAAAAGAAATCCTTTATAGGTGGAAATTAATACTGACACGTATAAATTAACTCTTGCAATGTTTCGAGGAACGTATTTTATTTTCAAATGTGATGTTACATGATTATGTACATAATATTACGTGCACCATTGCATTTTAGTCAATATATACTTTTATTGTTATTTGAAAGGGAACTTAAAATAAATAATGTGTTAGTTATAGGCGCCGATTGCGACATAATTTAATAGAAAATGGACCTAAAAGCTTGCCATACAAATTAAAGTCTTGTGACGAATTATTTTTTTCAAAGAAAATCCTACGAATTTATTTCTGAAAGTTATTAAATACGTTTGCCCGTTGGAGGAAGTTTTTCAAATTAGTTTTTTAACTAAATAGTGCTGCAAGTGGTACTTAAAATTATTCAAAACGTTGTTTGTCGTAAATTTTCTTTTGAATGGAAAAAAGAATTAAAGGAATTAATTTACTTTCATTAAGCGCCATTCGTACGTCTTTCATACACAATTAATTTTTGTACTTAATTTAAAGTTTTGTTTCATATCATTAATAAAAAATTTAAAACTTTTAAACCTACAAATTTATTGTACAGCAATACTGCACTGAGCAAAAATTTGTTGACACCGACCGAAGAAACGAGCAGCAGTGGAAAAACCAGGTTCAAGCTCAGGAAGAGTTGCGGCAGGAAACTACCACCAAGACCTTAGTTGCTTCTATGGAAGAATGTCGAAAGTTATTTACAGGATAATACCATAATATCCTAATACAATAATTTTTTTTTGCTCAGCTAAGTATATCATATAAACATCAGTTATGAATATTTAATTTTTAAATAACACATAGATTCATGAAATTTATTATAATTAAAAGGAGAGATACATTAGAGACAACTTTTGTGGGTATATACTATTAAATGACAACAAAGTCGGAAAATTAAAAAAAGATTAAACTTCTAAGGAAAGTATATGTACTGAAGAATAAGATTCAGAAGCTCAGGCGAAGTTAAGAAGATTACAGAAACCAGAGCGGTGTGGTAATTTGGAAAGTATAAATATAATAAGGTAAAACAAATACTAAAACTTGTCTTGTAAAAAATTTTTTTGTTATTTACATTATTTAAACACGAATTTTTCATATTTAAAATTTTGAATACTATTATTTGAATTAGAAAATATTGATAGACACAGTTGTTGCAACTACAACTGGTTTTTCGGTAAAGTTGTTACTTAGTTGTCCTCGAAGTCTTTTAAGTATAGAAAAAAATTATAACTTGATTAGTTCAGAGTTTAAAAATTTCATCAATCGAATTTTAATTGTTTGTAAACTTATTAAAGATAAAGTTCCTTGTACGATGAAACTGCGAGTAGAGTAAAATATTTCCTGTAATCTTTATACCTGAAAGTGCTAAGTGGTTAAATGAATATAATTATCAATTTATTTTATATGTATTCACCAGAGTTGAGAAGCGTCTAGCACAACCTCTAAAAAAATTTTAACCAAAATAGTTCCAGTTATATTAATGTTAAATTGTTGAGTGTTTATATTAATCTGGATGCATGATTACTACAAATATCTAGCGTAACGTGATTTTTTTAATAATATGTTAATTTAAAAATTAGGTGATTGCGAACAAAATATTTTTTGACTGTGCCAGCCCGTGCTAACCCTCCCCAGAAAAATGCTGGTTTTTGTAATTTTTTTTTCCAAATATTTCCTTTCCTTAACCTGACCACTTCCTCTTTGTTTCCAATCCTGACGAAAGAGACTCACCACTTTCGCATGGTTTGCACTGATTAGTAACACTGATTTGCGGCATTTTGAAAGATATCACGTAACAGAATATTAGATTTTGACCAAGTGTAGGAATATAATAAAAGTTTCAAAATATACCTCATACACTTATTGGTATTTCTATAATCATGTTTGTCTTTGTGTAAGTTTTGAGATATACAATTTGTGTACATTCGTATAAACAATTACCAGATGCTAGACACACTGACGATATTTAAAACTAAATTTTCAAATTTACTTTAACTTTCTTGTAATGTATTTTTAAGTTAGAGACATTTTATTATTTTAAATAATATAGTAATGTTATATTAATATTTTTCGGTGGTGAAATATGTATTTTAACGATTTTAACACAAATATAAAAATTACTTTTTCCTTCCCTAATGCCATGTGTGAGCAATGGAGAGCAATAAATTAGATCATACATGAGCATTACTAATGCCACTCTGGTGAGGAAGCGAGGGGAGTGAGTTGTGAGAGGAGAGTGACTTTGACAGCGTCTGTGAATCCTAAGTTTGTATTAAAAATTGTAAAGCGTTTTTTATATAGGTTGGAAAGGGAAATGTCCATGCTATAAGTGTCTGTTTTGCCAGTGCAGGACAAAGACTTATGTAATAAACACTACTTGGTCTTATCTGTTAACAACAGAAATACAGATGTTTGAAAAAAATAAACACTTAAAGATGAATTCTTAGTTTGGCGTGTAATAACTTCAGTGGCGCCATCTCACACTGCAATGTATAACTATATATTGAGCTGCAAAACTAAAAGCAGTACAATGGCACCTAATTTGACAGCTATTAAATATCGGGCTTCCTCCAAATAATTATTTAATACAACTTCATAAGTAAGTTTAAAAAATGTATTTTTTTAATAAATTTGGTGTTAATTTTTATTCGAATAAAAATTTAATATGTTTTAATAAAAAATTAGTTTCGTATTAAATAGAACTTTCTTAAATATAAAAGCTAAGTATATAGTGTCGCAGTCTTTTTGTAGAAATATTAGATAATATCATTATGGTACATAACGTTCGCTTGTATCAAACAGTTTAGTTAGCAATCATCAACTTTTCTTAGAAATTTAGTTACTTCGTACAAACAAATCCTGAACACAATAAAACAGCCTATGTTATTCGAGAACAGTGTAACTTTCTATCGGCGAAAGACTTTAAAATCAGACCAATAGTTCCAAAGGTTACTCCATATAAACCCATATACATACATATTTACAAACCAAGAAATAAATTTACCTCTTCATAATATTAGGATAGCCATCGTAAACATAACACAACTGACCTGATACGCAATAGAAAATTAATATTGAAATATTCTATAAATAAATTGATCAACAAACTTGACAGTGTTGATATTAAAAAAATGAGATCTACGACAGATGGTACTATCGTTTTTTATTAATCTTATATGTCATCTTTTAATTTAGTTTTACTCCCAGATTCGGTAAATATTTCCTTTTTTGCAGTTATATCAGAATGTAAATAATAACAGAAATACTCCTGATTTTTATAAAAAATGATAATAATTTTTATGAAAAATTATTATCAGTAAACATTTCTAAAATAAAATTGAACCATGAAAATATTTATAGATTTACAATTTGTTATAACATATAAACGGAGACTGCAAATAAACGAACAATCTTGAGTTCTCTATATATTTGGTACTGCAATCTATTGAAAAATTTGGAAAGAATTTTTGATCAAAATTTAAGTTAAAAATATGCCCTCATGTAAACTAATCATAAAATTTCAGTTAAAATAAATTTAAAGATTCGAGCAATTTAATCTTAATTTAGTTATAAATAACAAAGTAACAAACATTTGTTCTAGAGAAACAAACAAGACATATAAACAGTTTATTAATTTAGAAAATAATTAGTAGTTAATATAAGGTATAGAAAAATCAAGTGCAATTTGTCATTTTAACGAGTCCCTCGAAACGATAACCAATGCAAAAACTCGGTAAACCATTTTGTACTTCAATAATACATGCATGCATATATCGTTTCCGTAGTGCAGTGAAGTGACTTCTACTAGGGATTATACAAAAACCATATCCTTAAATTAATTCCGTTTTTAGATTTGTCTAATCTTTATCAGTCTTTTAACAAGACAGTCAATTTTAATGATTTGTAAGCGTGACGTTTTTATTTTTCTGGTACTTTTCAAAATCAAATAAAATTATTTTAAAGTTTCGGCTTTTATATTTAATATTAATTTTAATAATAAATATTTTGAAGACATAGTATTAAAAATATCTAGGACGCTTCGAAGTTAATCCCGACCAAATTTAATTCTCGGACTGTGGAATGATAATAATTTGAAATCATAGGGAATTATTTTCCAGAAAACTCGTTAATATAAATTTCTCAGTTTTATCGAACACCTTCAAGTTCTAAAGACTATGACAAATCCATTTCATTATGTAATGGATTTAAGTAAATATTTCTATTTTTTTTTTGGTGGAAACCCTCGGAATATTTGACTTCGAAGAAAAAAAAGACAAATGATCTTTTCGTCTTCTATACGATTTTTAAACGCACTCTCAATTTTAAATGAACAAAGCGGCGGAAGATACGCCTCCTGAATAAATACTTTCATTTAGAATTTTGTTAATTTGGGTTATCTAATTGAATTGTTTGTATTGAACTTGAATTAAAAGAAAAAAATAAAATGACTAACGGTGAAATCTTACTTTAAAGGTAGAAAAACGAAATCAGCTTCAAAACCGGACTGAAGGTCAACAATATTGAAGAGACGGTTGTGTTTAATAGAAAAACTTGTGTATTTTCAGGGAGGCTGCGAGTAAACCGCTATTCAAAAAAGTTATTAACCTATTTTCAACCGAGGCATGTGCTCGGTATATTTGGAAATTCATTACTTTTTCCTGGTTATGTCAAAGTTTGCGATGTTAAATATAATTTACAAGTTATTTTCATTTGGCAAAATATAACTTTTGATAATTTGTATCTATAATAGTTTATTATAAGACAATGGAGGAAAAATTATATTTAGGTACTATCTATTTAAAAGGGTTAAATGTGTACTTTGAAAGAAGTGATCATTTTTCCCGACTCGTGCACTTAATAATATTTTTTTCGGTATAATTTTAGAGAATTTTATAAAGAAAAATTAAATATCATGTATGCACAAATTAAAATGGTTCAGTCCTTGAATCAAAGAATATTAAAACTATTTGTGCTAAGCCAATAAATATTTTCCTAAAACATAGTGTGGGTTAGATAAAAAAATTTAAAAATCCAATCCAGTTTTGTGCGTTAAAAATACACAATATCTAAAAATTCATTGCCTAATGTAAAATGTAGAAAGCTAAATATGTTTTATTCGCATTTAGAATAAAATTGGAACAAGCCAATAATTTTTTTTGTTACATATATGTTAATTTAAATTATAATCAATAATATAAAACTTTAAATCTTTTTTTGTTTAGTTGGTTTTTTTTTATTATGGCTCTTTTTTGTCTACAAATGAATATTAAAATACGAGAGTTGTTTTAATTTATTTTCAAAATATATATGAAAGGGTCTTTAAAGCAAGATTGATTTCAAAAACCTTAATAACCTATTGATATTAAGAAATGTCATTGAAAAAATTAAAATAAGGTACATTAAATGTAATGGCATTTTACAATCTTTGCTTGCACTGTTCTAAAAGTACGAGTCAGTGGCGTATTTATTCCGATAGGTAAGTTTTTCAGACTGAAAAAAAACTAATGCTTCTTCTGAATATTGGGTAAAGTAAAAATATTTTTCTAGCAAAATGTTCAAATATATTTTCTTACGTTTTTAAGGTACGCTATATATAATAACTGAATTTCAACTAACATTTTAAATATCAAGCCATACAATTTTTTTTTGTATATGATTACTCAAAATTCAAATATTTTATTCTCAATATTAATTCGCCAGATAATCTTTTAATTTTAAATAACTATTTTAATTTAATAACATTTTTAATACAAAATTATAAAAGTTAGTTCAAAGAGAAACATTTGTGTTTTTTTTTATTTAAACCGATAATTATATTTGAGAATTATTAAAAACTCGGAAAATTAAAAATATTTTGGTCTTTCTCTAAATAGCCCCAATTTACTGTTTAAATAAAGGAAAATCCTCTGAACATCGAGAGAAATATTAAATACAAAGAACTAGGTCATAGCGTCAAGTTTCAAAGTTTTCGGTGTGAAAGCTTTCAAACATCAAGCGTAGCGAGAGATTTAGACAATCCGGCACACCCAGCTTGGATTACTAAAGCTCTCTTCTTTCTGTATCCAAGGCTTGTTACTACATTGCGTTTTTGCCATATTGAATAAAACAGTTTATTATTATAGTAATATGCAAGTACTGTGATAAAATACTTAGTTGAATTTTTTTAAGCATTGCGTTTAAACCCAAAGCATACATTTCAGAAGTACTTTTTAATAGCATTTTAAAATTACGAAAGTGAATATAAAAGATTTTCTGTTTTTATGTTTTTTAATATCATAAGATTATTTTTTTATTTTCAAATGAAGTAAATAGTTTAAAATATAGTTTGCGTAATTTATTTGGTATTATTTATGAAATAGTGGGGAGTCCTGGATATTAAAGTGTTAAACCGTTTAGAAATTGTGTCTTTTTATTTATCTAAATTTCTAGAAAAAATACGCATTTTTTTTATTCTTGTAAATATCACTTTTTGTTATTCTATTACATTAGTTCAGCAATGTGGATGGTTTTGTAGCCTTTTTTAAATCGTTACTAAAAAAATTTATCGTAAATTCACGAAAATGTATATATAACGATTCTATTTTTCTGTTTTTGATTAATATTATATTTTACATATTTATATCTTATTTTAAAATATCCTTGAGTTAGTTACTCGTGTTTTTTTTTAATGAAATATCACTAATATTTTTAATGACTTAATATTAAATGAGGATTTTCTTTAAATATACTATCATATGTAATTTACTTCTTTTTGGGGATGATATATCTTTGAATTTACTAAAATATGAACATGATATCTACAATAATTTTTAAAAACATTAAAAAAAAAGTTTAAATTTTTTTTTGAGGTACTTTTATTTCGCTTATTTTCTAATGAATCAGATATTTGATTGCCAAGAATTATTGCTCCTTTCGATTTAATGGAAACTTGTTTAGAATGGAGTAAAAAAAGAAATGAAAATTTAGTGTTAGTGACAAATTTTCGTCTCTCATGTTGATGCCATATTCATTTAAGATGAAACTCTATTTAATCTTTCTGTCTTTATTGCTCTACATCTGATAAAATCGTGAGCTGCTTTGTTGTACTTAAATTGGTTTAACATTATTTCATCTTCACCTACATTGTGAACTATCACATGGAACGAATTTTGATAATTGCTGGCTACACCATTATATTTAATTTACTTTTTTTTAATATCACTTAATAAATGTTTAATTAATTTTTTTAGACATTTTGCTTAATGGTTAATTATGAAACTGCAACAACTTTATTACATTTTATTATCGTATATAGGAGTGAGTATTTATTTAAACAAAATGTAAATAAATTGAAATATAACTGTTAAACTAAATAAGATTTTTTTATTTCAGAAACTTAAAATTTTTTTTGGTTAGCAATGACTGTACTTTTGTCAAAATTGCATTAATTTGATATTTTCAAAAATTTTTAGGGTTTGATTTTAAGTAATCAAATGTTCCAGCAATTCAGCTTAGCGAATATTAGAGAGGGAATAATCTATCCAAAATATATTTTTATTTTAAAGTGTGAGAATATTTCCTTTATTTATGTACATTTTGTTATTATATGCATATATATATATATATATATATATATATATATATATATGTGTGTATGTATATATAAGGTGTAACACTCCACACATGTAACAGAGGTTCTAAAATAACGTTTTTCTATTAGTCAATATTTGGTGCGATATGCGTTTCTAATGTCTTTAAAAGTATGTTCCAGCTTTAACATTTCAATCGGATTGTGTAAAACTCTAAAACCAATTAAAATATTATAACTTATAATAAACTTTCAACTAAATAGTTTAAAACCTATTAAATACCCGTAAGAATTATTGCGTACTTTTTCAAATATGGGATATTTTTGGTACCGACCACAGAAGTAAATTTGTTTTTCATATTTCGAAAAATTTTGATAAATTTTTCCATACAAAATCTAAGGGCAGATAAAAGTCAACAAAAAAATTATTTGCAAAAAAAATACGAACGAATGGAACATGCGATCGGATCAGATCAAACATCAAACATTGTTAAAAAAGGTGCCTTTAAAAAAATAGATTGACTACCAATAAAACGCCACGTAATGTCTACAAAGGGTAAATTTTCAAATTAGTAAATTACTTAACGATAAATTTTGCGAATTAACTATGAATGTCGGTGGCCCTATCTGGCTCAGATTAAAATAATATGGCGTCATCGCCGCGCCATTTATTACATTTTTAATACAAATTAAAATGAGGTGAATTTGTGGAGACGATATTTGCTTAATTATTTTGCAGACAGTTAGTAATTAGATCAAGCAAATAACTTATACTAACGGAGGAATCCAAATAGCTCGCGGCATATAAATATATGTTGCGAGACAATGGCCCTTGTTCGTTGCTGAAGTTGATTCCTGGGAACGATTTTATTTTCATTACGGAATTTGTGTTATCATTTGGAGAAATGCTGTTCGAAAAGAAAGTGCTTGTGCTTGTGGGGTCGATGGTGAAAACAATTAGGCAAACATATTGTGAAAGTTACGTCGTCTAATTTTCTGTTGCCCAATTCGAGCATTGGTAATTTTAATATCAAGCTCACTAAATCAGGGCTCGGTTCGTTGGTGAATTGATAAAAATTTGGCAAGAAATTGAAACGAAGGAGTGAAGAATTTTATTTGTCATCATACAATTTATTAATTTTTTAATGCATGCATGTTTACGTACTTAGTTGCAAACATTTATTTAATTATTAATATAATCCCAAATGTTCAAACAGGATACCAACATCATATGTTTATTTATTTTATTGCAGTTTAATTACTTCATTATATATATATATATATATATATATTAAATCTTACTAATACTTTTAGAACACTGGTTTTTTTTCTTTAATTTAGACAGTTTTGGTTTGGGCGGAGGAAGGGTGCAACTAATAAGGAGTAAAATACTTTGGTAATACTTATAATATGCAAATGCCGATATCAAACAGATACGAAGAAAACAGTAAGTAATCTTAACAACTTACGTCTATATATGAGGCGAATAAATATCTGAAGACAGCTAGTAATCTCGTGGTTTTTTTTTTATTTTCATGTTTTCAAACATAAATATCACCGTATTTATTCAATAAATACGTAATATCATAATATCATAATATTCATAATATCATATCATTAACTAATTATTTCATTGTCACTTCATAATATCTAATACTCTAAGCTTGGTTGTGATAAAGTAGGTAAAGCGTTCCTTTCTCATATCATTTTCAGGCCGAATATGCGGAATGGACACTTTCTCCTTCCCGCTCTAACGCATCATGCCTTTTCACTGCGCGTAATATGGTCTTTTCAATACACTAAGTATCTGCTCCGCTCGTATTATTTACCGCTGTCATCGTCTATATTTATTATATTATATTTTATATTGCATAGCTTACATTATGTTAAGAAAATTTTAGAAGATAAGGTTAAAAATGAAGACAGAAATCTAAAAAAAATATCAAAATGTTAAGAAATTTAGGGGCATAAAATATAAATGATACAGTAGCAATGTAAAGTGTAAAAAAAATTAAATACTAATATTGTAAATCGTTTTGCTTAAAAATTAAATCTATAAGTAGTTATTTAACTTATGCTAATCCGAGTGTGCGTTTTACCGTATGGAAACTATTAACAGAACTATTTTTATAAATGTCTTAATAAGTACGATAATATATCTCAATTAATAATATATATATATATATATATATATATATATACATACATATATATATACATATATATATATATATATATATATATATATATATATATATATGTACATACATATTATAGCTACATTACTTTCATTTTTTTTTATTCCCTTTCTATTTATTCCCGAACGGAAATTATGCTAATATAATTAATATACCTGTTATGATTATAGTAGCAAATTTTTAATTTATTTTACGTTTTTAGATTTGCGTGCCTCAAAAGGAAAAAGGAAACTTTACAGGATCACTTCGTTGTCTGACGGTCGATTTTTCAAAACATTTTTTTTAGAAATGTATCGAGGTGAGTAGTGTAAATTAACATCAATACGCAGATCTGCAAATAAAAAAGCTTTTAAATCAAAGCAACCAAAAGGAACCCTAAAAATATGATCGTTTACGCCACGTATTTTGAGACTCACAAATAAATCAAAATTTATATTGGACTTCCAGTTGATCTAGAATCATGAATTCGAAAAAAAAAATGAAATAATTTTATGGGAATATATAACGCCATTAAATGTTTATAAGTGCCTAAACATGTAGGAATCCCACGTTGTACAAGCTTCACT
This sequence comes from Druceiella hillmani, assembly GCA_039881145.1. Taxonomy (NCBI): domain Eukaryota; kingdom Metazoa; phylum Arthropoda; class Insecta; order Lepidoptera; family Hepialidae; genus Druceiella; species Druceiella hillmani. Next base: position 6,158,392 of record JAYKKI010000021.1, on the reverse strand, counting down.
CATGCCTGACAGGTTTTTATGTAATATTTTGTACAACTTATTTCATTAAAAAGAATATTTATTTTAATTAATGATAAAGTCTCCACTACAAGGTGTCTTTAATGTTAATAATATTCTACTCCGCTTATTCGATATGAGTGCACCTGAGTAATTGTCAAAGCATGAATTGAAGCTCTCGTCATAACTTAAATAAAAAAACGATATTGACAAAAATTTTACTTTTTGAAATTGTTTTTTTAAATACCACTCATTTTGTTTTCTTCCCAATGTTATGAACAAACACATTTAAATAAAAAAACATGTTGTAATACAACGAAATCTACCCATCACATAGTTTCATTTAATTGGGAATAATTAATTTCTACAAAATATTTTAAATATTTTTAGTGTCATATAATTTATATAGAATATAATTCAGTACTGATTGAAAATATATATTAATTATAACGAAAATAGAGTAAGCAGTTTAATTGTAAGCATGTTATTATTAATAATAAACATGTGAATTTTTCGCATTTCATAAATTATTTTATTGGTGTTATTCAGTTTCTATATTTAAAAAAAAAGTTTCCAACAGCCTAGAAAGGAATTGTCAAGGATTTATAATTTATTAAAAAATCATTTTCCTTAAACATTTACATGGGTTTTTATACAATTTACAAACATTATTTTTTATTTTGTATTAAAATTTTGGAAAGAATTTGTTAATAAACGAGTAATTTATCAGCATGAATTTTACATATATTTCATTTCTTCTATCAATATATAATATTAGTTTGGTATATTTAGACTTTGTATAAGTAATTGTAATAATACTATAAATAACTAAATTCATGAGGATATACAGACTAACGATTATACAAATAGTATTAAATGTGTGACTTTTAAACCTATTCTCATAGTCTAGTGTAATAAATAAAACAATAATAAAACTCAAATATTATATTCGATGTTATTTGTGTTACACCTGATCCAATGAGGAAAACGAAAAACCTATAATATAAGTGTTCACATTCGTAATCGTATTTTATTTGAATTTATTTTTATTATGATAAAATAATGTGAGGTAATAAAGTATTGCCAACCTTGAACAGGTAATTAATTTGTATCTTGTATTTAGATTTCTACTAATTATAATTATGGACGACGGGTTAAAATAGTTTCATTTAAAATTTGAGATCTAACGAGGAGCGGAAAGGATTGAATGCCAGAACTCTTCTCTGCCACACCAGGAACTCTTTTTCCTCCTACAATACATTTATATTAATTAAGAACAAAGAAATTCGTAAGTATATGTTTGAAATGTTTGCAATATTTTCCGAAAGACGGCTATATCCGGTATGGGAATGTAAGTAAATCATTGGTGAAACTTAAAATGCACTATTTATAAATTGTCTATTGAAAAAGTTAATGTTCAATGTTTCAAAATATTGTTGGAATTTTGAGTGATTATCGAATAAAAAAACATTAAAAAAATCAATCTGGGAAAAACTAAATATAAATACTTGTCATTTGCTATTTCCAAATATACGCATTCATATGAACGGATGTCAACCGTAACCAATAGGTTAAGCTTGACTTCAAACGAATTACTTTCAATCTGAAAATAACCTGATATTACGTAAGATAACTGTGTATATAATACAAAATATATTTATGTATGTATTGCGTAATATACAAAGGAAAGCTAGTTATGCTAAAACAACCCAATTGCAGTGCATCTTGCAACAGTAAACGTAAGTGAATTAGTTGATTTTTGAGTGAGTAAAATGTGAGTGATGTAAGTAATATGATTTTTGTGTGAAATTAAATGTCGTCTATGGAATATAGCGGGATAATTCTAGAATAATTTTTTTTTTTTTTATTTTCTGTTTGATATTAATACGGTACTCAGAGTTTAAACCCACATTCAGAACTCTAATAAAAGCTTTAATAAAATATATTTATAAAAACAATTTGGGTTATTAGTTTATTTATGGTTTATCAATGTTGGAAGAAGGAACACTAATATCTATTATGCTATTTTTTTATGTGCGGGCTTACGTGTTTTAAAAATTTTCCAGATTTCAAATTTCTGTCACAAACAATTATTCAGGGAAAGAACTGTGATAAAAGAACTGATGGATGAATAAGATCCTAAAAGGGTTTGGGTTTTTCTTTTGATCAACGATACCCTAATATTATTTTAATTCAATATCTTATCACTTCAATAAATAATTCTGTACAATATTCTACTACTTTGAAACGTTTAAATTGGCTATGGAAATTAACATCTTGAACATAAATAATTATAGATACAGTCACTTACTTCGTAAATTTTCCAAGTTTAAACTCAGATTTTAGTTAAATAATTAACATTAAGTAATTAAGGAAGTCTACACAATTTTGTAGGCCGAAAACAGTTTTTCCTTTGTCTAATATTTTCACAAAATTTCAAGTTAAACAATTTATATTCTAATATAATGCTTACTTCCCGTAGCAATTGATCCGTTTATTCAAAGAAATTAATTGTATTGCGGGAAATTTTCTGTGAGACTTTGCAGAATGTAAATTAGAAACAAGCTTTCATAATAGCCTAACTTTGTAATTAATATGCCCATAGCATTTTTTATAAATATATTTATTAAAACTTTTGATTTTTCGTTTTTTCCGTAAACACGAGTACAAACGCATATCGTTAATGAAAGACCAGGAAGTTTCTTTCATCTCCTCTCTTATTATTTTGCACGTATTGATGATCAAAAAAGCATACTAAATGAGCAATTAATCCTCCAAAATATAAAATTAATAAATGGACCACAAACTGACAGAAGTCGGCCCTTATTATCATGTCGTAATTAATATGCAAGGCAATTTTATTTGAACCACAAAGTGCAGCGTCGGCGTTTCTCGAAAATCGTCGTGTAACTGCGCAGTTAAAGTTTCGTTTAATCATGAATTTATTTGGATTTTGGCCCTCCATTCAGCGGGGTTGTGCAGATGCGTATAGAGTACATGAAATTAGTCAACATTGGCGATTGTAAAGAATAAGAAATTTTATTAATACGAAAACTAAATTTGAACTTACAATGATTTTTGAAATTTGAGTAAATAAATTTATTTTTTATTTTATTTATATTTTGGTCTGTAGAAAAGGTAAAAAAATAGACACAATTACTGTGATAGAAAATCATCACTTTTGTTGTGTATTATCAATATACCAACTACACATTTAACGTTTAAAAATATTCCATACAAAATGGAAATGGAAAAGTCAAAAAATTAAACTAACACTGAATTGTATACTTTGTAAAATAGTCGCAGCATATGAAGCTCTTCTCTTGATATTTAGGTCTATTGTACTCTTTTTAAAAGGAAAAAGTCTCCATGTGAGGAAAAGCCAAGTTTGTTTCATTTTATAGGGCAAAGAAGCATGATACATACGTCGAATTACTCAGCATTAGTAGAAGTACGAAAAACAGGGGTATCTAACTCTGTGATTGAAGATTTTAAATTACGTTCCTCATAACTGAAAAGTTTCTTTTCCTCTATGAATTTCCCCCTTTTTTAAAAACCTACACTTTATTTTCAGTCAAAGTCACCGTTGGTGGCGTCATACTTCATAATTATTTATGAAATCCTTGTACTTTGTAAACTTTGTATGGACCTTGAAGCATTAAGCTGCACTTGAATTACTTCAGAATCAATAAGCATATCTGCTGAAATATAAAGCTATCTCTATATCACTCAAATCTTCAGATATTTGGGAAAGAAAAGCTTGCATCTTTGCATCTGATTACTTTCGACTTGCGAAGAGTTTAACCACATTTTTGTTCGGAAAGTATATATGAGCACTATTTAATGTATCGTTCATACAAGGCATCCTTGGGTTACGTATTGAAAATCTGGGAAATATTGGGTATTAAAAAGTGTTTCGTAAGTAAATAAATATCAATGCATGGAACGGTAACACTAGAACATAACAATATAACTTTTTAGCATCCAAACACAAAAAAAAAAAATAAAGCATATTAGCATTGTATATTATTATAACATTTTTCAGTATAATATTTTTGAACACTAAACTCTGCATAAATATTTTTTATCGAATTCTGGTTTTATGTATATATATTGCATAAGGGCGAAAGAAATTATAAATGAATTGCAAGAATTAAGCATTAAAATTACTGCCTGGCCCTTTTAAATTTAAATCGTATATAAGCATAATAGTTCCATTTTCCTAAAATTACATTTTCTACATAAATAATTTTCAACATCAGGGTATTGCTTTTGAAATATAAGTGACTGAATTCAAAATAGGGTTAAAATATTAATTTTTGATACGTTATAATGAATATTGTTCGTTACTGTCATCAAATTAATTAAGGGCTCTTCATATTATATTTTCTGTAAGTTTCTTAAAAAACAGTTGAATGTTTATCTGTATTTTTTAATAATTATTAGAAAGTAGGTATTAAGACATATTTTGTAGTTAGGTAACTAAATAAGAAACATAGTAATTAAAACAATATTTTATTGAAACTCAGGAAGAAATAGTCGAGTTGTCGTTTTCTGTAATCCTATATTACAGATGATTATGTAGTAAAAGTCTTAATTTTGATAGAGTGATTATGTAGTAAAAGGTTTATAAAAATGTTGATCAATGTACTTTTGTAATACAACGTACAACACTCTCATTGAGGGGATAAACTAAAATATGCTCCGTTATATGTTTCTACATACATGCTATAAGATATTGCTTTTATATTACATTTAAATACATAAATGTTACATACCTGTTGACTACATTGCTCCAGAATATCAATTTTACAAAATTAGAATTCATACGAATGTAATCAGGAAGTAAAGTAAGTCCTAATTACAGTGGTTTTGCACAGTTTTCAGCATTTGACGTAATTTATTAAAAAAATTGTATTCTCGTGAAGTGAGTGCAAGTCAAATAATAAGTTAAGTTTCAATTGAATCTTTAGTGATATCTCAGTACATATATAAAAATATGTGATTTCTAATTTTAGCATTCTATTAGTTGATAAATAGATTAAGTTGGTAAATACCTGTATTATTATGTATTTCTCCAACAATTATAATACATGTTGCTCAAATTAAAACAATAATAATTATATTAAAACATTTATTAAAATATATGGATTTTATTTTACATTGATTAGAGCCCTGTTCAAAATTGAAGAATATTTGCCTTTTCTTATATTGGTCCTTGAAAATAATGAAAGGAATGACTGCTGGGATGGGAACTTATTTCGTTCGATGACACGAAGTTGGTACCGCGCAAAAATTATTGGAGAACTGCCGCCTACACTACCTTCTTGTCGAGGCGTCTGAAGACATTTTCAGATTTTTCGTGTTAATCTAAGATCTACTAGTGTTAGACAAAATCATTTCAGTCACACAGTGGGATGTTGAAGTACTAAGACACAGTGTTATCTAAAAAAACTCCAATCAACTAGCTACGAACATCAACTGTAATGGAAAACCCTGTAACGTAACTTTTACAATGGACAGCGAAAATGATAATGTTTGTCATTGAATTTAAAATAAAAAATTTAAAATTCTTCCCAAAGTTTTTCTCCTATCCACGCATATACAAAATGAATGCTCAAAAACAAAACAGACAAATTATATTCTGCACTCTTCGCTAGTTTCGCCTCTCGCATTACCCATATTAATTGTTACCTATGATATATTTTATAAAACGGTCGTATGCTCGCTAGTAACTTTGCTAATAAAAGAGATATAAAGTTCATCGTCAATAAAAAAGGTTTCCTAATAAAATTATAACCTAAACCATATATGAAAAATGTAAAAGTAGGAAGATGTGCATTTAATTTATATCTTGTTATTCGAGTCACGATTAATTATGATACTATAAATTTTTCTGACTATTAATCGTTCCACAAATTAATTAGGTTTAAGATAAGTTTTCCTGCTTAAAAAACGTTGCACAAATAAATTTAAGCTCACCTGTAGTATCTAGTCGGGTATATAACCGACTTATAACATTACCTAAAACTTCCTTAAAACGTAAACGAATTATTTTCATCAGAAAATTGCTCAAACGCATTCGTACGAATTGGTTTTCCTTCGGCGTTCTAATTGAAAAACTTACTCAATCAAAATACATTTCCTCTGAGAATAAATTCATGTATCGTTATGTAAAATGTAAGGAAACGTTATGTAAAATGTAATTAATTATACAAAATCAGTTATTAAGATATGTTTGTGCGATATTGACAAGGGAGTGCTCTTATTTATACCCAATATTAAGGAAGTAAAATCAATATATTAGTTTTAAGCAGTGTTTGGTCATAACTTGAAAAATGAGTAGAGGAATACCATAAAAATATTCGTTTTTCGAATATTTTTCAATCAAATGGCAAGTTTTGATATTTCAAACAAGTGTCTAAAAAACTACGATAAAAATATTTTTATTGCATTCAAGTTTTATTTTCTTGCCTGTGTGTAATATAAATGTACTGGTCGTACTCCATAGAACAAAATTATGTGAAAGCTCAAAAAAGTTTATAGATAATTTCAAAATGTTTTTAAACTAAATTTTTACTTTAGTAAATATAGTTTTATGTTAGCAATTGTTTCAAAGCATGCATAGTAAACATTTAATTTCAATTTGGTTTTTTTAACAAGAAACACAAATGCGCCTTAATTCCATATGAATTAAGGCGCATTTGTGTTTCTTAATTGCATATAGACAATGGTCACTTTTTTAAATTACTATTAAATATAGGTGTTTTTATTAATAAATTTGAAGGTAACATATAAATAACTAAAAAACTGAAAAATAAGGGATGAGCTACCCACGAGGACGAGACGAGGTACCCTAAAAATATGAATTTAAATTGCAAAGAATCACCATTTCCGAACATTATGCATTTAAACCTTCCTTCTTTTGCAAAACGTTGAGTTTTATATTATACCGACATCACATTCAGTGAGTTCTTAAAGAAAAATGAGAACGAAGAATAAAGTTTCCTGGCTATTCCCATCGTGGTAATTTCATGCATTTCGCATCGCTTGCGTCTTTTCTTCAACCGTCTCATAATGTAAATATGCATATAAAATGTGAGAACACACGTTTCCATTTTTTAGCTGTGAATATTGTGAGTTCATGTAAAAGGAAATATCTTTCTAACCTTTGAAAAGCCGCATGAAAAGATAATTAAAGGCAAAAGGTTAGAAGGGATATAAGTTTTTATTTATATTCGTGCAAATTATCTTTATATATCGTACCCTAAATTTTGGCTATTATGCTCTCTGGCCTTCGGTTTTGTGATCATTTGTAGTCAGTAAAATTTATATGTAAGTACTTGAAGTTTTTAGAACAGAAAATATTTTGCTACTTTAAAAAAATAATATTTAAAAATGTTAAATTATCCATAAAGCATTTACAAACTGATTAGCTTACTTCATTAAATGGTGCCTCTTCCGTCCCTACTAGATGTAGCGGTTATCTGAAGCAAATCGTTTCTCTTTTAAATGTGTTCTCTCACCTGAGTCCAGTTCATTCCTTTCTACCTCAGTTCTTCCTCAAAAACTTTTACAAAAATGCGAAGGCTAACGCAAAGGTGCACGCAAAGGCGAGCGCGAAGCCGAAGCCGAAACCGAGTCCGAAGGCAAAGGTGAAATGGAAGTGAATCTAATACTAATTCCAATACCATGGAATAAGTAATTTCATGTTCCTCTAGGGAACTTCAACTTCAACTTCAACGTTCGGTCACCCGGTACTAAATATTTATACGTTTAGTTTTGAATGCAACCTCAGTTATATTTATTTCTCATTATGTTAGTCAATACTTACTAACCTATTTTTTTGTGCCAAGTTTTTGAATTGATATTTTTTGACGTCGACTTGAAAAGTATATCGAGTGAATAATTTTGTATATATAGACCCAATAACTTAGTTTGATATAGTTTACTATTTTATACAAACTTGTACTTTCTTCTCTTAATATCGCATTCATTTTGGGAGTAGGATAATTATATACCTAACTCTTGTAAATATCATATCGTATTGTGATTTTGTAAGTAAATTAATATTATTTACTTATTAGAGTCAATAATATTTTAACAGCTCCTAAGACATTTAATAATCCGTAAGTTTAATGTGCATATGAACACATATTAATAAAATTCATTCGCTTAACTTATATAACTGTTTCCATAAACTCTGTACACTTGCATAAGAAAAATAAAATTATTATCGTCGTCTCTAATCAGTTGCGTTCAATGAAATTGGTTCCTGGTACATTTGTAAGTTATGCGTTTATTACTAATGAAGCAAATAATTATAACTTAAAAAATTCAATTTTTTTTGGGAAATACTGTATGGGGATTTAGTGTTAGTAGTATTTTTGATCCAGACACGTATTTGTTATTTTAATAACGATGGCAGCAATGATGTTGAAAGATTGGAATTACATATATATTAGTATTTGTTGTAAGTTTTCAAAGTTCGAGTAATGGAAAAATATATTTCTTGATATTTTTAAATTTTTCGTTACATTTTATAATTGATTTCAGATTAGAGCCAATATTAATGCTAAAGAGCCCTATTAATAGGGTTTAGTGCCTCAAAGTAAACACACGTCATTCTCAAATTCTGGTAACATTTAAATTATGTGATGTAAAATAATACGAAAGGGAGAAAAAATAAGCAATAGACGCGGTGAATAAAAGGAAATTAATAAACTTAGTGTAAAATTACAAGATAAAAAATGAACACATTTTGAAAACAAAGTATTAAACGCAATCAAATAAATATTTTAAACGTGACAATGTTGCCAAAAAAAACTATTAAATAGAAGAAAAACTCTAAAAGATTCAGTTTGCATTTAGATGCATTTACAATTTTAATAATTTATAGGTATAATATAATACTGCTTTGGAACTATCTCTAACGATAAAATTATTTTTTTATTATCTAAAAACATAACTTACGTATAACGTCCAGATGGGTAATATTGAAAATTTTTCAAATATAAGTGTATCTAGAATCATCGCTATATTTTCTTTACAAATTAAGTAAGCTTCTGGACCCTTTTTTTGCATAATACTAAAATTATATGAAATATATTCACGGAATTTTTCTGAGTGTACTTTTAAAGCTACACACCAAATATATGTATTATCTAAATAAGAAAATCGAATAAAGAAAATGGTTTCCTATTTACCATTTTAAAATATTCATACAAATATTTTTTATAAGTGTTGGGACATACGTGGATTATTACGCTTTATCACTATAGCGAACTTAAAATTCTTATTGAAAACCTTTCTTATAAAACAGCTCTGATACTCAACAAATGAATTTTCACGTGATTTATCACTTATATGGACATTTTTTTTCTTTGAAAGATAGTATTTCAAAAAGATTAAAAGTGTGTAAAAACGCACTATTTTCTGATTAAAAAATATCACACAGAAATATACTTCTTGGTTTTAAAATAAATATGATTGGTTACGATATAATATGTCACTTTTGCTCTTGTTATTGCGCTTAACATAATTTAAAATATGAGTGTGTATACTTGTAAATAATATTATTTACAAGTATCCATACTCATATTCTTTAGTCATATTTGTTTTAAACATAGACTTAATCTCTTTGCATGCATAACAATTTATTTTGGTAAAAGAGGAATTTTTATTTAAATTTTTCTGTTTTTATAAAACTAAATATCAATAAAATATCCCCAGTTGCTTATATTACGTTCACAAGAAATGTTATATTTAATTTATACATAATAAAAAATTTTCAAGCAATGGCCGTAAATAACCGTATGAAACGAAGTTAAGACGGCAAGTAAAAAGAAAAGATTTACTTATATTTTTTATGTCTATTACCGCTGAAGGTTTCCATTCTTACTTGCCCTCCTGTTGCATTATTACTTTCTATTACGACCGGCCCCTTCGAGTGCCTTCTCGAGGGATACAGTCTTAGGGAAAACGGAGAGAAATTTCTGTGATTTCGTGTGACGGCATTAAAACCATGATTTTGGATCCGGATGCTTGGGCATTCTACGAAGTAGTAGAAAGTCCCGTTTTAAAGAAGAGCAAAGGATAAAATAATGTTTACATAATAGTTTAAATACACGACCAACTTCATGATTTAATGACGGAAAGAAAGGTGTGAAAAAATGTAAATAAAAAAAATTATGATGTAATAAAATAAAAACCGGTCCAGTTGTTTGTACAGGGCTTTTTTTCCTTAAATAAAATAATACTTGTGCAGGTTTTTTTTGTACTATGAAGATGAGTTTATAAAAAATACACCTGTATCAAAAGCTAAGATTCGTTTCTGTTCGTTTTTTTTCGAATCGTTTCTGTTAAGTTACAGTTACTGTTGAAATAGCACATAATGTAAATCTTCATCAATTCATAGATCTTTCGTTACCAGATTCCTAGTATACATAAATTAAATATATTATAGGTTTCAACTTTGTTGTTACGATGCCAGTTTATTTTGTTTACGTGTTTCCAGGAAAAACATGTTAGAGCACATATACTGTGTCTTATTGTATAAACATTTGATATAATGAAGGTGAATATTGCGTTTACCCATCTAATAAATAATTTTTTTTCAAACGTTTCTGCATGTTACACTGTTCGAATGCAATATTTAAAATTTAAGAGAATGCTATATTCATACTCGTACAATACTTATGGTAAAAGAAGTTTAGCGGAAGTGAAACTAGAACCGATTTAAAATGCAATAACCAATATGGCCATTTATGCCACATATTTTGATTCACAAATACGTCTAAAGCATAGGATATTTCCGTTAACACTGAATCATGAAACTTGGCAAGAAGCAAGATCTCAAATTATAAGTAAAGGGAAAGTTTTTAATTTGTAGTTATTTGACATAAAATATATTTTTTATATATGCACCTGTAAAGGATTTAGTAGGCAATATATTTCCCATAGAAAAATATAAATGTTTAAAATCGTTTAATATGAATATTATGTACTTTTGAATGATTTTAAATGCCTAAATGTTTACGGAACTCTCCTGGTGTGAGTTCAAGTTCTTCTTGACAGGTCTTTTTGTAAATTCTTTCATCCAAGATGAACATTGAAACATCATAAAAGCGTGACTTTGTGCGTAGAATGTAATGTTTACATATAATTTTATCAATTATTAAGACTAATCAAGACTTATTTTTTAGATTTAGTGACGAATAAAGATTCTTATTGGTAACTAATATGGCTTGAAATATTTATGACTTATATTGATTCATTTTTATTATTTTGTTCAATTCAAAAACCACATATGGTTTTCAAGTTTAAATCGTATTTTCCAGCAGGTTTCGTTAAAATGCCTTACTTTTCCGTGTTTGTTCAAATTTTTTTTTAATTTGAAAGAAGGAAATTATTTTTGTATTAACTTAGTAGACCAAGTATTGCATACGCATTAGATGTACTTTCTTTGAAATTAAATTGCTTTATTTATCATAAGTGGTCATTAATACTAATTTCGTAGCCCTGTAAATATTGAATAATATATAATACTGTAAGAAGGGAGAACATATATATTATCGTCAATATCTCAAGACGATGACATTTAGAATTATTATGATGTAGACATTTGCGTAGGCTCCCAAATACTCTCTTTTTCATAGTTTTAGGTTCAGTAGTTTCAAAAATACAAAGGACATACCTTTTTTACCTATTTTACAGTCTATTTCTGAAGATATAATATATAAAGTTATGAAGGTTATAAGGTATGGAACCAGATGAATTTTACATTTCCTGGATATTAGTAAGGATAATAATAAAAAAATTTACTATATCACCAATTGCAGTATCAGTTATAACACAATTATTTGTAGAGATATAAAATAAATGCTTCCAAAAATCATTAATATGTGGACACGTATTTTCCTACTGACTGTAATGAAATAAAAAAAATAAAAGCGAGAGGGGAAAATGAAAGATAAATAAAATGTTTTAAAATGTTTTAAAAAATTATAAATAGTCTTGAAATTATATTGGTAGAACATTTAATACGCTTGGTTTAGCAGCGTATTTTTAAAATGATGTTTCGTTGAAATTAATGTTACATTTTCGAATAAAGAAGATATTTCTCAAAACGAAACTTAATGTTGTCAGGAGGAAAGGTAGAAAATCTGCTTCTCAAATATGAGGGTTTAGAAAAATATTCATTATCTTGTATAAGGGTAATAGTATGTGAAAATAAGGCTCATCGCATTTTTCATTTCTTAAAACGAAACTTAATGTTGTCGGGAGATATTTCTCATAACGAAACTTAATGTTGTCAGGACGAAAGATAGAAAATCTACTTCTAAAATACGAGGGTTTAGAAAAATATTCATTATCTCGCATAAGGGTAATAGTATGTGAAAATTAGGCTCATCTCATTTTATTTTGAATGAGATCTAAACTCTTAAATATGATCATAACTTTTGGTTGTAAATTTAGGACGTGGGTATACGTATTTTATCAAGCTTTTTATCTTATTTCAGTGACCTTCAGTAAGATCAAAATAGCACACATCTCCATATTTAAGCAAAAGTCTTAAAAATATTTGGCAAAGTTCATATTGTTCAGTTGACAATTGTCTAGTACATATAATTAAGCTCTCCATTCAACTGATAGACGAAAGTGCTTAAAAGTTAAAGGCAAAGAGACTATTATAATACTTACCCGTAATAGATTCGACACATCAATTAACCTTCAATAGTCAACAACAGCCCTGCCAGAATTGTAAGGATAAGTCCTTAGGTCAAACTTTTCTATGGCCCAAAAGCCGATCGGTGAAAAATCTGCGTTAATAGTATTATGGTTAGTTGAAATAAATCGGAGTATGTATGAAAGTTACGAGTCAGAGAATATCAAAACCTAAGTTTTTGGTGCGAAGAAAATTAACTATGTTGTGAAGATATTATCTAAGATAATATATAATTATTGCCACAGAAACTATTACTTACAATCAACCAGAATTGTGGAGTAATAGGACAGCTAAACAGTAAAATGTAACAAAGAAATATGGAAAGTAATTTTTTACGAAAAAAAAGAACCAAAAAGTTATGTTGTTTAATATTCGCAAGGGATTTACATCAGTTTTCATGAATAGAAAAAGAAAGAATAGGGTAAAGGAAACAGATTAGAAAGAAAATGGTATATGGAAATTAAAGTTATTGGAGTTATCATTTTGAAGACGACTTCCGAATGTTCGAACGCAAAGTGAAAGTGTGGTGCCGCAATAATTTTCTTTTCCATAATAAGGCAGCATGCCAAAAAAAATTAATTTAAGAAAAAAAACAGTAAAAGAATACTCAGAGAAAGAGAGAGTATATTTGAGGATAACGACCTTGAGAAGTTTCTCAGAACTTAGATCCCGATAATGGAGAGAAGAAGATGTAAACCTTGCAGTAAAGAGAACTGTGAGGATTTTTAATATATTATAAAACAGCGAAAGAATGTGCCAATTCAGACAAAAGAGTAAATGTAATAAAAGTAAACAATCGTCGTACTAATACTAGGGGCTATATTTTAAGCTTAAAATATATGTGCCACGTTTTTGCCTTGAAACTCAGGCTGAATAAAAAAAATAAATAATAAAAAACTACTTTGACTGAAACGCAGAATGCTTATTTTAATTATAATAGCGGTATTTTAATACTTATACTCAGCCTTATATTGAAAAGTAACTATAACTTAGGAATGATACAATATTATATATATATATTTATTGAATTACCGGCACCCGTGTGTTAATAATTTCCTTTTACTCTTTAAGACAACTTTTTCCGCTTCATGGATATTTTTCTCAAATAGTTTTCTTTTTGAATGTACAAGCAGCTTTATTTACTCTACATTGCTTCATTTATATACTTAACAATAATTATATTGTACCGTTTTATAAAAACATTCCAACGTTTTAGTCAAAGGGATCCATATTTTTGAAATACTTTTTTAAACGGGTCAATTAGATCTTAAAATATTTTGGCACGAAATGTTAAAATCAAAGGTATTCTTACTTCAGCATGTTTTATTGGCATCACTCATAATTAAATGACAAATATATTAAAAATACACAACAAGGACATTGACCAGAAAGTCGGATGGAACATGTCATTATGGGCAATCGAAAAATTACACAATAATTTCAGAACAGCATAAAAGTATTTCTCGTTTTGTTAAATTTATTAATAATGTACTTTAAACCATAATTACCATTATAAAATTTTCTATTGCTCCTGATTTTTGAACAAGTAATTATTACGAGATTAATAATAATTTTTAATCTATAGGAAGGAACCACAAATATTTTTCTCAAGAGCATATATGTATATATATATATATATATATATATATATATATATATATATATATATATAAATACATATATATGATAAAAGATATGAAAGATGAATATATGTTCCAAACTATTTTATTTTTCCACAATTATGTACCACCTTCGAGCGATATACAGAAATATCGTAGATTTCTCACACACATCCGCCTTTTTTACTCAATCTCCAATCCCCCACCCCTTAGCCCTTCGGTTGAAAAACCCTCCCTCGCCAACTGATATCGAATTGGTCTGAATATTCAATAATGTTCTGAACTAAAAATTGTGCATGCTCTGGGCTAGGAATATTGATTTCCCAAAGAATATGAGACGAACTTCGGAGCATATTTAATAGAATTATTTTCGCAACGAAAAGAAACGAATCAAAGAGAATGAAAACCGGAAATCGAAAGTAATATTTTTAAATTTTTTAATCAATCAATCAATGAAATAAATTTGTATGGCCGTAATCACTTAATTTTATCCACAACCGTCTAATTCTTGTTGTGATGGTAGACATCCATAACTCATCAAACTAATAGTTTTGATAGGATGGCCTTGCTGATAATTTCAATACTGTTTGAAATATAACTACTGTAAATAAGGAGATGAAAATACAATACGACACAATGTACTTTAGAGCCAATAAAACATTTTTTTGGTAATACTGTGTTCGATACTTCTAAAATAGTAAGACATTATTTTGTTAAAATTGTCAACCAGTATTATCCTATATTATTGTCATCCGATCCATAGGCCATCCATAGGCGTGAGTACCGGTGTGATGCATTGATTATTTTCGGCCACATAGAGAATTAACAGGCAAGAGCGCTCTAGGCCCCCTTTATAAAAAGCCATTACCGAATAAGATGGACAAATCGGTCGCTAGTCGGATCGGTTCTCGATATTTTGGTTTCAGTAACTTCCCGTCACTTTGACTTCCCTCTGATAATAGCCCGAAAATCTATATTCTTTAGACGTAGAATTAAATATTAGAAGTTTCCAAAAAAATTCATAACTTTGGGACGGTTTCAACAAAGTAAATACATGATGTAAGTATGCTTGAGATATATTGTTTTGATATTTTCATGAGGAAGTGCAATGTGTTTGTTGTTTACTATTATGAAATTAGTTTTGTGAAATCGTCGATTTAGGGTCTACGACATGTAAGTTTTCTCAATTTTTCATGGTGATAAAAAGATTCATCTAAATTTTTCTTGCTATCTTGAAGTATATAGAAAAATTTACATAAGAGTATCTTCTGGTATTTTTTAATGTTTCAATACTTTCTTGGCCATTGTCATCATTCTATATCGTCACAGATTTCAGTAAAAACATAATCTCAGATATACCTGAAAAACACATTTATTTTATTGAAATAGATAACAATGTTCAAATTTTATGCTGCAGCCGAAGAATGCGACATTAAGGACTAATACTGAAGGAAGTTGAAAGTTTTGTACTAAACAAACTTACTCGAAACTGATTCGAAAGAGTGCAGATTTGTCCTTCTTTTCTATGATGTACCCATATTTTTTTTAATCGCCAAAACTCATTATCTACACATCTAACTTGTTACTAGATGCTTACTTTTTTAAAAACTGGTTAATTCTAGTACTAAAATAGAAATATCCTACTTATACTTATAAAGCAAATACAATACTTTTCGATTAAATATTATAAAGTTGTATTGCATTTTAACAAGTTTGAAATTAATACACAACATACGTGTATGGTCACTAAACCCAAAATATATATTTTCATGATAGTCATTACAAATCAGCGATGTCTTACACTTCCAGTTTCATAAATCAACAGTTTTTTAAAAAACATTAAGGCATACGATACATAAACATAATTCGATCTTTTACTAAAATTAAAAAATAACAATTTTGAAAACCACATTGCAATATAAACAGCATTGCAATATGGTTTTCATTGCATTTTAACAACTTTGAAATTAATACACAACATACGTGTATGGTATACGTATGTTTTTCACTAAACCCAAAATATATATTTTCATGATAGCCATTACAAATCAGCGATGTCTTACACTTAAAGTTTCATAAACAACAGTTTTTTAAAAAACATTCTTTTTAAAAAACATTGAGGCATACGATACATACACATAATTCGATCTTTTACTAAAATTAAAAAATAACAATTTTGAAAACCACATTGCAATATAAACAGCATACTTTTTAATAACATGTATCATGAAAACATATTAAAAATTTTCAATTTAAGATAATACATTTTTAATAATCAAATAAATATATTATATCAATGGAATTGGATTAAAAAATTCAATAATTAATAAAATCATAATATAAAAGTAACTTCTACTTCTATTTTGCATAAACGTTTTACCTTCATCCCTGGCCCCTGTTTACTAATAAAATCACAGCAGCTACTTCGCCAACGGCGTCCGATCCCCCAAAGGGTTAATTACCAAATTATTAAATTACTTAATGATAAACCTCGCGAATTAACAATGAATGTCTGGTGCCGATTAAAGTAATATCATGGTACCGCCGCGCCCTTTATTACATTTTTGATACAAATTAAAATTGGACCAATTCGTGGAGACGAAATTCCCTTAATTATTTAGAAGACAGAGTTTGTAATTAGATCAAGCACATAACTTTTATTGATGGAGGAATTTAAATAGCTAGCAGCAATTAAATATTTTCTTCGAGAAATTGGTGTTCGTTGTTGAAGTTGATTCCTCGGAAAGATGTTATTTTTATTACTGGACTTGTGTTATCTTTTAGGGAAATGCTGTTCGAAAAGGGGGCGCTTGCAGGATTGGCGACGAATAAAAATTAGTGAATACAATACGAAATTATCTCTCCCGATTCGAGCATTGGCAATTTTAATATCGAATTCGCTAAATGAGGGCCTGGTCCTCCGATGAATTGATAAGAAATTTAGTAAGAATTTGAAACGGGAGGAGGAATAAAGAATTATTTTTGTCATCTTAAAATTTATTAATATTTCTTTAATACATACGTATTAACAAACACTTGAAGTAGAAAGTTTAAATTTGACATAATAATAAACTATATTAACTCGCACCAGCCTCAATATCTAACATTTATAAATTTTTATAAGTATATTTAAAGTAGATAGGGGAGTGTTAAATTAATCGTTATTTTTTGTTTAAATTCCCGATAAAGTATGGGTTAGGGTTTTTAAGAGGCTAATTATAAGCTTCACAAAAATATTTCTGCAAATGTGCATCCAAAAACAATGCGAAAAATAATCCCAATACTATTAAACCTAAAATTACGAAAAACAATTTTTTTAAAAGCCTTTAGAAAAGTAGTAAGAAAGCTGTAACTGATTGGTAATGATTTCAAATATATAATACATGATATTTTCGACAATATATCGATATTATTAAATATTTATTTAACTAGGAAATTTTTACTTATGGAGAATCAGACAAATGGACTAGCTGTGTCTACGATTTTGTTCTCGTGAAATTTAAAGTGAGAAAAATCATTAAACAAATTTTTATGTTTTTTCTTTTCCCTTTCAGAACTCCATTGACATACAATTTACTAAAACGTTAATAGATGTCGTTGGCAGCTAAATCGGTCCCACCATTCTGATAGTACCGTGCATAACGGATATATAACAAAAATCGACGTATTTTTTATTTGTGAACCAACCGTAATAAAATCGTGCCTAAATTTTAGCCCAAGATAATTTAAATCTATCATTGACAACCGCATCTAATTTAGCTGTTGCTAAAATTGACATGCACAACGAAGGTGCGCACAGACAACCAAATAAACTGACAAACAGACAAATATAGAATTTTTAAAAACTGTTGTTTTTGGCTTAGTATTGTTTCTTTAGTAGGATTCTCAGACATAGACACTCCAAGTCGACGAAATGTAGCCGGTCTCGTCTGGGATTTTTGTTTAGAAAGTTTTGATATTTTTGGGCACCTTGTTAAAATTATCATGTGTCACATGGGTCTCAGATTGATGACAGCATCTGTACATTCAAGTGGCGATGAATATAAATAAATACATACAGCGACCTCTGGCAATAACTACATACCGCGTGGACAAAAGCCTACGCAACTATACCTGCAAAACTCAGACGCAAACGGCAAAACGCTAAGTGACCCTGTTCTCAAACAACTGTCAGAAAAGCTTTATTGTGCAAAAATATATTATATTTAACCTACTTAATATTCTAAACTTTTTATGTTAATTGACTAATAAGTGTGTTGTCGCTGTTTTGTTGTTATATTTGTGTTGTACAAAGATTAATATAAATTTTAAACAATAAAAAAGCAGAATATAATTGTTAGCTCTTGCGATGTAGCAAAGATGTTTATCGCTCAAAAGAAATCCTTAATAATTATAAAGTAATTCATACACATATGTATTAACTCTTGCAATTTTTCGAAGAACGTATTATATTTTCAAACGTGATATTTTCTTCAAATATTATATTATATGATTATGAAAATAATATTACCTATACCATTGCATTTTAGTCAAAATAAACTTTGTTATTTGAAAGAAAATTTTAAAGAAATAATGTTTTAGTTATAGGCGCCGATTGCGACACAATTTAATAGAAAAAGGATATTAAAAGCTTGCCACACAAATTAAAATTTAGAGACGAATCATTTTTTCCATTATTTCGGAAAACTATTGAGAGTATTTGCCCGTAGGGAAATATTTCTTGAAATAAATTTTACACTAAATAATGTTGCAAGTGGTATTAATATATATTCAAAAATTTGTAGGTTGTAAATTTTCTTTCAAATGGAAGATAAATAATAGTAATTTGGGAAGTATAAATATAATTAGGTAAAACAAATATTAAAACTTGTCATTAGTTATAATTTTCATTTTAATCATCAAGCTATAATTTTTCAAAAACAGAAAAATTATAACTTGATTACATCAAGTTCAGAGTTTAAATATTTCATCAGTCGAAACCTAATTTTTGTAAATTTTTTAAAGATATAGTCTTTTGTATGATGAAATTGCGCGTATAGTGAAATATCTGTACTCATCATACTTGAAACTATCAAGTGCCTTATCAGATAATTATCATTTCTTATATAGAATTTGTATTTTACATGTATGCACCGGAATCGAGCAGTGTCTGTAATAACCTTAATAAAAAAATCTATACAAAATAATTTCAGTTATGCTGATAGAAAATTGTTGAGTATTGATATGGACGATTAAAGAAAATATTTTGATTATAACAATATGTAAAAGATAAAATAATTCAAATCAAGAAAAGAGACAAAAAAAAGAATAGACAGAAAGCCACGTGTTACGATAATATTTAAAGGATATATTAATGGGAACCGAAAAAAAGTTGTGAAAAACTGAAACCAGAAAGTGATATTACAAACCATATTAAGTATTGGTCAAAAAAATAAATAAAAATAAATAATTTTAACTTGGTACTGTATTTTGCTAGATTTTTGATTGAAACAAATGTTTCTGAGATATAACATTTAAATGTATAAATTGGGGTTTAATTACTGGAAAATAAATAAGGAACTGTGTCAAATGCACACCATAAAGAATTATTTTTTTCCATTTTGAATTCACAGTTGAATACTGTGAATATAAGTATAAGTGTGAATTTACGAAATAAAAGAAAATTGTACTTAAAAGTTTTTCTTTTAATGAAAGGAATATAAATTTTATAACAGCAACATCATTCTAACCGTTTAAATTGTGGAGACATGACATGCGCAACAGAAGATAGAAAGTGAAAACTTCTTTACGCATTTTTTCTTCTATTACGTAGATTCCATATATAACAAAACAATACATAGACATTTCATGGTACATAGCTGTTCCGTTAAATTAAATATGATATTATTTTTTGCCATCAAAATACGTTATCAAGCACACCTTATATAATATTATAGATATGTATATCAAGAATCTACCATATATTTAAAATCATTTTCATAAACTTCACAAAATGTAAATCGTTGGAATTTTAAAAATTGACTCTGGTGTTTTATGATACTATAAATATCTATACTGTAAAATATATTCTTTTATATAATATATTCTATTTTCCACTTCTTTATAGTACAATAAAATTAATTGAATTGGTTTAAAATTTCAAAAACACTTTTATTTAACCATAGAATGGTTTTATTTATTCTACGCGGAAGTTATCCATTAGTTGATTCGAATAACACAGTTCATTACCCTTTCAAATATTATTAAAATTATATTAAAATTACATTTTACCTACAATTTTGTGGTAATATTATTAAATAAGAGGAAATGAGTTAAAATACAATATAATTATTGTAATAAAACTAACAAAAATCATACTTGCTTCACTTTTAAAGAGTTTTCGAAGAACTATTTCAAAAAATCTAAAAAAAGGAACACAAATATGATATCTCCTTTTACGTAATAACTTACAAAGCTTCTTGCTAAATAAAAAATAAGACAAATTATAGTGTCTTAACATAGAAAATGTCGTTTGAGCTTGATTTTCTCGTATATATTTTAAGGCATTTTTGCAACTTGATTTTGTCATACGATATTTTTTATAGCAGCATGCCATGTTTTTATAGTACCACTTTTTTGCCGATTCTGTAGTATATTCAGAACCTACACCTTTTTTTTCGATGTTACTCTTTAACTTTTTTTTCTAGCTAATTATAGCCAGACAATTAACCAAAAATGGAAATATTAATTGAGTATACAGTTCTCCAATATATATATATATATATATATATATATATATTTTTCTTTCTGTTAACTGGATTTTTTGGATTTATGCATTTTAAAACACCCAAATGGACCTGTTTTACTTACATCATATCACTTAGAACCTTTCCGCGCATAGGCAATATTTTTTGCTACAATTTGTTCTAGTTCTGAGAGTGGATAAAACATTAATATTTTTACTACGGATAATTCTTAAGACAAATGGGATTATACTCGAGTTTTTTAAAAGTTGGGAGCTGTTTAACTGGAATAGAGAAACATTAGAAAAACTACAGCGTTGTGAAGAAGAAGGTGAGGAGTGACTTGTGTCTTATAACTGTAAGTCTTCATCCATTTCACAGTCTTGATGGCACTTAAGACCATGAAATAATTGTATATTCAAACGTCATGCCAACGACTGAAAGATAATTATGATACACTCATCAATTATAAATAGGGAGCATAAATGACCGCCCTGTTAATCGAAATGACTAACTGTAGCCTTCTAGGGCTACACGACTCACAATTACTCAAACAAAAACGACTAAGAGAAAAAAAATCGCCTAACCTACTTCCAAGTTTATTGATATGACTTCCTCGCTTATTCTTAGATAAAATTCGAAAAAGAAAAGAATGAATTTGTGAAATGAAAATCATTTTACTACCACTTTCCTGCAATATTTCCGTTTAATAATGAGATTTACCGAGAAATGCAATAATTTCCTAAAAACAAAAAAATTTTAGATTCAAAGTTTCTGCTTAAACATTTAATATTCATAACAAAGTATTTTAAGTACATAGTATTTAAAATATTTAAGACGCTTCGAAATTAATCCCGAAACAAGTTTATTTCCAACGACAATCACTTAGAAATCATAGGGAAATGTTTTCCTAAAATACGGTGATAAACATTCCTCAGCTTTTATCTACAACCTTCAAATTCTAAAGACTACATCGAACCCATTTTATCACGTTATGAATAAAATATTTGTGTATCTTTATTTTTAACGGAAATGTTGGGAAGATTTGACTTGCAACAAAGAAAGGCCAATTAATTTTTTCGGCCTCTGTACGCTTTTTACGCGTACTTTAAATTTGAAATTAATAAAGCGGCGGAAGACACGCGCCCTGAATAAATATTTCCAATTAGAATTTTATTAATTTTGGTTATCTAATTTATTCGTTTGTATTTGACGTGAATTAAAAAAAAAACCAATTGACTAACGAGGAATCCTTACTTTGAAGTTAAAAAAACGAAATCAGTTAAGAAGTACGGACTAAAGCTTAAAAATATTGAAGGGTTTTGTTTAATGGAAAAACTTAAACATTTGCTGTACATGGTACGAGTAAATCGCTATTAACAAAAATAATTCAATTGTTTTCAACCAAGATATGTGCTCAATACATTTGGAGATTCATTGTGATATTAAATCATATTTACAAGTTATTTTAATTTTTCAAAATAAAACTTTTATTACTTTGTATATGCAACAGTTTCTTTAAAGAAAATGGAGGAATAAGTTTATTTAAGCACTATTTATTTAAGAGTCATTTGTGTACTTTGATGAAAATGATAATTTTTCTTCAGTCATGCACATAATAAAATTTTCTCAGTATAATTTTTGAGTGTTATTAAAGAAAGAAATGATGTATCATTTATTAAAAGGTATCAATTTTGAGACAAAAGAATATGAGAAAAATTATTTATTACAATAAATACTTTCTTAAAATATTGTGGGGATGAGATATAGAAATGAAACAATCAGATCCGTTTTTAGGCGTTAAAAACTCCCAAATGATATCTAATTAATTCATCGTCTAAGGTAACATTTGGAAAGCGTGAAATTCTTTTGCGCATTTAAGAAAATCCGGAACATACCAAGAATTCCTTTAAGTTATAAATATTAATTTAAATTTCAATGATTTTAAAATTGCAAAGCTTTTTTTTCATTGGTGTTCTTTTTTAATTCCGGACTTAATTTTTGGATTAATGCATATTAAAATATGATAAGTCTATTAATTTATTTACACAGCATATAAGGGCCTGAAAGCATAATTGATTTCAAAAACATAAAAAACATATCGATATGGAGAAACGTTACTGACAAGTGAAAATAAGATACAATAAATGCAATGGCCTTTCATAATTTTTACATGCGCTGTTCTAGAAATACGATTCAGTGGATCCTAAATAACCGATATTTAAAATCCACTGAATTGTAATTTAAAAAATATGTTTACATCAAAATGTTGAAATTTGATTTCTTCATGACGTTTATAAATAAATTTTGAAAACCATTTTTTTAAAGAACGCAACTAAATTTCTAATTAAATTATAAATATAAACCCTGTGACGGCGGTGAATTTTTCTTGAGTCTTACTACTTGAAGTCAAATATTAAATTCTCAATATCAATTAGCCAAAAAACTTTTAATAATATATAAATTTATAATTATTCATCACTTAATTACATTTCTGTGATACCAAATTAAAATGAATTAATTAGGGGAGAAAATTTTATATTTTTTTTACTTAAATACATAATTATATTTGATAGTGATTCGTGATTAAAAACTCGGAAAATTAAATAAGATTTCTGTCATTTTCTTAATTATTTCTATTTACTGTTTAAAGAAAGGAAAATATTCTGAATTCCGAGAAAAATATTAAATACAAAGTACTAGGTCATGCCGTAAAGTTTCAAAGTTGGTGCGAAAACTGAAAAAAAGTTTAAGGTGGTTACTAAAGCTATCTTCTTACTGTTTGCAAGACTTTGAGATGTAGTAAACATTGCGCTTTTTCAATATTAAATGTAAGAATTTATTAGTATTTTATTTTATTTATTATTTTTATGTAAGTATTCTGGTAAAATTGTTTTTTGTATTTTTTGAAATTTTGCGTTTAAATTCAATTATACTTAAAATGATGAAAGTGAATATAAAACAATTTCTGTAACTTTTTTTAATATCTTAACATTATTTTATGATTTTTTAATTTAGTAAAAGCTTTAAAATATAGTTTGCTTAATTAATTTTACAAGTTTTTTTTTGAATTGAGCGGAGTCCTCGGTATAAAACGTTAAACTTTTTTAAAATTGTACATTTTTGTCTATCTAGACAAAATGTTTATTGTTATGAATATTCCTTTTAAAATCTAATCTAATTAATTCATTGTCTAAGATAACGTTTAGAAAGCGTGACATGGTTTTTCCCATTTAGGAAAACTCGGAACAAAAATTCATTTATATTATAAATATTAATTTAAATTTTAATCACTGTTTTAAAACGATAATTTTTTTTAATTGTTTTTTTTTTTTATTTTTGGCTACAAATGCATATTAAAATGCGATAGCTGTATTAATTTATTAACATAGTATCTAAGAGTCTTTAAAGCATAATTGATTTCTAAAACCTTAAAATCCTACAGATATGACAAAGCGTCAGTAAGAAATGAAAATGATGTACATTAAATGCAATGGCGTTTCATAATCTGCTTGTGCTGTTCTGGAAGTACGAGTCAGTGGCGTATTTATTTCTATAGGTAAGTCTTTTAGGTTGAAAGATTAGTGTCCTATTTAAAGCGTTGATGTTAAATTCACAGTATTTTAAAAACTTTTTAAACACGGGTTAAAGTAAAAACATATTTTATACCAAAATGCTGAATTTTTTTTTCGTTCTTACTTTTTAAATAATTTTTTAAACTACTTTATTAAGGCATGGCACTGAATTTTATTTAAATTTTAAAAATTAACATTATGAGGATGGTGAATTTATGTTGCGCATAATTATTTAAAATTCTAATATTAAATTATTGTAGTCACATTTTTGTAATAAAATATTTTAAAAAATCACTTCAGGATAAAAATTTATATTTTTTCTTAAACTGATTATTATATTTGAGAGTGATAGTAATTAAAAACTTGGAAAAGTTAAAATGTTTGTCATTCCCTAAATAGTTTCAATTTCTTGTTTAAATAAAGGAAAATACTCTGAATTCCGAAAGAAATATTAAACACAAGGTACTAGGTCATGGCGTAAAGTTTCGAAGTTTAAGGTACAAAAACTTTCAAATCTCAAGCTTAGCGACAGCTTAATATAATCCAGCTTGGATTACTAAAGCTCTCATCTTTCTGTTCCCAAGAACTTGTTACTACATTGCACTTTTACGATATAAAATGTAAGAGTTTATTAGTATAGTAAAATACTCACGTACTATGGTAACATTTCTTCTTTCAATTTTTTGAAACTTTGCATTTAAACCCAATGCATATATTTAAGAACTACCTTTTCAAAGCAGTTTAAAATTATGAAAGTGAATATAAAACATTTTCTGAATTTTCTTTAATATTTCGGAATGATTTTTCGATCTTCAAATTAAGATTTTAGAATATAATGTGTGTAATTAATTTTGGTAAGTATTATCTATGAAAAAGAGCAAAAAGTTAGGTATAAAACAAGTAAACTTTTTAAAAATATGATTTTTTTTATTTATCAAGATTAAATCACAAATTTCTATTTTCATTGTTATAAATATCACTTTTATTTATGGTAGTAAGACATTAATACCGCGATATGAATGGTATTTTTCTTACCTTTTCTTTTAAATCTATGCTAATTAGAATTTAAATAAACTCACGAAAATTTTAATACTTAGCTATCGTTTTTTTATACTTGGAAAGTAGATTCGGTTTTTTATTAACAGTATATTTGTCATGTTTATATATTATGTCAAAATATGTCCAAGTGAAATCCTAGAACTTAATGTTTTTTTCTAAATTAGATTTCACTAATATTTTTATTGATTTGATATTACAATAACAATTTTTTTAAATAAACTATTTTATGAAATTGACATCTTTTCAGAATGACATTTATTGAACTATAACACGGGTCACTCATTATTTAGACATCTCAAATAATTTAAAAAAATATGTATAACCCTTTTAAGTTTTAGTTTTTTTGGATATAATTATTTTCCATATTTTTTAATGAATCAGATATTTGATTGCCAGTGATTATAACTCTGTTCAGTTTAATGGAAACTTGTTCAGAATGGAATAAAAAATGAGTTAAGATTTAATTTATTTAATGAAAAATTTTTCTTTTCGATAACAATGCCATAATAGTTTAAAGTCAAAAAGGGGGCACACTTTATAAGATTAATTGAACTTTTAAGTTTATTAATTATATTACATTATCAAATTGTATATTTGAGTGAAAATTATTCAAAATATTCATACTTTAAAAAAATAAATGAAATTATTACACAAACTAAAATTTTTTATTTCAGCAACTCTAAAAATATTTTTATTTGTTGATCAATAATTAATCTATTTTGTGATATGTGCATTTTTTTCTATATATGACATTGAGAAATGAAATATTCCAATAATTTGGCTGTAAGGATATTGTACTATGAATGTTTATAAAAAAAATAAATATATGTCTGTCACTCTGAGCAAAAAAAGACAACTTTTTTGATCCCAAAATCATATCTACATTCGATTACAAACGTTATAAGTATAAGTCTCTGGAATGATGGGATTTAAAGGCATATTTATTTCCAGGATATTTTTCTTTTACTTTTTTCATGTCCTTTTGTCTGTCTTTCCGTATTGCAGTCACTTTCCTCGGAGCTATTGACACTATATAGATGAAATTCAGATAGTGGGTGTCTTCTATGAACCGCTATGCAACGAAATAGTAAAATTATGAAAGAAAATGTATTAGGGGTAACACTCCATACATATAATTAAAAAAGAAAAAAAATCCATTGCTTATGGGCATACGAGATATCGCTAGATGAATCATAAAGAATTATGTACAATTTCCAAAATAATATTTCATTTAAGTCAATAGTTGACGAAATATGCGTTTTTTAAATCTTAAATAGTGTGTATCTCTCTAACACTTCCATTAACGTGTTTAAAATTTTAAATCCAATTAAGGTAGTAGAACTTGTAATAAACTTTTAACTATATCGGCTTGAATAAGAAATAATGTTTCAAATATGGGATATTTTTAGTACCGACCGCAGCAATAACTTTGATTTTCACCTTTCAAATAACTTTTTGATAACTTGTCCATATAAAACTTAAGGACAGGGAAAAGTCAATAAAAAGAAAATTTGCAAAAAGAAAACGCGAACGAATGAAAAATACGATCGGAACAAATCAATGAGCATCTAAAAATTGTTAAAAAGGGGGCCATTAAAAACATAGGTTGACCACCAATAAAAATTCAATCTCATTTTATTTGTTTTATCTGATATGGCAGCAAAACAGAACGCTAGTATTATCACGTTTTTCAAATACAATGAAGTTTTTTATAGCAGCATGAGACCAGGAGGGAAGCTTTCCCATATCACTTAAACTTAGCTTAAGATCAATTTCAACAAGGTTTTCAATGGTTCTAAATATATTGCAGGAAGTTGGGTTTGATTACAATTTTTAAAGATCAAAATTGGCTTCTTTGAAATATATAGAATAAATATTTGGATTTGACTAAAAGTATACACATATAGGTGCGTGTGTATTGCGTATTGCTTTGAATCACTTTCCGCCATACAGGAAATTAACAAAATAATAGCTCTCTAAGCTCAATTGTTAAAAGGCCCTAGCCAAATAAAATGGACAAGTGGGTCTTTGATCGGATGGGTTTTCTACATTTTTATATTTGTATACTACCTGATACTTTGATATTATTTTATTTTTCTCTTATATTAGCTCAAAAACTTTATTCTTTAGCTATAGAAATGATTACTAAAGATTTAAAAAAAAATTTATAACTTTGGAACGGTTTTACCGATTTACGACAAATATATGTCGTAGGTACACCTGAGCTATTTTGTCATAATTTTCTCGTGACGAGGTAGAAAAATTGTTTTTTCACACGCGATGTAGTTCTCTTACTATTACTAAATTTTCTTTATGAAACCGTCGATTTACGTTCTGCGACATATCATTCAGTTAATTTTTTTTATATTTATCGGGATTTGTATTATGTATCAGATAAATAGAAAGATATATTTGTTTCATTTAAATAAATTAAAACTTATGCTACAGCCGAAGAATGCGATATTAGGAACTATTAGTGAAAGAAGTAATAAGTTCCATAGAATCTAAAAGTTTCATACTTAACAAAGCTGCTTGAAGCTGATTCGAGCAAAGGTAGATTCGCCCTTCATTTCTACGGCCTTTTCACATTTTGTTTGTATTTTATTCGCCAAAACTCATTAGCTATGCATTTAACTTTTTACTAAATATATAACTTTTTAAAAATTAGTCAATCTTAGTACTAATATAAAAATATATAACCTGTAATTATAACGCCAGTGCAGTATCTTTCAATTCAATGTTATAAAATCATGTGGTAATGTAACAAGTCTAACGTCTGTACCATAAATGCAAAAATATGTTTTTCACTAAACTCAAAATATATTTTTTCATAATAATTATTACGAATTAGGTAGGTCCCACAATCAATCGGTTTTAGGAAATATTCTTATATGTTCTGAAACAATTTAAAGTTTCGAATAGTGATAAAGCATATATATATATATATATATATATATATATATATATATATATATATATATATATATATATATATATATATATATATATATATATATATATATATATATATATAAATGTTAAACAAATTTAAATAAAAAAAATTATTAAAAAAAAACAACCGACAAAATATGAAAATTCAATAAGATATTTTCTTTTTAAACTTTGAAATTATCAATTGTGTTTTAGTATCGGTTTTTTTAAAATTATTTTGTTTATTGAATGTTATATGCCGTGTGAAATATCAATCGAAAGAATCTGTTAGGGAGTCCCAAAATTTTTTTAAATTTCACATAAGTCGCCTAACTCCAAAACTGGTGACATCAACATTTTTAAAAAACAGCCTTTACCAAAATAAATTGAATAAAATACCACTGATTCAAAATCAAACCTTTTGTAGGAAAGTAACGATTTCTTAGCATCTGTTAATAAAACAGAATAACTAACATTGATATTTGTAAATACTTTAATGGAAACATTGAGTAGACCTTAAATGTTTACATAAGACAGTGGACATACGGAATATTCATAGTGCCAATTTTATCCCTAATTAACGGGTTTCATTGAATTACGGTTAAAATGAGAATAAAAACATATGGTTGCGAGTCCAATAAAAAGACAAGACATTAGAGGGATCTTGAAGTCGGGCCCTCAAAAAATTAAAAGATATTATATAACTAAGGAAGTGCGGTGTGTTATAAAATGTTTAAACATATGCGTAAAGTCCTAACTTTCCTACAGGTCCGAAAAATTATCAAAAATGTTAAATACATGTACGAATAAATATCTGAATTTACGAAAATAGTGTAGAAAACGATCACAATCCTTACGTAGGGTATTAAACCAACTAGTATTAAAGTACGTACGAATTGATAAATTTGAACTAATTATAGATATATACAGTAAGAATTGCCATAGAGAAACATAATGTAAGGAAAAAAAGTGTACTTGGATAAAACTAAGGTCTATTAATAAAAATTTCCATTGAAAATATAATTTAATAAACACAGTTAACATGTGGTTACGTCTCGTATTGCGAGCTATACTTATATTTAATAGGATATCGATTATGGTTAGGATAATGACATTATAAATATCCGTCATTTGCAAACTGTTTTTTTACGTTTACAACTCAATTTTTTATCATAGGAATAAGTTTTTTCCGCAAAAATAATTTCACACGAGCGAAACGGCGGTCAATAACCAGAATATACAAATTGACTATAAATACTACTAATTAGGAAGTCAGGAATATTCTTTGAATTATTTTTTTTTACAAACAGCAACAAAACTTCATGCGAATAAAAAATTAATCAAATTTTACTTAGCTGCCTACTTATAAAATTAATAAGTTATGTTTATAATAAGTTATGTATACTTTTCTTATTAAATGTTTACGAAATATAATAAAGTACATACAATCTTACCCCTGTAATGGCAAGAAACGACAAAGTAAATTTACATATACTGACCTCTTTTCTGAAGTAAATTTGAAATGCATTTATAAACTGACGATCAGTTACACAGCATCAATTACAATTTCGTTTATAATTATCCCGCTCTATTCCATAAAACACCACAAGACTGCTGATAAGATTGATACGTTATCTTTGAGAAAACTTACCCCGAGTACAATTTTATTTTTCGTTTTTTTCATAAATATAACACATTCTATGAACATAGTATTTAAATTTTATATCTTTTTATCTTCAATATTTACTTCGTAAATTGTTTCAACTTACTCACACTTACTGTTTCAAGAAGTAACAAAATTATATTATTTTTGTATAACTAGCTATCCTACCTATATTTCGCCATACGCACCTAAATACATTTTGTCGCAAGGAAAAGGTTATCTTATCTAATATCAAGTTATTTTCAGATCGAGAGTAATTTGGTTGAAGTCGAGCTTCAACTAATATATATATATATATAGATGTATATATATATATATATATATATATATATATATATATATATATACATATATGCTTTATCAAAATTCCAGACTTTAAATTTCTATCACAAACAGTTTCCCAAAAACAGATTACTTAAAGGTTCTATTTTTCTTTCCTTTAGATATATGGTACACTAATATTATTATTACTCACCATCATATCTCTTTAATAAGTAATCCTGTATAATACTTTACTCATCTGAAACACTTAAATTGGCTATATAAGGATTAATATCATGAATACAAATTATATGAATAATTATGTCGATCGCTGATTGATGTGAAAATTTTAAACTCGTACTTTTAGTATAATACATAAAACTACGTATTTTAAGAACTTTACAGAATTTTATAAATATAAAAAAGTGATAAAGAAACATACTAAAGGAGTAAATATTAATCTTCTCAAATATAAAATTAATAAATGTTGCAGAAACTGACAGAATTTGGCACTTATTAGCATATCTTAATTAATATGCAAGATAATTCTCTTTGATACACAAAATGGGGCGCTGACATTTCTCGAAAGTCGTTGCTTAACTGCGAAGTAGAAATTTTGTTTAATAATGAATTCATTTCGAATTCAGCCTTCCGTTCGGAGGAGCTTGTGGATACGCATGTAGGAGATATGAAAGAATAAGTAAGTATAGAAGGATTAAAGTCAAACGTGATCCTAGAATGAATGATTTAACAAATTCGAGTAATTAAATGAATGTATTATTTAATTATTAGGACAGAGCTAAACAAAAAAAAACGAATGAACAAAGCCACCAGGACTTTTCAGAGTGGACACAACCTTCAGAAATGAAGAATGCAACGTTGAAGAAGAATTTAATTTGCCTTCTAGAGTGTAAAAAAATAATAAAAACAATAAATGAAATTATTTTAACAGAAAATTATAGTTTCATTTGTTTATTCTTGGTACATAAACTAAAAGTATAGTGTTTAAAAAGTATTCCAGGAGTACAGTTATCAAAAAATCATAAAATTAAACTAACACAAAATCGTATTCTCCACAAAATTACAAAAGAATTTCGGAAATAAATATTGTATATATAATGTGCATATTATTACTGTACTGCTAGTAACTCCACTTGGATTACTTAAAGATAAATATTCATACCTACTAGATGACAAAGTTAACTCTTCATTGCTTAAAACTTCAGTTATTTGGAAGAGAAAAGCCCATATCCTTGTTACATTATTACTGGGGCCTGTGAAGAATTTAAACCCTACTTTTGTTAGAAGCACTGATCAATTTCTCGTTCACACTAAGCTTACTTCGGCATGATTGAAAACAAAAATAACAGAAACAAATATATCTTCTTTGTCGATCATATAGAATTTTTTTTGAGAAATGTTAATTTTTTTGTCATTAAATAAATATCTACACTTGTAGTGGCAAATCTGGAACGTAGAATTGTTTTTTTGCACCGGAACACAAAACAAACCAAACGGTACTCATCGTATTTTGTTCTAACACTTTCCCTATATAAAACTTTTAATTCTAAATTCTGCACTAATATTTTTACTGAATTTTGGTGTCTGGTTCACATATTATATCGGGTGAAAGAAATTTCAATTAAGATGCTAGCATGAAATGCTAATATTACTGTCCAATGCTTTTAAATTGTACTTGTATATCAGGTCTACAAATCCATTACATTTTCACTTCCTAAATCCATATACATTTTCCTAAAGTTAAATTTTCTATAACGCAACCTCTCGACAATATGATATCGATTGTGATATTTAGGTGACTGGATTTAAAATACATTTATTTTAATTTAATACATCATAACATCATACAAAATGATTTACTTTTAATATGTTATAATGGTTATTGTTTATTTTCGCCTAGTAAATTAAAGTTTTTTATGTTATATTTTCTACAGTTTCCTTAAAGAATATTTAACTGACTATACAATACAGAATATGTGTGTATTTTATGATAATTATTAATATATAATCATTTAATTATATTTGATTGTTATCTAACATAATAACTAAACTTAAATTTTATTTAAATTAAAGATCGAGTAGTTGATTTATCACTTTCTGTGATAAAATATATTTACGTAGTAAATCTTAATTTTTGACAAAGTTTAAGAATTTGTTTGATGAATGACTATTGTAATATAACGTATTATACACCCATTGAGTGAAAAAACTAAATTTTGCTACGAAATATATTTGAGCATACATGCTTTACAAAATTGTTTTTATAATATCATTGAAACCATAAATATTAAATAACTTTTGAGAACACTTTTTAACACTATAAAATTATTAAAATTAGAATTCCTACCAATGTTCTTAATAATAGAGATTTTTCACAATCATTACAAAAATTTCATAGGTGTAAGCATTTGACGTGGTTTGTGTAGTAGTACAAGTAACAGTACAAGTCATAAGTTTGGATAGAATGTTCTTAACTTTCTCAGTTTATATTCCTTTTGATAAAAATACATTATTTCTAATTACAATAATCTATTATATGATAAATAGCTTAAGTTGGCAAATACCTGTAACTATGTAGGTTTCTCTGACAATTATTAATTAATGTTTTAAAGTTGGTTAATAGAACTTAACGAGTAAAACTTTAGGTTATTTTTGATTTTCAAAATAATTCCCTATTTACAATATTTAAATTGACGAACTACATTAGTCGTCAAAAATTTATATTGTGGTTGTTATAATCCTTGTTAGGTACAATGATAATATATAGATGTAATTTTACTTCCCTAAACAGCCATAAAACAACAATTTTGGTTACTCGTTGTACGGAGTCTATACATTTTGTTTACTATTTTTACGGAGTTCCTACATTGGTTATATTACGAAAATAATAGAAGATATTACGAAATAAGAGAAGGGTAAGATATAGGAGTTAGGCACTATATCACATTTTTGTACTTGTAACCTTTAATCCATTTGTCTTTCTACTACATAAAAAATTATTTCACTTTGACAGTCAAATATATTTCGTTATTAATGTCGATATGAGGTCCAAAAATTTACCATTAAATAAACAATTGGTATGATATATGGCATAATATACACATAGCATGCATTTTACATGAGAGGAATTTAGAAATATTTTCTTATTTTCTTATATAGAACAAAATTATTCAACTAAATTCATTTATTAAACAATAAATGAAATGGTTAATTTTCCTAAAGGCATCGGAGAACGATTTAGGTATTCAGATAGTAACAAGTTCCACCATATCGTAAAAAGATATTATTGTTACTGCCAAAACATATTTATCTTTATTCGCATTGTTATATAAAAGGGAAAGTTAAGTAAAACGTACCTTAGATTCCACTTGTATGTTATTAGTTTCACGGCATTTACAGCATAAATATGTCTTATTTTGATATAATATAAGTAGTAGAATGGAGTTTTTTATATTACGTACACATACATATATACATATATATATATATATATATACATATATATATATATATATATATATATTCATATATATTTATATATATATATATATATATATATATATTTATATATATATATATATATTACACACCCCCCAATTTTTGTTATAGAAGCTTCTAAAATATTTCTTGTAGGGTATATAAAGAGTGCGGCATTCAAACTTCCGTTCAGTTCACAAGAGAGAAATCGGCGAGTGAAGAATAAATTAAAAATGGAAGTATTTGGAAGTAAAGTTACAGGACTCTTTCTTAATGAATTTCTTTTAGGGCCAAAAACCAGCGAAGTATCACGCAGTATTTACACAATGTGGGTGAAGATATGCCCTCTTATGACATAGCCAAGCACAGGGTCCAAAGTCTCAAAGGAGCGAAATTTGACCTGTCCCATAAACCTCATTGAAAACGACCTTCCACAATTGTTTGAGCAAAATTTCACAGCTTTATTGAAATAAATCCCAAATTATACTGCAATGGAATATTAATTTCATGCCTTGAAAAACACCTGGAAAAATTCCGTTCATTGACACCATTACCAACACGAGCTAACACCATTTTAGCTTCGAAGGAGAGCTGATGTTTGCTTGAAGCTACTGAATTTCCATCGTATCAACAAGAGGCTAAAGTGTCAGGTCAAAGAAAATAAAAAGTGGGTTGCTTATGTTAATTTTTAGCTTTCATGTCAGTGGCTAGGTGCTAAGACAAAAGGTTTACCCAATCCAAAATACAATATTGGATAAAATATACTTTTGAGTTTGTGTTGGGGTATAAATAGAATTATTCATTGACTTATTAGTTGGGAACTCTTTCCAGCAAACAATACAATTACAGCTAAACCTTGTTATGTATAATTGAGCAAAATTATGACCGCTAAACTTCTTTTAAATAAAAACAAAGTTTATTTTTGATACGACAATGCTCGACACCACGTAGCAAAAGTAACCCGGGAAAAACTGCCTTCGCTTGGATGGAGTATGCTACTTCACTCGCCGTTTTTTTTTAAATCTTTTGCCATCTGGTTTTTATCTATTTCGCTCTCTGTCTAATAATTTATGTGATAAAAAATTTAAAGACGAAAATCATGAAAATCGGACTTCACCGGTTTATCTGTCAAAGCCCCAAAGATGTCTACGAGGACGGGTCTTTAGCTCTGACTACACATTGGCGACAAGTTTTAGACACTGGTGGTACTTAAATAATTAACGGAAGAGAAAAAAGTTGAAAAATTTGTGTACAGAGATGGCAGATTTGTATAATGCCACCCAGTATGTTTTATTAATAAATTTCCAAATTATATTTTCTTAGCAATTTACTTGGAAGTTTTCAGTAATATTTTGGTGAGCAGTTAAATGCAATTAATAATATCTTTTATAAAAAACTGAATTTAAGATTACATATAAATATATAAGATACTGGAATATAAGGAACCAGGTACCCCTCTAAAGTTTCCTTACACGCCCTAAAATATGAACTTAAATTGCGAGAAATCACCATTTCCAAACATTTTTTATTCATGACTTCCTTCCTTTATAAAACGTTTCTTTTTATATTCATTCCGATATCATATTCAGTGGACTCTTAAAAAAAATTTCTTAATAAAAATTAAAAATATAGTTTCCTGGCTATTCTCATCGTCGCAATTTCATACATTTTGCGTTACTGGCGTCTTTTCTTTAACTGCCTTATAATGAAAATATGCATATAAAACGTGAGAACACGCGCTTCCGTTTTCCGGCTCTGAATAGAGTCAGTCCACGTAGAAGACATATCTTTATCTCGGTAAGCTTTGAAAAGCCGCATCCTAAAATTTATTAAAATTGAACGTTATAAGAGGAGCAAGTTTTTAATATTATTTGCGTAAATTTTCTTTAAATATCGTACGCCGAATTTGGGTATTATACTCTTTACCCTTCATATTTGTTGGCCTTTGTATTCAGCAAAAATTATAGATAAGTATTTGAAGTATTTAGAAATGAAAATATTTTGCTACAGAAATGATTTTGAAGTTAAAAACTAACTCTGAGGCATTTGCAAACTACCAAGCTTACTTAATTAATTAGGGTCTCTCCTATCCCTACTAGACATCGCGCTTATCTGGCGCAATTTTTTTCAGTTTTGAGCGAGTTCTTTCACGTGAATTCAGTTCATTCCTTTTTCCCTGAGATTTTACTCAAGAAACATCATCAACATTGCTCGCCCATGGTGCATCCTCCTTCTCAGGAGATATCTGGAATAAATGGTTCAACATGTGCTTGCGTGCGTTGGTCACCTATGGCGAATCCTACTTCTCAAGAGACATCAGGAATAAATGATCTCAACATGTGTGTACTTGCATTGAGAGGAGTTTCCTCCTTCTGAGGAAAGATCTGGGATATATGACCAAAACATGTGTGTTAACGTGCGCATGCGTACGTGCGTCCGTGCGTCATTACATCCATCCGTCCGTGCTTCCGTCCATCCATCTGTGCGTCTGTTCGTATGTTCATACATCTGTCCGTCCGTTCAACCGTCCATCCATCCGTCATACATTCCAGACGAGACCGGGTAAAGTTCGCCGACTTGAAAAGCTATGTCTGAGAACCCTTCTAAAGACATTTAATAAAGACACGCTACTAAGCCTAAAACAACAGTTTTTAGAATTTTTATGTTTTTCTGTTTATCAGTTTACCTGTTTGTCGGAGCGCATCTTGGCTTTGTACGCTAATTTTAACAACGACTTAATTGGATTACTGAGTGTATTGAGATTAATTTGAGCAAAAACTTCAAATGGCTTCAGTGATGTATTGAGATTAACTTGGGCTAAAATTTGGGCTTGATTTCATTTCAGTCGGTAAAGAAATGCGTTGATCTTTAGTATGTGTTCATCATTCACAGTGCTATCAGAATCGTTGGAACCGATATAGCTGCCAACGCCATCTATGAGCGTTTTTAGTAAGTTTTATGTTCATAGAGTTCTGAGAGAGAAAAAAACACAAAACAATTTCTGATAACTTTTCTCACTCTGAATTTCAAGCAATCGAAATCGCAGATTTCGATTTAGCTAAATTAGCTAGTTCAAAAATAAAGGGCCGAATGCTATTGGGGCTGACACATCGAGGATTCCTTTCATGGTTTAGGAGTGAAAGTATCTTGTCTATCATAATTTTCTGTTAAGTAATTAATTATTTCCTAATTAAATAAACATTTAATAATAACAAAATATTTTGTCGTAAATATCACATATGATGACAACTAGAATTATTATTAATCAGTTACAGTTTTCTTACAACTTTAGTAGTCTTTTAAAAGAGTCGTTTTCTCTTAACTTAAGGTAGTTACGACATTTACTGGGTTATTTTTTGCATTTTATGTCGGTGTACATTTGCATAAACTCTATCAAAAATGATGAAAATATTTTAGTGAAACTTATAATTACCCTCTTAAAGACCCTACCCACAATAAATCGCAAATTAAAACAAACCGAAACGGCGGGGCCCCGACGGGCGGGCCGAAAATTGAGTGATTCTATAAAGATTCTGTTTCTTCTTTGAGGTGCTAAATATCGAAAATCACATGTCTTAATTATTACCCCTTTTGAAAAAACAACAAAACTAAGCTATTAAAATATTTTTATAACCTTGAATACGTTTTGAATACACAAGAAAACATATAACAATCACAAAATAATTAAAGTACAATAAACCCTCATATTATTTAATATTATTAGCATTGCATGTTAATATGTAACATTTAAAATTATTGTATTAAATAAATCCATTTCTTAAAAACAAGTAAGCAAATATGTATGTATTCAAATAAAACATTAATAAATTTTTTGATGAAAAACAACTCTATTCCTTCTCCCGTTTCTATTTCTCGATAAACTTTTTATCAATTCATCGATGGACCAGGCCCTCATTTGGCGAGTTCAAAATTAAAATTGCCAATACTCGAATAAGATGATGGAAAATTATACAACATAATTTCGTAATATATCTACCATCTGTCTCCGTCGCCGACCCAATAGACACCATCTCTTCGAACAGCACTTCCCAAAAAGTTAACATAAGTTCCGTAAAAAAAATAACAAAATTCCAAGACATCAACTTCAACAACGAACACGGGCCAATGTCTCGCAGCACGTATTTAATTGCCGCGAGTTATAAAATTCCTCCGTCAATATAAATTATCTAATTACAAACTCTGTCTCCAAAATAATTAAACAAATAACGTCTCCACAAATTCACCTCATTAAACATTTCTATCAAAAAAATTAATAAAAGATGCGGCGGTACCAAGATATTATTTTAATCCACAGCAGATACGGCCACCGATTTAATAGTTGATTCGCAAAATTTATAGTATTGTACTTTCCTACTTCGATTATCGGAGGTCGTTTGTGAAGTAGCTGCTATGATTTTGCTTGTATACAGGGGCCGGGGATGAAGGCAAAATGTTCACGGCAAATGGTTACTTTTTATTGTGATTTTATTAAATGCTAAGGTTTCTTATTAAAATCTTATGAACAATTAAATGAAATTACGTGATATAGTATTATTAGGGTTCGTTGTATTACAACATCCTACCTGAAGATGTTGTAATACAACGAAACCTAGGTCGTGGTAAAGAAATTAAAGAAAGTAGAAATAATACTACATCACGTAGTTTCATTTAATTGTGAATAATGAATTTCTGCAAAATTTACGCCAAATATATTCAAAATCTTATGAGATAAAGCCTTTATTCTAAAAAAATTAAAGCTATAAAAATACTGTTTTTATTACAATAGGGTTCTCCAACAGGTTTATTTTTAATTTTAACAAAAGTCTAAGTTATTTATATTTTACTCAAAACGCATAAGGATGTCTCCTAAAACTATTGATTGTAGGAGATAGCTGATTCGCAGTAATTATTATGAAAAAGCTTAGCAAAAAGGTATTTTTGCATTTGTGTTATAAATTTGAAAGTTGTTACTGTACAACATAATTACGTAACATTGAAATGAAAGATATTGTACTGTTTTATAATTTTAAGTAATATATTTGTATATCAGTACCAATATTTACCAATTTAAAAACGGTAAAAGTCTAGTAATAAATTAAACGCCTAGTTAATAAGTTTCCGAGTGCAAACAAATATTAAAAACTATACAAAAGGACGAATCTGCCTTCACTCGAATCAACTTAAAGTCGGCTTGTTTAGTAGGAAACTTTTAGCTTCTTATGACACTTATAATTTATTTCACTCTTAGTTCGTGATTGTGCATTTTTCAGCAGCAGCATGAGTTTTAATAAATTTTAAAGGAATGAATGTGTTTCAGGTATATGTGAGATACATAGGTCATATGTTTTTAAATATCTGTGACGGTATATTTACATATAAAAAATATTCTGAAAAAATTATTTAATATACATGCCGATATAAAATTTTAAAAAAATTCAAGATTAAAAAGGACAAAATTTTCCAAACAAATACTTTTTTAAAACTATTAACATTAAATTCTACAGCCAAAGAATAAAGTTTTGTAGCTAACATTAGAAGAAGGTCAAAATATTAGTATTATTACTATTATTACTGTAACAAAAATATAGATCTATCCAATTCGATCGAACCGATCGACCCACTTTTACATCTTCTTTGGTAAAGACCCTTTAAGACTATAGCTTAGAGCGCTCCTAACTTATTAATTCCCTATACGGCGGAAAGTAATCAAAGAAATATGCAATCGACACACGCCGATAGAAGAAGGTGCTCTTGATTAGAACCAAGTATTAATTCTAAAAAATTCAAAGAAGATTATTTTCAAATCCCCAAAATTGTCATCATGTTCAACCTCCTACAAAAATGTGAAAAATAAAGGTATTGCTGCGATCGGTACCGAAAATGTCCAATATTTCCAAAAATAAGCAACATATTTTATTTGAACCAATTTAGTTGAAGCTTTATTATAAGTTCTACTACTTTAATTGGTTTTAGAATTGTACACATGATATTTAAAATGTTAGAGGTGGAACACACTTTTAAGACTTTAGTAACGAATATCTCACAAGATATTGACTTAAATTAAAAAAGTTATTTTGAAACTTATTCATAATTTTCTTAAACCTATCAACGATATCCTATACGCCCATGCGCGCTGAAATTTACATATTGATATTTACATATTGTACATACGTATGCTTTTTCTTAGGCATACGTATGTACAATATGTAAATACACAAGAAATTACTACAGTACGTGCATATTACTATGCTAATAAAGTCTTACATTAAATATCGCAAATAAGTAGTAACGAGTTCTTGGGAACAGAAAGAAGAGAGATTTAGTGACCTAAGCTGGGTGTGCAGGATTGTATAAAGCTCTCACTACGCTTGAGGTTTTGAAGCTTTTGCACCGTAAACTTTGAAACTTTACCCCGTGACCTAGTACTTTGCATTTAATATTTCCCTTGAAATTCAGGGCTTTATTTAAACAGTGAATTAAAACTATTTAGACAACGATAAAACCTTTCAATTTTTCGAGTTTATAATCACTACTCACTTTCAAATATAACCATCGGTTTAAATAGAAAAAATATAAATTTTTTTCCTAGAGTTAATTCTTTTTAATTTTCTATAACAAAAATGTGATTAAATGAATATGTTTTTTTTGACAGGTTTTTGACGAATTAATATTGAGAATTGAATATCAGAATTTTAGATATTAATATGCAACGTAAATTAATCACACTCATAGAGTTTATGTTTAAAATTTTAATTGAAATTCAGTTACGACCTTTAAAAAAGTTCCAAAAAAATTTTTATAAACGTTATGAAGAAGACAAATTCAACATTTTAATACAAAAATATTTTTTGCATCACCCGATATTTAAGAAGCTTTTTAAAATACTGCGAAATTAAAAATTAATGATCTAAACGCGACATTATTCTTTCAATCTAAAAGACTTACCTATCTAAATAAACGAGTCACTGACTCGTACTTCTGAAACAGCGCAAATAAAGATTAACACCGTTGTATTTATCGTACATTATTTTAATTTTTGACTGACTCTTCTTCATATCGATATGTTTTTAAGGTTTTTGAAAGAAATCGTATTTTAGTATGGATTTGTAGTACAAAAATAAAAAAAAACAATTAAACAAAAAAATCTTTACAGTTTTAAATTAGTTATTGAAATTTAAATTAATATTTATAATATAAAGATCGAAATAACTTGTAATTATAATTAAACAACACAATGAATCTCTAAATATACTGTCAGAGTTGAAAATAATTTAATAACTTTTCTCAATAGCGATTTACTCGTAACTTCCTTGCAAATGTACAAGTTTTTTCCTTAAAAACAACCCTCTCTCTTCAGCATTGTTAACCTTTAGTCCGTGCTTTATAACTGATTTCGCTTTTATATCTTCAAAGTAAAGTTTCCCCGTTAATCATTTAATTTTTTTTTAACTCAAGTACAATACAAAAGATTAGATAAAATAATAAAATTCTACTTGGAAGTATTTATTCAGGACGCGTATCTTCCTTCATTTTGTTAATCTCATATTTAGAGTACGCCTAAAAGGCGTGAGGGAACAAAAAAATTAATTTATCTATTTTTGGTGCAAGTCAAATATACCGAATATTTCCGCCAAAAATAAAAATATGCAAATATTTAATTAAATCCCTTACGTAATAAAACGGATTTATGGTCTTTAGAATTTGAAGGTGTTAGATAAAAGCTAAGGAGTTTTAATACAGTGTTTTCGCGAAAATATTCCCTATGATTATGAAGATGGACATACGAAATAGAT
Organism: Druceiella hillmani; assembly: GCA_039881145.1. Taxonomy (NCBI): domain Eukaryota; kingdom Metazoa; phylum Arthropoda; class Insecta; order Lepidoptera; family Hepialidae; genus Druceiella; species Druceiella hillmani. The sequence continues at coordinate 6,116,547 of JAYKKI010000021.1, read as the reverse complement.
TTGTTTCGGGGTTAATTTCGAAGCATCTTAAATATATTTAATACCTTGTAGACAAATTGCTTTGTTATAAAACTAAATATTTAATAGTTAAGCAGGAATTTTGAAACGTTTTTTGTTTGTATGAAATTATTAATTTTATCGATAAAACTCGTTATTAAATAGAACTATTGCAGGAAAGTGTCAGTAAAATAACTTTAATTTTTCGGATTTAATGTAAGAGTAAATGAGGAAGTCATTTCAATAAACTCGAAAAAAGGTTAAACAAATTTTTTTCTCTTAATCGTTTTTGCTTGAATAATTGTGAATAGATTAAACCTACAAGGCTGCGGTTAGTCATTTCGATTAAAATTATGAATATCTATTGCTCCCTCTTTCTAATTAATTAGTGATGATACACTAATTAATTAGAAAGAGGATTATCTATAAGATATTTATCTTTCATATCAACTCAATCGCCGGCATGACGTTTGAGTAGACAATTATTACATGGGCGTAAGTGCCATCAAAATAGCAATATAGGGAAATACCTGCATTTATACGACAAAAGTGAGTGCTCACCTTCCTCTTCACAATCGTACTATTTCTATTGTTTCTGCATTCTAGTAAAATACCTCTCAACAATAAGGAAAAACGAGTACAATCCTATTTATCTTAAGAATGATCCATAGTAAAAATATTAATGTTTGATCTACTCACAGAACTAGGACAAATTGTAGCAATAAATACTGCTTATACGCGGAAAAGTTTTAAGTGCTATGCTAAAGGTAAAACAGAACCATTTGTATGTTTTCAAATGTTAACGCAATACCAAAAATCTATGGAATAGAAAAAAAATATATTTGAGAACTGTATACGCAGTTAATATTTCCATTTTTGGTTAAATGTCTGGTTATAACTACCTCGAAAGAACAGGTAAAAGGCAAGACCGAAAAAATAAAAGCTGGAAGTTTTAAATATATAGAACTTGTGCAGAACCGGCATAGACAGAGGTACTATAAAATATATGGTTTGCTCCTGTTAAAAATTTTCTTATGCCAAAAGTCACGTAGCGAAAATGCCTTAAAAATATGTGCTGGAACATAAAAATGAAATGATTTTTCTATGTCAAATACTAGAATTTTTCTTTTATTTTCACAGCAAGAATTTTACAAGTTATTACGTAAAGAGGATATCATGTGATTTTATTTAGGTTACTTTTTTAGATTTTTTGAGATATTACTTCCAGATTTCAGTAAAAGTGCAAAAGGATGCTTTTTATTAAAATAATAATATTTTTTCGTAATTCGTTTCCCTTTATTTAATAATGTTGTAAACGAAAACATAAATATATGTTAAATACAATTTTAATAACTATTTTAGTAACATTTTAAAAGGGTAATAAACTATATTAGTCGAGTCGACTACTGAAAAACGTCCGCATAGGAAAAATAACAAAAACCTTCGAGGGTTAATAAATGTTTTCTAAAATTTTATTGTAGTTCCATTAATTTTATTTCACTATAAAAAAGTGGAAAAATAAATGTATAGTATTTTGCAATTTAGTTTTTTATAGTATTCTAAAATACCAGTTTCAATTTTCAAAATTCCTACAATTTACATTTTCAGATTTCATAAAAATTATTTTAGGGATATTGAAGTTTTTGAGAAATTCTCGATATCCTAATCTACAATACTATATATGGTATACTTGACAACATGTGTTGAAGACAAAAAATAATATAGTATGATGAGGAAAATGATGAGGAAAATGAACAAAATTAGTATTCATATTTAAGTACCTAACCTAAAGTTAGGTACTTAAATATGAAATTTAAATATGAATACTCGTAACTAGAGAAAAATTAAATATAATAAACGAAGATGATATGCAAAACTTAAAAAAAACATGAATCAATAATTAAATGTATAATACAAAGATAAAAATGTACAAATTGACAACCAGCAGGACATAAGTAACCCATTTTGTATCTCCACTTACATTGTTCTTTAAACTATACGGACCAAAAGGAAAAAAATTAAGCCAGTTTTTAGGTGCTACAGCATTGACAAGATTTCTTGCGTGAATTGGGAAATTACAGACTTGTTTCAGTTTCAGTAATTGATCTACGTCAATGTTTAGCAATTTTAACTGCTTTTGGAGGATTATTATATATATGTATATATATATATATATATATATATATATATATATATATATAAATATATATATATATATATATATATCTATAGATTCATTTACTTCTTCTATATTTTGATAAAAGGCTTTGTCATTTCTTGCCAGGGTCCAAATTGCATTCACACTAAGATTGTGATCGTTTTAACATTATTTTCGTAAATTCACAAATATTTATTAGCACGTGTAATTAATATCTATGTAAATTTTTTGAACCTGTAGAAAGGTTAGGACTTTACGCATTACAATTCCTTACTCATATAACATCTTTTAATCTTCTAAAGGCCCGAATTCAAGATCCCCTGTAATATCTTGTCTTTTTATTGAACTTGCAACTATATTGTTTTAATTTTTACTTTAACCGTAATTCAATGAAACCAGGTAATTGCGTATTAAACTAGCATTATGAGCGTTCCGTATGTCCGTTTTCTTTTGTATACATTTAAAAAGTCGATATTCTCTAATTGAACATTTTCGATTTTAAATTTTACATACTAATTATCTATTTTTTTCCTAAAAAAAAATGAAAAGCAGGCTAAATGCCAACTGAGATCGAATGAATAGAAAATGATAAATACAACTTTCTTCGAATTTCATGCTTAAATAACTCTGTTTTCAAAATACATTTAGTCGTTTTGAAGCCATTTTTATACCTGTGTCATTAGAATCTACATCAAAACAAAGGCTTTAATAATATGTAATGGCTGTACAAAGTTTTTAAAAATACGGGTTGGTTATCGAAATATTGAGAACTATGTATTTTTCATACCTTTGCTCCTAATATTACTGCCACAACTGGATCCTTATTGGGCCAGACGGTCTTTGTCACTCACCTGCGGGTTTTGAGTGGAGGTTGCGTCGCAGCGCGACGATGAGATATTAAATCAATTAAGTCGTTGAGATTCAGGCAACTTAAAAATAATAGATAATATCTTAGAGGCATTTGCAATTAGGTTTGCGTTCTGAAATTTAGCTTTTACTTTTTTACTGTATCGTATATCGTGTGTGTATATATATATATATATATATATATATATATATATATATATATATATATATATATATATTTGTATGTATGTGTGTGCAATAAAACAGTGATGAGAAAATATTCCGTAAACGACATTTTTTCAAAAAATTGTTGCATTGTGTCTTACGTACATGGACCAGACCCCAAAACAATAGTTTTTCGAATTTTTGTCTGTTAATCTGATTGTTTGACTGTATGTTTGTCAATCACACACAATAACTAACGAAATTTGGTTCGGTGATAACTAATCATCAGGATCGTACTTTTTACGGCGGAACGATTTTTTATTTCCACAAAGAAAACTATTTCGTTCAAGCATTACACCAAATTTATAATTTTAAAATATTGACAAAAATTTCAATAGCGGCCAATAATTTGAAAATATATTTCGTTGGTGTATGAAAAAATAAAAAAAATCATCATCGATCTCTATTCGAGTTTGCGTGAGCGTTTAAATAATGTTTTGCGTTTATTAAAAATAAGACCTGTAGACATGAAAATCGAAATAAATATGATAAATTTAAGTTAGAATAACCTAAAATTATTGATAAATTTTGCTTTAAAAGAAATAGTCCCTCGCAGCAATATGCAAAAATGTCGAAAAAAAATATTCCGTGCTTTCAGAAAATAAAACCTACAGAGTTTAAATTTAAAATCAATAGAAGTTAAAATAGATGAAAATACTAATTAAATAATTTAAATTGTTAAACCGGGATCGCTTTACACTTGTTGCAATAAAAAATATAATTTATATTAAGTGTATTTTGAACAATAGACTTTTATTCAGTATACTTTTCGTTTTAATAGGAGAAAAGTATTGATGCACATTTCAAACATAAAATAATCTTTAATACTTTTTGTTTATATTAAAATTAATAATCAGCCGGGATGTAAATAAATTTAAAACTAATCGTATAGTTATATCTTGTTACACCATGCTCAGCAAAACGAGCACACAATGGTTGTATATTTAGTAAAATAAAACACTCTATTATTTTTTTTTATTTTAATGATATATGATAAATTTCTTATATTCTGCATAAATCTAGACTCGTAGAAAATTGTATTAAGATTTAACTGATAATTACGGACACCTTGGTGATTTTGAATTTTTTACAGAATTGAATTAATTTTACATATTCATTGATTATTGAAAGGAATATTATTTGGTCTTATAACACATTTTTATTGGGTGATAATGTTTTATTATAAAACTTGGATATTTATTTAATTTACAAAAACAAATAAATATTGGTTATTATTGATAAATAAATAAAAGAAATTACGAAAACATACATATAAATAAGATACAGATTAAATATTATATCCATTTTTTGACCTCACTGTAGTTGGAAAAAATTAACTAACCCAAAATATTTATTGATACTAATTTAGTTAATTGTATTGACAGACTGTTTGCAAAAGCATTTTCTTGATTAGTATCATCAAATATATTTTAATTTGAATTAATAAATTTTGCCGCTCATTTTTCGAAGAGCGCCGCGGGTTTGTTTAATCAATAAAACTTTAATTGAAATTATAATTATACATAAATATTTTCATTAATTGAATTTGGTTATTTTTAAGTCTAAAATATGGCCTTAATTTATGCAAACTGAAATTTTTTTCCAAATATTTAAAAAAAGAAATAGTGGTTTGGCTAATTTTTAATGTAGCCTTGTTATTGATAAATTATTAACATGATAATTACTTGACTTGATCAACCAATATTAGTTTTGTATTTATATTTTAGCTTTTGATAATTTCGACATAATAATATGAACTTTATTTTATAAGAAAATACCTAAAAGAAGAAAAGTAAATTGGTCTCAAAAGATTTGAAAAAGTTCATTTTAACAATAATCGACATTTGAACAAGCTATAAACGGAAATTAAAATGTTTTTGGACATTATAAGATTATCAAACAATACAAAGGGTGGAAATAATTTTTTTAAATTACTTTACGCTCATTTGAATGCTTTGTCTTATTCTAATGTCCAAAATCAAGTCATTTTCACTATGTGTCTGGTCAAATTTCTATTATCGTTTTATCAAACTTTTTGAAAAATTTTCCATGTAAAAATATCGCTTGCAAAAATTTTGAAAGCGATATTTTTACATGGAAAAGTGTGGGAGGTTTATGGTTTAGGCCTCCTGGGGACCTGTCCTATAATGACGTGGAAAACTATTTAATGACAGATAAACTAATAACTCATTAACTGACCACTTTCATAAATAAAATTTAAAAAAGGTCGCACCTGGACTTGAAATATTTTATAAGCCTTTTTACAGAGAAACAGACTCTTGTTCCCTGAAATCCCCAACTCGTTTACCTTACTTCACTGTAGAACTTATTTACTTACTTATACCACCTAAAACTTAAATAAAAATTTTTTTTGTAATAAATTAAAAAAAAATTAAATAACCAAAATTATTTAAAAAACCCGAGCAACAACAGATGAGAATTAAAAAAGATACATTCTTTTTAATCTTTGATATTATCAATTACGTTTTGCATTCGGCTTTTTTTCAATAACTTTGTTTACTGAATGTTATATACAGTGCGAAACGTGAATTGAAAAAACCAAAATGTATCAATTTTTTTTTAAATTTTGTTACACAAAAAACGGAAACCTCTCTCCACTCCGAAACTACTGGCATCAAAATTATAAAATAACAGCCATTACCAAAATGTATTGAAACTGATATCACTGATTCAAAATTACATCGTTGGAGAAAAATTAACAATTTCTTTGCATCTGTTAATAACACGAATTTATATTTGTAAATACGTCAATAGAAATACTACGTACGAACTTAAGAGGTCGGTATACACCAGGTAAAATATCACGAAAAGCTTGGTTACCTCAAAGTGAGGGGCGTTCTTATAACTTTTTGAAACAGTCGGGTACAGTCTGTTTCAAATGATAATATAGGATTAAAATTCGTAATTACCAAATATATATATATATATATATATACATATATATATATATATATATATATATATATATATATATATATATATGTGTGTGCATATATATACATACACACATATATATATATATATATATATATATATATATATATATAGGCATAGATAAATCTGGAAAATAAAAATGGGTCTTTATGCACAAAAACGTGAAACGAACTTATCCATACTCATTGTACTTTCTTACAACATTTTTCCAATATAATTTTTTTTTTAATCTTAACTCTGCCCGAATATTTTTTAAACAAGTTGCTAGCATAAAACATTAAGATTATTTGCATGTAGTATGAGTATTTATTCCATATTCCTAAGATTTTGTTACATATCGCTACATATTCACTTTACGGGATCAGTAGTGGCATATAAGTAACTGATTGCAAAATATATGTAATAACTTTTAATACGTTATAATGATTATTAATGGCAACTCTCATCAAGAAAATTAAGGGTTCTTCATATTATATTTTCTGTAGTGGTCATAAAGACCAATTGAGTATTGATATGTGTTTTTCGGATAATTATTAGTAAGTAATCAATAAATTATGTTTGATAGTTACCTAACATAATATTTAAACTAAAATTTTCTTTAAACCAAGGATTACATAGTTGAGTTGTCTTTTTCTATAACATAGTGCATTGATATAATAAAAATCATAATTTTGATAAGGTTTCAAAAATGTTTGGTCAGTTTTTTTTGTTGAAGGTTGCATACATTCAACAAAATATAAAATAAATTTAGTTTTGCTCGGCAATACATTTGAACATACTCGTATATGCTGTAAAATGTTGTTTTTATATCATTGTTGAATAAATTAACGTTAAATAACTTTTGAGTACATTTCTTCAGAACATAAATTTTATAAAATTAGAATTCATAGGAATGTTCCTAATTCATCGTTTTGCACAATTATTATGAACATTTTATAAGTATAAGTTTCTGACGTGGTTTATTTTGTTTTCACGTAAGTAACAGTGCAAGTCAAATAATAAGTTAAATTTCATTTGAAACTTTTGTTATATGTCAGTACATATTCTTTCTCCAAAAATATGTTGTTTAGCGTTCTTTAATTTGATAAAATATTACGTTGGCTAATAAATGCGTCATAATATATTTCTCCTACAATTATATTACACGTTGCAAAAATTACAACAATTTGGATTTTATAAAGCAGTTATTAAAATATATGGATTTTAGGTAGCATTAATTAGAACCCTGTTCAAATTTAGAGGTATGCTTCATTTTGTCTTTTCTTATATTGGTCCTTGAATGTAATGGAAGGAATGATTGCTGGGTATTAACGTTATTTCGTTCAATGACACTAAGTTGGTGCCACGTAAAATTTATTAGACCACTGCCGCCCACACTACGTTAAAAACCTGACATTAATTTACATGGATCAGAAATTTCACGAAAATTGTGAAAGAGGATACAAACTATTGACATTTTTTTTAGCAGAGATGTTTTATAATTATTCGTAAAACTCTAGGATCTACTGCCAACAGACAAAATTTCATTTCAGTCACACGCGTAGATATTGAAGTACTAAGACATATAATTATAAAAGAAAACACCAATCATGGAACTATGAGTCTTATCCACCCATAGACAAAAAAAACGATCAAAAATAAAAGGCGAAAATTATAATCTGCGCTACCCGCCAATTCCACCTTCCTTCTAAGATGTTCCAAGTTTACCCATATTAACTGTTTTTTTACAGTATCTAAAGTAAACCGGTCGTGCGGTGGTGAGATGGTCGGAGCGCTACTATTACAATAGATATAATATACATCTCTGCTAAAAAAAATTTCCTAATAAATTGATAATCTTAATATTTATAAAAATTTAAAAGTAAGATAATATGTATTTAATTCATATCTGTTTATTTTAATTAGGATATAATCTTTCATGAAGTAGTGATTTTATCAATTTTGCTAATTATTTAGCAATCCATACAAAATTTAATTCGTTTTAAGATAAGTTGTTCCGCTTTAAAAACGTGATGCAAATAAATTGAGGCTAACTTAAAATATCTACCCGGGTACACAACCGAGTTATAACATTACGTGAAATTTCCTTAAAGCATGAACGAATTATTTTTATTAGTAAAAGACTCAAGCGTAATCGTAATAATTGGTTTCCTCAGCGCTCTAGTTGAAAAACTTACTCATCACAATACATTTACAACGAAGAAATAAATTTTATGTTCGTGGATGGTTACTGAGTAATATTTATTTATCTTACATAGGACGGAATGTAACCTAAAATGTGAGTAATCGTACAAAATTCGTGAAATCACTTATTAAGGTATGTGTGGTATAGTTGAGCAAGTGTAGCTATTTTCATCCAATTACATGGAACTCAAAGTGACCTATTAACCGGTTTCCTCCAGAACCTGAACAACGAAAAGAGAAAATAAATTCCAAGTAGCATAATCTTCTGTGTTCAAATGATATAATAAAATTATTTATGGAAAAAAATTTCATTCTATTCATAAATTTTTATATATCAGATAAATATATAAAAAAAATTACTTTAAATAACGTTTTTATTGCATTCACGCTTTATATTCTTGAACGTGTATAGGATAAATGGAAACGTCGTACTCGATAGAGTAAAATATAAAAAAGCTGAAAATATGTTGATATATTTCAAAATTTTTTTTTGATTTTGACTTTTCAAATAAATCATAAATTGTTTGTTCGTGTTTTATACTTTATACTAACTATCGGTTCTTCAGCAAAAGAGGGATCCCTCTTGTATTTTATTTTAATTACTTTTCGTGTAGGAATTTTCATTGGTTAATTTATTTATTATATTTAGTCAATTCTGTGCTTTAGGCGAGTATAAAATTCGAAAATCTAAATTTATAATATAACATTTTTGTAACAAATGCTAATTAGCCACATTTATTTTATTACATTTTGCTGAACATTTCCACATTATCTACAACCTATTGACATATTACTCTAAGGCAATAATATTGATTTGGAAGAGGAACTTAAAAATGCTACGTTGCGATTTATTTCACAGAAATCGATATTATTCAGTATCCATCCATACATACCTTTCGTCTACAAGAACTCTATAAACTATAGAACGATGAAAGTTTTATGTCGATAAGATGAAAAGTTTTCGTGTGAAATGAATATTTGCCTTCGGGTAATCCATTCCAGTCACTAGCAATATGAATGTATGGCCTAAAAATAGTTTCACAGTTGAATTATATTTCAATGGCTTTTCGAATAAGAATTTTTAATGATATTTAGTAAATTCTATGTTTCAGTCAAGTACAAAAGAATAAAGCCTAATTTTATATTTTAAAATATGTCATAACATATAATAAATAACCATGCATATTTTACCACATATACTTCGACTTATTTCACTTATTTCACAACCCAACCACATATACCCTTTATTCACTAAAACTTTATAAGACAAAAGGTGATGAAATTGTTTCATCCATAGAATGAAAAGTTTCTGTGTGAAATGAACATTTTTCTTCGAAGGATCCAATCCAGCCACTAGCAATATGAAAATATAGTCTAAAAACAAACAAATGAATTTTTCTTATTGTAAAATTAGCACATTAGTTGTAAATGCAACACGAAATTAACATGGAAGTTATTTTCATAAAAAATAGTAACACAAAATTTACTCCTTTCGGTGATATTTAATTCAATTTTGTTCTTAATAATCACTGACGATTTGATATTAACCAGAAAAATATTTTTAAATGAGTTTAAGAATCGTTTCACTGACAAAAAGTGCGGTCAATAAGGGGAGTTGTACATACATCGCAAAGTTGATAAGAAAATAATAAATAAAACTTTTAATTACTTTTAGCTATCAACATTTTTCCTTATTTACAATGATTAAATTGACGACTATATTAGCCGTAAACACTAATGTTATTTTTGTTATAGTTCTTATTATGTATAATAATATTGATAATATGTAGATGTAATTTTGATTCCCCAAACGGGCATAAATACCATCATTTTTAAATATTGAATATATTTGGCGTTAATTTTGCAGAAATTCATTATTCACAATTAAATGAAACTACGTAATGTAGTATTGTTTCTACTATCTTTAAAGATAGTAGAAATAATACTACATCACGTGGTTTCATTTAATTATGGATCATTTTTAAGGTTAATCTTTGTATGTTGTTTCCACATTAATGATATTACAAAAATAATTAAGAGAAGGGTAAGATGTAGAAGCAAAGTTATAAAATAACCCATAAATATATTACTCGTTTAAATGCTATATCCCATTTTTGTACTCGATTAAAATATTTTTTTTACGAATTATGAGAACAAGCTTCTCCTTTTCAAACCATTTGTATTTCTAATATATGAGAGAAATATTTGATTGTTGTAGTAAAATATTTATCTGTTTATATCAATGTGGACATGATATTCAAAAATTGATAATTAAATACACAAGTATTATAAGTATTATGATATATAACATAAAACGTGTATAGCACGCATTATGATTAACAGGAATTAAAAATAATTTTTTTCTGATACACAGAAGTCACATAAATAAAATTATTTACTAAACAATAACTGAAGGAGTTAATTTATGTAAAGTTATCAAAGATCGGTTATGATATTCAAATTGTAACATTTTCTAACATATCGTAACTATATTCCTGATACTACCATAAGCTCCTTCAGAAATAATTATATAACCTGTATCTACATTACTTTTATTACGTAGAAGGGAACGTTAGGTAAAACATAGTTAATATTCCATTTTTACGTTAATAATTTTTTCATACGTAGCATAACTTTAATTTCAAATTTGGATTTTTCATAAAAAGCACACATGTGACTTAATTGTATATGAAGTAAGTAAAGAATAAAGATGAATTATTTTCTATGACTGTAATATATATTTTTGTTCCTACATTGCCAAATTATATTTTCTCATAAATTTTCTAGGTTACTTTCAGAATATATTTTAGTGAAATATTTAAGGTGATTAACAATATTTTTTGTATAAATTTGCATTGAAGATAACATAATATATATATATATATATATAAAACTGAAAAGTAAAGAACGAGATACGGATCTAATATTTTTGTCAGACGCACTAAAAATACGAATTTAAATTGCAAGGAATCACTATTTCCGAACGTTTTGTATTTAAGGCTTCCTTCGTTAGAAAACGTTTCCTTTTATATCCATTTGGACATCACATTCATTGTGTTCACAAGGAAAAATGAAGATGAAAAATAATGTTTCCTGGCTTTCCTCGTCGTGGCAATTTCATGCATTTGATATTACTGGCGTTTTTTCTTCAACCGCCTCATGATGAAAATATGCATAAAAAGGTTAGAACAAGCGTTTACGTTTTCCGGCTGCGAACATTGTCAGTCCTCGTGGAGGAAATATCTTCATCTCCCTGAGCTGTGAAAAATCGCATCAAAACGTATATTAAAATAAACGGTAAAATGGGTATAAATTTTTAAAATTTTTGTATAAATTGTTATATATCGTACGCTAAATTTGGTTATAAAACACTATGGCCTTCGTGTTTGTTGGCCATTGTAGTCAATAAGAATTAGAAATGAGTACTTGAAGTCTTCAAAATACAAAATATTTTGGGACATTAAAAAAATATTTTTAAGGAACTCAAAATTATTAAATTACTCAAAATTATATAAGGTATTTGTGAGCTGCCATGCTTACTAGTATATTATTAATTTGTGCCTCTTCTGCCCTTACTACATGTTGCGGTTATCTGGCGCAAATCTGTTCTATTCTGAGTGAGTTCTCTAACGCGAATCCACTTCATTCCTTTCTTCCCCGGTTTCTCTTCGACAAACTTTGTCAACGTTGCTCATACATGACGAATCCAACTTCTTAGTAGACAACTGGAATAAATGACCGTAACCTGTGCACGCGTGCGTTGTTTACTCGTGACGAAGCTTCTTTCTCAGGATGAATCTGGGATACATGACCAAAATATGAGCGTGTATACGTAAATACTTTCGTGCATCCATGCATGCGTGTGTGCATGCGTGCATCCATGCATGCGTGCGTGCATGCATCCTTGCTTTCGTCGGCGTTTGTCCGTCCGTCCGTCCGCGTCCGCCCGTATATCTACGTCCGTCCATCCGTTCGTGTCCGTTCATCCTTCCCCATCTGCCCGTTCGTCCGTCCACGTCTATCCGTCCGTCCATCTGCGTCCCCCACCTTTTCGTGTCCGTCCATCCGCGTTTGTCCTTCCGCGTCCGTCCATCCGTTCGCTTATCCGGATCCTTCCATCTATCCGTGTCCGTCCATCCTTCTGCGTCCGTCGGTCCATTCATCCGTTCGTTCACCCACCCGATAAACCAATACCCCTTCCCCCTCCCGACCGCCCACCCTTTCGTGGTGTAATTCAATCAACAGTTCTCGTCAAAATATGGAACTTAACACTAATATTATTAGAAACTGTAGGAAGCGTCATAGCTTTATCGAAGGAAAATATATATCCAGCGGAACTTTACAGATCCGCAAAACAAACATAAAATTATTCTCTCTCCAACCTACACGCAAACGTGATTCCCGTACTGGTTCTTTAGAGGAGTTGAATGTAAATAATATATTCGAAAATACAATGCTAAAGTCTATCCCCCAACTTTTTTGTAAATACTATATACTATGTTAGCAAATAAAATGACATATAATATAATATTCACATTAGAAATAAAATATTAAATATATTATACTACCTAACTCTTTCATTGAACTAATTTAACCATAATGTTCTATTCACTAAAATTCAATGAACACGTTTTCAATTATTTGAATATATCCAGTTTGATGACTACAGCCGCATGTAAAGTTACATTGTTATTTAGGCGAACGAACATTACACATAAAATAATTTAATTAACGTCTAAATTAACATTTTTGTCTTGTGTTGTAAATGCTATGCAATGAAATTAAGCATAGCTTTATTACGCAAGTTGAACCCTGTAAAGAGGACGGAGAGCAAATATATGTATATATATATATATATATATATATATATATCTACAATTTTTTTTTTCTTTTCCTTTCTCTACGTATTTTTAAACAATGTAATTATAAAAACTAGGCAAATATAGTGGTGCATTGCTATTTTGTAGGAAAATAAATATTATTAAATTTTTTTAATAAATAATATTTTAAAATTTACTGAGAAATTAAATAATATATAACTATAATTTGCATATGAACCTATATAAATAAAATTTGGTTTTTATGCTTAAATATTATATCTCTTTTCAATAAACCAGTTTCTTTTTAAGTTTTGTCATTTCGAAAGTGGAAGATGTATTATTTTTATTTTTTCAGCACGTCCGTGGAGTCATGCATATTAAAATTTTGTAAAAAAATATTTAGGAAATCTTTCTAACTAACCTTCTCAAACAATACTACCGAGATATATGAATTTAAGAAAAATTGAGTTTTCTATTTAACCCCTTTAAAATGTTCGTAAATATATTTTTTCATAAGTTTTTGGGACATACGTGGGTTATTTTGATTTAAAACTAAAGCGAATTTGATATTCCCACTGAAACTTTTCTTATATGTATTTTATCATATAATATTCCTTTCCACCCTTTCGAGGGTGGAATTTTAAAACGATCGATTTGTGTAAAAATACATTCTTTGCCGATTAGGATTTTTTTTAAACCTCTTTATTGGATTTGAAAAAAACAAGATTGATTATGAAATAATAAGATACTTTTAATGTAATTGTCGCGCTTAAAATTTACAAGTATACACAAACATATTACATACTTATGCTTTCCGAATGGATTAAAAATTATTTCTATACTAAAGGAAATTTTGTATAATTTTTTTTCTGTTTTTATAAATTTAATCGCAATAAAAGTTCCTAATCGCAATATTATTCGATATGTACTTTTAGAAAAAATGTGAAACATAACTAACACATTACAGATAGTAAAAAAAATTTAAATAAGACCGTAAATACCATTATGCAACGAACTGAAGAAAACAAATAAAAAGGAAAGACTTTTTTGCATTTATTTTTTTCCATTAGCGCTGAAGATTGCCCCTCTTACTTGCCCTCCTGTTGCATTATTACTTCCTACTGCGACTGGCTCCTTCGAGTGCCTTCTCGAGGAATAAAACCTTAGGGAAAACGGAGGAAAATATATGTGAATTTATGTAACGGTATCGGCACAATGGTTGTGAATGGCTAAAATAACGGTAAAAGTCAATTTGATGGGGCGTTACAAAATTTCTTTTCATGTGCAATAATTTAGAGTGTGATTATCTTTCATTAGTTTATTGTTTTGTAAGTGGCTAATTCTTGTATAACTTTCGAGGAATTATAATTTATGAGATGCGGTTTTGATATACTAACCTGCACTTAACTATTTCATACTAATATGTTACTTTTGTTCTTATAATCTTGTTGGTGTGGACAAAACCTTACAGAACATTTTACTTTTGATCTCCTCACTATATGGCAACGCTCAATTTTCAATGGTAGTTTTGACGTAACAAAAATTAAAAGAAAACCATTTAATGACATAAAATACCCACTTTTTAACTCAAATTTGGCCATATGTTAAGTACTTAGAAAAACATTGTTTCAACGACGAGCAAAAAATGGTATCATTTTTATACAACTGAATAAATATATGGCAAACTTCATTAAATTATAACTGGAATATAATAACAAAACAAAAACTTTTTCAGATTTTTTTAACCGCAACAAGTAATTTACATAAAAGTACACCTCTGCGAGTATCAAAAATATGATTCTTTTTTATCAAGCCACAGTTGCAGTTGAAATAAAAGGAGATTTTCTTATAAATAATATGTAAACATAAAGTTTTGCTGACCAGATTCTTTAAAGTTACAGAGATTACGGCAAAGGATGTTTAAAAAAGAGTTAATTTACTGATTCGTAACCTTTCACGTATATTCGTTTAACATCCCACTTTCACGGTATTTATCCTATCTCTCTGATTTTCATCTCTCCATAACATTGGTACAAAGCCTACATTATCCACAAATGTTCATCCTTCTTTCAAATCCCGCTTATTTTTTGCTACATTTCTTAAAGAACCATTCATTTCGAGTTCGAAATTATCCTCGTAAATAGAGCTCTCATATGTCTCGTAAACAGATCCCTCATATACACAAACAACATAATATTATAGGTTTAAATTTCGATATTATGATACCTGTTTATTTGTTTACGTGTTTCACGGAAAAAAATGTTGAAAAAATTCTAAGTCCCATTTATTGAACATTTTTGCTTTTACTTATTTATTGAATAAATAAATTTCATTCAAATATTTATGCTTGTTACAATGTTCAAGGGTACTATATTTAATATTTAAGAGGAATAATTATAGCCATAAAGTACTTATGGCAACGGTAGTTTAGTAGTACTGACACGAGAACTGATTTAAGTATGAGTGTGTATATGATTTTTTTCGGGGTTCCGCACCTCAAAACGAAAAAGGATACCTTATGGGATTACTTTTTTTCTTTTTTCTTTTTTTCCCCGTTCTTTAATATATTTGTCCGTAAGGACTGTTTTTGAAAATCATGGCGGTATAAAGAAATTTATGTCAAATACTTAGGCCTACGGTCCCATGGAATTGTAAAAAAATCAAGTTTCTAAGTCAACGCAATCAAAAGTATGGCCATTTATGCCACATATTTTTACACTCGCAAAGAGAATCATAAAATTTGGCAAGAAAATAATTAAAAATTGTTAATTTGTAGTTATAGCACATAAAATTAAAAAAAAAAAAATATACGCCTGTAAAAGTTGTAACATGCAATATATTTTCGTTCTAAAAAATTAAAATTTTTAAAATAGTTTAATAGGAATATTATGTATTATTAAATGTTTGTAAAAGCCTAAACTGTATAGAACTTTCATAGTGTGAATTCCACTTGTGCTTGACAGATTATTTTTAAAAGGTTTAATCCAAGATAAATATTGAAACGCTGTAAAACATAGACTTTGTGTGTATAATGTGATTGTATACATATAATATACCCAATGATACTGACTAATCAAGACTTGTTTTTCAGATTCAGTGACGCATAAATATTATTATTGTTCTGTAATTTTAATTCAAATATTTATGACTTAGGTTGATAAATTTGAAATGAAATTTTGTTGTTTTGTGAAGGGATATTTGATTTTTAGATTTAAGAGGTGTTTCCAGCAGGTTTTGTTACAGTGTTTATTTTTTTTTGGTGTTTGTTCATATTTCATTTACATTTGACATAAGAAAGATTTTTTTATTAACTAGAAGGATAACATGTATTATTAAAGCAATATTTTTATTACTATATTGGGATTATCGTTTGATAATATTTTTCTAGTAATTAATACAAAGCGACAAAAATGGACAAGTGCGATTCTTGCTCACGCATCGGGAGTTTTATACATCGTTTGAAATTAAATCGCTTCATTCATCATAAGTCGTCATTAATGGATTTTGGATTTTGTAGCTCCTTTAGTATTTAATAATATATAATAACATAGAGAAGGGAGGACTATACATTATCGTGAATACCTCAAAAAAATTTCGTCTAGAATTATTGTTTTGATTTTCCTTGACGTAAACTTTTTTACGTAGATTTCCAAAAACAATTTTTTTCGTAGTTTTAGGCTCAGTACTTTTATTCTGAAGATATATTATGAAAATTAATGAAGTTTATGATGTCTAGGATAAAAATAACAATAAAAAAGTGCAATGATATCAAAATAAGAGTAAACATAAGCACGAGAGGGAAACGTAAGGTAAATAAAAGTGTTACAAATAATTATAAATAGCCTTGAACTTACATTGTTAAAACATTTAATATGTAACGCTTACTTTATTTTTTAGTAGCGTATTTTTTTTTAAATTTCCGATGGAGGAAGTTATTTTTTTAAAACGAAACTCAATGTCTTTCCGAGAAAAGATGGTAAATCCGCTTCTAAGATGAAAAATCTTTATTATCTAACGTAAGGGTAACAATTTGCTACAATTACATTGATATCATATTATTTTGAATGAGATCTAAATTCATTAATGTCATTGTAACCTTTAAAGTTGCAGATTTACGAGGTAAACCAATTTGATAAGCAATTCATTTGTTTACAGTGATCTTCAGCCAGGTCAAGATAGCATATATCTCCGTATTCAAACAAAAATCGTAAAAATATTTCGCAAAACTTCTGGTGTTTAATTAATAATTTTCCAGTACGTGTAATTTAGCTGCTCATTCGATTGAGAGACGAAGGTATTTAAAAGTTAAAGGAAAAATTAATAAATTCGGTATTTAACTGTAGCAGGTCCAACATATGAATTAATCTTCGATCAGACTTTTCTATAGCGCATAGGCTGGTCCGTCAAAATTCTGCGTTAATAGTATTACCAGCAGCTGTGATAATTAGCAGTGAGATGAAAGAGATAAATAAGCGAATATCCAAATCTAAGTTCCTGGTTCAGAGAAAAATTAAGAGTGTCATGAAAGTTTGATCCTCCTAATTTCTCAAAATGTAGTCTTAATTTTATAATTCATTAAAATGCAGCCTTAATTTTTTTATTTATGAAAAATTGTGGTTATATATTTAATAATTTTCCATTCTTTTGATGTATTTAATATACTTCTTTATGGTTTTCACGCCTAAACACTACCATGGATACTGGAGCGCCCTACACCATTTTTAAATTCTAAAATTTCAAAAACGATTGCACCCATACTAATGCCGCTCATGTTAATCCTTAATTAATAGTTCTCGCATAATTTCGTTAGTCGCTCACTGACGTTGCGCAAGTGCAGTCGTTTGTGCAACTGTTCCCGGGTACTGTAAAAACCCACGATAATAGTACTCAAAGGTTTTGTCCATTTGAACGTGATTGAAACTTTGATGTTTATTAGTGTTGTACATAAAATAATTCATTTTAATGTATAATACTTGTATGTCGTGATTATAAAAAAGTAAAATATATTTTTAATATCATTCCTATAATAGCAATTATATTAATCACTTAGAGTTTTTTTTTCAATTGCAATTATACGACATTTCTGGTATTCATGGCCAGTCAAAGATCAAATCTTGATACCATCATCCATTTCTCATCTTATTTTGAATGAGATCTAAATTCATTAATGTCACTGTAACCTTTAAAGTTGCAGATATACGAGGTAAACCAATTTGATAAGCAATTCATTTGTTTAGATTTTTTTAGTTTTATTTGTTTGGATTATTTGTTTTATTTGTTTAGATCTCATTAAAAATAATATGATGAAATGGATGATGGTGTAGCCGCTATTCTGGAAGGAGATTCGGACGGCGAGGAACTGCATACTGGAGATGCTTTCGATGAAGAACCTGACGGTATCATACAAGATTTTCGTATCTTAGAAGAGCCTAATTTTATTTCTCGAAACCACAATTCCATTCTTTTGGTCCGTGACAATTATCTTGCTGTCGACGAAGACGATGCCGAGTATGAATTAGCACAAAAACCTGCACCGAGTAGTAGGATCTCAATAAAGGTAAGAGATACGCTTATATAAGACGTTTTTAATTATGTTTACGAATAAAACTTTATTGTTTATGGAGTTTCTTAACACTTCAGATTACAAAAATGTTAAACCACATACACAACCATCTACCGCCTTCTACTCGCAATTATGATGGTAGAGAGACATTAGTCACCCAGGTATGCTAAGAGGGTTTGGTAGCGGTGGCTATATGTGAGTTGAAGCGAATGGCAAAACGTATGATGTTATCGAATCTGCATTATAGACAGTTTATCTAAAAAGTTTCAGAATTTTCTAGAGAGTTACACAATGTCCTGGAACATCCGCCTTTCTTACATAACCCTAATCTCCTCAACCGAGAAACCTTCACCAACTGATATGGAAAGAATATTTAATAAGGTTTTGAACTGAAAATTGGGCATAATCTCTTCTAGAAATGTTAACCCTCGAAAGTACATAAGACTAATTTCAGCAGACATTAGTATTATAGCAACGCAAAAGAAACGGATCGAAGAGAAAAAAAAACCGGAAGTCGAAAATGATATTTTTATTCCTTAATCAATATAATTATCAATTAATCAAACACAAATGTATTTTCGTAATCGCATAGTATCATCCACAACCATTTACCGCCTTCCGCTTGCGGTTGTGATGTATGGCGAAAATATCATTAAGGAATTTTTCTGTAAATATTCGAGTCTTTACAGACAATTCTGAAAATGTTGTTGATTTCTCACACAATATCACCTTTCTCACGCCTATCACTACAACACGATACTTCTCGCCAGGGAGTATCGAATATATCTGAATTTATAAATAAGTTAGGAACTCGAAAATTTGAACCTTACATTCTAAAAATTTCGATCCTTGGTGGTAGAGAAGACGGCCATCGCGGTATGTATACGAATTAGAGAGAGAAAAAAAGCGAAATTTCAAATAGACATTTTTTCTTCATATTACATATTTTATATTTTCTGTTTATATTTTTAAATTTATACCGCTAAAAAACTAAAACTTTAGAAAATCTTTACGCAATGCAGCGATATCGCAAAAAGAAAAGATAGAGAGAATCAAAGGAGGAAAAAAAGGTAAAAATACTTATAACGATTCGAAAAACAGTGCGTTAGGTAAGAGAAAATCAAAGTAAAGAAGAATGTTAAAATATTGAACAAAAAATAATATTAATAATATTATGCTCGGGCGAATTCGTGAAATGCAGTTAGTTCTAAATGACAAGTTCGAATATTTCACCACACTGCCAAAGGCATACAAAAGTGGACGCGATTCAAACTGTCAACAAACTTACATGAGTCAGAAGTGTTTGACAAAGTCAAAATATATTTTAAACCTTGTTCTCAACAAGGAGGGCTTGGGAGTAAAAATGCATAGATAAATGTGTACAAAACTACGAAAAATGGGGGACACATATGTCCGTTAATTAATATAATTGCTAATATTTTAAATTTAGTCATAATTAGCTATCGCTCTTAACTAAGTTCATGTGGCCCTGCAAATATACTCAAAAGAACTAATCAACCCATATTTTTTTAAAACGACATTAACATCTCACCCGTCGTTTTTTTTAACCACATTTTAACTTTTTCTTCATGATATCAGGATAAGTAAATTGCTAAGTGAACTGAAACTCGAGTAAGCTGCGTAAAGCATAAAGTAAACAACGTAATGAGCAGTTCACCCATGAGCACAGTTTTGACTATCTATCTATCTATATTGACTATATTTTCAATATCTATCTCTGAGATAAATGCTATCTATTAAATCAAATCTGATCCTAGTCTTCAAGTAACCATAAGAAATTTAATATAAATTGAAAATATGACATATACACAAGAGCAAATATTTAAAAATTGTTAATAAGTTAGTTAAAATTAGCAAATATAAGCCACCATGACCCCGGGATAGGTTTTTGGCATGAAAAATAACATACTTTATGATAGATCGAGATTATATATTCCAAACACATGTCCTTCACAAGGAAATCGATTTGAAATTTATATCAAGACAGAAAATTCATACGCAATGTTCAATTCCATAAATGATATTTAAAAAATGGCTTATTTATTTCAAAGTTAAGGAGGCCAGGGTTAATATGACTTTTCGACTACGAATAGAAATATTTACTTTTAATTATAAAGAAAGCAAAATATTTTTCGCCTAAATATAATACAGTTGTGTTGCAGTTTAACAACTTTGATATCTACGTCATACATGCAAAAAGTATGTTTTTCACTAAACCCAAAATATATATTTTCATAATAGTTATTACGAATCAGCCACGTTCTACACTTACAGTTTCATAAATCAATAGTTTTTTTGAAGAGACATCCCTATACATTAAGAGGTACACGACGTAGAAGAAGCTTTGATTTTTGCTGAAATTAGAAAATAACAATTTTGAAATCCACATTGCAATATAAACAGTATACTTTTTTAATAACATATTTAACATATATTCATGAAAACGTGTTAAATATTCACATAACGTGTTAATATATCAATGAAAGTGAATTAAACAAATTCTGTAATTAATGAAATCATAATATAAAAGTAACTTCTACTTTCATTTACCATTAAAGTTTTACCTTCACCCCTGACCCCTGTTCACTAATAAAATCACTGAAGCTAATTCGCCAACGGCGTCAGACCCCCAAAGGGCTAATTACCGAATTAGTAAATTATTTAACGATAAACCTCGCGAATTAACTATGAATGTCTGATGCGGATTAAAATAATATCATGGCAGCACCGCGCCCTTTATTAAATTTTTGATACAAATTAAAATGGGGCCAATTTGTGGCGACGAAATTTGCTTAATTATTTTGGAGACAGAGTTTGTAATTAAATCAATGAAATAACTTGTACTGACGGAGGAATTTAAATAGCTCCCGGCAATTAAATACTAATACTGCTGCGAGACATTAGTTCGTGTTCATTGTTGAAGTTGTTTCCTCGGAATGTTATTTTTATAATAGAACTTGTGTTATCTTTTGGGGAAGAGCTGTTCGAAAAGGGGGGCGCTTGTGGGGTCGGCGACGGAGACAGATGGTAGATATATTACGAAGTTACATCGTTTAATTTTCCGTCGCCCGATTGGAGCATTGGCAATTTTAATATCGAGTTCCCTAAATGAGGGCTTGGTCCACTGATGAATTAATAAAAAGTTTAGCATGAAATTGAAACGGTAGGAGGAATAAAGAATTTTTTTGTCGTCATAAAATTTATTAATATTTTTTTAACACCTACATATTTACACACGTTTTTTGGAAGAAATGAATTTCATTTATTTAATAATTTAATCTTTCATGTTATTACAAAATAACTTAATAATAAAGTATATTAACCTGTACCTGCTTCAATAGGTCACACTTATAATTATTTATAAGGAAATTTAAAGGAGAGAGGGGAGTATGAAATTATCGTTAATTTTTGTTTTAAATTCCCTATAAAGTGTGGGGCATGGTTTTCAAAGGGCTAATTATAAGCTTTACGAATTTTTTTTCAATATTTTTGGTAGGGTTTATTCAAATTTACACCGATAAATAATGCAGTAAATAAACCCCTGATTGCCGAAACTACTTAATCTAAAATAACAAAAAAACAAGGTTTTTAAAAGCTTTTAGGAAAGTAGAAAGGACGATATATTATAATAATTTAAATATATTTAACTAGAAAATACATTATAATAGAGAATTATGAGATACAATATACTTTCTAAAAAGAAAGTAAGAAACTATAAAGAAAGTAAGGATTCCTCGATAAGCCCGAATCGCATTTGACCCTTCATTATTTGATTAGCTATGTCTGCGACTTCGTTCGCGTGAAATTTAGAGTCCACAAAGGTATTCGAAATATTCTGTAATTTTTCTTTTCCCTCATAGAATTCTATGAGCATACAATTTATTAGAAACGCTAAAATATGGCGTTGGCATCAAAATCGATTCCACCGTTTCTGACAGTACCGTACATGATGAAGCTTTACTAAAGATCAACGTATTTTTTTTATTTGTTAACCAACTTAAATGAAATCAAACCTAAATCTTAGCCCAAGTTAATCTAAATACATCACTGAAAAAGCATCCAATTCAGCCGTTGCTAAAATTAGTGCACAAAACAAAACGGCGCACAGACAAACAAATTTCTAAACACTGTTGTTTTTGATTTAGTAGCATGTCTCTAGTAGGAAGAACTTAGTTTTATTTGAAAATTGTGCAATGTACAGACTCCGTTTTTTTACAATTTTATTATCTTGAGACGTTTATTCACTTTAATTTGCTAGACGCTGTGTATTTTCAAACGTAGAGTCTTTGAATCAGCATACTTTAGCCGCTCTCGTCTGGGATGTGCGTTTCAAATGTTGTAATTTTTTAGACATATTGTCGCTAATATTACTATTTACCTAACTGCAGAGCTAGTGACACAGGTCTCAGATTGATAATAGAGTCTGTGTATCCAAGCAGCGATGAATATAAATACATATGTTGACCGCTGGTAATAACTACATATCGTATGGGCACAATCCGTACGCAACGGTACCTATAAAACTCAGACGCAAACCGTACAACGCTAAGCGATTCTGTTCTCAAACAATTGTCAGAAAACTTGACTGCGCAAATATATATTTACCATATTTAATATTGAAAATCTTGCATATTAATTAAATAAGAAAGGTATTGTAGCCATTATATTGTTATATTTGTGTAGTTTAGAGATTAATGTAAATTTTGTACACTAACGGCGCAGAATATTATTGTTGGTTCTTGCGATGTTCCAAAGACGTTCATTGTTAAAAGGAAATCTTCAATAGTCGGAAGTAATTCAGATACGTATGTATAAACTCTTACATATTTCGAAGAAAGCATTATATTTTCAATTAACATGATTTTAAATATAACTTTACATTCGTTTATTTTTGGCATTGCGTTTTAGTCCAAATAAGTTTTTACTGTTACTTGAAAGAAAACTTAAACTAATCATTGTTTTAGTTTGCTACGTAATTTCAAATAATATGGACCCTAGAAAATTTATCATAAAAATTAATTTTGTGGCGTATATTTTTTGTGAGAAAATCCTTAGAAATTATTTCAGAGAGTTATTAGTTATGTATGCCAGCATTAAAAATGTTTTTCAATTGAAAGTTTTGCTAAATAATGTTGCAAGTAACATTTATAGTAATTCGAAACGTTGTTTGTTATAATTTTCTTCCAAATGGACTAAAGATAAAAAGGAGATTGATTCACTTTCACTCAGCTCAATTTGTAACTATTTCATACACATTGAAATTATCGTACTTCACTTAATATTTCGTTTTCTTGCAGGGCAGAAATGTGGTTGAAATGTTGCGCCTAGGAGGAATTGGCAGTTGATACGGAAATCCTCCTAACTCATAAATGTGAAGTCGGTACAATACACTTCGTTAAAGAAAATGACAAAATTTTCAGTCTAGAAAATTATTGCATTGTAATACTCCACCGAGCAAGGATAAGCTAACCCCGATTCAATAATCCAAAGCATTATGGGAAAAACCAGGTGCAAGGTCAGGCACAGTTGCAGCAGGAAACTACCAGCAAGACCTTGATCGCTTTTGTGGCAAAATGTTTAAAGTTATTTTCATGATAATACCATGTTATCCTTATGCACCAATTTGTTGCTTACACAACTAAGTATATCATATAAATATCAGCTAAAAATATTTAAATTTTACTTTATGACTTTTATTATAACTACAAGATGACATACGTTCCACTGAGTAATAACACTAATATGTGACATTTTGAAATATACTTCGTCACAGAATATCATTTATTTCTGGACAAGTTTAAAAAAAAAAATTTTTGATTTTTTTTTAAAAGTTAGTTTAATTTTAGATAATATAGCTAATACCCATATAAATGAGAAAAAAGTTCAGTGGTACCATCTCACATTGCAAGCTTTAACTACATAATGTGCTGCAGAAATAAACGCTGTACAATGGCATTTAAGAAGACGGCTATTAAATATTGGGTCTCCTTCAAATAATTACTTAATAATATTTCATTAAAATAACTTTGAAAAATTAATTTTAATAAAATATTAGTTTCATATTAAATAGAACTTACGATTTTTTTAATTTTTTTTTATTTTGGTTTTCAATAATTCCGCTACATTATCTTAAGTATAAAATCTAGGTATTTAGTGTTTGTTGAGATTCTGAATATTAAATTTCTTTCTAATACATTGTGTTCATTTACATCAAACCGTTTGGTCGGGGCACGACAATAAAGTAGCCGAACAGCTCATTGTTCATTGACTTTACTTTCAAATTTAGTTATTTCCTATTGAAAAAAATCCTGAATACAATAAAACGTAGTCTATGTTACTCGGGAATAATGTAGTTTGTATAATTGAAAGACATTTTAAAATCGTATCAATAGTTCCAAAGGTAACCCTTTACAAATCCACATACATACATATTTTCAAAGAAACGAACAAATTTACCTCTTCATAATATTAGTTTAGATAGCTGTCGTAAACAAAACACATCTAACATTATGTGCTACTGAAAATAGGTATTGGAATTTACTATGCACTGTAATTAAATTTATCAGTAAACTTGAGTGTTTTTACAAAAGTTTGGGAAGTACGATAGATGGTATTATGTTATTGATTAATTTTGTGTATCATTTTTATTGCAATGTAAATATTTAAAAAAGTTTTCTTGTTTTTTATAATTTTATGCACGGTAAATAGGTCAAAATTCTATAAAGTTATTAACAGTGAGCAACGTTAATAACTTTTAGAGTTTGTTGAGTAACGAAAATATTTATAGATTTACAATTTCTTAACTCATATAGATGGAGACTGCGAAATGAAAATATAATTAAACTTGCAAATATACATAAGCTGTTAACCGAATAATTTCGAGCGGGCTATATATTTGGTACCGTAATCTGCTGAGAAATTTGAAAAAGAAATTTGAGAAATTTTTGTTCAGAATTTTTGTTGAGAATGTAGGTAAAAAAATGTAAAAAAAATCTATTTAGTTTTCATCTGAAGTTATGATTAAAGTATTTGTTTTACAGAAACAGACACAAATAGATGCAAGAAACAATTTAATGAGTTAAAATTATTCATCGTTAAAATTAGGTATATAAAAATCAAGTGCAACTTTTGATTTTAACAAATCCCTACAATAGGCGACGCAAATACTTAATTAACAATTTTGTGCCAATTAAAAAGTTTTACGTAATTTTAAATATTACTTCAATAATATATAAAATGGTAGAAATATTATGGTTTTCGTGGTACAATAAAGCAACTTCTACTGGGGATTATGTAGAAATTATACGTTTAAATTAATTCAGTTTTTACTTTCATCTAATATTTATGAGTCTTTTGACAAGTTAGTCATTTTGAACGATTTATGAGCCTGAAGTTTTTAATTTTGTATTAATTTTCAGAGTCGAGCAATATGAAATAAACATATTGCAAAAATGTGAAATAAGAAATTTTGCAGAATGAACCAAATTACGTATTTGTCAAAAAACTTATATTTAGATAAATAATTTTAAATACTGTGTTGTACTAAATTTTCGTTTGGAATATTTAGGTGTTCTAGTAACGCGAGAACCATACTGAAAAAGAAATTATTTTTTAAAAATTTTCCAGCATATTTAAGATTTTTTTTATGTCATATTATTCATAAAATGTGAACCACTTTCTAAAGATATGTTTTTACCAAAAAATTTAATGCTCATTCATAGATTTCAACCTTAATATTTCATAAATATAATAACATTAAAAGTACAACTGTTGCTGAGATACAATGATTGAGAACATAAGTGTGGGTTTAATTGGCGTAAATAGTTTTATCAAATTCAGATAGTAAGGTATTAATTTTTTCATCTTAAATTCGCAATTTAATACTGTGGAATTTTGTAGTATCTGAAAATATAACATCTGAATTAAAGTGTCATTTGATACGAAAAAACAAAATATTTTGATCAATATATGAAATTACGCCAAAAATGTAAAATAAAAGAAAATTACACATAATTTTTTTCCTTTTAAAGAGAGGAGCATACATTTTATAACAGCAAAGTCATTCTAACCTTATAAAGCATGGAGACTTGACATGCCCAACAGAATATCGAAAGTGAAAACTTCTTTAGGTGTGACATACGCACTTTTTCTGAGCAGTGAACGAAACTGAGCTATCACGTTTGGGTTGGTGACGATGAAGCCAATAAATTAGGCTCTCTTCGGCATCGGCCGCGGGAGTTAATTGTCTAATACGAAGTGAATCGATTTAAAAATTAAGTTTCATTATTCATTAATATTTTATTTTATGTACATATTTGATTATACTTCATATTAATACGCAAATGTCATTGTGTATAATCAGTGTAATATTTCAAGTGTATGCAATTAGTGTTAAATATTTCATTTCAGAGTAGTTTAATGTAATACGCAACACATGCGTATTAAATTTTTATTTTAGTTTTCACTTCTGTCAGGTGGTCATAATCACACACCAGGGTTTTTTACACAGGCTTGATTACCTGTTCTTATTTAGCTTTGTTTTATCCTCCTATACTGTTTAAAATAATTCTATTATAATATCTCGATTATTAGGACAAGTAGAACTTATATTACATAAATTCTAAATACATTTAGATTCAGTTCTGTTAAAGCACATATTATTATTTTTTGCAATCAATATGTTGTTAAATATATATATATATATATATATATATATATATATATATATATATATATATATATATTGTTTTTTTTTTTTTAAATATATATATATTTACATATTTAATTTTCACATATTTAATTTTTACAGTTAAATAAAATTATTCGAACCATATTAAAATTTCAGAAAACTTCTATCAATCCCAGAATAATTTTGTAATTTTTTTTTAGGAGGAATATATTCATTAGTCGATTCAACTAACACAATTTGTTACCCTTTCAAAATGTTATTAAAATTGTTATATTTAAGATATTTTTAAGTTTTTATGCAAAATATTACATTAAAAGAGGAAAATGAATTTGAAAACCATATTATTATTTTAATAATAATAATAATAACCACTTACATACTTTAACTGAGATCTTGAAAAAGTATTTAAAAAATCTAAAAAGAATAACACATATAAAATTATATAATATCTCCCTTTACGTAATAAATTATAAAATTTCTTGCTGCAAAATTAAAAAGCAAAATATAGTTTTTTGGGGTAGAAAATGTACTTTTTAGCTTAACATATTTTTATGGCATTTTTGCAACGTGACTTTGCCATACGATATTTTTTACAGAATCATACGATATTTTCTATGGGAGCGTACGATATTTTTATAGTACCTCTTTCTGTGTCAGCTCTGTAAAATGTTTGGAAACTCCAGCTTTCCAGCTTTTTTGTCAGAACTTCCAGCTGGAAAAAGTAATTTTCGATGTTGCCCCTTAATTATTTTTTCGAGGTAGTTATAGCCAGGCATTTAATAAAAAAATGGAGATATTAACTGCGTATGCAGAACTCAAATAAATATTTTTTCGACTTTTTTTACATAACGTCATCATTTTAAAATGCCCAAATGGATTTTTTACCTACAGCATGGCACTTAGAACCTTTCGACGTATAAACAATATTTATTGCTATGATTCTATTTGTCCTAGTTCTTTGAGTAGATCAAACATTCATATTTTTCCTAAGGATAATTCTGCAAACAAACGGAATTACACTAGTGCTTCCTATTTATTGACAGCTGTTTTACTGGAATTCATAATCTTCATCCATTTCTCAGTCTTCTTCCAACTCCAGGCGGTCTTCAATCTAACTGCAAACAGTCTCCTCTGTGTGGTCATCTGGCTCCTCTGATCATTGAATTATCTCTCGAAATACTCATTCGTACATGGTCTGCATGGTTTAAATTCATGTTGTTATGGGCTTTGAGATTAAACATAGATTCCTGGTTGAGCTATGTTTAACCTAAAAACTCGAAAATTATGAAAATTAATCAAATTTATTCCAATATAAAAATGCAATTCTTAAATTATATATTACACACTTTGGCTAACATGTACTTCGTATATCTAAAATGATGGCATTTACACCCGTGTAAGTATTGTCTATTCCAACAACATGCCGGCGACTGAGTCAATATGAAAGACCAATACACTCAATAATTAAAAAGAGGCAGTAATAAATGTTCATCGTGTTAGTCGAAACGACCAACTGTAATCTTCTAGTGTTAAACGACTTACAATTACTCACACAAAAAAACGAGTGAGAGAAAAAATCTTTTAAACTACTTCCCAGTTTGCTATAATGACTCCTCCGTTTACTTTTAGATTAAACTCGGAAAATTAAAATTACTTTACTACCACTTTCCTGTAATAGATCACCTTAATAAAGAGATTTATCGAGAAATTAAATTATTTCATACAAAGAAAATATAATGTTTTAAAGTATCTGCTAAAAATAAATATTTGTTTTAATAATGCAATATTTTAGTACATAGTATTTAAAATATATAGGAAGTTTTGAAATAAACTTATTTGCAACGTCCGTCGCTTCCAAATCATAGGGAATTATTTTCATGAAAACACGGTAATCAAAATTCCTCAGCTTTTATCTACCACCTTCAAATTTTAGACTAAGACAAACCCATTTCATTTCGTAATGGATTTAATTAAATAGTTATATAATTTTATTTCGGGCGGAAATGCTTGTAATTTTTACTTGTAACATAAAAAGGCAAATTAATTTTTTTGGACTCCGTACGCTTTTCAAGGGTCCTCTAAATTTGAAAGAAACAAAACGGCGAAAGACACGCGTCCTGAATAAATACTCCCAATGAGAATTTTATTAATTTGGTTTACCTAATTTATTCGGTTGTATTCGACCTGAATTGAAATAAAAAATAAAATTACTAACGGGGAATCCTCACATTGGAGGTGGAAAAACGAATTCAGTTACAAAGCACAAACTCAAGGTTAACAAAATTGGTGAGAGAGGGTGTATTTAATGAAAAACTTGTAACTTGCAGTACAGCTATTTGAACCGAGTCATTTTGAACCGAGACATGTGCTCGATATATTTAGAGATTCATTGTTTTTCCTTTAAGGTGACAAATTTTGCGACATTAAGTGACATTGAAAAATCAAAGTAACCTGACTTTGATTTTTCAAAATGAAACTTTTCTTAATTTATAGAAGCAATAGTTTATTTTAATACAAAAGGTAGAGTAATTGATTTAAGTTCTATTTATTTAAAAAGGTTAATTCTGTACTAAGCAGAAAATAATCATTATTAATAAATTTTCATTTACATGGTGTGGATTAGATAAGAAATAAACCAATCAAATCCCTTTTCTCGCTTTGAAAATACACAAATATTATCTAATTATTTCATTGGCTAAGGTAAAATTTATAAAGCGAATATAAATTAAGGAAAATTCGGAACATGCCAATTTTTTTTATTTATATATTGTATATTAATTTAAATTTTAATTACTAATGTAATTCTGCAAAACTTTTCTTTTTTAATTTATTTTGTTTTTTTTTTATTTTGGACGCCTTTTTTACTATGAATGTATATTAATATGCAATAGTTGTATATTATTTTATTTATATAATATATGCGCTAGTCTTTAAAGCATGATTGATTTCAAAATCTTAAAAACATGAAGAAACGTCAGTGAAAAATGTAAATAAGGTACATTAAATGGCACGGCGCTTCATAATCGTTGTCTGCGCTGCTCTAGAAGTACGCGTTAATGGCGCGTTTATTTGAATGAGTAAGTCGTTTAAATTGAGAGGGATAATATCATATTTAGATCGTTCATTTTTTAATTCGCAATATTTTAAAAAACTTTTTCTAAATATTGCATAAACTAAAAAAATGTATATCAAAATGTTGAAATATTTTTTTCTTTCTTACGGTTATGAAAAAAATTTAAAACTACTTTTCTAAGGTACGCAACAAAATTTCAATTCAAATTTTAAATATCAAACTGTTCTCCAGTTTGATATTCGGTGGATGACGGGATGGCGGTGAATTTACTTTACCTATTTTAAATTCAAATTCTTATATTCAGTTCTTAATATTAATTCCCCAGAACATCTTTTAATAAAGAAAATATCTTCTTTTAATAACATTTCTGTAATACAAACTTAAAAAGAATTAACTCAAACAGAAAAATTTAATTTTTTTATTTAAACCAATAATTATATGAAAGAGTGATAAGTGATTAAAAACATGAAAAAGTTCAAATTTATGCCATTATTTAAGGAGTTTAAATTTACTGTTTAAATAAAGGAAAATACCATAAATGCTTCGAGAAATATTAAATACAAATACTAGGTCATGACGTAAAGTTTCCGGTGCAAAAGCTTTCAAACCTCAAGCGTAACGTGAGCTTTGTACAATCCGGCACACCCAGCTTGGATTACTAAAGCTCTCTTCTTTCTGTCCCTAAGAGCTTGTAACTACATTGCGCTTTTGCGATATTAAATATGAGAGTTTATTAAATATTAATATGCAAGTACTGTGGTAAAATTTCTTCATCGCATCTTTTTAAACTTTGCGTTTAAACCCAACTCATACAATTAAGAACTACCTTTTTAAAGCAGCTTAAAATGATGAAAGTGAATATAAAACCTTTTCTGTTATTTTTTTTAATACCTTGAAATAATTTTTCATTTTCAATTAAGTAAACACGTAAGTTATTTATGAAACAGAGCGGAGGCTTAAATATAAAATAGTTAAATTATTTTAATATTGTGCTTTATTTATCTAAATATTTAGATAAAATTACATATTTTTAGTTTTATAAATATCAGTTTTTTGTTATTGTACTATGACATTAATACAGCGATATGAATGGTATTTTTCTAGCATTTCTAGAAAATACATGCGAAAAAAAATTTAATAAGCTCACGAAAATTTTAATCGTTTACTGTCGTTTTTTATACTGTGAAATTATATTTTGTTTTTCATTAAGAGTATATTTGTCATGTTTATATATTTTGTTAAAATATCCCTATGTTAAATATTTATATTTTGTTTCTTTTTTTCTTAATTAAATTTCAGTAATATTATTAACGATTAAACATTTTTTTAAAATGAACTACCATATGTAATTGACTTCTTTCCAAAATGATATACCATTGAATTTACCATAACATAAACCTTGCATTATTTAGATATCTGAAATAATTTAAAAAATATATAAAAACTTTTAAGTTTTTGTTTTTTGAGGTATTATTATTTTGCTTATTATCTAATAAATCCTATATTATTAGATTGCCAATGATTATAGCTCTGTTCAATCAAATGGAAATTTGTTCAGAATGGAATAACAAAATAAATAAAAATTTAGTTTATTTAAGAACAAACCTTCGTCAAGTCGAACAAGTCTTCGTCTTGAATTTAGTGAAACCAAGGGCTGTTTTGTTATACTTAAATTGATTTAACTTTATTTCATCGTCAAATGCATTGTCAACTATCACATGGCACGTATTTTGTTGCTTTTTTTAAATAAATTAAAGTAATTTTTAGCAAAACTTCTTCTAGCGAAATTTTATTATTTCTTTTAAAATTAATGAAACAAAATTAAAAAAATATTAATAAAACTATTATGCAAATTATATGGGAATTTCTGATCTCAGCAACTTCGAGGGTCCGTAGGAAATTAAGTACTTTACGCACATATTCAAAAGTGGCTTCATAACACATCGCACTTCCTTGCTTATATGTCATCTCAAAATCTCCTAAAGGCCCAACTTCTGTACTATATTGTATCTTTATTTGACTCAAAAGCATGTGGTTTTATATTTTATTATAGCCATAATTCAATAAAACCTGTTAATAACATGTAAAACAGAAACTACCAAGTTTCCATATACCCATAGGCATATGCACATATTTATGTACTATATTGCATTTCTATTGAAGTATTTACGATTATCGATTTGTTTCATTCCTTGTTATTAAGAAATCTTTACCGTCTCAGAACTGATATGATGCTGAATTATTGCTACAGTTTTCTACTAATTTTGTTGAAGGTTAGTTTTTATAATTTTGAGAGAAGTTTCCATTTTTTGTGTAAATTTTCAGCAACATACTTGAAAAAGTCTCATATGAAATTTAAAAAGGGTTTTTGAATTTTTGTAACTGGTTCTTTCAACTCATATTTCACCCAATACATAACATTAATTAATAATATTAATACATACAACATTAATTCACAATAAAATTAATAGGTTCCTTTTTCTCCTGTAAATTATTTGCTACGTGCTATTCATTTTAAGGAAATATATCCAGGCCCATATGTTTAATAAATATTCCAAGCTTTAAATTTCAGTGACAAACAATTATTTAGAGAAACGGCTGGAACTAAAGGACTTATTTATAGTTAATATATTCTACAAGGGTTTGTTGCTGCACGATGTATACAAGTCTAGTTCAGAGTTCTTTCTTTGCACGTGGGTTGCGTGGCTTTATTATTTTTTGTTTGTATAGGAAACAATTTTTCATTTTTTCTGACTAAATAAATCGTAACAAATTATACTCTCTCTTTAGGTTTTATTACTCTCATCAGAATCACATTTTATTCTTAGACATCAGCATCTTTTTTTACCCGGCAATCAACTTTTAGTTGCGAGTTAGTTGAGTATTTTACAAAAATTAAAATTGTTTAATTTCGTCATCTTTTGTGCTATTTTTTTTTCCTTTTGATATACGACTCTTTTTCTACAAAATGAAATACTAAGTTGGCTACATATTCCATGCACCTAAAATATAAATTAATGTAAAATTTTGTATAAAGCGATCGGCTTCATAAACTATTCCAGTTTAAACTAAACCTTTACTTAAATAGTTTAGATTAAGTAATAAGGGAAGTGTATACAACTTTATATATCCCAAACAATTTTATTTAGTCCAATATATCCAATATTTTACAAGTTAAGCAATTTATATTCTATAATAATGATTATTTCACATGGAAATACATCCAAATATTCAATAAAAATTAATCGTAGGGCAGGTAGTTTTTCTGTAATACATTGCAGAATATAAATTTACAACAAGCTTTCATACTAGCCTAACTTTGCAATTTACTCAAATAGCACTTGTTATAAATATATTTATCAAAATTTTAAATCTTTCATGAGGATGAACACATATCGTTAATGAAAGACCAGAAAGTTTTTGTCATCGCATTATTTTGCACGTGTTAATGGTCAAAAAACCATACTAAATGAGGAAGTAAATCCTATCAAATATAAAATTGCTAAATGGTATAGAAACCGATAGATGTTGGCACTTATAAACAAGCATACCTTAATTCATATATAAGGCAATTCTGTTTGAAAGACAAAGAGCAGAGTCGGTATTTCTTGAAAGTCTTCGCTTGACTGCGAAGTAGAAGTTTTTTTTGACAATATTCGCGTCGCGAATTCGAAATCAAACATTATCAAATAATCGCGTTATGAAGTTGTAAATAAGAAGGAAGTATGTAAATACTAAAACTAAATTTGACCTAATAATGCCTGATTTTTCCAATTTGAGTAAATACATATTTCTGTTATTTCATTTGTGTTCTGGACTCTAGAAAAAATAATAAAAAAATGGACAGAATTACTTTAATAGAAAATCATTACTTTGGTTGTGTATTTTCGATATACCAATTTAACTTTTAACGTTTAAAAGTATTCCGTAGAAAATTGTTAAAAATTAAAACATTTTACTAACGCGAAATGGTATTCTCTCTAAAACAGTTTCAGCATATAAAGGTTTCTCTCCATATTCAGGTACATTGCGCTCTCCAAACAAGGAAAGAGTCTCCATGAAAAGAAAAGCCAAGTTTGTCTCACCAATATGGTAAAGAAGCAGTATCACTGCACATATAGAATCATGCAGCATTAGTAGAATTATGAAAAACAGGCATATCTACCTTCGTAGCTGAAGATACTAAATTATTTTTTAATAATCTACACTTTTTTATTCAAAATCCTCTTTGGTGTCGTCTTACTACACAATATTTATGGAATCCTTGTACTTTGTAAAATTTTATGAAGTTTGAAACGTTAAGTTTTGATTTCTCATATGTATATATATATATATGTATATATATATATATATATATATATATATATATATATATATATATATATATATATATATATGTTGCATCAGGGTGGAAGAAACTTTAAATAAGTTGCTGGCATTAAACATTAATATTACTGCCCAGCCTTTTTAAATTGACTTGTATATCAACATCCATTCCTTTAGCATTTACTATATCGCTACCTCTCAACAATACGATATCGACTGTGATGCATAAGTGACTTAATTCAAAATAGGGTTAAAATTATGTATTTTTATTATGTTATAGTGAATATTTTTTGTTATTTACATCAAGTTAATTAAGGGATTTTATGTTGTATTTTCTACAGGGCTCTTTAAGAACATTTCAATAATATATACTATATTATATCAATTTTTCTGTATTTTGTGATAATTATTAGTATGTAATCATTTAATTATATTTGATAGGTACCTAACATAATAAATGAATTTAAATTGTATTCAAACTAAGCAAAAAGTAGTTGGCTTGTCAATTTCTATAATATAGTATGATTATGTACCTTAGTAATACAACACTTATTTAGTTGGAAAAACTAACATTTTTCTGCAATATATTTGAGCACACAGGGTTTAAAATGTCATTTTGATAACATCGTGGAATATATAAATGTTAATCAACTTTTGAGTACATTTTCTCAGAATATCAATTTTATAAAATCAGAATTCATACGACTATACTTAATTACGGAGATTTTTCATAATTGTTGCGAAAATTTCATAAATTTGTCATGGTTTAATAAAATATGGTTTTCCCGTAAGTAACAATGCAAGTAAAATCATAAACAGAATGTTTAATGTTATCTCAGTTATTATTCCTTTTGGCAAAATATATTATTTCTAATGCTAGCATTCTATTATTCGTTAAATGGCTTAAGTCGGCAAATGCGTGCATCAATATAGATTTATCTGCCAATTATCATATACAAAATTAAAACAATGTCTTTATTAGCATAGTTATTACCATAAATTTAGTTTATGTTACATGGGTTAGAAGTTGATTTAATTACATTTGACAAAATGGAGAAAAATTAAAAAAGGAATATATGTATTTAATTCACCTTTGTTTATTTTAGTTAGGGTCTAATCCGGCATGAAGTATTAAATCTATAAATTTTACTACCCGTTTAATATTATTTTCACAAATTAATTCGGTTTAAGGTAAGTTGTTCTACTTAAAAACCGTTATACAAATAAATTTAAGCCTATCTAAAATATCTAGCCGTGAAAATAACTGAGTTATAACATTACATAAAGTTTCCTTAAAGCGTGAACGAATTATTTTCATTAGTCAAAGGCTCAAACGCAATCGCACGAATTGGTTTTCCTCAGCGGTCTAATTGAAAAACTTACTCAATCAAAATACATTTACATCGGAGAAATAAATTTCACGTTCATGGACGCTTCAATTCTCGGCACTGAGATATATTTATTTTGCGTTATGTAGGAGGAAACGTTATGTACAATGTAATTAATCGTAAAAAATCAGTAGCCACTTATTGCGGTATGTCGTGCGATATAGTTAACTGCGTGTTACTATTTTAACCCAATAGCAAGGAATGCTGCTTCAAAGCAACCTATTACTTTCCATCAGTGTCCATTCACAACCGAAAAAATGAGTAGAAGAAATCGGATCCAAATGTTTGAATTTTCTGAGGCTGACAAATGTCGATTTATTATTTCTAAATGTTTCTTTGAGTTTTGCTTGCAAATGAATTGAAGTATTGTTGGTACGTGTTTTAAATATTATACTAACTACTCGCACCAGCTTAAAGAATTATCATATTTGAATTGTGTTTTAGTTTTTGTATTGTGTATTAATGATATCTAGTCATTTCTGTGCTTTAGTCGGGTACAAAATTGTAGGATTTATCTTTATGATATAAAAGTTTTTTTAACAAATGCAAAATAGCCATATATATCTTATTGCATTTTATTATAAATTTTCAGGTTACTTGCAATATATACATGTATTGTTTTAATGCAACAATAGTGATTCTAAAAATTCAAACACTCTTCGACTTATTTCACCTCGATCGTTAGTTTTCATTACCCGTCCATATATATTCTTTATCTACTAAAACCCCCTTAATAAAAAGATGATGACATTTCAATTGACAATTTGTTTGTGTGAAATGAATATGTATTTTTGGGATATCCAATCCAGTCACTAACAATTAAAAAAAAATATTGTATAAAATAAACAAAGAAATTTTCCTTTTAACAAGTTTCGCGTGATATCGTAAATACACCACACAAATTAAACAGAAAAAAATTTTCATAAAAATAGCGACCCCGTCTTTTAGAGTGACTGAAAAATTTAATACAATTATGGTCTAAATAATGGCTGACGATGTGATATTTACTACAAAAATATTTCAAAAAAGTTTAAGAATCTTTTCAGAGATATAAATCATTTCAATAGTGTTAGTTTAATGTACATCCTAAAGTTAGTTAATAGAACTTAATGAGTAAAACTTTAGATTGTTTTGATTTTCCAAATGTTTCCCTATTTACAATATTTAAATTGATGAACTAAATTAGTCGTTAAAAAGTTATGTTTGTTATAATCCTTATTGTGTACAATAATAATATAAAGATGTA
This sequence comes from Druceiella hillmani, assembly GCA_039881145.1. NCBI lineage: Eukaryota > Metazoa > Arthropoda > Insecta > Lepidoptera > Hepialidae > Druceiella > Druceiella hillmani. Next base: position 6,079,056 of record JAYKKI010000021.1, on the reverse strand, counting down.
ATTTTGCTTTCCTAAACGTTACTCATTCTACGAAGTTTCTACATTTTGATTACTCTTTGCACGGACTTTCTACGTTGGTTTTACTACAAAAATATCAAGAGAAGTATAAAACATAGGAGCAAAGTTGTAAAAAATCAGCAAATTTATCCCACGTTTAAATCTGTTTGTTTAAAGCTGCATCACGTCTTTGCACTTGTTTACAATATAATTCTTCTATTATTAGTAGAACAAACAACTTTTTTTTAAACCATTTGTCTTTCTATTACTCGTATAAGAGAAATATTTCACTGTGACAGAACAACATCTCTATTTACTTACTAATGTCGATATGATGTCCAAAAATGTGTCATTAAATGCACAATTAATAGGATATGCATATATATATATATATATATATATATATATATATATATATATATATATATATATATATATATATATATATAAACATATATATTAAGTTGGCAATATATGCCGCCAAGTTTTCCTATCGATTACTGGAATAGAAGCTTTTTAAATATTTCTTGTAGGGTATATAAAGAGTGCAGCATTCGAACTTCTATTCAGTTTGAGTAATCAGTGAGTAAAGAATAAATTAAAAATAGAAGTATTACGAAGTAAATTTAGAGGACTCTTTCTTCATGATGATCGCTCAGGGCGAAGAACCAGCAATATATCACGCAATATATACACAACCATGGGTAAATGTTTGTCCTCATATGACACAGCCAAGCACTGACTCCAAAGATTCACAGTAGAGAACTTTGACCTGTCTGATAAAGTTCATCCAAAACGACCTTCTACAATTGATTTAGAAAAATTTCGAAGCGTTATTGAAACAGATCTAAGATTAAGTTCGCGTTTTTTTATAGACCTACATTTATGCTCTTATACTGCAATGCAAAAATAATTTCCTGCTTTGAGATAGTGAGAATAAGTGGAAATATTCCGTATGGTTACCACATGAGCTCACATCTTTTCAACTTCAGAGGAGAGCTGAAGTGTGCTTAAAGTTATTAAATGTTCATCGTATAAACGAGAGGATAAAGTATCAGTTTACAGGGGATGAAAAGTGGATAGCTTATGTTATTTTTTTGCTTACATGTCAGGTGCTGGAGAAAAAGGTGTACCCAAGCTAAAATATAATATTGGAAAAAAGATACTTTTGTCTGATAGGGTATAAATATAATTATTCATTGACTTGTTCATTTGAAACTCTTTCAGGCTAATAGTGCTATTTCACCTAAAATTTATTATGAATAATTGAGCAAAATTACAGCTAAACTTTTTTCAAATCAACGCGAAGTTAATTTTTTTAACATGACACTGCTCAATCCAATATAGAAAATCTAACACGTGAAAAACGGCTTTTATTTGAATGGAGTATGCTACTACACTTACCGTACTTTTCAAATCTTTTACCACCTGATTACCATCTGTTTTGCTCTCTATCTAGATTTATAAATTGCCAAACTAATATTTTTTCTTGATAAATTTCCAAATTATATTTTCTTGCCAATTTACTTGACAACTATCAATAATATTTTGGTGAAAATTTAAATGTGTTTAACTATATCTTTTATGTAAAATTGTATTGAGAATAACATATAAATATATAAAAGACTGCAATATGAAGAACAAGGTACCCATCTAAAGTGTTCTTAGAAACCCTAAAAATATGAACTTAAATTGCAAGAAATCACCATTACCAAATATTTTGAATTCTCCTTCTTTTTCTTCATCTCAGTAAGCTTCAAAAAGCCGTATCTTAGGTTTGTTAAAATTGAACGTTATAAGAGGAATAAGTTTTTAATAATATTTGTGTAAATTTTCTTTATATATCGTACGCCAAATTTGGGTATTATGCTCTCTAGCCTTCATGTTTGTTGGCCTTAGCAGTCAGCAAGAATTATAGATAAGTAATTTTAATCTTTAGAAAAAAATATATTTTGCTACTTTCTAAAAATTTTATATAGAAATTTAAAATTACCCTAATCTACCAGTTAACTTAAATATTTGATGCCTCTCCTATCCCTGCTAGATATCGTGTTTATCTGGCGCAAATATATTCTGCTCTAAAAGAGTTCTCACACCTGAATTTAGTTCATTCTTTCCTCCTTGAAGTTTTCCTGAATAAACTTCATCAACGTCGCTCACTCATGGCGAATCCTCCTTCTCAGGAAATATCTGGAATAAATGACCTCAAAATGTGCGTGCATGTGTAGCTTACCCAAGGTGAAGCCACATTCTCAAGAGAAATCTTAGATACATGACCAAAACATGTGTGTTAATGCGCACGTGCGTACGTTCGTCCATGCGTTCTCGCATCCGTCCATCTGTGTATCCATTTCACGTCCATCCATTTATCTGTCCGCATCCGTCTATCCGTTCGCCTGCGTCCGTCCATCAGTCATTGTTCCTTCATCCGTTTGCGTCCCGTCGGTCCGTCCGCTTCTGTTCGTTCGTCAATTCGCGTCGGTCACCCCATTTGTCCGCAAAAAGGGAACAAAGGGACAAAAGGGTGCCACACAATATAAAATGTTAATCAAGAAAACATAAACATTTCGGCAATTTTACGTCAGCTTTTACATATAAATATAATTTACTGAAAACGCTTCAAGTCGCCATAAGTAACTGATAAAACCGAAAGTGAACACCCCACGGAAGACGCTTGTGGGTAAACGACGTTGAGATATGTATTTAAAATTTGAATTTTTTTTATTTTGTACGTTATAAACAATTAGAAATTTGAAGGAAATACTTAATTTAAGATAAATATGTTTTTCTAAAGATTGCTGGATTTATTATCAGTTACGTGTAAATAACTCATATATTCTTTTTGTAAGTAATTATGCATGTGTAACTGCAGTGTTCATTATTTATTTTTATTTTTATTTTATATTATATAGAGCATATAAAAAAATATTCGTTCATATTTAGTTTTGAATATAACATTACTTATAATTATTTCTAATTATTAGTGAGTTTCTAAGTGAATGAATATTTTGTTATATCCCGACGCAATAACTTAGTTTTAAATAGCTTTAATTGCTTACGTTGCAAATGTTTATAATTATATTTTTACTTTATATAAACTAGTATTTTCTCTTTCAAATATGGCATCCTTTTTTTTGAGTATAATAATTATATAACACTTATAAAATATGATAGTCTACGGCAATCTTGTAAGTAAATAAATATTACTGACCATTTAGAGTAAACAATATTTTAAAGTTTACAAACACATTCAATATTATGTAACCATAACGAGCATGTGATATATAAACATAAAATTCAGCTGGTATGCTTAAATAACATAATTATTTTCATTAATTCTATTTATTTGTGTATCGTAATTAAGATCCCGTAAATTAGTTTAGCCATTCCTCAGTATATGCGTTCACTTGCGTTGATTTCTGGTATATATATAACGTCAAGTTTTTTGCGAAACATTACATTGGAATTCAGTGATAGACGCATTTCTAAACTAGATATTTATTTATAATTTAATGACCGTAGAAGGAATGATGTGAAAAGAGATTTATATATGTGTATTTATGTTAAGGTGTTAAAGAACTAGAATTAGTAAAGGACGTTTACCAACTGCCATTTCAAACGTTTTTGTTGTATTTTATTATTTATTTACGAGTAGAGTTAATATCTATATTAATGAGTCCCATTGATAGGAATTAGTAACTCAAAAGTAAACATCTACCAATCTAAAAATCTGGTAACTTTTAGATTATGTAATAGAAAGGTAGATAAAACAGATAAAAAGGATAAACAATGTCAATAATGACAAAATAATAACCTTAACTTAGTGTAAAAATCACAAGATTAAAAATTAATGAATTTGAAGACCATATTATTGCACACAATGAAATTTATATTTTGAACATGACAATTGTAACAAAAAACCCTTAGGTGCGAGTAAAATTCTAAAGGTTTACATAAAATTTAAATCATTTATAGGTACATAATATTTTCTTAAGCAAAATTTACCTACCTTTATTTATTTCCAATCCCACTGAAGAATGCCCTTCTTACTTGCCCTTCTCTTGCATTATTACTTCCTATTGCGACCGGCCCCTTCGCATACCCTCTTGAGAAATACAGCTTTAAGGAAAACGGAAAGAAATTTGTGTGACGAAATCGTAATGGATATGAATGGCTGAAATAATGATAAAAATCAATTTGACGGGGCATTGGAAAATTTCACTTGATATGCAATAATTTAGAGCGTGATTATCTCTCATTAGCTAACAATTTTGGAGTGACTTTATTCTTGCTAAACTTTCAAAGAGTTATAATTTATGAGATGCGATTTTGATTTACTTATAAGCATTTAATAATTTTAGACTAGTATGTTATTTATGATCTGATAATCTTCTTTGGGTGGATGAAAACTTACAAAGTAAATTTCCTTTGAACAGGTAATATAAGTATTTTGTGACTATAATCAATATTCTTAAATCTTAAATATAGCACGTTCGAACAGTGTAACGGGCCGAATTATTTGAAAGAAATTGTTTTATTAAATGAGTATTTAAAATCAATAACTATCTTCATCACCTCAAATTTCTATATTTTAAAAAAAATATATGAATTCTAAAATGTTTTCCGTGAAACACGTAAACTAGTAAACGGACATTGTAACATCAAAGTTGAAACCTATAACGCATATAATTTATGTATACGGGAAATCTGTTTATAAAAGATTCACAAACAGATGAAGATTTACGATGGAGGAAAATTGAAGAACACGAAATGAATGGGTCGTTAAGAAATGTAGCAAGGAATAGGCCGGTTTTGAAAGAACGATGAATGTTTGTGGATAATGGGCGCTTCATATCGATGTTACGGATATATGGGAGCATAAATTTTATATGATAATCATAATAGTAAGGTAAATAACGTGAAAGTAGAATATTAAATTAATGTATTTGAAATATTTTTAATGATTGAATTAACTTTTATTCAGACACTTTTTGCCACAACCTCCGTAAGCATAAAGACTCTAGTCAGGCAAATTCTACGGTAACACATTATCTACAAAATATCCACGTACTATATTAGCAGTAACTGCGGCTTGATAGAAACGAATCAAATTGTTTGATACAAGTAAAGGTGAACTTTTTGTAAACTCATATTTACAGTAAAAAAACTGAAGACATTTTTATTTTTTTTAAAACAACATCATCCCATCCCATTGACATATTTTTAGCAGATTTTTATTCCGGTTATTAAAAATAATGAGGTCGGTTACATGTTAAGTGAATGGCTTAAAAACGATTTAATTTTGTTTAATCGTTAAAATAATGTATCTCTACTTCTTAGTTCAGGCAAAATTTTGAGTTACAAAACTGGTATTAAATTATTTTCTTTTAATATTTTGCGTCAAATCTGAGGTAAAAAACTTAACGTTGTTAGACGTATAGTATGGTATGACGTGTTCAAAAGATCTGTTTTGTAAGTTTTTATCTGCCCCAAGAAAATTATAAGGCCATAAGTAACATACTAGTTTAAAACAAGTAGCTGCTTACAAGTAAATCAAAACCGCATCTCATAAGTTATAATTACTTGAAAGTTTTGCAAGAATAAAACCACTCTCAAAATTGTTAGCTAAAAAGATAATCGCGAAATTGTTATCAAATGAAATTTTCCAATGCCCCATCAAATTGATTTTTATCATTATTTCAGCCATTCACATTCCTTGTTCCGATGTCGTCACACAAATTTCTCTCCGCTTTCCCCAAAGCTACATCCCTCGGGAGGACATTCGAAAGGGCCTATCGCAGTAGGAAGTAATAATGCAACAAGAGGGCAAGTAAGAGGGGCAATCTTTAGCGGGAATTGAAATAAATATGTTTGCTCTTTATTTTCCTTCTTTACTTCGTTTCATAAGGGTACTTAAGTCGTTACTTGAAACTTTTTGCTATGTGTAAATGAAGTATGACATTTTTTGTGAAAGTGCATGTGAAGTGATTATGGACTTTTTGTTGCGATTTATTTTTAAAAAATAGAGAAAAATGGATATTTAAAGTTCTTTTGGTATTGAAATACGTCATAATCCATGCAAAAAAAGCGTATTCTTGTAATATGTGTGTTTATTTGTAAATTTTAAGGGCAAAAATTACAATACAAATGTTATATATTTTCATTATCAAACGTATTTCATTTAAAGTAAACGGGTTTGCAAAAAAGTTCCATTCGTTAGAAAATGCATTTTACGCACTTTCTATCTTTTTAAAATTCCAGTCTCGAAATAAAAGAAACGAATGTATATATTATAAATCACGTAACCGTCTATCTGTTAAGCCTACCGACCGTCTTTATTAGAAAAGGTTTAAAGTAGAAATTAGAAATTCACCATAGCGATAAAGCGTAATAACAAACTAATGTGCCAATACTTTACTTTTGAAAGGTGTATTAATTTGAATACTAGTTATAAAGTCTCGTAAATATTTTTTTATAATATTAGTTTGTATGGCTCCAGGTATATGTTCAATAAATTAAAGAAATATACCCCCCCCCTTCCGAATCGACAAAACCTAAAATTATAAAAAAAACAGGGAATCTAAAAGCTTACTTAAAATTTGAAAGAAACTGATGGGGACGATTTTAGATTTCATAATATTTTAATAATTTACAATGATACCCATTTGAATATCACATATAAGTCATGTGTTTAGATAAACAAAAATATGTTTAATATTAGTAAATTGCAATTAAATGAAACTACGTGATTTAGTATTATTTCTACTTTATTTAAGTTCTTTACCACGACTTAGGTTTCTTTGTATTACAACATCTTCAGGTGGGCTATTAGCAAAGTTTTACTCTTACAAGCGTCTAGCAGTATTTATATGTTTCAAAGGCAATGGCGGAAGCTGGGTTTGTGTGGGTTTTCCCACTTCTTATGTTAATGAGTTTATTGCAGAGGAGCGGTGTAGGTTTTATTATGTTCCCGAAAGTTATACAATATACAAGTATTTTAGTGAGAGTATTAAATTAAATTGATTTTATTCTATGAGGTTATACAATGCAAATGTTCCGGTGTATGTAATAAAATTAAATGAAAGTTATTCTCAGTTACATATTTATATAATAGCAATTGGTTATATCACTAATTCCACATATCTCCCGTTTTCTTTATTCGTTTATTTATTTATTTTAATTTCTTTTTTTCCCTCTTTTTTATATTATTACACATATTTATATTTAGATGCGTAGTTGGGCTGAAACAAATTGAAGAGTGAAATGTGGTTTAACTATATTATGTCTAGAATATATTAAGTAAGAATGATGATATTATATTTAGTTTGTTCATTTAATATATTAAACTTGGTGTCTTTTTTATGTCTGTTTATTTCTAATGTTTCTAGAATATTGAGTTTATTGCCTTTTGTATTTATTTGTCAGCCTTTTTTATTTACTTTTAAGGCATTATCAGTATGAGTTATTTCGCCAGCTGGAAATGTGTTCTTTATATCTTGTGGTAAAATCTTTTCCTGTTTCACCTATGTATACACTATTACAGTCGTTACATTTAAGTTTAAAGATACCACTCTATTTATGTTTATCTATTTTTTCTTTATTATTAATAAGGGTTTTACCCAAGGTATTTAAAATACCATAAGCACATGTTGTATTATTTATAGTTTGATTATTAGTTAAGAGTTTTCCTAATTTTAGTGATGCATTACCTATGTATGGAATAGATTTGTAGTAAATTTTATTATTATTTGGTACGAACGGGTATATTTCTTGTGTTAGTAATTTTCTTAATTTATTATGGTGCAATTTTGTGATAATTTATGGGTTATAATTATTATTTACTGCGATTTGTTTTATAGTTTTTATTTCTTTATGTAAATTAGGTTTTTCTAGAGGGATGGTTAACGCTCTAAGAATCATCGAATGGAACCCTGCTAAATTAAAAAAAAAAAAAAAGAAGATCGCGGTAAAGAACTTAAAGAAAGTAGAAATAATACTACATCACGTAGTTTCATTTAATTGTGAAAAATGAATTTCTATAAAATTAATTTGAGTGAATATTATTTACCTATGAATGATTGAAATTGTATGTAAACCTTTAGAATTTTACTCGTACATGAGAGTTTTTTGTCACAATTATCCTGTTCAAAATATTTATTTCATTGTGTTTAATAATTTGATTTCCAAATTTGTTACTTTTTATTTTTTTCATTTTTCCATTAAATTATAATTATTAATTTATTACTATTGACATTTTTTATACGTTTTCTTTATTTTATCTGCTTTCCCGTTACATAATTTCAAAGTAGCCAGGTTTTGAGATTGATGGGTGTTTACTTTTGATGCACCAAACCCTATTAATGGCGCTCATTAGTATTAATATTGACTTTACTCGTAAATTTATAATAAAATATAACAAAAACGTATAAAATGGAAGCTAGAATTTTCTTTCCTATCACTACTACTTTCACACCTTACCACAAATATACACATCATATTAATCTATCACATTAAAATTACAACCGTCATTAAATTATAATTATATAGCTAGTTTAGAAATGCTTCAATCATAGAATCCCAATGCAGTGTTTCGCAAAAAACTTCACGTCGTAAAGACATGGTTATAGAAAATATAAATATTTTCTATAGTTATATACAAATTGATAGAAAAGGAAATTAATTATATAATTTAGGCATACCACCGAAATTTTATTTATATATATTCATGTGCGTATTATAGTTACACATTATTAAATATCTTAGGAAATTTTAAAATAATATTTACTCTAATGGGACAAAAATATTTATTTATCTACAATATTGCAGTAGACTATCATATTTTACAAGTGTTATACAATTATTCTACTCAAAAAACATATGCCATATTTAAAAGAGCCTTTCTCTTTACGAGTTTACTTAAAATAATATTATAATCATAATAAAACACAAAGTAGGTATTTAAAACTATTTATAACTAAATTATTGCGTATGTGTACAATAAACTGATCATTCTAGTAAAAGCTCATAAATAATAATAAATATTTATAACTAATATTATATTAAAAATTAGGTTTTAATGAACGTTTATTTTTTAATATTGGAATTATTGTATTATAAATAAAAATAAATGTATTATAAATAAAAATAAGGAACATTACAGATACACATGCATAGTTACTTATAAATAGAATATTATTCACACAAAACCAGTAATAAATCTTTGGAAAAAATATTTATCTTAACTGAAATATTCTCTTAAAATCTGTAATTGGTTACAACGTAAAAACTAAAAAAAATTCAAATTTGAAATATATATCTCAACTTCGTTTGCCCACTGGTCTTCCGTATGGTTTTCACGTTCAGGTTTTTCACACGCTTATGGTGACTTAATGCGTTTTCAGTAAATTTGTTTAGTGAAGCACGGTAAAAGTTAACGTAAAATTACAGATGTTTGGCACCTTTTTTAAAATATTTAGATCGTATATACATATATATATATATATATATACATATGTATATATATATATGTATATATATATATATATATATATATATATATATATATATGCATACACAAATCGCCTAACAATATATTGAAAAGTTTCCTAAAATCTCACAAATTTAAACATCATCAATGCCCAATTTCATAATAACACTTTATATTTTTAATAGAATATTATATTATGTTTGCTTTCCATCCTTACACGGTTTAACTTGCGTAATAAAGCAAGCCCTAAGTTCATTGTATACAATTGAAGACAAATTACGACACAAACTTAGAGGCTGTGTAAATAGCTTAATGTTAACTTTGACGTTCGTTAAATGATTTAAAGTTTAATGTATGTTTGCCTAAATAACAATATATATACGCAATAACTACAGTTGTGAAGTAGATGTACCCCAGTATTTGAAAGTTCTTTCAATGAATTTTAATTGATGTCACATGATGGTTAAATTAGTTTGACAAAAGAATAGGATGGTGTGACAAACATTATATTTTTTTTTCAGAGTTTATATTACTACCATAGTAAAATATTCAATGTATTGACCAAAAAGTCGAGGAATAGAGTTTCGAATTGTAATTTCAATTCTATTATTTACATGTAGGTACAGGGAAAAATTAGGGCGCAAATCACACTCAAGTAGAGATAAAGGGGAATTTTCGTTGAGTAAGTTCGGCGTTTCAAACAATAGCTCTCGTTAAAATAAAGATCACGACAAGGGATGACGTTTAGACTGCACCATGAAAGAATAGTCGGTCGGGGGGTGGGTGGTGGGTTGGATAGGTGGGCGAGTGGCGACAGGCAGACGGATGGATGAAAGGAGGGACCGACGCGAACGGACGCGGACGGACGGACTGACGCAAACGGACGGACCACATTATCAGGCGCATACGAACGGACGGATGAACGCAGACTGACGGTCAGATGGTTGTGAAGGAATGGAGAGAGATGGACGGAGGCAGATGAAAGACAGACGCGGGCGGACGGATGAACAATCGGGCGGATGGACGCGGACGAGTGGCGAACCGACGGGCGAATGCCCATGGACTTGTGGTTAGAAGTGGACAGACGGTTCGAAGTGGATGGACGGATGAACAATCGGGCGGATGGACGCGGACGGGTGTATCGACGCCAATAGACGAACCGACGGGCGGATGTCCATGGATTGGCGGTTAGACGTGGACGGATGGTTCGACGAGGATGGAGGGACTTATGGATCAACTTACGTACAGACGGACGGATACATAGGCGCACGGATGCACGGGTAAATGCACGGTCAGTTGTCTGAAAAGTATTGTGTCCTTTCCGATCCGTCAAAGTGACGTGTTCCATCTGACTTCCACGTCACTGTCGTATTTGTGTACGTATAATTGGTTGGTTATTTTAATAATGATTGAGTGAATAGATTCTACATATTCGTCATTACTTATGTAGGGCGAATTTTTTTGTAATGTCACTTTTGGAATCACTTTTTTGTGTAATTTCTCTATTTACAAACAATTTTGGTATAATAAACAAAAAATTAATAATGATTATGATATTATTTGTCGAAATAAGAATATCGTAACTATTGACGCTACAATATATTAAGGTCTAATGAACTATTTGAAAAGAAGTATTTCATAAATATGAATCATCTTGAATAAAGCATTGCAATGTTATGATAAAATGGTATAATATAATTATTCATTAGTGTATAAATAAAATAATTAGGAGTAAATAAAACTTATAGGCGAAAAAAAATTATTTAATAAAATATTCAAGAAACAGAAAACGGCCTTAAAGAGTAAAAGATAATTACCAATACCATTAATATATATATATATATATATATATATATATATATATATATATATATATATAACGAAGTCTAATTAATATTGCCTGAGTTTCAACGCAAAATATGGCACATATATTCTAAGCTTAACATATGGCCCATAAGTTTCGGATTGCTACAGGAACCGGCATTAAAATGATAATTATTTTATTTCACTACCTTTAGTCTTACGTCTAAACTTATACGTTCTTATGCAATTTTGAACTGTGATGATATATTAAAATCCTCATACTTCTCTTGTGTTATTATATTCCACTAGTTTTTACTTCGGTCAACATTCTGAGAAACGTATCTAGGTCATTTTCCCGAAACATTCGCCCTTTAGCTAATAGATAGCATTCTTTTACTATTTATGCGGCTAAGTTATGGAAAAAACTCAATTCTGGCACCACGCTTTCACCTTTCATTCAAATATCCGAAAATCGTCTGAAAAATTATACCTGCAATAACTTCACTTCCCATATTCCATTTCCTTTCATATCCATTTTCTTTGTCCTCCGTTTTCGTTTTTCTACCCATTAATACTGACCTAAAAGCCCCTTGCGGATATCAAATTACATAATTCTTTTTGTCTGTTTTTTTTTTCACAAAAATTTACATACTTTGATTGTCACATTTTGCTATTTAGCTGTCCTATAATTACATAATTCCAGTTGATTGTAAGTAACGGTTCCGTAGAAATAAGTTAATCACATTCTTATTCGTTAAAGAGATGAAAAATCAATATCAAAATTATGAAAAATAAATAAACATATTTTAACAAATTAGGAGGGTAATATTTTCATGGTATTCTTATTTTTTCTTCAAACTAGAAACTTAGATTTCGATATTCCATTACACGTCTCTCTGACACTTCTCTGATTTTTTCACTACTGTTGGTAATAATACTGACGCAGATTTTGATCCAGTAGCACACCTACTGAAATGTGTCTTCTAATTAGTCTTTAAAATTTTTGCTGTTCTTGACTGTGGAAGATAAATTTATATGTTGGACTTACTACAGCTGAATATCACAGTTTTCCCTTTTTCTTTAACTTTTAAATACTTTCCTCTGAATCGATTGAAAATCTAAATGTATCCGATCCATTATGAATTTTGTTCCGAATTTTGTTCTAAGTGTATCCGATCCATCATGAATTTTGCCAAATATTTTTACGACTTTTGCTTGAATAGGGAGATAAGTACTATCTTGATCATACTGAAGATAATTTTAACAAAATAAATTGCTATAAATTTTGGTTTATCTCTTAAATCTAAACCTTAAAGATAATAATCATATTTATAAGTTAAGATCCCGACAAAAATAAAATGAAATCTGGTTAATATTCATATCTTATTATGCTTATGTAAGATAATAAAAAAATTTTCAACATTCCATATTTCGGAAGCAGATTTTCTACTTTTGTTCCTAATGATACTGGCTTTCGTTTTAAAATACCATCAATGAATCGATCCTTGCATACTAAATGTTCTACTAATATAAGTTCAACACAATTTTTAATCCTTTATAATAATTTTTAGAAAAAACTGCAACATAGTTATCAAAGATTCCATAAAGAGAAAGCAAACCGAAATTTCAATGTGACTTTTAATTTATGCGATGCGGTTTTTAAATTTATGAATTTTTTTTCAGTTTCATATTTATAAAATACTTTTGTTCGTGGTCTATTAGACCTTAATATTTTTTGGCAATTTTGAAGCATTACGATATGCCTGTTTCAAAAAATACTATCATGTTCGTAATTTTGTCTTTGCTTACTTTAACATAATTGTTTGTTAATAGAGAATATTATACAATGGAAACAATTCGCATTAAAAAAAATCGCATTACATGAGTAATGACGAAGATATAGAATCTAATCACTCAACCATTATAAAAATATCAAAAAAAATATAATTACACAAAAGTTGTAACGACAAGGAAGTCAGATGGGATACATCACTCTGACGGATCGGAAAGGATACAGTTATTTTTGGACAACTTAAAATAATTTCTCGCGTTGTTAATAAGTCGTTGTTAATTGTAACTACGATTGACATTACCGATATGGATAAATTATTTCCACTTTGAAAGAGAAATTATTGTTTGGAGAGAATTCGTTTACAATTAAAAACGATAAATATATATTTGAATTTATTTATTGGATTTGGATAACTATAAGTAAAGATAATTTTGGTTACCAAGCAAAATTGAAAACAAAATTGTTTCCTGCTACTTATTTATAAACAAGATTACTTATATTTAAGTTCACATTAAATTTAAATGTAGACATAAAAAATTTAAAAAATCCGTTCGGAAAACCTGAAATTTGATTGTTATAAAAATACTAGCGAATACAGCAATTAAGGAATTAAAAATATATTGGAATGAACTATAAACATTTCTCGTAAGAGCATTATCGTTTTACCCCTTGTACATGTGTATATATATATATATATATATATATATATATATATATATATATATTTATATATATATATATATATATATATATATATATATATATATAAAAGGCGAATGGAAATTCGCAACGTTTTGTTTTTTCCGCTCTCCTTCCATTCGCGTTTATAGCGGTAATGAAATATTGGTATCCCTGCTATATTAAAAGTGTTTTCTAGTGACGGCTGTACGTGGGTAAAAGCAAATGGCAAAAATATATACAACAAATAACTTTTACTTCGAAATTTTCCCCGCCTTTCTTAATCAAACCCGTCCCCTAAAAATCCATACCCAGATCCCTCCCTCGCCAACTGATATCTAAAATATCTGAATGTTCAGTAATGTTCTGCAATGAAAATAGTTCATGTTCTATGCCAGGAATATTGATCTTCGAAAGCATATGAGACGAATTTTGGCGCACATTTATTAGTATTAATTTAGCAACAAAAAAACCGATCAAAGAGAATAAAAACTGGAATTCAAAGGGAATTTTTTTTACCATTATCAGTATTGATCAATTAAAGAAAAACGTATGTTCGTAATTGCTTAGTTTTATCCACAACCGCCCTCCACTTGTGGTGTTAGTAGATCCACTGGTTTCCCATTATTGCTAAAAGGGATTAGTAAAGATGGCTTTGCCAGGTGGACATGTATGGAGAAAATGTGTGACATTAAGTCATTTTTACTGAGAATATTTCAGTATTATAGAAAGTCTCAGAATTTTATAAGAAGTCCCACAATATTCGTAATATTGCAGACTTCTCACACAAAGTCACCTTTCAGATCTCCACCGATAAAACCCTCTCCCCTCTTGCCAGCTGTTATCGAATGGATATGAATTGTCAAGTACGTTCTTAACTCGAAATCATAATCAAATCGAAATCATATATATTTTAGAAATTTTGATTCTAAGAGGTAGACAAGATGGACTTCGACGTATGTATTATATTTAGTATTATTTTAAAAAGAACGGGAATGGGTCATAGAGAAAAGAAAGCGAAATTCCAAAATGACTTTTTTTATTTCTTTATATCTTTTGTATTTTTTGTTTGTATTTTGAGGTTCTTATAGCCAAAAAGCTAAAACGTAAGAAAGCCGTTACAGAATTTAGCAAAATCGCTAAGGTAAAAGACGGAGACGCATGAAAAAAAAGAAAAGAAAAAAATACCTAAAACAATTCTGAAAACGGTGAGTTAAATAAGAAAAAATTAAAGTGAAGTACAATGTAAAAAAATTAGACAAAAAGTAGGAGTAAATATATAATAACCGGGCAAAACTGAGAAACGCAGCTATTTGGAAAATTTCACAACTTTGCAAAAAAAACACAACAGTCGACTTAGTTCAAACTGTCGATGAGCTGACATAAGTCAGAAGTGTTTGATAAAGTCAGAACATATTTTCTATGCTTTGATTTTACCTTGTTCAAAAGAACAAGAGTTCGAGAGTAAAAAAAAAATTGGAAGACAAATGGGTGCAATATCGCAAAAAATAGAAGTTTCACTTGTCGCTTAATAAATATCATTCGCAATATTTTAAATTAATGTATAATTAGCTGCCGATCTTGATCGTGTGGGATTATAATACCAGAATAAGCTGATTGCTGTTGGAACTGACCCTCAAGTAACCCGAGAAAGCTAAAAATCTAATGAGCAGTTCACTAATAAGCTTAGTTCTCACAACTGCAATATATATCTTCGAAGTATACGGCAATTATTAACGCAAAGTAAATCATAGTATTAAAGTTATATGAAGAAATGGTGTCTAAAAAATCACTCATTTTTTTATAGGTTAAATATGCAGGGGTAATAAAATAAGGAAACTTTTTAAAGTAGTGGTTTTTATAGGAATATCTTGTTGATAATTTCGAGGCAGTTTCAAATATAACAATAATATATGAAATGATAATAAAATAAAACACAATGCACTATACAACATACAAAAATATTTTCTTAATTATCATCTGTAACGACTGTATTAAAATAGTAACCAATGTTTTTTTTAAAACTGGTCATCAGCTACTAGTATTATTGAGTCTATATATAATGTGGTAAAAGTAACAGGATATTTTAAGCGGGACACAATTAATAAACAATTCCTTTTAGTTACAACTTTAAATCCTAAATACGGTAACAACAATTTTATTATACCTAATTAATACCGTAAATGCAGTAATAAATTAGCCTTTCCATGTTTGCTCCTGCATGAACATTTAAAATATTTGTACACGAATGCTAAACGAATGTTTGACCAAACATTTGTAATACCAGCAATTAGAGAAGCGAATTACTATCCATTTACATACAATTCGGTTAAAACCCGCACCTCATATTTGCGTTTCAACTTGAGTCCTATTCATAGTATTAGTTATTTTATATTTTGCGCAATTATAATTGGCAGTGCTATTTCTTTAGTAAATTTAATAAATTCATTAAACAGGTCTATTATCAAAACGAATTCTTTTATATTTATTTTATAATTTAAGCAAGCAATTCATTTCTCATATTTTAAGATATTTGATATTAATTGGTCGCTGAATAATCACCCTTGTGGAATGTAATAAAAAAAAATTCAGATGACTTTTCCATACAAAACCTAAGGAAGGGCAAAGATGATATCAGAAAGATTCTTCCCAAAAAAATGGGAAAAAATTTAAAATACGATTGGATTAAATCAATGATCAACTCAAAGTCGTCAAAGTAAGAAGCTATTAATATAATAGGTTAGTCTCCAATAAACAAGCCATTTCATTACATCAATTTTATCTCAAGTAGCAGCAAAATATAATAGTAATATTATATTATTTTTCATATCCAATGAAGTTTTTCGGTGGCAGAATAAAACCATGAGGGAAGATAAGGTGGACGTAACTTAAGACCAGTTTCAACAAGGCTTTTAATTTTTTTAAAAATGTATTCCAAGAAGTTAGCCATAATAAGTGACTTTTGTAGTGATATAATTGTATCTTTGATACTTTTATAATCAATACCTGGCTCTGGCAAAAGAGAGTATGCCTTAACTTATAGATGTGCGTATTGTGAAATTACTTTCCGCCACATAGAGGATCAACAAGCAAGAGCGTTCTGGGCTCTCTTCATAAAAGGTCATAGCCAAAAAAGAAGGACATTATTCGGAGCGGTCCTCTATATTTTAATTTCAGTAACTTCCTGTAAATTTGACTTTTCTCTATTATTCCCAAAATCTATATTCTCTGGCTATAGAATTGAATATTAAAAGTTCCCGAATAAATTCTTAACTTCGAGACGGTTTAACCGATTTCGATGAAGTAAATATATGCAGTGGGTATGCCTGAGATATATTATTTTGATCTTTTCCTGAATATGAATGATGATTGTTTTTTTATACGATATCGTCCTGGTAATATTCTGAAAGTGATTTTGGGAAACCGTCGATTTATATTCTATTACATATAATCCTTATAAATTTTTAAGAGGTAATATTAAATGTCGGTATGTATCATGAATATTTTTTCGGAATATTTAGACACTGTTTTATGTCACAAAAACAGCACTTTTGGTATTTTTCAATATATCATATGGTGTAAAATCTAAAAAAGGTTTTTTAAAAATAATAAAAATTTTTAATACTTTTTCGATCGTATCAGCATTGTATATCGTCACAGATATTTATAATAATCTATCTTATATACACCTGAAATATACATTTATTTCATTAAAACTGATCAAAATATTCAAAAGTTATGTTGCAGCCGCCAAATGCGATATCAAGGACTAAAAATTAAGTAAGTTAAAAGTTTTATTATAAACAAACCTACTCGAAGCTGATTTGAGCTAAGGCATATTCGCCCTTCTTTTCTATGGCCTTTCCATATTTCATTCTTTACTCATTGAAAATTGAATATATCTGGCGTTAATTTTGTAGAAATTCATTATTCACAATTAAATTCATTTAATTAGTTTCATTTAATTGTGAATCGTTGAAAATTATTATGTAGATATTTAACTTGTTACTAGACCTCCAACTGTTCAAAAATTGGTTAGTTTCAATTTTAAAGCAGAAATATCTAAAGCAAGTACAATATCTTTCGGTTAAATATACTAAAGTTGTGCTGCAATTTAACAATTTTGACATCTATATGACATATATGAAAAGCAGGTTTTTCACTGAACCCAAAATGTATATTTTCATAATAGTCATTACGAACCAGCTATGTTTTACACTTCAAGTTTTAGATATTCTTTTTAGGCGCACCACCTAAACAAAACAACCTCTGATGCACGCGACATATAAAAATAATTATATTTTTTGCTAAAATTAAAAAAGAACAATGTGATTTTCAACATTGTCATATGTTTTTCTTAACAATATTTTTTTTTTAATAAGGTATAAGTTTTCATGAAAATATTTTAAATATTCTCAATTTGAGATAAAATAAACACGTTGTACCAGTTGAATTTCATTAAAAACTTCAGTAATTAATGAAATCACAATACGAAAGTAATTTCTACTTTCATTTGCCATGAACGTTTTACCTTCATCATCGGTCCCTGTTTACTAACTAAATCACAGCAACTACTTCGACAATGGCGTCCGACCCCCAAAGGTTTAATCACCAAATTAGTAAATTACTTAACGATAAACCTAGTGAATTAAATATGAATGTCTGGGGCAAATTAAAATAATATCATTGCACCGCCGCGCCCTTTAATAAATTTTTCACACAAATTCAAATGGGGCTAATTTGTAGAGATGAAATTTGCTTAAATATTTTGGAGACAGTGTTAGTAATTGGATCAAGCAAATAACTTTTACTGACGGAGAAATTTAATTAGCTCGCGGCAATTAAATATGTGCTGCGAGACATTGCTCCATATTTTTAGAGTTGATTCCTCGGAATGATGTTATTTTTATTACGAAACTTGTGTCATCTTTGGGGAAGTGCTGTTCGAAAAGGGGGCCCTTGTGGAGTCAACGACGAAGACTGATAGGTAGATATATTACGAAGTTACGTCGTATAATTTTCCATCGCCCGATTCACATTGAAAAATTTAATATCGAGGTCAATAAATGTTGGCTCGATCCACTGATGAATTGATAAAAACTATAAGCAAGAAATTGAAACGGGAGAAGGAACATAATAATTTTTTTGTCATCATAATATTTATTAATATTTTTTTTCATACATACACATTTACCTACTCAGTTGTAAGAAATGGATTTAATTAATACAATAATCTTAAATCTTCAGGCTGTACCAATAATATTAACTACAAATGGGGTGTTATTTAATGTTTACAGGATCATTCAGTTTTCCGCCTGCCCCTCGGTCATAGTCATTTTCTTCAGAGACTATTTGATGCGGAAAATTTACATTTGACATAATAATAAATAATATTCGCCCGCACTTCCTTCAATACTTAATACATGAGGAAATTTAAGGAGAGAGGTGAGTTGCAAATTAATGGTTAATTTATATTTTAAATTTCCGATATCGTATGGGGTTTTGTTTTTAGGACGCTTGTTATAAGCTTCATCAAAATATTTTCATGATTTTTTGTAGCGTGTGCATCAAAAAACTGTGCAAAAAAACCCATAATTGCCCAAACTAATAAACCTTAAATTACAAAAAAAAAGGTTTCTTAAAAGTGCTAGTCTTAAGTGAAACTACCAGCAAGACCATAGTCATTTTAGTGGAAGAATATCAAGGTTAATGATGTGAAAATACCATAATATCCTTATGCACCAATTTTTTGCTTGCACAACTATGTATATAATATAAACATCAGTTGCGAATGTTACCTTTGATATATCACATATATTCCTGAATTTTATTGTAATTAAAAGAAAATATATATTAATGACAGCTTTTTTGGGGGTTTAATACTGAAGATCGACAAAGTAGGAAGATTGAGCAGTTCGAACTTGTAAGAAAGTTTTATATGCTAAAGGAGAAGATTCAGCAGCTCGGACGGAGTTAATAAGAATGCAAAAACCCGGGCGGTGTGGTAATTAGGAAAGTATAAATTTAATAAAATTAAACAAATGAAATACTTATTTCAAAATCGTATATATTATTTAAACACAAATTCTTCAACTTGACAGTGATGCCACAAAGTTATTTGTAGAAATTTTATCATATTTAAAACTATGTTTTGAAATTTTATTAAATTTTCTTAAACTGTATTTTTAAAGCTATAATATTTTATTATTTAAAAAGTAATAACATTTTATTATTTTAAATACAAAAATAACTTTTTCCTTTTATAAAGCCATGCGTGTGCAGCAGAGTAGCACTTTGCAACATCTATGAGCATGACTGATGTTTATACATGCCACACTAGTTAGAGGGCGTGGGGTAAAGGTGAGGCTATTTATTGTCACCGATAAAAATATTCGGTATCTCAGATCAAAATACGTACTTTGTATGCAAAATAAAAAAAATACTTGGTATCGTAAATACTTATATGGTATGGCCGACCGGGCGTTCGTACAATGGTTACTTCATGGTCGGGCTGCGGCATAACTCCACCCCTCCTTGTCTAGCTAGCTATGGCTATTTCACTCACACATATCGTATTCAGGTTTTCTCGCTCTTTCATATTTAAAACTTGTATGAAGTAAGGGACAAACTGAATATTTAAATACTCATAAGTTCTAATACTTTAAAATATGTAATACTAATATGTCAAACATACTCGTATACTCGATTTACTCATTACTTTAAGTATTGCTTTGTACTTCGCAGTTTGCGGACAAATATTTACTTAATACGACATATACGAGTATTTTAAAATTAGGATTTTATATACGATGCTCTTTTCGTCTAATGATTCTCCGTTTTTCTATTGTCACAGTTGAGCGTAATTACTTTGTAGTATAAATATTATAAATTTATATTGTAAACCTTACTTTTAATTAGGTTAAATTATAATTTCGCCATTATGTCCACATGAAAGTCTAATGCCCTATAAGAGTATCTTATATACTTGGGTGATTATTTTGTTTTTTGCAATATTTTCAAAAGTAAATTTTCATTCAAAACACTTAATTATACTTTAAAGAAATATTTGAATAGAAAACACCCAATTTAATAATAATCAATACGAAATAATGGGCTTGTTTTGAACATCTTACTACACTACTTTTAAAAAAAATTGGTTGAAAAAACGTGACAAAAATGAAAAAGATATTTTTTTTAGCAATGTGATTCATTTCTTAAATATGCTATCAAAATGACTATGTTAAATGAATTATTTAGTTACCAGTCCTAAGGATCGAGTCATAAATATTTATTACGGTGAAAGAAAAATGAAAGACTGTATTTTATTAAAAATTATAGGAATTCCCGCCAATTTCAGTTGTAAGAAATAAAGTATATGAGTATTGAACCCTTCGTAATAGGTTGCAATTAAGATTTATGTTACGTCTCCCGCGACCGTAATTTTATAGCCATTCATAATATGCTCTTCTCACAACGGAATTACGCCGCCCATACTCGTCGAGTATTTTGTCACCGATATCGGTCACCAATATTTTATAATATTCTTATCGGCCAAGTCTAGCTGGTGGAAGGGCGAGTCGGGGAGAGATGTGAGTGACATTTAAAGCGTTAGTAAATTTAGAGATTGTATGAAATATTGTAACGCATTTTTACATAGGGAGGTACGTGTAGTGTCAATTCTGTATGTCTATTCGACCAGTTCAGAATAAAGACATAAGGAATGGAGAATGGACAGTACTAGCGATGACAGAATTATAACGTAACAGGTTTGAATAATATATTGATGGAAATGAATATATTATGTTATTGCGATTTACAGATACTATGTTACTAAATAACGATACGCTTGGCTAACATGTTAAATTATTATTATGTTACGTATTATCAAGCAGCGCCCGTATAATGGCCGCCACTCACTAAGTAAAGTGAGAGCGAGACAGCACGTGTCTTTTCGTCTTGCCCTTCGTTTCATATTTACCGAGCATCACCGAATGACACCGAACTTTACCGAAAGATGAATAATCTGTTATTCGAACGTTCTTAAATTCATACCTGTTATGTGATCCATACCTATTACTGATTGGAAAGAACGCATTATGTTATTACGAACATTACGCTTGGTATCATGTTAAAATATTGTATTGGGTTATTGTCAAGGAGCGGATGTCATTCGTCGTCTGAATAAAAAGAGCAAGAAATAGCGCGTTTCTTTTCTTAATGCAATTCATTGTTTTATAGATTATTTGTTTTATGCTTTATTCTTTTGTTTCGTATTGACGGAAAATTACCGAATGACATGAAATTTTTAGCGAATGATAATAAACAATTGATTAGTACAATGTTCAAATTATACTTGTTATTTGAATTTTATTTATGTTATATTCATTCAGAATTTACTGTTGATCGCTAACTAACTGCAACTTCTATGCGTTATTATTTCATTTTGTTTAAATTATCGAACTAGGAAAATACTATATGGTTCGAAATGTAATTTTTCACCGTATTGACCATAGCCTGGCTTTCTTTTAACATAATTTAATCAAATGTAGATTGAAATCGTCCACAAAAAATACCTATATTCTATCAAAAACCAAATTAAAATTGAACTAGTGTTTCCCCAGTAATATTTAATATAGATTATAGTACGCATGTACTATACATATTTTGTATACACACGCAGAAGGAAAATTAATTTCATGGAACATATTGTTTAAGAACGTATTGAACAAATGTTATTGTCAATAATGTCCAACAATATGTTATTTTTTTACATGTATGATACTATGTTATTGAATAATGATGTTATTCATCATAATAGGTATAGGGAAATAACAGTTATTTCCATCTCTAATATCCAATAACATGTTATTTTTTAACAGGTATGATACTATGTTATTGAATAATGATGTTATTCATTATAATAGGTATGGGGAAATAACAGTTATTTCCATCTACACAGTACCCAGTCTTGTCTAACAAAAAAAAAAGCAGGTGTTGGAAAAGAATAAACGTTTACGGATAAATAATATGCGATTTTCTGGTTTTATACTCTACGTAAACAATTCATAGTTCGACGTGTAAAAAGTTCAGTGGCATACTCTTCCATTGCAAGCTATAACTACATAATATGTTGCAAAACTAAGCACTGCACAAAGGCGTCAAAGGTGGCAGCTATTGAACAATGGGGTTTTTTTCCAATAATTACTTAATACGACTTCATAAACAAGTTTAAAACATATATTTTAATAAGAAAATGAGTTTCACATTTAATGGAACTCTCGATTTGTTTTGCCCCTTTATTCATTCTGTTTTACAATAATTCCACTAGTTTGTTTTAAATATAAATTACAGAATCGCTGTATTTTTGTAGAAATGTTGAATAATAATATTTTTATAATACATTATATTCATTTCTGTCAAAATATTTGGTCAGTATACGCGAATAAAGCAACCGATCAGGCCAATTTTCCTCGACTTTAATTACAAATTTAGTTAATAGGCACTAAAAAAATTCTGAATCAAATATTGCCTATAATACATTGGGATAATACAGCTTTGTATCGGTGAAAGACTTTAAAATCGGACCAGTATTGACACTAAGCATTTGCTCCGCTCGTATTTTTACTGCAAATATATAATTGAATTGTTTTATATAACGTGGCTTGAATTAGTTGGCAACTATGTTAGGAAAACTTTGGGAGATGAGGTTAAAAAAGGAAAAAGAAATCTAAAAAAAATATAATTCAAAAAGTTAGGAATTTAAAGACGTAAAATAAATGATATGGTAGCATCGTAAAACGTGAAAAAAATATTGTAAATCGTGTTTATAAAAAGAATGCAAATATATACCAAATTAAGTAACTTATATTTATTCAATCATATCCTTATTACCGCATGGAAACTATCAACTTTTTAAAATTTCTTAATATGTATATATGTATATATATATATATATATATATATATATATATATATATAAATACTGTAAAAAAATTTTTTTAAATAGGCGTCTGTGACAAATAGTATAGGCACCATATTTTCGTTCAAAAAAACAAATTAATTTCTAATAGGAAAATTATACACCACTAAATATTTTTGAGTACCTAGATATATAGAGAACCCTCGCGACATGAGTACCCGTGTCTGATAAATGCTTATATAACATTTTACATAAATAATTCATGCAAAAGAATATTTATTTTATATAACGAAAAAGTTCACAGCTTGAGGTGTCTGTAATGTTAATAATATTCTACTTGTCATACTCGATATATGTGCACCTGTGTTATTATCTAAGCTTAAACTAAAATTCTTTCCATTACTTAAACGAAAATAAAATTAAATTTACTTAATAATATTAAATTTTTTTCAAATATCTACAAATAGAAATTTGTTTTTATAAATTTAGTTCATTTTGTTTTCAATATAGGACTTCCCAATGTCATAAACAATATCCACTCTTTATTTTTTCTGAAATAATTTAAATATTTTTCTGCGTCATATAATTTATATGGAATAGTATTCAGTATTGATTGAAATCATTTATTAATTATAACGAAATATAGCTTGCAGTTTCTTTGTGAGCATATTATTCTTAATAATATACATGTCAAATTGACGCATAATGTATTATTTTATTTGTTTTATTTAATTTCTAAATTAAAAAAAAGTTCCCTAAAGCTAAACCTAAAGTTTCCTAAAGACAGCCTAAAAACGATATATCAAATATTTATTATTTGATCAAAAATAATTTTCCTTGCATATTTACATAAGTTTCTACAGAATTTATAAATATTCTATGTTGTAATAAACTTTTGGGGTAGAATTTGGTAATAAGCGAATAACATATCAAGGGCACACTACTGCCACAGACCAAGATTCCAATATATTTCGTTTTACCATTAATATCTGATATAAATTCTATATATTTAGACTTTGTGTTAGTAATTATAATAATATGGTAACTAATACAAATTTTGAAGACATATAGGTTACAAATATATAAAATGTTAAATGTTTAAATATATCTAACTTCTAAACCTACTCTCATAATCTGGTGTAATAAAAAAAACTTATTTAAATATTATATTTGGTGTTATTTGTGTCACACCTGATTCGAGGAGGAAAACAATTAAATCTGTAATACATACGTTCATATTCGCAATCGTTTTTTATTTAAGGAAATTTTAATTTCCATAATATAATGTAAATTAAAGAATAAAACCAACCATGAACAAGTGAACAATTTGCATCTTACTTTTATATTTCAGCTAATTATATTCATGAACAACGGGTTAAAATGGGTTAATGTAGGAAAACCTAAAGAACCTGTAAAACCTAAAGAAAAAGAAGTATTAATATATAATGAATTTTGGGATTTTTTTCTAAATCTAAAGTAATTTTAACAAAAATTGTTCAATTAACTTTTCTGAAACGGTATCCAAAATGATAAGGAAAATTTTCATTTCAGATAGCTAAATTAAAGTTAGTTAAGTTAAAAAGAAATACATATCTCGTTTAACTGTTATAACAAACGAAGATGTTGGGCAAGGCTAAAAAAAAACAAACATTACTAAATAATGAAATCTAAAATAAAAAAGTAAAAATATACAATTTAGCTTCCAACAGGACATAAAAAAGGTCACCTGGTACTAAAATTAGCCTGTCCGACTTCTTTCTAGATGAAATTTTACACTGAAGGTCCCTCCACTTACTTTGATCTTTAAACTAGACAGAAAAAATGAAAAAAAAAAAACAAAATTAAGCTACATTTTAGGCGCAACAACACCAGCCTTGTTGAGTTATCATTGAAATATCTTAGTTCTAATTTAGGTTTTAGTAATTTACCTGCGTCTATATTTAATTATTGCAGCTGATTTTAGAAACATAATAGCGAATAATAATTAAGTTGGTAATATTCCTTGCAAAAAATACAGAATCTCTAAATTAATTTGCCGAATTTACGTCTTCTATATCCAGGTAAAAGGCCCAGTCTATGTGAGATGATACATACTACATTTTATTTTATTTAAGCATATAAAAAGAAAAACATAAACTTATTAGGTTTGTAAATAGTTTGTCAAGAAAATGTTGTTCCATTTTTTATCAGCGAGAAAAATTGTTTCTGTTTATAATACTACTTTTGTAAGATATTCTTTACTTTTTCATTAGCAGAATTTATATTTATTTTATACGTAGTTTATTGTCCGCCGCTTTGTATTAGGTGGAACTAGTTTTCCCGAGAAAAAGGTGTATTTACAAAAAATAATGTGTATCTGTCTCTATGATACAGACGAAATGGGCGTCAAATATAATAAAAATAATTTAAAAAATTGAGTTGTTAAAACAGAAAAAACAAACAACTCGTCAGTATTGTAACAATAATCAATATCTTTTTTAAATGCGAGTAGAACGCGCACTACGAGGTGCACTCGCGAGTTAACTATTTCTATTATATTATATTAACATAAGACTGACTTCGCAATGAAACATTTTACTAGCAGATCTTAATTTTATCTAACTACACTTTTTGCCTTTCTTAGCGTACTTTACGATAATCCTTACCGTATATTTCTGCACTTACCTAAAATCCATTAAATTCTTCATACGTAAACACTAATATGTTAAAGTCCATCAATGTGGCTAAAATTCATTAAAATTTTTCATACGTAAACATTCGTAATTTTAGATACTGTTCTTTGTGATAGTTTCCTACATGATTTTCATGACTTCACAAGTATTTTTATAGCGGAAGTGATAAATATGTCTGATAATTTCGCAGGTCTGTAGAAAATTAAGCACTTTAAGATAATCTTTAGAAATTTGGCACTTATTAGCATATCTTTATTGATAAATAGGGCAATTCTCTTTGATACACAAAGTGCGGCGCCGGTGTTCCTCAAAAGTGACGCTTGACTGCGAAACAGAAGTTTTGTTTGATAATACTTTATTTCGAATTCGGACCTCGGTTCAACGGGGTCCTTTTTTAGTAGGTTCTTGTTTCAGAGGGTTCTTGTTTTATATGCAACTTCATATCTCTATACGCGTCTGCACAAGACGCGTATAGGAATATGAAGATGCAAATAATAAGGA
Source organism: Druceiella hillmani (assembly GCA_039881145.1). Lineage (NCBI taxonomy): Eukaryota > Metazoa > Arthropoda > Insecta > Lepidoptera > Hepialidae > Druceiella > Druceiella hillmani. The sequence continues at coordinate 6,052,207 of JAYKKI010000021.1, read as the reverse complement.
AGTATATCAAAACTAAAATCAAATTTGGCCCAAAAATTCTTGGTAAAAAAAACTAACAAATATATAATGGTTGCCTTTTTTGTGGTCGGGAGAATAAGAACCCTTTAATAAATTTGTCCGTTTTATTACCTATTACAAAATAAATTTTTATATGCGTGACATAAATTTAAAAATAGAAAACCTGTAACCAGGAAAGATAACAGATAATCAAGGCATTTCTTTAATCTTTAGATCACATCATTTTTTTTTCTGATCCTGCTACAGTTTTACATAGCGTGCTTTATTTCCTGTAAAAAAATCTGCTAGGTCATGAAAGTCCGTTTCAAGGGCAGTTTTATTTTCAATCGGTTTTATTTGATCGCTAGGCCAGATAGACGTTCCTCACTCCTTGTTGAACGCAGAGGGATTTTGATTATTGCCAGTCTTCTGAAACTTCACTTACAGCTTGCAGATTTCCTAGGTAACGTGCAGTATATTCTTAAAGCTATATTATACTACTTAAAGATATACATTAGGAAACGCTTCTTGCAAGTCATGCTTGCACAGATGTTGTAACAGGTCGAATGCACTTGATTTTTCATTAATTTTGGTTAGTAGTTTTTCAATACGGCAAGTTCCTGGCAAAAATCAATTGCATTCAAGTATTTGAATATTTCCGAGCTAGATTAGCTCTATTTTTTAGCAGATCCCGAATTGACATAATTAAAAACACGTGGCCACTAAACAAGGCGAAATTTTCATGTACACTCTTTTCTAGCTCCACCCTTGTTTCAATATCTGTTAAAACATTATGAAACACTACTTCCATATCTTCTGGAAATAGCTCAGTCGGATCTAACGTTGTCCATTAGTGCTCGCAGGTTTGTCCTTTTTTTAAATTTTAATTGTTTTTAAGGTATAACTCGATTTCCAATTTTCCTAACACAGATGCAGCCTCTTTGATCCAATATTCTATTGGTTTTTCTCTCATTTCTTGCAAGACTTTTACAAAACCTAGCATTTGCGCCGCAGAACGCGAAATGATAATATTCTCTTTTTGTGTTTCAACGTTCGCTTTATTAATATTTTCAAGTATGTTACCCTAAATTGTTAAGTTGAAGATAAATAAATATATAAATAAAATAAAATCCATAACCGCACATACCTAGATTCTGTGGTCAGAGAGGATTCTTCAATTTCTTCCAGAGCTTTGATAACTTCCGGTAAATTATTTAATAAAAAAGTCGATCATCTGGTTTAACTACTTCTTTTTAAGTATGTTTTCGTACATTTTTCAATTATATTTCACTGTATGGTGGATCCAATAAAGAAGCAATAAAGTTTTTGTAGCCCAAATAAGCTGTTTCGAAATATGATTACGCTGAATGCACACCCACAAGATTTAAAGAGTCTGCTAGACATGGTACAAACTCTGCCAGCTCGTTCATTTACGTAACTCATTACGGACTCCTTTATATATGCCGGCCATAATAGTTCCGTTATCGTATGATTGTTTACGATATTTTTGAATACCAAAACCATCATCTTCTAGTTTTTTTCAAAAATTTATTGTGTAGTATATTCCCCAGTCTTTCCGCCAACTTCATTGAAATCAATAAAGCTTTCCTTTATTTTACATCCAGTTTCTGTTATTTTTAAATATCAAATCACGAGGCTCATTTGATCCATGCAATAAAGATCTGGAGTGCAGCCAAATATGATGGTGAAATAATTGGTTTCCTTGACCTGATTGATAATGGTATTTCGAAATTTGTTTGCCATATATCGATGATTTTATTTGGTATTGTTTTCGACAAATAAAGTACCTGTCCTTTCTTTATTTGGTCTAATGAATACTTGAGAGTGGGATCATATTCAGTGAACAGACTTATCACATAAAAACAAAATTCTTTAACTAGGTTGAGAAAAATTATCAGTGAAATCACTCAGTGTTTCTTTAGAACCTCTAAAAGAAAGATAGTTTGTGGCAAGATACATGACAGCCTATATTACTGCATGTAGAATATGTCTCCATTTTTATTTCTCAGAGTGAATAAATTGGTGCATGTCGCAATCGATCCCCTGACAAGATTTCATGTGCTGGAGACTTGTTTTCCATTTGATAACATATTTTTATGCGTTTGTAATACTTTATGCGCAGCTGATCTTTCCAATTAATGAGACCCTCTTTACACAACACTGATGTAGAAGTTCTGGCGAATAGCTTGCAGGAAATGCAGTAAAGTTCCTTTTTGTTTGTTCGAATAAACGAGTCAGGATAATTTAATACTTTCCTTATATTCCATTATTCCGAACTACGTATTCTGTGTCAAATGCCTACCGTTGCTTTCAATATATTGCTGAGTGAACTGATACTCGAATAAGTCGCGCAAAGCGTAAAGCGGACTATCTAATGAGTAGTCCACCCTCAAGCTAGTTCTGACAACTTCAATATCTATTTCTGAAAAAAATGATATTTATTAAAACAAAACCGATCTTAGTCTTTAAGTAATCTTAAGAAAAATAATAGAAATTGAAAATATGACATAAACAAAAGTGAAAATATTGAAAAATTGTTAACAAAATATCTAAAATAAACACATTTAAGCCACTGTGACCCTGTGCTTCGCTTAGGCATGAAAAATAACATTCTTTATGATAGATTAAGATCATGTATTCAGAAAACATTACTTCACAAGAAAAATCCTTTCGACCTAGATTTAATCGATTTGAATTTTTTGAAATTTATGTTGAAACAAAAATTTCATGGCCAACATTTAATTTCACAGATGATGCTTCAAAAAATTGCTTACTTATTTCACAAGTTAAAGAGATTAAGATTAATATTACCGGGAAACTCAGAAAATTGGTCTTTTTAATAGGAATATCTTGATATTAATTTAAGGCAGCTTCAAATACATCTGCAATAAAATGTAAAATTGTAATAAAATACGACACAATGTACTTTAAAGTTTATAAGAACATTTTCCTGGTAATAATCTGCAGCGATACTATAAAAATATTGAGACAATATTTATAGAAATGTTCATCTGCTTCTAGTATTATTACGTCCATATGTAATGTGGTATAAATAAGATTGTGGTACAAATAAGTTTAAATAGGATAAAATTTAAAACAATTTCTTTTGGTTTAAGGTTAAGTCTCTAAATACCATTACAACAAAAATTTTATTAAACCTTAATAAAACAATTAATATTAATTTCATCTCATATCCACATTTATAATAGTTGCAAACGAACGCTAAACAAAAACATTTGTAATACCAGCAATTAGGGAAGCATATTACTAGTCGCTTAAATACAATTCGATTAACAACCGCAGCTCGTATTTGCGTTTGAACTTGACTCTTATTCATAGTATTAGTCATTTAATACTTTGGGCAATTATTATTAGCAGCGCTATTTCTGAGTAAATCGTGTAAAAGAGCAAAATAGATTACACCTTAACCCTCTGGCAAAATAGAGTACACCTTAACCTATAAATGTGTGTATTGGTGTAATGCTTTGATTACTTTCTGACATGTAGAAAATTAACAAGCAATAATATTCTAAGGTCTCTTCATAAAAGCCCATAGCCGACTAAAAATGACACGTCGGTCGCTGATCGGATCGATCCCCTATATTTTGATCATGGTACTACCACTTTGACTTCCCTTTTTATATTCACCTCAAAAATTATATTATTTGGCTGTCAAATTTAATATCAAAAGTTTCCAAAAAATTCATAATTTTGGAACCATTTGACCGATTTCTATAAATGCATATTTTAGATGTGCCTGAAATATATTGTCAATTTTTTTTCGTGAGGGCGAAGAATGAAAAAAGTTACTGCTATGAAATTTATTTGGTGATATCGTCGATTTAGGTTTTTGGAGCACGTAATTCTTCTAAATTGTTCAAAAGTTCCATAGGAATGAAAAATTCAGTTAAACTTTTTTTTAAATCTTATGTCGGCATATGCAATGAATAATTATATTATAATATTTAAATATTATTTTATTAAAGAGTATATTTTCATATTTTTGTGTAAATTATACGGCATAAAAGCTTAAAGAAAGTGTTTAAAAAAATTAAAGATTTTCATACTTTTGGCTCTTGACATCATTATTTACTGCCAAAAATTTTATAAAAAACATATCTCATCTTAACCTGAAAAACAAATTTAATCTATTAAAATCGCTCAAAATATTTAAAAGTTATGCTGTAGACGACGAATATGACATTAAGGACTAAACTGAAGGAAGTTAAAAGTTTCATACTCAATACAAACTTAGCCGAAATTGATTCGAACGAAAGCAGATTCGTCCTTTTTTTATAGCCTTCCCATATTTTGTTCTTTACTCACTCCAAAACTAAATATTTAACTTGTTACTAGACGTGTAACTTCTCAAAAATTGGTCAGTATCGGTAATAAAATGTAAATATCTACTTATAATTATGAAAAAGGCACAATATCTTTCGATTAAAAATAATAAAGTTGTTTTACAGTTCAACAAATTTTACATCTAAAACCCACATGCAAAAAATATGTTTCTCAGCTAAACCCAAAATATATATTTTCATAATAATCATTATGAAACAACCATGTCCTATTCTCCACGTTCCACTTTCATAAATCAATAGTTTTTTTAAAGATACGTTCTTATACCTTCAGAAGTATACGATATAAATAAAATTGGATTTTTTAAGAAATTAAAAATTTTAAAAACCACATTGCAATTTAAAGACAATATTTTTTAACAATTTATAAGTATTCATGAAAATATTTTAAATATTCTTAATTACAGAACAAATAAATACCTTGTATCAATAGAATTGAATTGAAAAATTCAGTAATAAATAAAATCACAATAGGAAAGTAACTTCTACTTCGATTTGATTAGAAGGTTTTACCTTCATCCCTGGCCCCTGTTTAATAACAAAATCACAGCAGCTGCTTCGCCAACGGCGTCCGGCCCCCAAAGGGTTAATTATTAAAATTAGTAAATTACGTAACGATAAACCTCGCGAATTAACCATGAATGTCTGGCGCGGATTAAAATAATATTATGGCACCACAGCGCCCTTTATTAAATTTTTTATACAAATTAAAATGGGGCCAATTTGTTGGGACGAAATTTACTTAATTATATTGGAGAGAGAGTTTGTAATTAGACCAAGCATATAACTAATAGTTACGAAGAAATTTAATAGCTCACGTCAATTAAATATTTGCTGCGAGACGTTAGTGTGTGTTGTTGAAGTAATTTTTTTAGAATATTATTTTTATTATGGAATCTGTGTTATCTTTTGGGGAAGTACTGTTCGAAAAGAATGGCGCTTGAGGTGTTAACGACGGAGACATATTGGTACATACATTACGAAGTTACATCGCCCCATTCGACCATTGGGAATTTTAAAATCGAGCTCACTGAATGAGGGCTAGTTCGACCGATGAATTGATAAAAACTTTAGCAAGAAATTGAAAAGGGAAAAGGAATAAAGATAATTTTTTTTATCAATGTAAAATTTGTTAATATTTTTTAATACGTACGTAAATATGTACACGTTTTTTGAGAGAAATGGATTGAATTAATGTAATAATCTTAAATGTTCATGCTATACTAATAATGAAAGTAACATTGGGAATTCAATGTAGTTTTATTATTAATTCTCTTGTCTTTTAAAAGGGTTAATAATTAAATTTTGTGCTTTTCCACGCTCTGCACCTCAAAGAAAAAATGAAACCCAAATAGGGTTACTTACTTTTCCGCCTGCCCATAGGTCTCATAAATCTTTCGCAGAACACTTGATGCGGGTAACCTACATTTGACATAATACTAAAGTATATACACGCGCCCCCTCAATTGCTAACACCTAAAATTATTTATAGGGAAATTTAGGATTGAGGGGAGTTTCAAATCAATCGTTAATTATTATTTAGTTTCCCGATATATTGTAGGGTATGGTTTTTAAGGGACTATTTATAAATAATGTAAAATCCTTAATAGTAGGAAAATAATTCTGATACCTATGTATTAACTCTTGCATGTTTCTAAAAACTCATTATAATTTCAAATAACTTGATTATAAATATAACATTATACATTGCGTTTTTTTGTGGTTTTGACTCTTATTTGAAAGAAAACTTAACATAATCATTGTTTAAGTTTGCGGCGTAATTTAAATAAAATGGATGGAAATGATTTACCATAGAAATTTAAGTTTTGTGGCGAATATGTTTTTGTAAGAAAATTTGATGAAATTGTTTCAGACAGTTATTGGGTGTATATGCCAGTATTAAAATGTTTTTTTTTAATTGAAAGTTTCACTAAATAATATTCCAGGTAACATTTATAGTTATTCAAAACACAGCAAACACTGCTGTAAATTTTCTTCCAAATGGAAGAATAAAATAAGGAGATTGATTCACTGTCACTCAGCTCTATTTGTACCTGTTTCAAACCATTGAAATGATTGTACTACACTTAATGTTTTGCTTTCTTGCAGGGCAGAAATCTTGTTGAAATTTTGAGACAGAGAGGAATTGGCAGTTCGAAAGTCCTCTTCAGTCATAAACGTAGAGTCGTTAGAAGACATTAATGACAATTTCAAAACTTTCCGCCTAAAAAATTATTATATTGTAATACTCCACAAAGCTAGAATTTGCTACACCGACCGAGGAATCCAGAAAAGTAGTGGAAAAACCAAATATAAGCTTAGGCACAGTTCCGGCAAAAAACTACCGGCAAGACCTTAATCGCATTAGAAGAAAATGTCAAAGTTATTTACATAAAAATGCCGTAATATCCTTGTAGACTTTTTTTCGCTTACATTACTAAGTATATCATAAAAACATCGGTTACAAATATTTAATTTTGAAATTAAACACGCATTCATGACTTTTCGTATAATTAAAATAAGAGAGACGTTAGAGGCAGGTGTTTTGAATATATAACATTAAAGAACGACAAAATCAGAAGATTATGAAATTTCAAACTTGTAAGAAAGGTTTATCTAAAGAAGGAGAAGTGTCAGAACGTCAGACGAAAGTTTAGAAGATCGCGGAAATCCGGGCGGTAAGGAAAATTGGAAAACATATATTTTATAAAGTAAAACAAATCGTAAAACTTATTACAAAAATCGAGTAAATTATTTAAGCACAATTTCTTCATCTTTAAAATTTTTATTATTATTATTAACGTTAGAAATTAATAATAGACACAGTTCTTGCAACCACAATTATTTTCCTGTAAAATGTTTATTTAGTTATCCTTAAATCATTTTAATTATAGTAAAATATAAGAAAAATCATAAGTTGATTACATAAACTTTACAATTTAATATTTAATCAATCAAAATTTAATCTTTAATAGACTGATTTATATATAGTCCATTGTATGATGAAATTGAGAGTGAACTATTTCCTATACTCATTATACTTAAAACTGTCAAGTGCTTAAATCAGGTAATTATCAATTCAGATATATTATATTTTTTTATGTTGACAGAAAGAGTTGGCAGTGTTAGACACAACTTTGAGAAAAAAAATTCCTAAATAGTTCCAATAATCCAAAATAGTTTAAGCTACGTTGATAGACAATTATTGAGTTTTAATATTGATGTGGATGCGTGATTCAAGCATATAGTTGAAACTTGATTTTTTTAATATTATCAATTTAAAAGATTAGATGATTGTGAACAAGGTCATTTTTAGCTGTCAGAGCCCCTGCTAAATCTTCCTAGAAAAAGCTGGCTATGCTATTACACACACACACACACACACATGTATATATATATATATATATATATATATATATATATATATATACTTCCTTAACCTACCCATTTCCTCTTCTTTTACAATCTCGTTAAAAGATACCCATCACTTCTCAGTGGTTTCCAATGAGTAATCGTTCTAATATGTGCCATTTTGAAATATATCTCGTCAAATAATATCACTTATTGTTGGCCAAGTGTAGGGTTTTAACAAACATTTTAAAATATACCTCATACCCTTATAGATGTATAAAAAGTTCAGTGGCGCCATCTCACATTGCAGGTTATAACTACATAATGAGTTCAGAACTAAACCCTGTGCAATGGCATTTAAGAAGACAACTATTAAACTATTAAATGTTGGGCTTTCTTCATATAATTACTTAATACGACTTCATAAAAAGAAATTTAGAATATAAGTTTTAATAAGACATCAGTTTCATATTAAATAGAACTTTTGATTTATTTTAGCTTTTCGTTTATCTTGATAGTATATATTTTAAGTTTTTTTTTTCTCAAAAATTCCGCTACTTTGTCTATACATATATAGTGTCACGGATATATATATATATATATATATATATATATATATATATATATATATATATATATAAATATATATATATGTATATATATATATATATATATATATATATATGTATATATATATATATATATATATATATATATATATATATATATGTATATATATAGTGTCAAGGTCTGTTTATAGAAATAATAAATAATAAAGTAATAAAATTGGTTGGCGCACACCAATAAAGCAGCCGATCAGCTCATTTTTCATTGATTCGTTACCCCTTACAAACCTACATGCAAACATTTTAACAAACCCACAAATTTACCTCTTCGTAGTATTAGATAGAAAGCCGTTAGAAACAGAACACAACTAAACTAATGTGATATTAAAAATTAATATTCAAATTTATTATGCCCTACAATCAAATTTATCAATAAACTTTACAGCGTTGATGACAAAAGATTGAGAAATATAATAAAAGGGTTTTGTTATTTTTTCTATGTGGAGGTTATTCATTAGTCTATTTGACTAACACAGTTTATTACCCTCTTAAAATGTTTTTAAAATAGATATATTTAACACCTATTTACGTTTTTACGTACAATATTATTTAAATAAGAGGAAAATTAAAAACTATATTATTAATGTAATACAAATCAGACTTGTTTCACTTTTACTGAGATCTCAGAGAACTATTTAAAACCATCTAAAAAAAGTGATAAAAATAAAATTATATAATATCTCCTTTTACGTAATAACTTATAAAGCTTCTTGCTACAAAAATGAAAGACAAATTTTAGTTTTTTGGCATAAAAAATGGATTTTCAGCTTTAGGCTCTCGCATCTATTTTTAAGGCATTGTCGCAACGTGTCTTTGTCCTGGGGTATCTTTTATGATGTATTTAGAACCTCCAGATTTTGTAATATATTTAAAACCTCCAGCTTTTAGTATTTTTTCAGCATGGCATTTAGAACCTTTCGACGTATAAGTAATATTTATTGCAACATTTCTGTTTGTCCTAGTTCTATGAGTACAACAAATATTATTATTTTTACTACAAATAATTCTTCAAATAAATAGAATTATACTCGAGCTTTCTAATTATTGAGAGTCGTTTTGCTGGAATATAGAAACACTGGAAACATTACAGTGTTGAGAAGAAGAAGATCAGGACTCATTTGTGTCTTCCAAAGCCAAGCCTTCGTCTACTTTACAGTCTACTTCCACCTCCCCAATTTTACTGCAATCGGACTCCTCTGTGCATCTTGCTTAAAGTCTTCAAAAAATCGCCTCGCAATCTCCTTATAAGTACATGTTCTATAACTGCACAGTTTAATCTCATGTTGTTTATCGATATTGAGGTTAGATATAGCTTCACGCTTAGAACCATGTTTAAAACTGATAAAGTAATTAATGAGAATACGATGCTTAAGGTATATTTTAAATAGAGGCTTTTCTTTACCCACTTAGGCATACGTTTACTTCGTATATCGAAAATGATGGCACTTACCTTCGTCTAGGGATGTCTACTCTGACATGATGCCAGTGATTGAGTTTACATGAAAGATCGATATGATACACTCATTAAATAGGAAGATGAAGCAATAATTGTTTCTCGTAGTAATTGAAACGACTAATCGCACCCTTCGACTGTTATACTACTCAAACAAACAAAAAAGAATAAGAGAAAAAAATTCTGTTAATATTCTTCCCAGTTTATTGAGACGACTTCCACGTTTACTGTTAGATTAAACTCCTAAAATGAAAATTATTTTACTGCACTTTTCGTGCGATAGTTCCATTTTGTAACGAGATTTATCGAAAAATGAAATAATTTCCTGCAAAATAAAGAAAATATTTAAAAATTCAGGCTTAAATATTAAATATTTGTTTCAATAACACAATTTTTAAGGTACATAGTATTTAAACTTACTAGGATGCTTCGAAATTGATCCCGAAACAAATTTATTTCAAATATCCATCACTTCGACATCATAGAGAAATATTTTGGCGAAAACACGGTAATAAAAATTCCTCGGCTTTTATCTACCACCTACAAATTCTAAAGACTATAACGAACCCATTTCATTACGTAATGGATTTAATTAAATATTTTCATATTTTTATTTTTGGCGAAAATGTTCGGAATATTCGACTTGCGACAGAAACAAAGGTAAATTAATTTTTTGTGGACTCTGTAACGCTTTTTAGGCGTATTCTAAATTTAAAAATTAACAAAAGAGTGGAATACACGCATCCTGAATAAATACTTCCAATTAGAATTTTATTAATTTGAGTTATACAATTTATAGGTTTGTATCGGATTTGAATTAAAAAGGAAAATAAAATGACTAACAAGGAAACCTTTTGAAAGTGGAAAAACGAAATCAGTTCCAAAGTACGAACTAAAGTTAATAATATTGAAGAGAGAGGGTTGTGTTTAATGGAAAACTTCTACATTTACAGGGCAGCTACAAGTAAATAATCGTTGCGAAATACCTGCGAACATGCCAACAACAACTGTGACATGTACTCGGTACATTTGTGGATTCATTGCTTCTCCTATGTTATGTCAAATTTTGGGATGCAAATTATTTTGATTTTTCAAAATAAAACTTTGGTATTTTGTTTGTGTAATAGTTTGTTTTAAGACAATGGAGGAATAATTGTATTCAAGTATTATTTATTGAAAAGGGTCAAATGTGTACTTTGAAGAAAATGATAATTTTTCTTGACTCATGCACGTATTAAAATTTTCTCAGTATAATTTTAAATTATTAAAAAAAAAATTACATATCAAAAGTTCAATTATTAAGTCAAAGGATATGAGAAAAAATATTAGTAGCAATAATTATTTTTTAAAAACATAATGTGGATTAGATTAAAAATTAAACAATCGGACTCATTTTCCGGTGTTAAAAACACACCGATAATATCTAAATATATCATTGTTTAAGGTAAAATGTACAAAGGAAAAAATTATTTTACGCATTTAGGAAAATTCGGAACATGCCAATAATTTCTTTATGTTCTAAATATTAATTTAAATTTTAATCACTAATGTAAAATGACAAAGCATTTCTTGGTTATTTCTTTATCCTTGGGTCGATTTTCTTACCAAAAATGCGTAGTTTATATAACAAGCGATAGTTGTATCAATTGATTTATATAACATATACAAAAGAGTCAGAAAAACCTTTAAAATATATCGATGTGAAGAAACGTCAGTGAGAAATGAAAATAAGTTACGTTAAATGCAATGGCGCTGCAAAAGAATTGCCTGTGCTACTCTAGAAGTAAGAGTCAGTGGCGCCTTTATTTAGATACATAATTCTTTGAGAATAAAAAAATAATGTTCCATGTAGATCGATTATTTTTAAATTGGAAATATTTCAAAAACACCTTAAATTTCAATTAAAGCAAAAAAATTGTAATATCAAATGATGAAATATTTTTTTCTCGTTATTACGTTTATGAAAAAAATGTTAAACTACTTTTTTAAGTTACGCAACTGAATTTCAATTAAAATTTTATATAATAACCCGGTGCATGTAATGAATTCATGTTGCATATTAATACTTAAAATCCTATTTTCAATTTTTTAATATTAATTCACCAGAAAACCTTTTAATAATAAAAAAATTATATTTATTTAATCTCATTTATGTGGCACCAAATTTTAAAAAAATTTAATCTTGAAAAAAAATATAAATTTTTTTTTATTTAAACCAATAAGTGTATTTCAGAGTGCTTAAACACTCAAAATATTTAATAGTTTCAATTTCCTGCTTGAATAAAGGAAAATACTTTGTATTCGGAGAGAACTATTAAACGCAAAGTAATAGATCGTGGCGTAAAGTTTTATAGTTTATGATGAAAATACTTTCAAACCTCAAACATACCGAGAGCTTAATACAATCCGGCGCGTCCAGCTTGGATTACTAAAATTCTTTTCTTTCTTTTTCAAGACCTTGTCTCTAGATTGCGCTTTTGCGGAATTAAATATAAGACTTTATTTGTATATTAATATCTAAGTGCCGTGACAAAATTTCTTGTTTATATTTTTTTAAACTTTGCGTTTGAACCAAACCGTATACATTTAAAAACTACCTTTTCAAAACAACTCAAAATGATGAAGGTGAACATAAAATCATTTCTGTTACTTTCTTTTAATATTTTAAGATCATATTTTATTTTCAAATTACTTAAACGCTCTAGAAGTGATATTTGTAAGTGTTATTTAAGTAATAAATAGGAGTTCTAGGTGTAAAACAGTTGAATTCTTTTAAAATTGTGTCTTATTTATTTAGGTATCTAGATAAAACTATATATTTTTATTTTTATTGTTGTAATATGGACTTTTTGTTGTTGTAGTGAGTTATTAATACAGCGACTTGGTATTTTTCTAGCCTTTTCTTTTAATTTTATGCTAAATAAAATTTTAATTAGCTCACAAAAATGTTAATGATTAAGTATTTTTTTTCTACTTTGAAATTAGATTCGCTTTTCATTAACAGTATATTTGTCACGTTTATAAATTATGTGAAAATAAACTATCATATGTAATTGACTTCTTTTCGGAATGATATATCATTGAATGTACTATAACATGAACCACGCTTTATTTAGATATGTAAAATAAGTTAAAAAAATATCTAAAAACTTTTAATTTCTGACGTTTTGCGGCAAAATTATTTTGTTTATTGAATATATTTGGCGCTAATTTTGTAGAAATTCCTTACTCACAATTAAATAAAACTACGTGATGTAGTATTATTTCTGCTATCTTTAATTTCTTTACCACGACCTAGGTTCGGTTGTATTACAACATCTTCAGGTGGGGTATTAGCATCTATGCTAATATCCCACCTGAAGAGGTAATACAACGAAACCTAGGTTGTGGTAAAGAAATTAATGATAGTAGAAATAATACTACATCACGTAGTTTCATTTAATTGTGTATTTTGTTTATTGTCTGATGAATCAAATATTACATTGCCAATGATTATAGATTTTTTTAACTAAATGGACAATTTTTCAGAATGGAATAAAAAAAATTTTAATTTGGTTTATTTTACGACAAATTTTTGTTTTAGAAGATGATGTCATATCGTTCGGAACTTCATTTAAGTTTTCTGTCTTTATTGCTTTTGAATCTTATGAAGGCATGAGCTAGTTTGTTGTACTTAAATTGGTTTAACATTATTTTATCACCACCTACATCGTCAATTATAACATTTCACTTATTTTGACGATAATTTCTGACTACCCAATCATCTTTCATTTATTTTTTTTAAATGCCACTGAAGTCATTCTTTGATGAAATTCTTTTAAAAACATTTGTTTTATTGGTAGCTCTGAAAACGAAATAATTTTGTTACATTGTCTTATCATATATTTGAGTGAAAATTAGTCAAACAAATATAAAAAAAAATAAATAAAACTATTACACCAATTAAATGAGTTTTTCCATTTCACCAATTCCCATAAAGTTTTTATTTTTGGTCAAAAATTGCTGTACTAATTGCATTTTTTCTATTTTAATTAATTTTTTGAGATTTTATGTTTAGTAATCAAATGTACCAGAAATTTAGCTGTATTTATATTATACTATAGTCAATGAAAAATATATTCGACATATATATTCATCGTAAAATATGAGAATATATCCATAATTACCCATAATATTGTATTAATACTTATATTTCCAATTATCATTCAATTCTTACATGATATGTATAAAAAGAAAATAATAATTTTACCGTCACTCTGAGCAAAATAAACTTTTTGGTTCGTATATTATCCTCGCCTTTTTCCTTTTCGGATTCTAAAACTTATTTTAATCTCCATTTCACGTTTATAACAAATGTCGTAAGAATAAGTTTCCGGAAAGACGGATTTTAAAATGCATCTTTTTCCAGGAGATATTTCTTTCACTCTCGTTCTGTCCATCTGTTTGTCTTTCAGTATATCAAAGTCAATTTACTCGGAAATATTGATACTATATTTATTAAATATGGATGGTAGGTATCTCCTATGAACCGCTATATAATTACATAGGAAATTGCGAAAAAATATATATTGGGGACGACACTCTGTACGTATATCTAAGGGAACAGGGCAACACTCAATACGTTTACGTATACCTAAGTGTGTCCCACCTGTAATATTTCAATTAACGTGTGTAAAATTTTAAAACCAATTAAGGTAGTAGAAATTACGATAAAACTTTCAATTAAATTGATTTGAATGAAAAATATTGTTTCGTTTTTCAAACATGGGATATTTTTGGTATCGACCGCAGCAATATCATTGCTTTTCACATTTCCAAATTTTTTTAGACAACTTGTCCATACAAAACCTAAGGGGAGAGAAAAGTCAATTAAGTTTACTATCTGCAAAAGGAAAACGCGAACGTATGAAAATACGACTGAATCAAATCAATGAGCGTCTTAAAATTGTTAAAATAAAGCACCTTTAAAGAAGTAGGTTGACCACCAATAAAAACGCCTTCTCATTTCATTACGTTGGTTTTCTATAGCAGCAAAACAGAATACTAGTATAATCACATTTTTCAAATAGGATGAAGTTTTTCTATGAGACTATGTGGGAAAGTTTGCTAGGTGATTTAAACTTTGCTTAATAACAATTTCAACAGGGCTTTTCAATTTTTATTTTCAAATTTACTGCAATAAGTTGGCCTTAATGACAATTTTTGGAGATATCAAAATTGTTGTTTTGGCCTAGCGGTGTGCGTATTTGTATGGCCTATTGCTTAATTACTTCCCACTGCATAAAAAATTAACAAAATAAAAGCGCTTTAGGTTCACTTCTTAAAAGACCATAGCCAAATAACCGGAAAATGTGGATCCTTCATCGGATTGCTCTTCTGTATTTTCATTATAGTAGCTATCTCATACTTTGATTTCCATCTAATATTGGCTCCAAAAACTTTGTTCTGCTTATTTTGACTGTAGAATTTAATATTTGATTTAAAAAAGATCATAAATTTGAAACGGTTTTACCAATTTTGACGAAGTAAATATACGTCGTAGGTTTACCTGAGACATATATGTATTATTTTCCCATGACCATAAACCAATTGTTTTTTTCATATATGATACAGATATATATGATATTGTGAAATCGTCGATATAATGCAATGTATATTTCAACTATTTTTTTATAAATCTTGTGTCGGCATGTATGATGAGTTATTTGTTCGCAGTATTTGTACATTGTTTTATAAAGTATTATCTTTTAGTGTTTTTGAAAGTATTATATGGTATAACAACTAAAAGTATGACTTCAAAAAATTAATGTACGAACATTTGTTTCGGTCTAGTCATCAGTACGTACCGTCAAAAATATTTTAAAAAATGTTTCTTAGATTTACTTGAAACAAACATTTATTTCATTAAAATGAATCAAAACTTACGCTCCAGCTGAAGAATGCGATATTAAGAACTAAAAGTGAAGGAAGTTGGAAGTGTCATAAGAAGAGCAAAGTTTCATACTAAACAAACCTACTTGAAGCTGATTCGAGTCAAGACAGTTTCGCCCTTCATTTGTATTTCCTTTTCATATTTTATTTGTTTTTTAATCGTTGAAATTCATTAACTATGCATTTGACTTGTTACTAAATATTTAATTTTTAAAATTTGGTCAATCTCAATACTAATACAAAAATTTATTACTTTTTATTATTAATACAACCAATATTTTTATTGTAAATCAAGTACAATATCTTTCAATTCAATGTAATGAAATTATGTTGTAGAGCAAGAACTTTGGCATCTATACCATAAACGCAAATATATGTTTTTCGCTTAACCCAAAATATATTTTTTCATAACAAATAACATAAATCAGCTATGTCCTGCAATCAACTGTTTTTAGAAGACGTTCTTATATGTTTTGACAAAAACGATTTAAAAAAAACTTAGACTTCTCACCAAAAAATTCAAAAATAACCTATCCGAAAACGATATGGCAATAAAAACAGTGTTTTTAATAACGTGATTTTTTTTAAATACTCTCTGTTCTAAGTAAAATAAATATATTATATCAATGAAATTTGATTAAAAAACTCACAACAAAAATAACGTCTACTTCCATTTGCCGTGAATATTTTGCCTTCATTCCAGGGCTCGGTATACAAGCAAAATCACAGGAGCTACTTCAAAAAAGACGTCTGGTCCCCAAAGGGTTATATAACAAATTAGGAAATTACTTAACGATAAATTTTGCAAATTAACTTTGAATGTCGACGGCAATATCTGAGACGGATTAAAATAACATCGTGTCCTTGCTGCGCCCTTTATCAAATTTTTGATACAAATTTAAATGGCGCCTATTTGCCAATTTGTGGGGACGATTTAGTATGCCTTAATCTTATTAAAACTTATGTTTATTCGAGCGTGTGCTTTTTACCGCATTGAAACTATCTACTGAAAGCTTTTTATGAATTCCTTAATAAGTGAGATAATATATATTACTTATTAAATAATGTACATAATATAGTGAAATTATTTTCATGAGACAAGTGAATTGAATATTTCTTCGTAGCAGGTCTTATTTTGTATTTCCATTTTATTTAATCTTGAACGGAAATCATGCTTTTATAATTAATATACCTGTTAGAATTACAGTTGCATATTTTTAATTTATTTTGCTTTTTGAAATATTGCGTGATTTGTGCAGAAAAATATTCAGTATTAATTGAAAACGTCTATTAATTATAACGAAATACATCTTGCAGTTTTACTTTGAGCATATTATTATTAATGATATACATGTGGATTTATTCCATTTCATAAATGATTTTGTTGGTCTTATTTAATATCTAAATTTATAAAAAAATTCCATCATCCTAAAAACGAATTATCAAAGATTATTTAATAAAAAATAATTTTCTTTAAATATTTACATAAGTCTCTATAGTTTGATAATTTATAAATATTTTATTATTTTCTAATAAACTTTTTCGATAGGTTTTGATAAGAAATCAGAAACATATCAGCAGTACTTTACGACCACTGCTCAAAATTGAAAACTATTTTGTGTATACTATAAATATCTGATATAAGTTCTGTATACGTAGACTTTATATTAGTAAATATAATAATACGGTAAATAATAGAAATGTTAAAGAGATATAGATGACGAATATAAAAAAGTATTAAATATTGAAATATGTATGACTTTTAAACCTAGGATATGAAACATAAAATAATCATTGGACAACACTAGGAAGAGCTAAATATAAATACTTATCATTCCTTAAATATAAATACTTTTCATTATCGCCAACGAACGTGTTTTATAGATATCAACCGATGCCAACTGTAATGTAGTTGAAGCTAGGCTAATCAACTGAGTTATTCTCGATCTGTAAATAATTTGATATTACGTAAGATAACTTTTTCCTTAAAACAAAATATATTTAGTTATGTATGGCGAAATATAGGTAGGAAAGCTAGTTGTTACAAAACAACAGAATTCCGATACATCTTGGGAGAGTAAAAGTAGTTAAGAGGAACGGATTTTTAAAATTAGACATTGAATAAAAATAACGAAATAAACTTTAGTTACTATTTTCATGATACGCCTTATAAATTCGTTAAAAACGAAAAATCAAATCGTATTCGGGTTGAGTTGCCACAAATATAATGTATCAGTCCTATTAGAAGCCATGTATGAAATTAATAGTCTTAGATGGAAGACAGCGGGAAAATTCTAAACCAAATTGAAAACCATATCGCATAATTAAATTTCACTCTATTAGTGTATTTCAACTTTACTTACCCTATTTGGTATAAATTGGACGCTAAAAATTTAAACCTGTATTTGGAACTCTAATAAAAATTCTGATAAAATATATTTATGAAAACAATTTGAATTATCAGTTGATTTATGGTATATCAATGTTGGAAGGAAATATAGTAATTTCTACTAGCATAGAATTTTGGTTCAATTCATTTTGAAATTTTTAATCTATATTTAGGTAAATGGTCCAGTATATGTGAAATAATATCGACTATATTTTATTATATTTAAGCACTTCACAAGAAAAATACCAACTTATTAAGTCTGTAATTAGTTGGCGAAGTAAATTTTATTTAATTTTTTTATCCATATAAAGATATGTTGCTGTATATAATACTACTTTTGGAGGATATTCTATACTTTCGCATTAGTAGTATTTATAGTGTCTTATACTTATTGGCTATTGTCCGCCACTTTGTATGTATGGAATTAGTTTTCCCGAGAAAAAAGTTATATTAACAAAAAATAATGTAAATATATATTTACGACACAGGCTAAATATGCGTCAAAGTTAATCAAAATAATTTAAAAATACATTGAATCTTTAAGGTAGAAAAAACAGACGACTATTAGTCACTGGATATTTACCTTGTCATTGTAGCAACAATAATCAATATTTTTTCTTAAATGTGAATAGAACTCGCGCTACAACCTGTATCGTGTAAACTATTTATATTGAATTATGTTCACGTAAGACTGAGTTCGCAATGAAAATTTTTACTAGTAGATCCTAATTGTAACTAAGTACACGTTTTGCCTTTCTTAACGTACTTTATGATAATTCTTACTGTAAATTTCTGTACTCACCTAAAATCCATCAAACTATTCATACGTAAACACTCGTATGTTTAAACACTCTTCTCTGTGATCGTTTCCTACACTATTTTAATGACTTCATAAGTATTTATTATTACAAGTGATAAATATCTCTAATAATTTCTCCGGTATGTACGAAATTACGTACTTCACACATATCCAAAAATGGCTTCATAACGCATCGCACTTCTTTGCTTATATGTATGTTTGATATCTTTGCATATATGTATGTTCTTTGCTCATAATCTCCTGAAATCTCATAATCATAAAGCTCATAATCTCCTAATTCTATAACCGCTATACTGTCTTGTCTCTTAATTAGAGTCACAAGAATATGGTTTTATCTTTTACTGTAAACATAATTCAATGAAGCCAGTTAATTATGGGTAAAACTGAAAGACCATAGTTTCTACATACCCATAGACATATGCATACAATTAAGAACTATATTCCATTTCTATTAAAGTATATAAAAAATATGAATATGTATTATTCCTTGTTATTAAGAAGTGTAAAGAAATCGCTACTTTCTCGGAACCAGTGTGACTTTGAATAATTTTTACAGCTTACTATTAAATTTGTTGATGGCTGTGTTTTAATAATTTTGATACAAACAGTTTCGGAGTCGAGAGAAGTTTCCATTTCTTTGTGAATATTTTCACCAACATGCTTAAAAAGTCTCATATTTAATTTAAACAATTTTTTGAATCTATGTAGCTGGTTGTTTCAACTGATGTTTCGCAAAATTTATAACCATACAAATAATTACTTCACTTTTCCCTGTAAATTATTTACAAAAATATTTTTACACGTCATTTCTTTTAATGAAATGTATGCAACCCACGTGCTGTGTAAATATTCCAGACTTTAAATTTATGTCACAAACAGTTATTAAGAGAAACGGTTGTGACTAAAAGATTAATTCGTGGATCCGATATTCTACAAGTGTTCTCATTTTTTTTTCTTTTGATAAACGATACCCAAATATTATTAGTAACCAATGTCTTATCATTTCAATTATTAATCCTGTCTAATATCTACTACTCTGAAGCACCTAATTGTCTGTATATTCTGTGCATCTTTAATATAAATTATTTTTAAAAATTTTATGTCGTGATTGGCTTCATAAACTTTTTCAGTTTCAACTCAAACTTTAGTTATATAATCAAGATTAAGTAATTAAGGAATTGTACATAATTGTATAAATCCAAAACTGTTTTGCTTAGTCAAATATAACCAATAGTTTTACGAGTTAAGCAATTTATATTCTGCAATAATGATTATTTCACAAACAACTATTCAACAAAAATTAATCGTATTGCAGAAAGTTTTTCCGTGATACATTGCAGAATGTAAATTAACAACAAGCTTTCATACTAATCTAACTTTGTAATTAACGCAGACAGCAATTATAAATAAATTTACCAAAATTGTAGATTTTTCGCTTTTTCCGGGAACGCGAGGACGAATACATATCGTTAATGAAAGACCAGGACGTTTCTTTCATCTTATCTCGTAATACTTTGCACGTGTTAATAATCAAAAAAGCATAATAAATGAGAAAGTAATCCTATTAAATATAAAATTACTAAATGGTGCAAAAACTGATAGATGTTGGCACTTATTGGCATACCTTAATTAATATATAAAGCAATTCTCTAAGATCAATACAGGTTTCTCCGACAATTACCATACACGTAGCTAAAATTACTACAATAATGATTTTATTAGCACAGTTTTCACAATAAATCGAATTTATGTTACATTACTTAGAATTAAGTTTAATTATAATTGGAATGGAAAAATTTAAAAGAAGGAAGATATATATATATACAATTCATATTAGTTTATTTTAGTCAGTATCTAATTCAGAATGAAGCAGTAATTATAGAATTTTTACTACCTGTTTAATATTATTTTCACAAATTAATTCGGTTTAAAATAAATTGTTCCACTTAAAAAAATTACACAAATAGATTTAAGCTTATTTAAAATATATAACAGTGTATATAACCGAATTATAACAAAGAATTAAGTTTAATTATAATTGGAATGGAAAAATTTAAAAGAAGGAAGATATATATATATACAATTCATATTAGTTTATTTTAGTCAGTATCTAATTCAGCATGAAGCAGTAATTATACAATTTTTACTACCTGTTTAATATTATTTCCACAAATTAATTCGGTTTAAAATAAATTCTTCTACTTAAAAAAATTACACAAATAAATTTAAGCTTATTTAAAATATATAACAGTGTATATAACCGAGTTATAACAAAGAATTAAGTTTAATTATAATTGGAATGGAAAAATTTAAAAGAAGGAAGATATATATATATACAATTCATATTAGTTTATTTTAGTCAGTATCTAATTCAGCATGAAGCAGTAATTATACAATTTTTACTACCTGTTTAATATTATTTTCACAAATTAATTCGGTTTAAAATAAGTTGTTCTACTTAAAAAAATTACACAAATAAATTTAAGCTTATTTAAAATATATAACAGTGTATATAACCGAGTTATAACAAAGAATTAAGTTTAATTATAATTGGAGTGGAAAAATTTAAAAGAAGAAAGATATATATATGCAATTCATATTAGTTTATTTTAGTCAGTATCTAATTCAGCATGAAGCAGTAATTATACAATTTTTACTACCTGTTTAATATTATTTTCACAAATTAATTCGGTTTAAAATAAGTTGTTCTACTTAAAAAAATTACACAAATAAATTTAAGCTTATTTAAAATATATAACAGTGTATATAACCGAGTTATAACAAAGAATTAAGTTTAATTATAATTGGAGTGGAAAAATTTAAAAGAAGAAAGATATATATATACAATTCATATTAGTTTATTTTAGTCAGTATCTAATTCAGCATGAAGCAGTAATTATACAATTTTTACTACCTGTTTAATATTATTTTCACAAATTAATTCGGTTTAAAATAAGTTGTTCTACTTAAAAAAATTACACAAATAAATTTAAGCTTATTTAAAATATATAACAGTGTATATAACCGAATTATAACAAAGAATTAAGTTTAATTATAATTGGAATGGAAAAATTTAAAAGAAGGAAGATATATATATACAATTCATATTAGTTTATTTTAGTCAGTATCTAATTCAGCATGAAGCAGTAATTATACAATTTTTACTACCTGTTTAATATTATTTTCATAAATTAATTCGGTTTAAAATAAGTTGTTCTACTTAAAAAAATTACACAAATAAATTTAAGCTTATTTAAAATATATAACAGTGTATATAACCGAATTATAACAAAGAATTAAGTTTAATTATAATTGGAATGGAAAAATTTAAAAGAAGGAAGATATATATATATACAATTCATATTAGTTTATTTTAGTCAGTATCTAATTCAGCATGAAGCAGTAATTATACAATTTTTACTACCTGTTTAATATTATTTTCACAAATTAATTCGGTTTAAAATAAGTTGTTCTACTTAAAAAAATTACACAAATAAATTTAAGCTTATTTAAAATATATAACAGTGTATATAACCGAATTATAACAAAGAATTAAGTTTAATTATAATTGGAATGGAAAAATTTAAAAGAAGGAAGATATATATATATACAATTCATATTAGTTTATTTTAGTCAGTATCTAATTCAGCATGAAGCAGTAATTATACAATTTTTACTACCTGTTTAATATTATTTTCACAAATTAATTCGGTTTAAAATAAGTTGTTCTACTTAAAAAAATTACACAAATAGATTTAAGCTTATTTAAAATATATAACAGTGCATATAACCGAGTTATAACAAAGAATTAAGTTTAATTATAATTGGAATGGAAAAATTTAAAAGAAGGAAGATATATATGTACAATTCATATTAGTTTATTTTAGTCAGTATCTAATTCAGCATGAAGCAGTAATTATACAATTTTTACTACCTGTTTATTATTATTTTCACAAATTAATTCGCTTGAAAATAAGTTGTTCTACTTAAAAAAATTACACAAATAAATTTAAGCTTATTTAAAATATATAACAGTGTATATAACCGAATTATAACAAAGAATTGAGTTTAATTATAATTGGAATGGAAAAATTTAAAAGAAGGAAGATATATATATACAATTCATATTAGTTTATTTTAGTCAGTATCTAATTCAGCATGAAGCAGTAATTATACAATTTTTACTACCTGTTTAATATTATTTTCACAAATTAATTCGGTTTAAAATAAGTTGTTCTACTTAAAAAAATTACACAAATAAATTTAAGCTTATTTAAAATATATAACAGTCTATATAACCGAGTTATAACAAAGAATTAAGTTTAATTATAATTGGAGTGGAAAAATTTAAAAGAAGAAAGATATATATATACAATTCATATTAGTTTATTTTAGTCAGTATCTAATTCAGCATGAAGCAGTAATTATACAATTTTTACTACCTGTTTAATATTATTTTCACAAATTAATTCGGTTTAAAATAAGTTGTTCTACTTAAAAAAATTACACAAATAAATTTAAGCTTATTTAAAATATATAACAGTGTATATAACCGAATTATAACAAAGAATTAAGTTTAATTATAATTGGAATGGAAAAATTTAAAAGAAGGAAGATATATATATATACAATTCATATTAGTTTATTTTAGTCAGTATCTAATTCAGCATGAAGCAGTAATTATACAATTTTTACTACCTGTTTAATATTATTTTCATAAATTAATTCGGTTTAAAATAAGTTGTTCTACTTAAAAAAATTACACAAATAAATTTAAGCTTATTTAAAATATATAACAGTGTATATAACCGAATTATAACAAAGAATTAAGTTTAATTATAATTGGAATGGAAAAATTTAAAAGAAGGAAGATATATATATATACAATTCATATTAGTTTATTTTAGTCAGTATCTAATTCAGCATGAAGCAGTAATTATACAATTTTTACTACCTGTTTAATATTATTTTCACAAATTAATTCGGTTTAAAATAAGTTGTTCTACTTAAAAAAATTACACAAATAAATTTAAGCTTATTTAAAATATATAACAGTGTATATAACCGAATTATAACAAAGAATTAAGTTTAATTATAATTGGATTGGAAAAATTTAAAAGAAGGAAGATATATATATACAATTCATATTAGTTTATTTTAGTCAGTATCTAATTCAGCATGAAGCAGTAATTATACAATTTTTACTACCTGTTTAATATTATTTTCACAAATTAATTCGGTTTAAAATAAGTTGTTCTACTTAAAAAAATTACACAAATAAATTTAAGCTTATTTAAAATATATAACAGTGTATATAACCGAGTTATAACAAAGAATTAAGTTTAATTATAATTGGAATGGAAAAATTTAAAAGAAGGAAGATATATATATACAATTCATATTAGTTTATTTTAGTCGGTATCTAATTCAGCATGAAGCAGTAATTATACAATTTTTACTACCTGTTTAATATTATTTTCACAAATTAATTCGGTTTAAAATAAGTTGTTCTACTTAAAAAAATTACACAAATAGATTTAAGCTTATTTAAAATATATAACAGTGTATATAACCGAGTTATAACAAAGAATTAAGTTTAATTATAATTGGAATGGAAAAATTTAAAAGAAGGAAGATATATATATACAATTCATATTAGTTTATTTTAGTCAGTATCTAATTCAGCATGAAGCAGTAATTATACAATTTTTACTACCTGTTTAATATTATTTTCATAAATTAATTCGGTTTAAAATAAGTTGTTCTACTTAAAAAAAATACACAAATAGATTTAAGCTTATTTAAAATATATAACAGTGTATATAACCGAGTTATAACAAAGAATTAAGTTTAATTATAATTGGAATGGAAAAATTTAAAAGAAGGAAGATATATATATACAATTCATATTAGTTTATTTTAGTCAGTATCTAATTCAGCATGAAGCAGTAATTATACAATTTTTACTACCTGTTTAATATTATTTTCACAAATTAATTCGGTTTAAAATAAGTTGTTCTACTTAAAAAAATTACACAAATAGATTTAAGCTTATTTAAAATATATAACAGTGCATATAACCGAGTTATAACAAAGAATTAAGTTTAATTATAATTGGAATGGAAAAATTTAAAAGAAGGAAGATATATATGTACAATTCATATTAGTTTATTTTAGTCAGTATCTAATTCAGCATGAAGCAGTAATTATACAATTTTTACTACCTGTTTATTATTATTTTCACAAATTAATTCGCTTGAAAATAAGTTGTTCTACTTAAAAAAATTACACAAATAAATTTAAGCTTATTTAAAATATATAACAGTGTATATAACCGAATTATAACAAAGAATTGAGTTTAATTATAATTGGAATGGAAAAATTTAAAAGAAGGAAGATATATATATACAATTCATATTAGTTTATTTTAGTCAGTATCTAATTCAGCATGAAGCAGTAATTATACAATTTTTACTACCTGTTTAATATTATTTTCACAAATTAATTCGGTTTAAAATAAGTTGTTCTACTTAAAAAAATTACACAAATAAATTTAAGCTTATTTAAAATATATAACAGTCTATATAACCGAGTTATAACAAAGAATTAAGTTTAATTATAATTGGAGTGGAAAAATTTAAAAGAAGAAAGATATATATATACAATTCATATTAGTTTATTTTAGTCAGTATCTAATTCAGCATGAAGCAGTAATTATACAATTTTTACTACCTGTTTAATATTATTTTCACAAATTAATTCGGTTTAAAATAAGTTGTTCTACTTAAAAAAATTACACAAATAAATTTAAGCTTATTTAAAATATATAACAGTGTATATAACCGAATTATAACAAAGAATTAAGTTTAATTATAATTGGAATGGAAAAATTTAAAAGAAGGAAGATATATATATATACAATTCATATTAGTTTATTTTAGTCAGTATCTAATTCAGCATGAAGCAGTAATTATACAATTTTTACTACCTGTTTAATATTATTTTCATAAATTAATTCGGTTTAAAATAAGTTGTTCTACTTAAAAAAATTACACAAATAAATTTAAGCTTATTTAAAATATATAACAGTGTATATAACCGAATTATAACAAAGAATTAAGTTTAATTATAATTGGAATGGAAAAATTTAAAAGAAGGAAGATATATATATATACAATTCATATTAGTTTATTTTAGTCAGTATCTAATTCAGCATGAAGCAGTAATTATACAATTTTTACTACCTGTTTAATATTATTTTCACAAATTAATTCGGTTTAAAATAAGTTGTTCTACTTAAAAAAATTACACAAATAAATTTAAGCTTATTTAAAATATATAACAGTGTATATAACCGAATTATAACAAAGAATTAAGTTTAATTATAATTGGATTGGAAAAATTTAAAAGAAGGAAGATATATATATACAATTCATATTAGTTTATTTTAGTCAGTATCTAATTCAGCATGAAGCAGTAATTATACAATTTTTACTACCTGTTTAATATTATTTTCACAAATTAATTCGGTTTAAAATAAGTTGTTCTACTTAAAAAAATTACACAAATAAATTTAAGCTTATTTAAAATATATAACAGTGTATATAACCGAGTTATAACAAAGAATTAAGTTTAATTATAATTGGAATGGAAAAATTTAAAAGAAGGAAGATATATATATACAATTCATATTAGTTTATTTTAGTCGGTATCTAATTCAGCATGAAGCAGTAATTATACAATTTTTACTACCTGTTTAATATTATTTTCACAAATTAATTCGGTTTAAAATAAGTTGTTCTACTTAAAAAAATTACACAAATAGATTTAAGCTTATTTAAAATATATAACAGTGTATATAACCGAGTTATAACAAAGAATTAAGTTTAATTATAATTGGAATGGAAAAATTTAAAAGAAGGAAGATATATATATACAATTCATATTAGTTTATTTTAGTCAGTATCTAATTCAGCATGAAGCAGTAATTATACAATTTTTACTACCTGTTTAATATTATTTTCATAAATTAATTCGGTTTAAAATAAGTTGTTCTACTTAAAAAAAATACACAAATAGATTTAAGCTTATTTAAAATATATAACAGTGTATATAACCGAGTTATAACAAAGAATTAAGTTTAATTATAATTGGAATGGAAAAATTTAAAAGAAGGAAGATATATATATACAATTCATATTAGTTTATTTTAGTCAGTATCTAATTCAGCATGAAGCAGTAATTATACAATTTTTACTACCTGTTTAATATTATTTTCATAAATTAATTCGGTTTAAAATAAGTTGTTCTACTTAAAAAAATTACACAAATAAATTTAAGCTTATTTAAAATATATAACAGTGTATATAACCGAATTATAACAAAGAATTAAGTTTAATTATAATTGGAATGGAAAAATTTAAAAGAAGGAAGATATATATATACAATTCATATTAGTTTATTTTAGTCAGTATCTAATTCAGCATGAAGCAGTAATTATACAATTTTTACTACCTGTTTAATATTATTTTCACAAATTAATTCGGTTTAAAATAAGTTGTTCTACTTAAAAAAATTACACAAATAAATTTAAGCTTATTTAAAATATATAACAGTGTATATAACCGAGTTATAACAAAGAATTAAGTTTAATTATAATTGGAATGGAAAAATTTAAAAGAAGGAAGATATATATATACAATTCATATTAGTTTATTTTAGTCAGTATCTAATTCAGCATGAAGCAGTAATTATACAATTTTTACTACCTGTTTAATATTATTTTCACAAATTAATTCGGTTTAAAATAAGTTGTTCTACTTAAAAAAATTACACAAATAGATTTAAGCTTATTTAAAATATATAACAGTGCATATAACCGAGTTATAACAAAGAATTAAGTTTAATTATAATTGGAATGGAAAAATTTAAAAGAAGGAAGATATATATGTACAATTCATATTAGTTTATTTTAGTCAGTATCTAATTCAGCATGAAGCAGTAATTATACAATTTTTACTACCTGTTTATTATTATTTTCACAAATTAATTCGCTTGAAAATAAGTTGTTTTACTTAAAAAAATTACACAAATAAATTTAAGCTTATTTAAAATATATAACAGTGTATATAACCGAATTATAACAAAGAATTAAGTTTAATTATAATTGGAATGGAAAAATTTAAAAGAAGGAAGATATATATATACAATTCATATTAGTTTATTTTAGTCAGTATCTAATTCAGCATGAAGCAGTAATTATACAATTTTTACTACCTGTTTAATATTATTTTCACAAATTAATTCGGTTTAAAATAAGTTGTTCTACTTAAAAAAATTACACAAATAAATTTAAGCTTATTTAAAATATATAACAGTCTATATAACCGAGTTATAACAAAGAATTAAGTTTAATTATAATTGGAGTGGAAAAATTTAAAAGAAGAAAGATATATATATACAATTCATATTAGTTTATTTTAGTCAGTATCTAATTCAGCATGAAGCAGTAATTATACAATTTTTACTACCTGTTTAATATTATTTTCACAAATTAATTCGGTTTAAAATAAGTTGTTCTACTTAAAAAAATTACACAAATAAATTTAAGCTTATTTAAAATATATAACAGTGTATATAACCGAATTATAACAAAGAATTAAGTTTAATTATAATTGGAATGGAAAAATTTAAAAGAAGGAAGATATATATATATACAATTCATATTAGTTTATTTTAGTCAGTATCTAATTCAGCATGAAGCAGTAATTATACAATTTTTACTACCTGTTTAATATTATTTTCATAAATTAATTCGGTTTAAAATAAGTTGTTCTACTTAAAAAAATTACACAAATAAATTTAAGCTTATTTAAAATATATAACAGTGTATATAACCGAATTATAACAAAGAATTAAGTTTAATTATATTTGGAATGGAAAAATTTAAAAGAAGGAAGATATATATATATACAATTCATATTAGTTTATTTTAGTCAGTATCTAATTCAGCATGAAGCAGTAATTATACAATTTTTACTACCTGTTTAATATTATTTTCATAAATTAATTCGGTTTAAAATAAGTTGTTCTACTTAAAAAAATTACACAAATAAATTTAATCTTATTTAAAATATATAACAGTGTATATAACCGAATTATAACAAAGAATTAAGTTTAATTATAATTGGAATGGAAAAATTTAAAAGAAGGAAGATATATATATATACAATTCATATTAGTTTATTTTAGTCAGTATCTAATTCAGCATGAAGCAGTAATTATACAATTTTTACTACCTGTTTAATATTATTTTCACAAATTAATTCGGTTTAAAATAAGTTGTTCTACTTAAAAAAATTACACAAATAAATTTAAGCTTATTTAAAATATATAACAGTGTATATAACCGAGTTATAACAAAGAATTAAGTTTAATTATAATTGGAGTGGAAAAATTTAAAAGAAGAAAGATATATATATACAATTCATATTAGTTTATTTTAGTCAGTATCTAATTCAGCATGAAGCAGTAATTATACAATTTTTACTACCTGTTTAATATTATTTTCACAAATTAATTCGGTTTAAAATAAGTTGTTCTACTTAAAAAAATTACACAAATAAATTTAAGCTTATTTAAAATATATAACAGTCTATATAACCGAGTTATAACAAAGAATTAAGTTTAATTATAATTGGAGTGGAAAAATTTAAAAGAAGAAAGATATATATATACAATTCATATTAGTTTATTTTAGTCAGTATCTAATTCAGCATGAAGCAGTAATTATACAATTTTTACTACCTGTTTAATTTTATTTTCACAAATTAATTCGGTTTAAAATAAGTTGTTCTACTTAAAAAAATTACACAAATAAATTTAAGCTTATTTAAAATATATAACAGTGTATATAACCGAATTATAACAAAGAATTAAGTTTAATTATAATTGGAATGGAAAAATTTAAAAGAAGGAAGATATATATATATACAATTCATATTAGTTTATTTTAGTCAGTATCTAATTCAGCATGAAGCAGTAATTATACAATTTTTACTACCTGTTTAATATTATTTTCATAAATTAATTCGGTTTAAAATAAGTTGTTCTACTTAAAAAAATTACACAAATAAATTTAAGCTTATTTAAAATATATAACAGTGTATATAACCGAATTATAACAAAGAATTAAGTTTAATTATAATTGGAATGGAAAAATTTAAAAGAAGGAAGATATATATATATACAATTCATATTAGTTTATTTTAGTCAGTATCTAATTCAGCATGAAGCAGTAATTATACAATTTTTACTACCTGTTTAATATTATTTTCATAAATTAATTCGGTTTAAAATAAGTTGTTCTACTTAAAAAAATTACACAAATAAATTTAAGCTTATTTAAAATATATAACAGTGTATATAACCGAATTATAACAAAGAATTAAGTTTAATTATAATTGGAATGGAAAAATTTAAAAGAAGGAAGATATATATATATACAATTCATATTAGTTTATTTTAGTCAGTATCTAATTCAGCATGAAGCAGTAATTATACAATTTTTACTACCTGTTTAATATTATTTTCACAAATTAATTCGGTTTAAAATAAGTTGTTCTACTTAAAAAAATTACACAAATAAATTTAAGCTTATTTAAAATATATAACAGTGTATATAACCGAGTTATAACAAAGAATTAAGTTTAATTATAATTGGAGTGGAAAAATTTAAAAGAAGAAAGATATATATATACAATTCATATTAGTTTATTTTAGTCAGTATCTAATTCAGCATGAAGCAGTAATTATACAATTTTTACTACCTGTTTAATATTATTTTCACAAATTAATTCGGTTTAAAATAAGTTGTTCTACTTAAAAAAATTACACAAATAAATTTAAGCTTATTTAAAATATATAACAGTGTATATAACCGAATTATAACAAAGAATTAAGTTTAATTATAATTGGAATGGAAAAATTTAAAAGAAGGAAGATATATATATACAATTCATATTAGTTTATTTTAGTCAGTATCTAATTCAGCATGAAGCAGTAATTATACAATTTTTACTACCTGTTTAATATTATTTTCACAAATTAATTCGGTTTAAAATAAGTTGTTCTACTTAAAAAAATTACACAAATAAATTTAAGCTTATTTAAAATATATAACAGTCTATATAACCGAGTTATAACAAAGAATTAAGTTTAATTATAATTGGAGTGGAAAAATTTAAAAGAAGAAAGATATATATATACAATTCATATTAGTTTATTTTAGTCAGTATCTAATTCAGCATGAAGCAGTAATTATACAATTTTTACTACCTGTTTAATATTATTTTCACAAATTAATTCGGTTTAAAATAAGTTGTTCTACTTAAAAAAATTACACAAATAAATTTAAGCTTATTTAAAATATATAACAGTGTATATAACCGAATTATAACAAAGAATTAAGTTTAATTATAATTGGAATGGAAAAATTTAAAAGAAGGAAGATATATATATATACAATTCATATTAGTTTATTTTAGTCAGTATCTAATTCAGCATGAAGCAGTAATTATACAATTTTTACTACCTGTTTAATATTATTTTCATAAATTAATTCGGTTTAAAATAAGTTGTTCTACTTAAAAAAATTACACAAATAAATTTAAGCTTATTTAAAATATATAACAGTGTATATAACCGAATTATAACAAAGAATTAAGTTTAATTATATTTTGAATGGAAAAATTTAAAAGAAGGAAGATATATATATATACAATTCATATTAGTTTATTTTAGTCAGTATCTAATTCAGCATGAAGCAGTAATTATACAATTTTTACTACCTGTTTAATATTATTTTCATAAATTAATTCGGTTTAAAATAAGTTGTTCTACTTAAAAAAATTACACAAATAAATTTAAGCTTATTTAAAATATATAACAGTGTATATAACCGAATTATAACAAAGAATTAAGTTTAATTATAATTGGAATGGAAAAATTTAAAAGAAGGAAGATATATATATATACAATTCATATTAGTTTATTTTAGTCAGTATCTAATTCAGCATGAAGCAGTAATTATACAATTTTTACTACCTGTTTAATATTATTTTCACAAATTAATTCGGTTTAAAATAAGTTGTTCTACTTAAAAAAATTACACAAATAAATTTAAGCTTATTTAAAATATATAACAGTGTATATAACCGAGTTATAACAAAGAATTAAGTTTAATTATAATTGGAGTGGAAAAATTTAAAAGAAGAAAGATATATATATACAATTCATATTAGTTTATTTTAGTCAGTATCTAATTCAGCATGAAGCAGTAATTATACAATTTTTACTACCTGTTTAATATTATTTTCACAAATTAATTCGGTTTAAAATAAGTTGTTCTACTTAAAAAAATTACACAAATAAATTTAAGCTTATTTAAAATATATAACAGTCTATATAACCGAGTTATAACAAAGAATTAAGTTTAATTATAATTGGAGTGGAAAAATTTAAAAGAAGAAAGATATATATATACAATTCATATTAGTTTATTTTAGTCAGTATCTAATTCAGCATGAAGCAGTAATTATACAATTTTTACTACCTGTTTAATATTATTTTCACAAATTAATTCGGTTTAAAATAAGTTGTTCTACTTAAAAAAATTACACAAATAAATTTAAGCTTATTTAAAATATATAACAGTGTATATAACCGAATTATAACAAAGAATTAAGTTTAATTATAATTGGAATGGAAAAATTTAAAAGAAGGAAGATATATATATATACAATTCATATTAGTTTATTTTAGTCAGTATCTAATTCAGCATGAAGCAGTAATTATACAATTTTTACTACCTGTTTAATATTATTTTCATAAATTAATTCGGTTTAAAATAAGTTGTTCTACTTAAAAAAATTACACAAATAAATTTAAGCTTATTTAAAATATATAACAGTGTATATAACCGAATTATAACAAAGAATTAAGTTTAATTATAATTGGAATGGAAAAATTTAAAATAAGGAAGATATATATATATACAATTCATATTAGTTTATTTTAGTCAGTATCTAATTCAGCATGAAGCAGTAATTATACAATTTTTACTACCTGTTTAATATTATTTTCACAAATTAATTCGGTTTAAAATAAGTTGTTCTACTTAAAGAAATTACACAAATAAATTTAAGCTTATTTAAAATATATAACAGTGTATATAACCGAGTTATAACAAAGAATTAAGTTTAATTATAATTGGAATGGAAAAATTTAAAAGAAGGAAGATATATATATACAATTCATATTAGTTTATTTTAGTCAGTATCTAATTCAGCATGAAGCAGTAATTATACAATTTTTACTACCTGTTTAATATTATTTTCACAAATTAATTCGGTTTAAAATAAGTTGTTCTACTTAAAAAATTACACAAATAGATTTAAGCTTATTTAAAATATATAACAGTGCATATAACCGAGTTATAACAAAGAATTAAGTTTAATTATAATTGGAATGGAAAAATTTAAAAGAAGGAAGATATATATGTACAATTCATATTAGTTTATTTTAGTCAGTATCTAATTCAGCATGAAGCAGTAATTATACAATTTTTACTACCTGTTTAATATTATTTTCACAAATTAATTCGGTTTAAAATAAGTTGTTCTACTTAAAAAAATTACACAAATAAATTTAAGCTTATTTAAAATATATAACAGTGTATATAACCGAATTATAACAAAGAATTAAGTTTAATTATAATTGGAATGGAAAAATTTAAAAGAAGGAAGATATATATATATACAATTCATATTAGTTTATTTTAGTCAGTATCTAATTCAGCATGAAGCAGTAATTATACAATTTTTACTACCTGTTTAATATTATTTTCATAAATTAATTCGGTTTAAAATAAGTTGTTCTACTTAAAAAAATTACACAAATAAATTTAAGCTTATTTAAAATATATAACAGTGTATATAACCGAATTATAACAAAGAATTAAGTTTAATTATAATTGGAATGGAAAAATTTAAAAGAAGGAAGATATATATATACAATTCATATTAGTTTATTTTAGTCAGTATCTAATTCAGCATGAAGCAGTAATTATACAATTTTTACTACCTGTTTAATATTATTTTCACAAATTAATTCGGTTTAAAATAAGTTGTTCTACTTAAAAAAATTACACAAATAAATTTAAGCTTATTTAAAATATATAACAGTGTATATAACCGAATTATAACAAAGAATTAAGTTTAATTATAATTGGATTGGAAAAATTTAAAAGAAGGAAGATATATATATACAATTCATATTAGTTTATTTTAGTCAGTATCTAATTCAGCATGAAGCAGTAATTATACAATTTTTACTACCTGTTTAATATTATTTTCACAAATTAATTCGGTTTAAAATAAGTTGTTCTACTTAAAAAAATTACACAAATAAATTTAAGCTTATTTAAAATATATAACAGTGTATATAACCGAGTTATAACAAAGAATTAAGTTTAATTATAATTGGAATGGAAAAATTTAAAAGAAGGAAGATATATATATACAATTCATATTAGTTTATTTTAGTCAGTATCTAATTCAGCATGAAGCAGTAATTATACAATTTTTACTACCTGTTTAATATTATTTTCACAAATTAATTCGGTTTAAAATAAGTTGTTCTACTTAAAAAAATTACACAAATAAATTTAAGCTTATTTAAAATATATAACAGTGTATATAACCGAGTTATAACAAAGAATTAAGTTTAATTATAATTGGAATGGAAAAATTTAAAAGAAGGAAGATATATATATACAATTCATATTAGTTTATTTTAGTCAGTATCTAATTCAGCATGAAGCAGTAATTATACAATTTTTACTACCTGTTTAATATTATTTTCACAAATTAATTCGGTTTAAAATAAGTTGTTCTACTTAAAAAAATTACACAAATAGATTTAAGCTTATTTAAAATATATAACAGTGTATATAACCGAGTTATAACAAAGAATTAAGTTTAATTATAATTGGAATGGAAAAATTTAAAAGAAGGAAGATATATATATACAATTCATATTAGTTTATTTTAGTCAGTATCTAATTCAGCATGAAGCAGTAATTATACAATTTTTACTACCTGTTTAATATTATTTTCATTAATTAATTCGGTTTAAAATAAGTTGTTCTACTTAAAAAAATTACACAAATAAATTTAAGCTTATTTAAAATATATAACAGTGTATATAACCGAATTATAACAAAGAATTAAGTTTAATTATAATTGGAATGGAAAAATTTAAAAGAAGGAAGATATATATGTACAATTCATATTAGTTTATTTTAGTCAGTATCTAATTCAGCATGAAGCAGTAATTATACAATTTTTACTACCTGTTTATTATTATTTTCACAAATTAATTCGCTTGAAAATAAGTTGTTCTACTTAAAAAAATTACACAAATAAATTTAAGCTTATTTAAAATATATAACAGTGTATATAACCGAGTTATAACAATTCAGAAAATTAGCTTAAAGCGTGAACGAATTATTTTCATTAGTAAAAGGCTCAAACGCAATCTTACTCAATCAAAATACAATTAGATCGTAGAAATAAATTTTACCTTCACGGAAGCTTTAATTCCCATCACTGAGTAATATTTATTTATTGTTATATAGGAGGGAGTATTACGTAAAATGTAGTTTAAAAGAACTCAATGAGTAAAACTTTTGGGTATTTTTAATTTTCAAAATTTTTCGTATTTACAATATTATATTGATGAACCGCGTTAGTCGTCAAAAACTTTCATAATGGTTTTTATAATCCTTATTGTATGATATATAGATGAAATTTTTCTTCCGTAAACGCGCATAAAAACCATTATTTTGTTTATATGTTGTAGGGAGTTCCCAAATTTTGGTTACTCTTTGTACAGAGTTTTTACATTGGTTATATTACAAAAATAATTAAGATAAAGACAAAATACAGGAGCAAAATTAAAAAAACAATTTAAATTTGTCCTACGTTTAAGCACTACATCACAGTTTTGTACTTGTTTAAAATATGTGTCTTTAAGTATTAGTAGGCATGGTTTGAAAATAGGTTATTTGTTATTATCTATTTTTAAAGCATTTGTTTTTCTATGATATAAAGGAAATATTTCACTGTGACAGTCAAATATTTCTCTTTAATTATTAATATCGATATGACGTCCAAAAATTTATCATTAAATGTATAATTTATAGGACATGTCATACAAAACAAACTTAGCCCGCATTTTAGAACAAAATCATTTACTAAACAATGACTTAAATAGTTCACTGCGCTAAGGGAATCAAAGAACGATTGTTATATTCAACTAGTAACATGTCTCACCATATTGTATAAAAGAGACTACTACCATTAGAGATTACTACTCACTTAGAACTATGCCAAAACTTGTTTCAGAAGAAACGAATAAACTTTTATCGGCATTATCATTGTTATATAGAAGAGAACGTTACATGAAACTTAGCTTATATTCAACTTGTATGTTACTAATTTAACAGAATTCGTAGCATAAATAACGTGTCTTATTTTGATGTAATGTGGGTAGTAAAAAGTAATTTTTTAGCAGAGTATCGGTGAGTAAAGAATAATTTAAAAATGGAAATATTTCGAAGTAAAGTTAGAGGACTCTTTATGAATTCCATGAATAATAGAACTTGTGAATAAAATTATCACGCAATATATACTTAACAATGGGTGAATGTATGCCCTCTTATGACCCAACTAAGAACTGGTTCCAAAGGCTCGAAGAAGGAGAATTTGACTTGTCCGATAAATCTCATGCAAAATGACCTCCTACAAAGATTTAGAAAAATTTCAAAGCTTTATTGAAATAAATCCCAGATTAAGTTGGCGTTGTTTGATGGTGCTATTTTCGTCCTCTTGCACTTAAATCGAAAAATAACTACCCGCTTTGAGAAAGAAGTGGCTAACACATGAGCTAACACCTTTTCAACTTCAGAGGAGGGCTGATGTGATTGAAGCTACTAAGTTTCCATTGTGTAAAAGAGAGGCTAAAGTATCAGGTTACAGGATATGAAAAGTGTATAGCTAGTGGTAATTTTTAGCGTACATGCCAGTGGCTAGGTGATGGAGCAAATGGTGTACTTAAATCAAAATATAATATTAAATAAAAAATACTTTGAGTGTGTGGTGGGGTATAAATAGTGTTATTCATTGGGAACTCTTCCAAGCCCACAGTTCAATTACAACTAAGATTTATTTTGTATAATCTAGCAAAATCACCGCTAAACTTCTTTCAAATCAAAGCAAATTTTATTTTTTACATGACAATGCTCGAGCTACGTGATGGAATATGTACTTTCACTCACCGTACTCTCCAAATCTTTCACCATCTACTTATTATCTGTTTTGCTCTCTCTCTGATAATTTAAACAGTATAAAATGTAAAGACGATAGTCATATGAAAATCTGGCTACACCGGTTTTTCATTCAAAAGTCCGAAGATTTCTATAAGGACGGAACTTCAGCTCTGCTTACAAGTTGGCGACGAGTTTAGTCATTAAGGGTGTTTATATAATTAAAGATTGATTTTATTGGCTACATATAAAAAAGCTGAAAAGTTTCTGTAGATATATGGTGGGTTTATAAATCGCCAACCTAATATTTTTTATTAATAAATTTCAAAATGATATTTTCTTAGAAATTTACGTGGTAACTTTCAGTAAGGGTTTGGTGAAAAGTTATATGTGATTACCTTTTATATAAAATTGTTGTATATGAAATATATAATTGCCTGGAATACGTTTTATATAAAATTGCCTGGAAAATAAAATAGACATATACAAGAGACTGAAAAATAAGGAAAGAGGTACCCATCTAATAATTTCTAATATACCCTAAAAATATAAACTTGAATTGCAAGAAATCGCCATTTTCAAATATTTTCGAAAAAGTTTCTTTATATATCCATTCCGACATCACATTCAGAGAATTCTTAAGAAACAAGTTAAATATATAGTTTTCTGCCTATTTTAATCGTGGCAATTTCATACATTTCGCATCGCTGGTGTCGTTTCTTCAACCGCCTGTTTAAGAATATATGCGTATAAAACGGGAGAACACGCGTTTCGGTTTTCTGGCTCTGAATCTAGTCAGTTCACGTAGAGGACATATCTTCCACCTTGGTAAGCTTTGAAAAGCCGCATAAAAAATTTGTTAAAGTTAAAAGTCATTAAGAATTATATATAAGTAATTAAAGTTTTAAGGAAATAAATATTTCGCTAATTTAAAATAATACTACTTTGAAATTGAAAATTACCGCTAGATTACCTGTTAACTACCAAGCTTTCTTAATTAATTGGTGTCTCTCCTGCAATTACAAAATTCCGCGTTTATTTTGCGCAAATCTATTGTCCTGAGCGAGTTGTCTCTCCCAAATCCAATACATTCCTTTCTCCTTGAGTTCTTCCTCGACAAACTTCATCAATGTTGCTCTCCTATGGCGAATCTTCCTTCTCAGGAGATATCTGGAATATTTGATCTCAACATGGGCGTGTGTGTATTGCTTACTTAAAGCGAAGCCTCCTTCTCGGGAGAAATTTGGGATATATGATCGAAACATATGAACGCGTGTGTTAGTGCATGCTTGCGTGCAGGCATGCGTCCGTGCGTGCATTAATGCGTGCGAATTCGCATCCATACGTTCGTCCTTGCGCTCATGCGTACATGCGTCCTTGCATCCGTTCTTCTGTGCGTCGATCTATCCGTCCATCCGTCCATGCAGCTGTCCGTACGTTCGTCCACCCGTCCGTCCATCTACGTCCATTCGTCCGTCCGTCCGTTCATCCACCCGCCCTGCTCTCCCGTCTGTCCGACCTACCAACATTTCGCCCGATCGCCCGCTCTTTCATGTTGCAGTCCAATCGATAACTCTCTTCAAGACCTATATCTTAACGAGAGCTTTGATTAAAACTGGTAGTAGGAGTGAAACAGGTAGTAGGAGTGAAACTGGATGAGCTTTGATTGAAACGAAACTATGACCACAGTTTCGTCGAAGCAAAATATATATTGTGCGAAAATCTCCCTTTATCTCCACCCGAGCATAATTTGTATCATGATTCTTCAGTGGAATTAGATATAAATAATAGATTTGCAATTACAAGGTCTAACTATATTCCGCGACTTTTTTGTCATTACATTGAATATTTTATTATGGTAGCAAATATAATGAGACATTTAAGTAAGAAATAAAATATAATGTAGTCCATGACATAATACTATCCTGCTCTTTTGTTACATTAATTTAACCATAGTTTGACATCCACTAAAATTCAATGAAAGTATTTTCAAATATTTGAGTACATCCACTTCGTAACTGAACTTGTGAATAAAGTTTCATTGTTATTTAGGTTAACATACATTGAACTTGAAATCATTTAACAAACGGCTAATTTAATATTAAGGTTATTTACATACCCTCTTAGTTCTTAGTTCATGTTTTCGCATGTGTCGTAATTTGTCTTTTATTGTACTCTATACAATGGAATTGCTTTATTACGTAAATTAAACCGTGTACGGACGAAGAGCCAACATAATATAACATTCTATTTAATCGCGTATTCCAATCATAAAATAATGTTGCTCTAAAGGTGAAGAGTTAACATGAAATAGGCGATGATGACGTTTAAGTACGTGATATTTTAGGAAACTTTGAAACGCATTGTTAGACGATTTTTGTTTAGATATATGTACATATGTATGTGTATATATATATATATATATATATATATATATATATATATATATACATATATATATTTATATATATATTCTTTTTGGAAATAACTAAGCATATGTATACGTAATGTTCATTATTTACATTTAAAACCTCAAAGATCATATCAAAAATTATATATTTATCCACTTTTGGTTTTGAATATAATATTAATCACAATTATTTCTAATTATTTGTGAGTTTTTACTTGATTGAATAATTGTTTATACACCGACCCAATAATTTTCTTTTAAATAGTTTTAATTATATACTTTGTAATTTATTATAATCATATTTTTATTTTATGTAAACTCGTACTTTCCCTTTTAAATATGGCATTCGTTTTTTGAGTAGAATAATTACATAACACATGTAAGATATGATGGAATGAGTAAATTGTTATACATCGACGCAATAACTTATTTTTAAATAGTTTTAATTACCTACTTGGCGATTTATTATAATTTTATTTTTATTTCATGTAAACTCGTACTTTCTCTTTCAATTATGGCATATTTCTTTGAGTAGAATCATTGTATAACATTTGTAAAATTTGATAGTCTACTGCGATCTTGTAGGTAAATACATATTATTGACAAATTAGAGGAAATATTATTTTAAAATTCACTAAGACATTAAATAATATATAACTATAATGTGCATGTGAAAATATAAAAATAAAATGCAGCTGATATGTTTAAATGATATAACTCTTTTCCCTAATTATATTTATTTGTGTATGGTAATTAAGGTCCCATAAATTAGTTTAGTCATTCCTCATTATATGCGTTCAGTAACGTTGATTTCTTGCATATTTATAAGTTGTGCTTATTGCAACTATCAATTTTTTTTGCGAAACACTGCATTGGGATACAGTGATAGAAGCATTTCTAAACTAGATATGTATTTATTTAATGACTGTAGTAGTGATGATGTGAGAGATTAATATGATATGTATATTTGTGGTAAAGTGTAAAAGTACTAGTTATAGAAAAGCAAATTTTTTAACTGCCATTTTAAATGTTTTTCTTATACTTTTTCGTTACTTAATTATGAGTAGAGACAATAATAATATCGATTTTTACTATTAAGAGGGTTGAGTGCCTCGAAAGTAAACACCCATCAATCTCAAACTTTGAAATTATGTAATGAGAATTAGTTAAAATAATTAGTTAAAATAGTTAAAAGAATTAGTTAAATTTGGTTAAAAAATAAATAAGGTAAAAAATTAGTAACCTTAATTTAGTGTAAAAATAAAAAGAATAAAAATTTGCAAATTTTGAAACCAAATTATCATACACAATGAAATATATATTTTGAACGTGATAATTGTGATAAAAAACGCTTATATACAAGTAAAATTATAAAGGTTCACATAACATTTCAATTATTTACAGGTACATAATATTGTTTTGAACGTTTTACTAATTTTAATATCAATTTTGTTATGAATTAGATTCGCATAAATCTTCATTATTTGCAGATACATGATATACTTTGAAACTATTTACTATCAAAATCACTTTTGGTTATCTGACACATGACCTATGTGTATTATTCAGATGGGTAATATTATAAATTCTTCAAATATTATAAAATCTAACATCGTCGCCATAATTTTCTTTCAAATTTTAAGTAAGCATCTGGAATCCTTGTTTTTTTTTAATTTTAAGTTTTGTCGGTTCGAAAGTGGGGTATATATTTTTTTAATTTTTTCAACATATTCCTGGACACAAATAAATAAAATTATGAAAAAAATGTTTAAGAAATCCTTGTTAGTAGCCTTCTCAAAAAATACTCACGAGATATACGATTTACCACCTTAAAAAATTTCCGTACTAATATATTTTAGTGGCAAATATTGGCACATAAGATGATTATTATGCTTTATCACTATGTTGAATTTTAAACTGCGACTTTGAAGTTTTTTAATAAAAACTGCCGGGAGGCTCAACAGATAGACAGTTACGTAATTTATCATATAACAATTTCTTTTTTTCATTTCGAGAGTGGAAATTTAAGAAGATCGAAAGTGCGTAAAATGCATTTTCCTACGAATGGAACTTTTTTTGGAAACATTTTAGTTGGTTTTAAATCAAATGCGATTGATAATGAAAAAATGTGACATTTTTATTAACATTTTTGCCCTTAAAGTTTACAAGTATACACACATACATATTACAACAATAGGTTTTATTAGCCTGAATTACGGCTTATTTCAATACCAAAGAAATGTGTATTTCCATTTTTCTTTATTTTTAGAAAATTGAATGGTAAACGTCCCTAAGCACTTATGTCATTCAATATGTACCTTAACCTAAAATGTCATACTTAATTTACACAGTAAAAAGTTTCAAGTAACGGCGTAAGTACCTTTATGAAACGAAGTAAAGACGGAAAATAAAAAGAAAATATTTGCTTAAATTTAATCATTTCCATTTCCGCTGAAGATTGACCTTCTTACTTGCTCTCCTGTTGCATTATTACTTCATACTGCGACCGGTCACTTAGAGTGCCCTCCTGAGGGATACAGCTTTGAGGAAAACGCAGAGAAATTTGTGTGACGGCATCGGAACAATGAATATGAATGGCTGAAATATTGGTAAAAGTAAATTTGATGGAGTCTAAGAAAATTTAATTTCATGTGCAATAATATAAAGTGCGATCATCTTTCATCAGCTGACAATTTTGTGAGTGTGGTTTTGCACGTATTAATTTTGGACTAGTATTTTACTTATGTTCTTATTATCTTGTTGGGGTGGATAAAAACTTACAAAACAGATTTCTTTTGAACACCTCCTAGTATGACAATGCTAAGCAGCTACGGCAATTTTAATGTAAGATAAATGAAAAAAAGCAGTTTGATGACTTCAAATACATGCTTCGTAACTCAAATTTTACTTCCACCAAGAATTAGAAAGACATTCTTTTGTTTACTAGTAGGACCAAATATAATGTATAATTGAAATTATGTTTTCATTGTCGTATTATCGTCGTATTTTTTATATTGATCATATTTTTCCCATAATTAATACGAAATTATAATAATGGACAAATTCGATTCTTGTTCAAGCATCGGGAGTTTCATACTTTGTTTGAAATTCAAATGCTTTATTTATCATCAGTCATCAATAATATTGATTTAGTAGCACCGTAAATATTAAATAAAAATGTAATATATTCGAGAAGGTAGGATATATTTATTATCGTGAATACCATAGAACAACGAGATCTGGAATTATTATTACAAGTTTCCTACATTTGCGCAACCTTCTAGAATCTCTTATTTTTTATAGTTTTAAGCTCAGAAGCTTAAAAATAAAAGGTGACGTAAATTTGTACACATTTTCAGATTATCTCTGAAAATATAATGTTATATGTATATTAAATATTATTTGAATATAAATATATGTATATATATATATATATATATATATATATATATATATATATATATATATATATATATATAATATTATAAACGTTATGAAAGTTATGAGGTAGAGGATCCAAAAACATTTACTTTTTTACTTTTGCTGAAAATTTGTAAGAATAATAATGAAAAAGTTAATGTTGTCACCTAATGATATACCAATGACAAGATTCAACAAATAACTAAATTGCATAAAAATATTTTCATGATTTTTGGTAGTGTTTATTCTATTATACATCGAAAAATCGTGCAAAAGAACCCAGTAATTTTTTAAACTACTAAACCTTAAATTACGGAAAAAAAGGTTTTTTAAAAGCCTTTAGAAAAATAGTAAGAAAACTGTAACCGATTGATAACGATTCTAGATGTCATAAAATATGTGGTATTCGCGACGAAACGAGAGAAGCAGTGGGAAAACCAAGTATAAGCTCAGGCACGTTTGCGGCGGGAAACTATAAGCAAAACCTCAGTCGATGCAATGGAAGAATATCTAAAATTAATGACGTGAAAATATCATAATATACTTATGCTTACACAACTATGTATATAATGTAAACGTCAAGTACGAATGTTACCTTTGAAATATCACATGTTTTCATATATTTTATTATAATGAAAAACGAGACACAATAGAGGCAGCTTTTTTAGGGTTTTAATATTGAAGAACGAAGAAGTTGAAAGATTGAGAAAGTTCGAACTTGTAAGGAAGGTTTATATACTGAAAGATAAGATTCAGCAGCTCGGACAGAAGTTAAAAAGATTGCATAAACACGGACGGTGTGATAATAATGAAAGTATAAATGTAATAAAATAAAACAAGTGTTAATACTTATTTAAAAATCGTACACATTATTTAAACACGCATTCTTTAACTAAAAAATTCTTAATACTATTATTAGCGTTAGAAATTTTTTATAGACACAATTGTAGCAAGTATCATTGTCTTTTCTTTAAAGTTGTTACTTAGTTTTCTTTAAAGTGTTTAAAGTATGGTAAGAAATCAGAAAAGTTGTACCTTATTTAAATCAAGTTAACAATTTAAATATTTCACCAAATGAATTTTAATTCTTTGTATATTTATTAAACATATAGTCCCTTGTATGATGAAAATAAGAGTAGACTAAAATATTTCTTCCAATCATTATACTTGAAAGTTTCAAATGGTTCAATCGGATAATTATCAATACGGATATAATATTTTTACTTTATATATGGGATACATGTAAAGTATAGAGTACACCTCCAGAAAAAAAAATCTAACCGTAATGGTTGAAGTTATATTGACAATAAATTGTAGAGTATTACTATTAATTTGGATTCATGATTAAAGAAAATATCTGACGTAACATTGTTTTTTAACATTATGTCAATTTAAAAAAATTAAGTGATTATGAACAAACATTTTTTGGTTGTGCCAGCCCAAGCCAACTCTCCACAAAAAAAAATTTGCTATGTCATTGTGTATATGTAGCATCATTGTATTCTTTTTACCAAATTTTATCCCATTTCCTCAACCTAACTACTTTCCTTTTCCTTTCTAATCCCTAGGGAACCCACTACATTCCTTTGATTTGCACTGAGTAATAAAGTTGGTATGTGGCATTATTAAACATACCACGTGACAGAATACCATTTGTTGACCTAATCTTTTAATATAGTTTGAAGATATATCTCATACCTTTATAGATTCTCTATTATAATTTCAGCCTTTGTCTATATTTCCAGATGTATGAGATCTTCACA
This sequence comes from Druceiella hillmani, assembly GCA_039881145.1. Classification (NCBI taxonomy): domain Eukaryota; kingdom Metazoa; phylum Arthropoda; class Insecta; order Lepidoptera; family Hepialidae; genus Druceiella; species Druceiella hillmani. Next base: position 6,007,280 of record JAYKKI010000021.1, on the reverse strand, counting down.
TTCGCATAAGCATTAACCACCTAACGATACCAGAGAGTTATTTGTAAAACCTTGACGTTATTTTAAACCATGTTTGTATGTTGTTTCAATTTAATTTAACTTTATTGAAATGTATTTTTAAAGTATTTGTGGAATAATGTCAGTTTGACATTTGTCTGGTCTGAAATATTTTTCTTATAACGGTTATAATAAACATAAAATATAACTTTTTCCTTTTATAACGCCATGTGTGTCCAGCAGAGATAAGCATATTACATCATCTATGAGCATTAGTGAAGTCTACAAATGCCACTGGTTAGGGGGCGTGTGAGATGGAGAGATATGGGAGTGACATTGAGAGCGTCGGTGAATTTATAGTGAGGATGTGGCATTTGGGGAATAGATTAATTAATAATCGATTTTTGTCGAAAAATCATTTTTTCTGTCAATAAAGAAACTGCATACTTTTCTGTATAATAAAGCTATGAGACTTACATAGTTAACAATTTATTAGTAATAAAAATAAAAAAACTAAAAAAACAACAACCTAGGCTCTAATGAAAAAACGTAACAAATCTCTTGGTTTAAACTAGAAAACTAAAAACAACTACATATTGGCACAAATGTTCAAAAGTAACCGTTTAACATTTTTTTAGAATAAAAATCCAATAATTATAAAAAATAAAACGACGTACTTCTTGTCTCAAAACTAAACAAAAAACATAGCAAGTCTGTCCTTAAATATAAAGAAAACTTAACAGAATTATTGCCAGAAACAATCTGTACCATTAAACTTATTACTGAAATAATAAGCATTAAAATAATAAATGAAAAAAATAAATAAAACGACTATCTTCTAGTCTGGAAAATAAAAATAAAATCTCTTTTAAATCTTTGACTTTAAGCAATACAACTATTAAACATAATTATTGCCATAAATTTTCAGTTAAGGAGTTTAAAAATTATAATTTTGATAATCTCTTCCCTAAGATACGGTTTCGTGTTTTCCTGATAATATTCCCGTCTTTAGAAAATAGTCTTCCTGCTGGCGCGGAAGTGGCCATCACAGAGAGGTGTTTAAGCGTCAACTCTGTTATGTTTGGGAAAGTTCCTTCAAAGCTCCTCCATATATCAAGAGGGTCGCAATATATAGGTCCAATTCTGTATTTTTGGCACTTGGCCTGTTGGCTGCCGTTATTTTTTCATGGTGTATATGCCATATATTTTGCTCGTCAACAGCTCTACCTGATGAAAAGGATAATTCAGAACTGCCCGCTATTGTATCATCGTTTCCAGTTCTACCATCAAACACCTGTTAATATAATTTCTTTGACAAGGGTAAGTAGATTTTTTTGGTCTAAGTAGATTTTTTTCAATCGTGGCTCCAAAAACGTTGCAACCGAGAAAACGTGTACTTTTTTAATGTTTTCCTATCTTTTACTTAATTCTATTCGTAAGAAATGTTTTAATTGATTTGATAAATCTCTTGTTGGCATTATTGTGTAACAAATTTCTCAAACATTTGATAACAAGCATAGCTTTGCTAACTATAACATATTTTTCCGCACTCATTTCCTCGGTAACATTTTGAAAAGACTTTAAATTTTTTTTAATTTCTTTAAGCGCAACAATTTCTTTTGTTTGAAGCATTCTGGTGGTTTATTAAAACGGATCTAGTAGTGCTGCTCATTAACACGAATCGACCTGTATAATTGCGAGTTCCACCTTGTGGACACGTCCTCTATCAAATATTTTAATTTTCCTTCAGAAACATTTTGAGGCATTTGCGCTTATTGCAATTCTTCAGCGCCGACACCACTTTGGTTGAACTGTCACAATTTAGCGGATTTTGTCTAGAAAGAGTTTTATATCAGTAGTATTTACTGATTTTTCTACCACTAAATTCAATACATTTGCTGGGCATTAAGCATGTTTTGCTCGGCCAAAGGTAATTTCAATAGCTTTAACAATGTTGCTGCTATTATCAGTAGTAATGCTTACAATTTTTTCGTGAGACAATTCCCAATCGTGACATATTTCATTAATAATTTCTGACAGATAATCTCCTGTATGGTGATCATGCAGTGGTTCACATACAATGTTAGTTGACTTTATTTCAAAGTTTTATATGAAGTGCACTCTCACGCCAAAAAAAACTTCATAATTGTAAAGCTTTCCATTCATCTATTGTGAGGCTAAAATTTTTAACCAATCGTATTTTTTTTATAACCAAGGTCTTCTTATCTTCATATTTTGTATCTATGAGATCTGTGATAGTTTTACCGCACGGAACCTTGTACAAAGAAACCACAGTCTTCATCAATTTCTTAAATCCTGCTCCTTCTACTATACTGTAAGGTAAACTGTCCTGGCATATCACTTCAGTTATTTTATGGGATATTTCCTTATTCCTATCTCCATCTGGGCCATAAGCTTAAATATTCGAAAAAGAAGCGTCAATGCTTGATCTGGCCCGCTTTGGCGTTGAAGGTGCAACCTCTATTTCTGGCAATGAAAGTTGAGGTTTGCTGATTTCCCGAAAATCATCTTCACCCAAATTCTGTAGGAATAAAATTAATAATACTTACTTGAAATTAATAATAATAATGAAATAATTACTAGTTCTAATGACGTTTTTTAAATTTCTGAAATCGGAGTAAATTTCTAATACATGCAGTCTCGATTTGAAAATCGAAATAGGACTTAACGATCCTAAGTACGTAATCTTAATCTCTAAACTAGTATATATCTAAACTAATAACCTGAGTAAGCAACAAAGGACAATTATTTAATATTACGTGACAAACAAAATCAAAATTTAAGTTCTGGTTACTAATTAGGTAATAATGATTAACTAAACTAAACTATTATATAACGTAAACTATTTTATTTACTAACTACTTCTATTTAATAGATTAAACTGAATTTTTAATTTAAAAAGCAAAAAATATGAAAACAAAGTTTTTATGAACGTATGCAATTCTATAAGCTCGCCCAATTTTCTCAACATGTTAAATCGTGAAAACGAGGTTTTAATACCTACATGTGCAGGGAAACTTTCAGGTTTTATTCCAAGCCTGTGACGGCTTTAGTTCTATAAGTACCTACTCAAAGTTCTATACATATTTGACAAAGGTCTGGCGATCGCGGCCTCTTACAGATATTACATTTCCACAATTCAAACTTATGCGATAAAACTAATTTTACGGATTTTCACACTTTGCTATCACACAAACCATATCAATCAATAAAAAATATAAAAAATTATTTTACCTGGTCAGCCTGTAGAACAGCAGGATGTTTTCCCTCTATGTGCTGTTTTAAATTTGTAGTATTACTACATGTTTTTAATTCCCTCAGGCAATATTTGCACTTTGCTGTGTTATTGTCCTTGTTCATTGTAAAATATTTCCGCCAGCCGCTTTTAGGTGCTTTACATTTAGTGAACATTTTAATGAAATTGTTTAAATATTAAAAAAATATTTACGTTTCGTACACTCTTCAAAGAAAGAAAGAAAACCTCAAGAAAAACTTTAAAAAAATACGAAACTGTGTTACCGACACGATACAAAAGTTAACGGCCGACTGCAGCATCTACATCTAACTTTTTCGTTCACAATTTTCCATACACTCAGATGGTGACTTACTTCGCGTTTTTCCATTCGTCTCATAGATGGCATACATATTAATTCTACGTTTATGTAAACAGATGGCGTTGTTTACATAAATCGATTGAAATGTGTTATTTATATAATCGATTTATTATATATCGATTATTACTATGACAAAATTTATTAATAAAAATCAATTCATAGAAAAAATAATCGATTAATATGACAATCGATTTTTTTCACATCCCTGATTTAGTGATTTTATGAAATATTGTGACGCATATTTTACAATTCTGTATGTATCTATTCTCTCCTAAAGAATAAAGACATAAACAATGGACAGAACCTATTCTTATCTAACAAAAAAATAAATGCATATATTGGAAAAGAATAAATGTTTACGGATAAATAATATATAATTTTCTAGTCGTCTTATATTGTATGTAAACAATTCATAGTTCGACGTGTAAAAAGTTCGGTGGCGCCCTCTTACATTGCAAGTTATAACTACATAATGCGTTGCAAAACTAAACACTGTACAATAACATCTAAATTACATCAATACGACTTCATAAATAAGTTAAGAAAATATATTTTAATAAAAAAATTAGTTTCACATTGAATAGAACTGTTGATTTGTTTTACCTCTTTGTTTATTTTGTTTTTCAATAATTCCTGCAGTTTGTTTTAAATCTAAAATTTATGCATACAGTGTCGCGATCATTTTGTAGAAATACGGAATAATAAGCATAAGCAAATAAAGCAGCCGATTGGGCCATTTCTCATCGACTTTACTTACAAATTTAGTAAATTCGCACTAAAACAAAATTCTGAATAAAATATTGTCTATAATAATGTATCGGGAATAGTGTAGCTCTTTGCATCGGTGAAAAAATTTAAAATCGGACCAGTATTGACACTAAGTATTTGCTCCGCTCGTATGTTACCGCTATTACCGTTTTATAAATATTGTATCCTAATTGATCGATTAATGTGTATATATATATATATATATATATATATATATATATATATATATATATATATATATACACATACATATATATATATATATATATATATATATATATATATATATATATACATATACTTATATATTGATAAACCTATTAGAATTATAGTGGTATATTTTGAATTTATTTTGTTATTTTTTTAGAGTTGTGTGCCACAAAATGAAAAGGAAATTTTACAGGATCACCTTGTCTGTCGATTGGTCTTTCAAAACATTTTTTCTTAGGATCGAGTCTAAGTGAAAACTCTTTCCACTACCTATATGTAAATAAAACGATATTAATAAAAATGTTATCTTATAGTATTAGATTTTATTCAAAAATCTCCACATACACTTTTTTTTCATAAATTTAGCTCATTTTGTTTCTAGTATAGAACTTCTCAATGGCATGAAAAATGTCGACTATTTACTCTTTCTGAAATAATTTAAAAATATTCTAGGAATCTAATTATTCTAGGACATATAATTTATGTAGAAGAGTATTCAGTATTGATTGAAATCGTCTATTAATTATAACAAAATACAGCTTGCGGTTTCATTGTGAGCATATTATTCTTAATTTGAATTTGTCGCATTATAAATTATTTTATTGGTTTTATTTCTATGTTAAATTTGAAAAACTTTCCAACAGCCCAAAAATTAATTATTAAGAATTTACTATTTAATAAAAAATAATTTTTTTAAATATTCACATTAGTTTCTATACAATTTATAAACATCTTATGATTTTCTAATAAACTTTTTGGGTAGAATTCAGTAATAAACCAGTAACATATCAACAGTACACTACGGCCGCCGTCAAAAATTTATATATATATATCGTTTCTACTATCAATATCTGATATAAGTTCCGCATATTTAGATTTTGTGTTAGTAATTGTAACAATAAGGTAAGTAACAAAAACGTTGACAATGACGAGCAAAAAAAATGACAAATGTAAAAAAAGTATTAAAGGTTTTAAAAATATCTGACTTTTAAACCTAGTCTCATAGTCTGGTTTAATAAAAAATCTTATATAAATATTATATTTGATATTATTTATATCACACCTGATCCAAGGAGGAAAACTATTAAACCTGTAATACATGCGTTCACATTCGCAATCGTATTTTATTTAAGAAAATTTAGTTTTTTACAAAATAATGTAAATTAAAGAATAAAACCAACCACGAACAAGGGAACAATTTGCATCTTACTTTTATACTTCAGCTAATTATATTTTGGAACAACGGGTTAAAATGGGTTAATGTGAGAAAAGTATTATTTGAATTTAAAACTTGAGATCTAAAAGGGAGCGGAAAGGATTGGACGTCACCAGAAACTTATATTCCTAATATTGTACATTTATTTCAATAAGGAAAAAAAATTAAGCGTATATTTAAGAAAAAATTAAGCAATATTTTCCAAAAGACGGCTACAGCCGCTATGAGAAGGTGAGTAAATCGTTGATAAAACCCAAAGAGTACTTATTGTGTATGAATTGTTTATTGAAAAGGTTACTATTCAAAGTTTCCAAATATTATTGGAATTTTGAGTGAATATCGAATAAAAAACTATTAGAAGGTAAATCTAGGGAAAACTAAGTATAAATACTTCTCATTTGCTGTTGCTAAAGTACGTATTCAATATATATCAAAGGATGTCCATCATAATGTAGTAGAAACTTGGCCTCAACCTAATTACTCTCGATCTGAAAATAATTTGATATTACGTAAGATCACTTTTCCTTAATACGAGTACATAATATATTTAAGTATGTATTGCATAATAGATGTAAGAAAGATAGTTGTTATAAAACAGTACAATTCTGGTGCGTCTTGGAACAGTGAAAGCAGTTAAGAGGAACGGATTTTTAAAATTAAACATTGAATAAAAAAACGACATAAACTTTAGTTACTATTTTCGTGAAATGTCTTATATTTTCGGTAAAAACGAAAAATCAAATCGTATTCGGGTTGAGTTGCTACAAAGATATATAAATCTTATTAGTAGAATATATAAATCGTATTAGAAGCAATGCACGAAATTACTAGTCTTCGATGGAAAACAGTGGCATAATTCTAAACCAAATTGAAAGTGATATCGTGTAACTAGTTTTAATTTTACAGATGTACTTTAACTTTCCTTATCCTATTTAGTATAAATATGGTGGTAAAAATTTAAACCCATGTTCGGAACTCTAATAAAATGTATTTACAAAAATATGTTGATTATCGGTTGATTTATGTTATGTCAATGTTGGAAGAAAAAGCACTAATATCTACTCTCATAGAGTTTTGGATGAGAAATTGAAACAGTGAAAAATTTAAAGAAAATAAAACATTATCTTGTAATGAGTTTTGGAATTTTGTTTCCTAAATCTAAACTAATTTTAACAAAGATTTTTCACTAAACTTTTTGAACAAGTATCTAAAATAATAAGGAAAACGTTTCATGTTTAAATATCTAAATTAAAGTGAGTTAACTAAAAAAAAGATGGTATATAAGAAACCAAGACGTGGGACGAGACTCAAAATGAAACAAACATGACTTAATAATGAAATCTAAAAAAAAAATTAAAAATCCCTACATTTTTATTGACATAAAAACGGTCATCTGGTACGAAGATCAGTTTGTCCTACTTGTTTTCAGACAAAATTCTACGTCGTTGCTGCCTCCCCCCCTTTAAACAAGACAGACAAAATTAAGCCGCATTTTAGTCGCAACGAAACCAAGAAGATTTTTTGCTTGAAATTGGAATATTTTAGTTCTGGTTTCGGTTCTAATAATTTACCTGTGTTAATATTTAATTATTTCAGCTGATATGGAAGGGCTATATTAGAAATATATTATGGAATAAAAATTAATTTGGTCATATTTTTTTTAAAAAATAAATATGGGATATTTCAGTTTTCACTTTACCAAATTAACGTTTTCTATATTTAGGTTAAAGATCCAGCGTATCTAAGATGATATCTACTATATATTTTGTTTTATTTAGACATTTAACAAGAAATACACCTAACTTATTAGGTTTTCAAATAGTTAACTAAGTAAATTTTAGTTAATTTTTTTTCGCAAGAAGATTTGTTACTGTACATAATACTACTTTTGGAAGATATTATTTACTTTTTAATTAGTATTATGTTTATTTTCTCATTGGTATATTTTATACGTACTGGCTATTGTTCGCCGCTTTGTATGTATGGAATTAATTTTCCCGCGAAAAAATATATATTGACAAAAGAAAATGTATATTTATGACACAGGCTAAATGTGCGTCAAATTTAATCAAAATAATTTAAAAAATTGAGTCGTTAAAGTAGAAAAAACAGACGACTATTAGGTGACGGAAATTGACCCTGTCAGTGTCACAACAATAATCAATATTTTTTTTAAATATAAGTAGAACTCGCACTACGAGGTGTACTCTCGTGTTAACTATTTCAATTAAATTATATTTACATAAGACTGAGTTTGCGATGACAATTTTTACTAGTAGGTAGATCTTAATTTTATCTAAATACACTTTTTGCCTTTCTTAATGTAATTTATGATAATTCTTTAATTTCTAAAATCCACCAAATTGTTCATACAGAAACACTCGTAAGTTTAGATACTCCTCTTTGTGATCGTTTCCTACACTATTTTCATTACTTTACAGGTTAAATATTTGTGAAGTGCAAGTATCTAATCCGGTCTGTTGGAAATAAAGGACTGTACATATATCCAAAAGTGGCTTCATAACTCATCACACTTCCTTGCTTATATGTCATCTTATAATCTCCTAAAAGCCCAACTTCTAGATACCCTGTACTGTCTCGTCTTTATTTGACTCACAAGCATATGTTTTTATCTTTTATTATAATCATACTTCAACGAAACCAGTTAATTACAAGTAAAACTGAAACTAATAAGTTTCCGTGTACTCATAGGCATTTAGGCACATTTAAGGACTATACTGCATTTCTATTGAAGTACATACGAACATAAATTTGTTTCATTCTTTGTCATTAAGAGGTGAAAATAAGACTTTAATTTCTCGAAACCAATGTGATTATGAATCATTGCCACAGCTTTCCATTACTTTTGTTGAAGGATATTTTATAATAATAATGGTACAAACAGTTTCGGTGTTGAGAGAATTTTCCGTTTTTTGTGTATATTTTCACCAACCTAAGAAAGTCTCATATAAAATTTAAAAAAGTTTTTCAGTCTTTGTAACTGGTTCTTTCAACTGATATTTCACGCAATATGTAAATTAAAAAAAAATAATTACTTCACTTTTCCCTTGTAAATTATTAACGATGATATTTTTAAATGATCCATGTGGTTTGTAAATATTCCAGACTTCAAATTTTTATCACAAACAGTTACTAAGAGAAACGTCTGTGACTAAAAGATTAATTCATAGATAAGATATTATACTGTTCTTGTTTTTCTTTGTTTTTTTTTCTTTCGATATGCAATACTCACATATTATTATTACCCAATGTTTTGTCACTTCAGTAAATAATCCTGTCTAATATCTACTACTCTGAAACACCTAATTCTCTGCATTTTAATTATAAATTATTGTAAAATATTGTATATAGTGTTCGGCTTCGTAAATTTTTCCACCTTAAACTCAATCTTTAGTTAAATAATTAAGATTAAGTAATTAAAGAAGTGTACACAGTTTCATAAATCCAAAACAGTGTTTACATCGTCCAATATATTCACTAGTTTTCAAGTTAAACAATTTATATTCTATAAAATTATTATTTCACATAGAAATAAATCCAATATTTCAACAAACATTAATTGTATAGCAGGAAGTTATTCCGTGATACATTGCAGAATGTAAATTAACAAGCTCATACTAGCCTAACTTTTTAATTTATGGAGATAAAACTCATTATAAATATATTTATCATAATTTGAGATCATTCGCTTTTTCCGTGAACACCAGTACGAACACATATCGTTAATGAAAGACCAGCAAGTTTTTTTCCATCTTATCTCGTATTATTTTCCACGGGTTAATGATAAAAAAAGCATTATAAATGAGAAAGTAGTCCTCTCAAATATAAGATTACTAAATGATAGAGAGACTGATAGAGATTTGGCACTTATTAGCATACCTAAATTAATATATAAGGCAATTCTATTTGATACAGAATTGCGGCACTGATATTACTCGAAAGTCGTCGCTTGACTGCGAAGTTGAAGTTTTGTTTGATAATATTTGATTTCGAATTTTATCCCCCATTCAACAGATGCGTATAGGGAATACAAAATTGCAAATAATAAAACAAATTTGAAATAACAATGCTAGATTTTTTAAATTTAAGTAAATAAATTTTTCTGGTGTTTCTTTTGTGTTCTCGACTGCAAAAAAAAATTAGACTAATACATTTAAAAGAATATCAACACTTTTGTTGTATATTTTTGATAAACAAATTCAAAGTTTAACGTTTAAAATTATTCCATAGAAAATTGTGGAAAAAGTAAAAAAGTAAACTGACACAAAATGGTATTCTCTCTGAAATAGTCGCAGCGTATGAAGGTTTTCTCTTCATATCAAGGTACCTTGCACTCTCCATACAAGGAAAAAGTCTCTATTCAAGGAAAAACCAGGGTTATCTCTTCCAATATGGCAAAGAAGCATGATCACTGCACGTATCGAATCATTCAAAATTAGTAGAAGTATGAAAATAACGCATATCTAACTCAGTTGTTGAAGATTCCAAATTAGGTTATTCGTAAATGAAAAAGTATCTATTTCTCTTTGAATTTCCCCCTTTCATTAATAATCTACACATAATTGTTATTCAAAATCATCTTTGATGTCGTTTTCCTACACAATTTTTAAAAAAATCCTTGTACTTCGTGAAAGTTTATGGACCCTGAAACGTTAACCTGTACTTGGATTATTTAAAAATAAATATTCTTACCTACTGAATGACAAAGCTATTTTCGAATCACTTACATCTTCAGTTATTTGGATGAAAAAAGCTCTTATCATTGTCATGTGATCACTTTTAGATCATATTTTTGTTGGGAAAATTTAGATGAGCACTGTTCAATATCTCTATCATACAAAGCTTCCTTCGGCATGATCGGAAACAAAAAGCATCTAGTTTTCTTCATCTTAATGGGTCAAAAATCTGTTAGATGCTGATAAATTTTTGTAAGTAAATAAATATTAATACATGGAATAGCAAATCTGAAACAAAAATTGGGTTTTTTTGCACCTACATAAAAATAAAAACAAACACAAACTAAAAAAAACCATATTCACTGTCTTATATTATAACACTTTTCCAATGTAATCATTTTTAACTCTAAACTCAGCATTAATTTATTTATCGCTTTTTGGTTTTGGATAAGCGAAAACAATTTTAAATGAGTTGCTTACATGAAACACTAATATTTCTGGTCATCGCTTATAAATTGTACTTGTATGTCAGGTTCACCCATCCATTTCATTTCCCTTTCCTAAGTCCATATCTATTTTCATAAGGTTACATTTCCTGTATCGCTACCTCTCGACAATACAATATCGCCTGTGGTATATTGGTGACTGAATTCAAAATAAGGTTAAAAGTATTTACTTTTATATGTTATAATAAATATTGTTTTTTTATATTTTCATCAAATTAATTAAGGGATTTTACGTTGTATTTTCTAGTGTTCTTAAAGAACACTTGAGTGGTATATATTACATATTATATGGATTATGTCTATATGTTGTGATAATTATTAGTATGTAATAATTTAATTATATTCGATAGTTACCTTATATAACAGCTGTAACTTTAATTATATTAAAATTAAGGAAGAAGAAATTTCAATAATATGATCTGTTTATGTACTTTTTTAATACAACCTGCAATACACTAACCGAGTGGAAAGATTAAATTTTGTTCCGCAATATATTTGAGCGTACATGATGTAAAATGTTGTTTTGATAACATCGTTAACACATAAATGGTAAAATTTGTAAAATCAGAAGTTATATGAAAGTTCTTAATTACAGAGATTTTTAACAATTGTTGACAAAAAATAATATTCATAAGTGAAGTCCATTTGACAGCATGTCAATTATTAAAATTTTGTTTTGTACTAAGTCACAGTGCAAGTAAAATTATAAGTTTCAATAGAATGTTTAGTGATATCTCAGTTCATATTTCTTTTGGAAAAAATATTTTTCTTCTAATTCTAGCATTTTATTTATTATTAAATGGCTTAAGTTTGTGAATATGCGTCAATCGATTGCGATCAATACAAGTTTTCCCGACAATAACCATACACGTTACAACCATTATGATTTTATTAGCACAGTTTTTATAATAAATGGATTTTACGTTGTATTGATTAGAAGTTGGTTTAATATTATTTGACGAAATTTAGAAAAATTGAAAAGAAGGGTGGTATGTATTTAATTTACATTTGCTTATTTTAGTCAGTATCTAATCTGGCATAAAGCAGTAATTATATAAATTTTACTACCCGTTTAATATTACTTTCACAAATTAATTCGGTACAAGATGTTTTACATAAAAAAACTTCTCACAAATGAATTTAAGCTACACAAATAAATTATAACTGTATAGCCAGGTATACAACCGAGTTATAACATTACATGATATTTCCTTAAAACGTGAAGGCATTATTTTCATTAGTAAAAGGCTCAAACGCAATCGCACGAATTGGTTTTCTTCAGTTCCCTAATTGAAAAACTTACTTAATCAAAATACATTTACAGCGGAGAAATAAATTTCATGTTCACAGATGGTTCAATTTTCGCCACTGAGTAATATTTATTTATGGTTATGTAGAAGGGAATATTACTTAAAATGTAGTCAATTGAAAAAAAATTGTAGTCATTAATTAAGATATATATGTGCAATATCAATAAGTTTGTGTTGCTATTTTAACCCAATAGCAAGGACTTTAAAGCAACCTAATAATTTTAAGCAGTTTTCGGTCTCAACCTAAAAAATAACTAGAAGACTTTGGATATATAAGTACCGTTATAAAATCAGTTTTTAATTTTTTTTTTAATTAAATGATGATAATTTTTTATATTTCAAACAACTATTTCAAAAAACTTCATTAAGAAAATATATTTATTTCATTCACATTTTATATTCTTACCGACGTTTCCATTAATCGTGCATAGGATGAATGGAAACGTCGTAATTGATAGAGGAAAACATATGAAATCTGAAAAATGTTGATTTATTATTTCGAAATATTTCTATAAGTTTTGCTTCCAAATGAAAGAAAATAACGTTTGATCGTGTTTTAAATGTTATACCAACTACACGTTCCCGGCAAAAAGTTATCATACTTGCATCGTGTAGTAATGGTATTTAGTTATTTATGTGCTTTAATCGAGAACAAAATTGTAGGAATTAATCAAATAATAGAAAAGCTTTTATAAGAAATGCTAAATAGCCATATAAATCTTATCGCACTTTAATTTAAATTTTCACTTTAATTGCAATACATTCATGTATTTTTTTTAATGCAACAATAGTGATTTTAAAGAAGAGCCTAAAAATGCATCAAATATACTTCGACCTATTTCACATTGATTCGCTAAAACACCACGAACAAAAAGATGATGAAATTTAAATGTGAAATGAATATTTATTTTTGGGGTAATCCAATCCAATCTCTAACAAAATAAAAGTATAGTCTAAACTAAAGAAATAAATTTTCCCTTAATAAATTTAGTATGATATTGTAAATATATAACACGATTGATATTGAAAATAATTCCCATAAAAATAGTGAAACCGAATTTACCAGTGACGGATAAATTTAATTCAATTGTGGTCTAAATAATGGATGAAAATGTGGTATTAAGCACAAAAATATTTCAGAATAATCGTTTCGGAGATATAAAGAGTCTCAAAGCGGGAGTTGAGTGGACATCGCAAAGTTAATTAATAGAACTTAATGAGTAAATCTTTTGGGTATTTTTAATTTTCAAAATTTTTCCGTATTTACAATATTTAAGTTGATGAACCGCGTTAGTCGTCAAAAACTTACATGATGGTTTTTATAATCCTGATTGTGTACAATAATACTACATGGATGCCATTTTGATTGCTTCCCTAAACGGGCATAGCAACCACCATTTTAGTTACACGTTGTACGGAGTTTCTATATTTTGGTTACTCTTGTACGGAGTTTCTACATTGGTTATATTACATAAATAATTAAGGGAAAAATCTTACTATTTTTTACAGGAGCCAAATTATAAAAAAATCAGCAAATTTGCCCTATGTTTAAGCCTAATCACAGTTTTGTACTTATTTAAAATTTGTTTCTTTATTAGTAGAACAAATAACCTATTTTTAAACCATTTGTCTTTTTATTATATAAAAGAAATATTTCAATTTAACAATCAAACATTTCTCTTTACTTAATGATATCTATATGATGTTCGAAAATTTATCATTAAATGCAAAATTGTGATACAAAACAAACTTAGCACGCATTTTAGATGAGAGGTATTTAAAAATTATTTTTTATTTTTCTAATGTAGAAAAAAATCTCTCAACTAAAATATTACATTTTGCATCAGAGAATGATTAATTTTTTTAGCTAGTGACATGTCCCACCAATCGTAAAAGAGATTACTAATGCTACCAAAACCAATTTCAGAAGAAAAGAATAACCTTTTATCTAAATTAGCATTGGTATAAAAAAGGGAACGTTAAGGAAAACTTAGCTTATATCCCCCTTATATGTTACTAGTTTAACAGCATTCGTTGTGTAAATAATGCCTTATTTTGATATAGCGTAAGTAGTAAGAAGTCGTTTTTTTAGTAGAGTACGGGCGAGTAAAGAATAAATTAAAAATAGAAGTATTTTGAAGTAAAGTTAAAAGACTCTTTCTTTATGAATACCATGACTAATAGTATTTCATGAATAACAATACCATGCAATATATACACAACGATGGGTGAAGGTATGCCCTCTTACAACCCAACTTAACACTGGTTCCAAAGGCTCCTACAATAGATTTAGAAAAATTTCAAAACCTTATTGAAATAAATCCTAGATTAACTTTGCGTGCGTTTGGTACAGCTATTTTCGTAGTTTTGTACTTCAATGGAAAAATAAATGCAAGCTTTGAGAAAGAAGTGGAAATATTCCGTTTGGCTACCACATGAGCTACCTTAACCTTTTCAAATTCAGAGGAGAGTTGATGTGTAATTGGAACTACTAAGTTTTCATTGTATCAACGAGAGTTTAAAGTACCAGATTACAAGATATAAAAGTGGTTGGCTTATAGTAATTTTTAGCGAACATGCCAGTGGCTAGATGTTGAAGCAAAAGGTGTATTTAAACCAAAATATAATATTGGACTAAAGATATTTTTGAGTCTGTCGTGGGGTATGAATAGAATTTGTAAGTTTGTTAAAATTAAACGTTAAAAGAAGTATAAGTTTTTAAGTATACTTCTGTAATTTTTTTTAATATATCGCGCGCGGAATTTGTTTATTATGCTCGCTAACCTTTATATTGGTTGTAATTTGTAGAAAGTAAAAATTATAGATAAGTGATTGAAGTCTTTAGGAAAAAAATATTTTGCCAGTTTATAAAAAATTACTTTGAAATTGAAAATTACATCTAAGGCATTTATAAACTACCAAGCTTACTTAATTAATTACCTCTCCTCTCCCTACTTGATACCGAATCTATCATGTCCTGAGCAAGTTCTCTCGCCCGAATCTAGTATATTCCTTTCAACCTAAGTTTTTCCTCGACAAAATTCATCAACGTTGCTCAGCCATGGCGAAACTTATTTCTCGGGAGATATTTATATAACATGTGCATGTGTGCGTTGCTGACCCAAGGCGAAGGGGAAATTTGGGTTACATGACCAAAACACGTGCACGCATGTGTTAATGCACGCTTGCGCGCATACAAGCATCCGGGCGTACATTAATGCGTGCGTGTTCGCATCCGTGCGTCCCTGCACCCTTGCATCCATTCGTTCGTGCGTCCGTCCGTCCGTTCGTCCATGCGTCTGTCCATACGTTCGTTCACCCGTCTGTCTGTCCGTTCTTTATTCATCCATCCGTCCTACCACGCCCATCCGTATATCCACCCGTGCATACGTACGTGTGCCGGTACGTCCGTGCATATGTGCTTTCTTATAACCGTCCGTCCGTGTGTCCATCATTACGTATGTATCATTACGTATGTTCGTCCACGTACATTAGTCTGTCTATCCATCCAGATCCACCTGCCCGTTTCTTCGTCCATTGGCGCCGCTCCGCCCGCCAGAGTCTTTCCGCCCGTTTGTTCATTCATCCGCCCACGCCTGTCTTTTGCCTACGTCCCTCCGTTTGTCTGCGTCCATTCGTTTGTGCAACCTTGCATCAGTCCGTTTACATCCATCCGTCAGTTCGCACGTCCATCCGTCTTTCTATCCGCGTCAATCTAAGTATAATAATCTGATCGTTCGTCCCTTTGTGCCCATCAATCCTTGTCCCTCCATCCGTTCGTGTTCATCCATCTGTCTGCATCCGTTCTTCCGTCCGTTGGCGTCGGTTTCTCCGTCCGCGTTTTCTCATCCGTCCATCCATCAGCCCGTCCGTGTCAGTCGTTCGCCCATCTGCCCGCCAGATCTTTCCGCCCGACCATCCGCTCTTTCATGTTGCAGTTCAATCGATAACTATCTTCATAATATATACAGAAACTGGAAGAAAGTCATAGTTTCATCCAGGCAATATACTGAGCGAAAATCTCCCTTCATCTCCACCCCAGCGTAATTTGCGCCCTGATTCTTTCTTGGAATTAGATGTAAATAATAAATTTGAAATTAGAAGGTCAAATTCAATTCCCCGAAGTTTTGGTCATTACATTGAATATTTTATTATGGTAGCAAACATGACGACATATTTACGTTATAGATAAAATATCAATTACCTTATGCCATCATGTTCTTTTGTTAAACTAATTTAACCATCGTGTAATATCCACTAAAATTCAATAAAATACTTTCAAATATTTGGGTACATCCACTTTATGACTGAAGTTGTGGGTAAAGTTACATTGTTAATTTGGCTAATATACATTAAACTTGAAATCATTTTACAAACGTCTAATTTAATATTAAGGTTATTTACATACCCTCTTGGTTCTTAGTTCATGTCGTAATTTGTCTTGTATTGTATTATATACAATGGACGTAAGGCTTGCTTTATTGTGCAAGTTAAACCGCGTAAGGACGGAGAGCAAACATAATATAATTTTCTGTTTAATCACGTTTTCAACTCATAAAGCAATAGTTGTTCTAAAATTAAAGAGTTAACATGGAAGAGGGGATTTATAACATTTAAGTACGTATGATTTTAGGAAACTTACAAATGTATCGTTAGAAAATTTTTGTGTATGTGTATATATATATATATGTGTATATATATATATATATATATATATATATATATATATATACACGTATTTTAGACGGGTTGCCAAATAATAACATAATATAAAAAAAATATTAATTTTACGCTGGCTTGTACTGTGATTCACTGGAATATAAACAAAATTTACTGAAAACACCCCAAGTCGCCATAAGTGAAAACCACACGGCAAACGCGTGAGGGCAGAGGAAGTTGAGATATGTCTTTAAAATTTTGTATTTTTTTTAACATTGTAACCAATTACAAATTTCAAGGGAATATTTCATTTTTGATAAATATCATTTCAAGGATTTGTCCATTTATTGTTCGTGTGTAGTGTTCATTATTTACATTTATTTTTTGTGTTAAACACAATAATTTACATTTATTATTATTTTAAATACAATATTCATCCAAATTTAGTTTTGAATATAATATTAGTTATAAATATTTCTAATTATTTTTCAGTTTCTACTATAATTAATAATTTGTTATACAACGATGCAATGACTTAGTATTAAATAGTTTTAATTACTTACTTTGCGATTTGTTATAATTTTATTTATATTTTATGCAAACTCGTACTATCTCTTTCAAATATCGTATCCTTTTCTTGAGTAGACTAATTGTATAACACTTGCAAAGTATGGTAGTCTACTGCGATCTTGTAGGTAAATAAATATTATTTACTAATTAGAGTAAATATTATTTTAAAATTCACTAAGACGTTAGATATAATGTGGAGGTGAATATATAAAAATGAAATTCAGCCGGTGTACCTAAATTATATAACTCTTCTTCTTAACTCCATTTATTTATGTATGGTAATTAAGGTCCCGTAAATTAGTTTAGTCATTCCTCATTATATGCGTTCAGTAACGTTGATTTCTGATATGTTTTAAAATTGCACAACCTGTCATTAAAGACAATAAATATAATTTTAAAACGTCAAGTTTTTTTGCGAAACACTGCACTGGGATTCAGTGATAGTAGTAGGAATGATGTGATGGATTAATATGATATGTGTGGTAAAATGTGAAAGCACTAGTTACAGAAGGGAAATTTTCCAACTGCCATTTTAAACGTTTTTGTTATATTTCATTATTTATTTACGAGTAGAGTAAATATTAATATTAATAAGTCCCATCAACAGGGTTAAGTGCCTCAAAATTAAACACCCATCAATTTAAAACTTTTCAATTATGTAATGAGAATCAGTTAAAAGAAATGAAACGCATAAACTAGTCAAGGAATTAATAACCTTAACTTAGTGTAAAAATCGAAAGATTAAAAAAAATTTGGAAACCAAATGATTATAGACTATGATATATATATTTGACATTGACATGACATGGAAATTGTGACAAAAACACTTAAGTAACAGTAAAATTTAAAAAGTTGACGTAATTTCAATTATTTATAAGTATATAATATTATTTTGGATGATTACTAATACTCATAAATGCTGATAAATTTCGATTTACGTGAACCTTTTGTCTTTTATAGGTACATGACATTCTTTTAAACTATTTACTATTATTACAATTACTTTTGGTTATCTGAATACAAGAACTACGTGTAATATTCAAATGGGTAATACTCTAATTCTTCAAATATGAAATCTAACATCGTCGCCAAAAATTTCTTTCAAATTTTAAATAAGTTTCTGGAAACCCTAGATTTTTTTCAAATTTAGGTTTTATCGGTTCGGAAATGGGGGATATTTATTAAATTTTTTCAATATATTCCTGGACACATGTAAACAAAATTATGAAAAAAATATTTATGAGAACCTTCTAACTAGCCTTCACAAAAAATAATCACAAGATATACGATTTACCACTTATAAAATTTCCATACAAATATTTTTAGTAATAAATATTGGCACATAAGTTGGTTATTATGCTTTATCACTATGGTGAATTTGAAATTTCTACTTCAATCATGATTAACGGGATGCTCAACAGATAGACGGCTACGTGATTTATTTTAAGAATTTCTTTTTTTCCTTTCTAGGCTAGAATTTTAAAGATCGAAAATGTGTACAGATGCATTTTCTAAAGAATGAATTTTTTTTGGAAACATGGTTGGCTTTAAATGAAATGCGTTTGGTTATAAAAAAATGTTACATTTTCATTGTAATTGTCGCGCTTAAAATTTGCAAGTGTACACACACATATTACAAACTCATGCTTTTTTGCGTGGACTATGATTTATATCAATACTAAAAGAATTTCAATTTCCGTTTTTCTCTATTTTTATAAAATCGCAACATGAAATCCCTAATCACTTATATTATTCACAAAAAAAATCATATTTAATTTACACATAGTAAACAGTTTCAAGTAACTGCATAAGTAACCTTATGAAAAGAAGTAAAGATGACAAATAAAAAGCAAACACTTAGTTACATTTATTTATCTCCATTCCCGCTGAAGATTTTCCCTCTTACTTATCTTTCGGTTGCATTATTACTTTCTACTGCGACCGGCTCCTTGGAGTACCCTCTTGAGGGATACAGCTTTGGGGAAAACGGAGAGAAATTTGTATGAATTTGTGTGACGGCATTGGAACAATGAATGGGTATGACTGAAATGATGGTAAAAGTCAATTTGATGGGGCTTTGGAAAATTTAATTTTATGTGCAATAATATAGAGTGCGATTATTTTTCATTAGTTAACACTTTTAGTAGTGAATTTGTTCTTGCGTAATTTTCGAGGGATTACAATTTAATGGATACGGTTTTCATACACTTGTAAGCAGCTAATAATTTTAGACTATTGTGGTACTTGTGATCTTATAATCTTGTTGGGGTGGATAAAAACTTACAAACCAAATTTCTTTTAAACACGTCATACCATGACAACGCTAAGCATTCCACCGCAACGTTGACGTAATACAAATTAAAAGAAAACCATTTGATGATTTCAAATACGGGCATTGTAATGCAAATTTTGTCTTAACTAAAAAGTAGAAAGATATCGCTTTAACGACGAGCAAAAAAAATGTTAAGCGTGAATTGCTAAATTAACATATGATCTACTTCATTATTTAATGACCGGATTAAAAAGCCTCTGAAAACATGTCAATAAGAGGGAGGATGATGTAAAAAACTAAAAATTTCTTCGTATTTTTTACTACATCGATGAGTTTATAAAAATTACGCCTCGTTTTTTTTTATCAAAATGTATGATTCGTTTATATTAATCTACGGTTACTGCTAAAATATCACGAGGGTACTTTGTAAATAATATGTTAACATAGAATTTGCCTGACCAAATTCAAATTGATTATGGTGGTTGTGGCAAAAAAGTGTTTGAATAGGATTTCAGTCAATCATTCAAAGTATTAACATATATTCATTTAATGTCCTACTTTCACGGTATTTGCGCTACTATTTTGATTTTCCTATCAATTTGTGCTCCCATCTATCCATAACAACGGGTACGATGCCTCTATTATTCACAAACATTCATACCTGTTTCAAAACTCGCTCATTCTTTATTACGTTTCCTAATGACCCATTCATTTCGTGCTCTGCGGTTATCCTCCATCGTAAATCTTCATCTTTTTGTGTATGTTTCGTAAACAGATTTCCCGTTTACATAAATTATATACTTTATAGATTTAACTTTTATGTTGCAATGCCCTTTTATTTGTTTACGTGTCTCACCGAAGAAAAATGTTAGAAGTTTTATACTCTATCTTAATATATGAAAATTTGTTGTGACGAGGATGTGTGTTTAATTGAAAAAAAATCATTGAAATAATTCTGCCTGTTAGAATGTTTGAACGTACTAAATTTAACATTTAAGATAATTCATTATAGTCATAAAATACTTATGGCATCAGCAGTTTAGTGGAACTGAAACCAGAACAGATTTAAAAAGTATAGGTGTGAACAAAATATCTCTCTCTGTCCGTCTCTCTCTTCGTTCTATCCGTTCGTACGTGTATCAGTAACTGCAATTAATATCAAATACTTAGGTCCGCGGACATGGTACCATATTAAAACATAAAGAATCTAAGTCAATTAAATGAAAAATGTGACCAGCTATGGCGCATATTTTGATCCCCGAAAATAAATTAAAACCTGTAAGATACTTCCCCTTGGACCTAGAATCGTGAAATTTCAAGAAGCAGTGTCGCAAAATACAGTTAAAGAAAAAAAAACTAAAACCATTAATTCGTGATTATGTCACATAAAAAATATGTTTTAAGTATGCGTTTTTAGAGCATTTAATTTAATCATAAAAATTTTAAAAATGTAATAGTTTGATAGAAATATTATGAGTTATTTAATGTTTTTAAATGTCTAAATTTGTAGGGAATTCTCGTAATGTGAATTCCATTTGTGCTTGACTGGTTCTTTTTTAAAATTATTTAATTCAAGGTGAGTATTTAAACACTGATTTTGTGCGTATGTTATTGTTAATATATTATATTGCCAATGAGACTGACCAATCAATACTTGTTTTTTCATATTCACTTACTTCTAAATATTTTTATTATTCGCTAATATGGATTCAAATATTTATGACTTACGTTGATGAATTTAATATGTACATTTGTTATTTTATTCAATGGACATAGAATTTTTAGACTAAGGAGGTATTTTCCACCAGGCTTCATCGCAGTGTTCAATTTTTCCGTGTTTGTTTTATATTTCATAAAAATTTTAAATAAGCAAAGTATTTTTTGATTAACTAGTAGGACAAAATATAATGTATAATCGAAACAATATTTTTATTGCTGTATTAGGATTTTCATTTGATCTTATTTTTCCCATAACTAACACGAAATGATAAAAATGGACAAGTACGATTCTTACCCACTCATCGAAAGTTTCACAAAATGATTAAAACTAAATAGCTTCATTCATTAAAGTCATCATTAATATTGCTTTGGTAGCGCTGTAAATATTTAATAGATACGTAATATTATTGAGAAGGTAAGATATATTTATTATCCTGAATACCATAGAACAATAACATCTAGAATTATTGTTATATTTTCCTACAACATTTGCCCAGGCTTCCAAAACTCTGTTTTTAACAAATTTTTAGGTTCTTTATTTTTAAAAATAACAGGGCGGAGTGTGTCTTAACTTTTTTTTCATATTTTCAGGTTATCTCTGAAGATATAATATATACAGTTATAAAGATTAGAAGATATGGGGTCAAACAAAGCTTATTTTTACACATTATTGGTAACAATAAAAATTAAATAATAAATTATATAACCAACTACAATATCAGTAACAACACTAATGTATGTCGAAGTGTACAATAAAAGCTTCAAAAATTATTATTTTGTGGTCACATATCCTGTTCTTGACTGTAATGATAACAAAATAAGAGTACATACAAGTTAGAGAGGAAAAAGGAAGGTAAATAAAAATTATATAAAAAAATAAAAATAGTTTTGAACTTACATTGGTAGTACATTTAATATGTAAGGGTCACTTAATTGCTTAGCGGCATATTTTTAAATGAATTTTCTCCAAAATTAATATTTCATTTCCGGTTTAAGAGAGTGCTTTTTAAAACGAAACTCAATATCATTAATGAAAAAGGAATAAAATCAGCTTGTAAGGTAATAAATGAAAAAATCTTTATTAGATTATGTAAACGTAATAAAACATGAATATTACGCACATCTCTTATTATTTTTGTCGATATCTAAACTTACAAATATGATTAGCGTTACAGATTTAGG
The DNA here is from genome assembly GCA_039881145.1 of Druceiella hillmani. Taxonomy (NCBI): domain Eukaryota; kingdom Metazoa; phylum Arthropoda; class Insecta; order Lepidoptera; family Hepialidae; genus Druceiella; species Druceiella hillmani. The sequence continues at coordinate 5,984,539 of JAYKKI010000021.1, read as the reverse complement.
AGAGAAACCAATTTCATAAGCAATTTATCTGTTTAAATGTGATGGAGATAGTACATATCTCCATATTCAAGCAAAAGTCGTAAAAATATTTGTCAAAATTCATGATGGTTAATTGAAAAATGTTTGGTGCATAAAATTTAGATAATCATTCAATTGAGAGAGGAAAATATTTAAAAGTTAAAGAAAAAAGGAAAAACTACGACATTCAGCTGTAGTAGATCCAACATATAAATTTTTCTTCTGCGGCCAAGAACAGCAAAAATTGTAAAGACTATTTAGAAGACACGTTTCTGAAGCACGCAAGCGGATCGGTCCGAAATATGCGGTAGCAATATTGCCAGTAGTTGTGATAAATTGAAGTAAGTATAAAAGAGACGAGTATCCTCCTAATTATATTTAGAATTACCATCCTAATTTATCAAAATATAATCTCAAAAGTGTTATTATCTGAGTATAATGAAAAAATATGGTAATATGTTTATTTATTTTCTGTCGTGTTGAGATTTACTTCGTCTCCTTGAAAAATAATATGCTGATGAACTTATTTCTACAGAAATATTTACTTATAATAAAATGGAGTTATGAGGTCATAGGACAGCTAAATTGTAAAATGTGACAATCAAAATTATATGTAAATTTTTAACAGAAAATAAAAAGAACAAAAAAATATGTTATTTGATATCCGCGAGGGGCTTTAGGTTAGTGTTAATGGGTAGAAAAAGAAAGTAGAAGGATAAAGAAAATCGATATGAAAAATGAGAACATGGGAAGTAGAGTTATTGGAGGTATAATTTTCCAGACGAATTTCGAATATTTAAATGGAAAGTAAAAGTGTGGTGCACGAATTGAATTGTTTTCCTTGACAGCACGGACACTAAGCGAATGCTCATAGAATAATATAGTCTGTTTGAGAATAACAAGCGTCAGAAATTTCTCAGAATGTAGATCGAAGTAATGGACAGGAGAAGATAATCTTGCAGTAAGAGGAACCGTGAGGTTTGTTAATATATCATAAGGCAGCGAAAGAATGTGCAAATTGCGACAAAAGAGTGAATGTATTGAATAAAAATAACTGCAATTATAATTCCGGTTTCTGTATTAATTTTAAATACATGATGTCTAGTGGCAGATTACAAAGGTTGAACAAACATAGTTTCTGAACGCAACACATAAGAGGGGCGCGAGGAGCGTCGTTAGAAGCGCAAGCGGTGCGGATGTTTTAGTAGCCATGGAACAGTGGAGTGGAGAGCACCGTGCTTTTGCCGTCGAGGTTTACATTTCGAGTGGATTTTCGCTGTCTGTAGCACGCCGACGATTTAATAATCGTTACAGTATTCGTCGATTACTCGATGGACCATCGATCAACCTCATTCAGTTATGGATAACAAGGTTCAGAGCTACAGGATCAACATTAAATAGGCCCAGGCCAGGACCTACACCATTGGTAGCCACGGATGAAAATATCGAGCGTTATAATTTCTGTCGTTGAAAATCCCCTTTTATCACTGCATACACGTTCATCGATATTGGGAATTCTGAAATCAACTTTACAGGTAATAATGCAAAAAAAGCTCAAGTTCCATCCATATAAAATTCAAATTGTTCAAGATATACACGATTCTGACTTTGAATTAAGAAAAAACTTCCGCGGAGGTGATGTTGTTGAGATTTTGTACTGCTACCCGGATGGGCAACATATTCTTTAGTGACGAAGCTCACTTTCACATTGGAGGATATGTGAATAAGCAGAACTTTCGTTACTGGGATGTCCACAACCCAAGACAAATGCAGCAAGTGCCTTTACATAAGCCTAAAGTAACAGTCTGGTGTGCCATGTCTGCATTTGCAATCATAGGGCCTTATTTCTTTGAAAATCAACGTGGCCAAACTGTAACTGTGAATTCGGAGAGATATGCCCAGATGTTAAATGACTTTTTCAGAGTAGAACTACAGAATAATCCATCCTTCAACTAAAACACATGGTTCCAGCAGTACGGGGCCATAGCTCACACTGCTAATGTGTCCATAAATGCAGTGCGGCAGTTATTTCCAGAAACAAACATATCCCGAAACGGTACCGTACCGTGGCCACCTAGGTCATTCGATTTAAGCCCATGTAACTTTTTCTTATGGGGATACTTAAAATCCGTTATTTACAAAACAAATCCGAGCACTGTGACACAACTTAAAGAAAATAATCGAGCCGAAGTCAATAGGATTTTCTTTCGCCTGTAAGTTTTATTTATTCCTTATTGTTTTATTTATATATTTATACATAATGGTATGTACTAGTTTACAATAATATTGCAATGCTTTATTCAAGGTGATTCACATTTATGAAATAATTTTGTTCGAATGGTCAATTACATCTTAATATTTTTTGGCACGAAGCGTTACGATATTCCTATAACAAATTATGTCATACTTATTATTTTATTTTCGTTTATTTCAACATAATTTTTAGTTAATAGAGAATATTATACAATGAAAACAATTCGCATCATAATTCGTTTTTGGGAGAAATTATTATTTGGAGAGAATTTGTTAACACTTTAAAATACAAAAACAATATATTATCATATTTTTTTATTCCAAATTCTTGGTTCCAATGTTTAGATATAGATAATGAAAAAGACCAGTTGGAGAAACTAAAAATTTGATTGTCATAAAAATACTAGCGAATACAGATATTGAGGAATTAAAAATGTATTTGTATCAAGTTTTTCTAAATATGTTCGCAATTTTCTAGAAGATTCCACAATGTCCTGGAACATCCTACATTTCTCACACATCCGCCTTTTTTACTCTAACCCCCACCCCTCTAATCCCCTTAGCTCAGATCCCTCTCTCGCCAACTGATATCCAATGTATTTGAATGTTTAAAAATGTTTTAAACTGAAAATATTTTACGCTCTGTGCTAGGAATATTGGTTTTCGAAAGTATGTGATCCAAACTTCGATATACATTTATTAGTGATATTTTAGCAACGATAAAGGAATTTTTTTTAATTAATATCAATCAATCGAAGAAAAATGTATATTCGTAATCGTTTAGTTTTGTCCACAACCGCCTTCCACTTACGGTAATATTAGATACCCCAGATAGATAGTACTAGATGGTTTCCCATCATTGCTAAATGGAATTGGTAGAAATGGCTTCACGGGGTAGGTATATATGGAGAAAATATATTACATTACGGAATCTTTAATAAGAAGATCCCAGTTTTATAGAGGGTTTCAGAATTCGTAAATTTTTCACACAAACTTGCCTTTCTAACCCATCCATTACCACCTCCTCTTCTTTCGTCAGCTGATGTCGAATGGATCTGAATTTTAAAATACGTTCTTAACCCAAAATCGTGTATCATATATTTAAAAAATTTCGATTCTTGGAGGTTCACAAGACGGACTTCAGCGTGTATGTAATATATTTAGTATTATTTTGACATCGAACGGGAACGGATAAAAGAGAATATAAAGTGAAATTCATAACTGATTTTTTTTGTTTATCTTAATCATAACTTTTGTATTTTTTGTTCGTATTTTCAAGTTAGTATCGCCAAAATGCTAAAACGTATGAAAATATTTACGCGATCTAGCAAAATCGCTAAGATAAAAGACATAGAAATATGAAAAGAGAAAAGAAGATAAAAAATACTTATAAATTCGGAAAACAGTGCGTTAAATAAAAAAAGACAAAGTAAAGAACAACGTGAAAACTTTAGTCAAAAAATAGGAGTAAAAATATAAAACCCGAAAATTTCACAACACTCTCAAAAACACAATAGTGGACGCAGTTCAAACTGTGGACAAGCTGATATAAGTCAGAAGTATTGATTTCATAACATATTTTTTATACTTTAATTTTACTTTGTTCTAAAGAAAAAGAGCTTGTGATTAAAAAAAATACATTGGTACAATGTTGCGGAAAATAGGAAACTCACATGTCGCTTAATAAATATCATTTGCAATATTCTAAATTTATATATAAATAACTGCCGATCTGGCCTTCGTTCGTGTGGGATTATAAGTATATCAAAAAGCGTTAATGCTACCATATTTTATCAAAACAATACTTACATCTCATCTTTCGTTTTTTAAAAACTAAGTTTTCCTTTATGATAACGGGATATGCCGAGTAACCCAAAAAATCTAATGAGCAGTTCACTCATAAGCTTAATTCTTACAACTTCAATAAAAATCTTCAAAGTATACTGCAATTAATAACGCAAAGTTAATATTATTATTAATGTTACTTCAAGAATCATAACGTAAACTGAAAATATTAAATGGTATGGCTACGCGAGTGCGAATGTAAAGAAAACCTTAATTGAAAAGGTAATGCTAGGACATTTAGAGCACGGTGAGCCTGTGTCGGGTCACGCTTGAAAATTAACATACTTTTTAAGAGATTAAGATGATGTATTCAGAATTCAAGTCCTTCACAAGAAAAACCCTTTCGATCTAGATTGAATTAACTTAAAATTTCTAAAATTCAAAATTAAGGAAGAAATGATGTTTAAAAAAAATCATTTCTTTATTTCATAGGTTAAATGTACTAGGGGTAATACGGCAGGGAAACTCATGAGACTAGTAATTTTGATAGAAATATCTTGCTAATAATTTGCTAATAAAATTTAAAAAACAATTTGCTTGGTAATCATCTGTAGCCACTCTATTAAAAGAGTAAGACAATGTTTTTCAAAATGAACATCTGCTACTAGTATTATTACATCTATATATAATGTGGTAAAAGTAACAGGATGTCTTAAGTAGGACATAATTAATAAATAAATCCTTTTAGTTAAACTTTAATTATCTAAATAAGATAACATCAAAAATCTTATTACACCTAACTAATATCATAAACGCACTAATAAGTTAGCCTTTTCATGCTTGCTTTTGCATCAACATTTAAATTAATTACACACGAATGCTAAACGAATGTTTGACCAAACGTTTGTAATACCAGCAATTAGAGAAGCGTATTACATTTCATTTACATACAATTCACTTAAAACCCGTAGCTCGTATTTGCATTTCAACTTGAGTATTATTCATAGTATTAATTATTTTATACTTTGCGCAATTATAATTGACAGCGCTATTTTTTGAGTAAATTCCATAAAATCATTAAACAGGTATATTATCAAAACGAATTCTTTTATATTTATTAATGCAAAAAAAGCCGTCTTTGTTTATTTTAAAATTTAAGCAAGCAGTTTTTTTCTCATACTTGAAGATATTTAATGTTAATTGGTTGTCGAAAAATCACGCTTGCGAAATGAAATAAAAAAATTTCAGAAGACTTTTCTATACAAAACCTAAGGAAGAGAAAAGATCAAATGAAAGATTATTCACGAAAAGAAAATGCAAACGAATGAAAAATACGATTGGATTAAATCAATGAGTATCTCAAAATCGTCATTATAAGGAGCCATTAAAATAATAAATTGACCATCAATAAACACTCCATCTCATTTCATCAATGAAATCTTATATTGTAGCAAAACATAATAGAAATATTATCTTATTTTTCACACAGAATGCATTTTTTCTACGGTAGAATTAGACAATGAGGGAAGATAATTTAAGACCTGTTTCAACAAACCTTTTAATTTTTTTTAAGTTTATTTCCCGAAGTTAGCCTTGATAAGATAATTTTTTAGAGATATAAATTTTGTCTTTGACACTTTAGGAATCAAAGCCTGGCCCTGGAAAAAGAGATAACGCTTTTTTATATGGTTTAATATGAATATCGTCCATTTTGTACATCTATTCTGCTAATACATAATAAATACGTACACAATGGACACTACCTGGTCTTGTATAACAACAACACACATGCAGGTGTTAGGAAAGCATAATTGTATAGAGATAAATAATATATAATTTTCAAGTCGTCTTATAATCTACGTGAACAATTTGTAATTCGACGTGTTAAAAGTTCAGTGGCGCAATCTCACATTACAAGCTATAACTACACAACGCGTTGCAAAACTAAACATCGTATAATTTGGTCTAAGATGACAGTTATTCAATATTGGGCTTTCTTCAAATAATAACATGATACAACTTCATAAATAAGTTAAAAAATATATTTTAATAAGAAATAAGTTTCATATTAAATAGAACTATCAATTTGTTTTACCTTTTTATTATTCTGTTATTTCTGTTTCTCAATAATTCCGCTCCTTTTTATTAAATATAAAAGTTAAGTACGCAGTGTCGCGGTCCTTTTATAGAAATATTGAACAATAACAGCTTTATAATACAGTATTCAATAGCAATATTGATTAATAATTATAATACAGTATTTTTAATTATATCAAACCATTTGGTCAGCATGCGCCAATAAAGCAACCAATTAGATATTTTTTTCTCGACTTTACGTACAAATTTAGTAAGTTCGTACTAAAAAAATCTTGAACAAAATAAAATATTGTCTATATTATTTGGAAATAGTGTATAGCTTTGTATCGGTAAAAGACTTTAAAATCGGACCAGTAGTTTTAAAGGTACAAACCTACAAACCCACATACATATATGTCTACAAAGAAACAAATTTACCTCTTCATAATATTAGTGAGGATAGCCGTTATAAACAAAAGACGTATTGAACTTTACTAAGCTTGACAGTGTTGTTAAAAAAAGATTGAGAACACTAAAAGAAAAGATCAAAATATTACGGTAGATGGTATTATCGCTTTTGAATAATTTTATGTGTCACCTTTTATTTTCATTTTCTTGCAGTTATAATAGAATGTAAATAGTTACAGAAATATTCTTGATTTTGTAATATTTTACATGATAAATAGAGCATGTTTCTAGAAAATTATTAGCAGTGAGCATTTTGTTAAATACTGTTGAATCATGAAAATATTTATAGATTTACAATTTTTTTAACATATAAACGGAAACTGCAAATCAGGAAATTAAATAAACTTACAAATTTACATACACTATTAAACGAACAATCTGGAGTGCGCTATATATTTGGTACCTTCATCGGTTGAGAAACTTAGAAAAAAAATTTGGGAAGATTTTTGATCTAAATTTAGGTCAAAACGTTAAAAATATGTCGTCGTGTAAACCAATTATAACATTTCTGTTAAAATAAATTTTATGATTCGAACAATTTAATAAATTAATCTTAGTTTAGCTATAAACAACAAAATAAAAAAATCTTTGTTCTGGAGAAATAAACACAGAGGAAAAATATATACCTCATTAATTTAAAAAATGTTTAATCCTTGACATTAGGTGAAGAAAATTCAAGTGCATTTTATATTTTAACGAATCCTTCAAAATGATAGGCGATGAAAAACTCAGTTAACTACTATGTACTCATAAAAAGGGTTTATATGATTCTTAAAAGGGCAGAAATATTACTTCCATAATATTTGCATGGTGGAAATTTAACCTTTCCGTAGTGCAATCAAGCGACTTCTGCTAGGGATTATTCAGCAATTAGATCCTTAATTTAATTCCTTTTTTAGTTTTATCTAATTATTATCAGCCTTTAACAAGTTGAAGGGTTTATTAGCGTCAAGTTTTTATTTTTCTGGTTATTTTTCAAGAATCAAGTTTTACACCGTAACAATGTCGAATAATTAAATTGTGAAAATCTGAAATAAGAATTTTGCTATTGTGAACCATATTACGTATTTTTCAAAAACTTAAATTTAGATAAATAATTTTATGTTGGTATTTTATTATGCTAAATAACCGATTAGAATATTTGGATGCTCTAGTAATGGGAGAACGGTACTGAAAAGAGTATAATTTCTTTTTGAAATTTCCCTGAACTTCATAGATTTTTTCTTATGAAATTTAAAGTGTAAAATGTGACCACTTTCTATGAGTATGTTTTTACCAAAAAAAATTAAGAATCAACAGAAAATCGAAATTAAACAATTCTTTAGGGACACCATGCACACTTTTTTGAGCAGTGAATGAAACTAAGCCATCACGCTTGGGTGGGTGACGATAAATCGGATAAACTTACCTTCATCATTTGTCATTTAATTGTTTAATACGGCTTACATCGTTTCAAGAGTTATGTTATATTTTTGCCTAATATTATATTAAATGATTATATTTTGTGTTAATACGCGAACAATACTGTATTTTTAATTTTAGTTTTCACTTCTACCGTATAATCAACCGCACATTTGTTTTTTTATGGGCTTGATTATGTGTATATATTTAGGTTCGTTTTATCGCCAAATAGTATTTGAAATATTTATACTAAAATACCTAGATGATTAGACTGAGTAAAATTTGCACTAAATAGATTTTAAATATAACGTACACAAAACGTTTTAATGATACATATCTGTCCGTTAAACTATATATTTTTATTTTTCGCTATTAAGATATGCTGTCAAGTAAGATTACATGGTATTATATATATATATATATATATATATATATATATATATATATATATATATATATATATATATATTTATGTATATATATATATATATATATATATATATATATCAAACATTTTTCAATAACTAAAATGTGTCTAAAATCATTTTCATAAAATTCCGAAAATTTTAATTGTTGTAATTTTGACAATTAAGTCTGATGTTTCATAACACTACAATACTATATTGTACATTTCTTTTTTCACTATTCTATATTAAAATAAACTTCTATATTAAAATAAACTTATTGGAATGAAATTAAAATTCCAGAAAACTTCTATTTAACATTATTTTTTAGTCTATTCGATTAACAGAATCTATTATTCCTTTTAAAATGTTATTAAAATAGGTATATTTAACACATATTTACGTTTTTATATAAAATATTATATCATAAGAGGAACACGTCTTAAAAACAATATTATTATTATAATAAAAATAATAAAAAACAGACTTAATTTCACTTTACTGAGATCTCGAAGAACTATCACAAACAATTTAAAAAAGTAATAAAAATAAAATTATGTTATATTTATTTTTACGTAATAACTTATAAATCTTTTAGTTACAAAAATAAAAGCTAAATTATAGTTTTTTGGCACAAAAATGTAATTTAAGCTTTATGCTCCGGCATGTAACTTTAAGACATTTTCACAGAGTGACTTCGCCATACCATATTTTTTGATGAGAACATAGGATATTATTTAATAGTATCTTTTTATGTGTCGGTTTTGCAATATATTTAGAACCTACAACTTTTTTTTTTCCACCAGCATGGCGCTTAGAATCTTTCGACATATAAGCAATATTTATTGCTACAATTCTATTTGTCCTAGTTCTGTGAGTAAATGAAATATTAATATTTTTACTACGCATAATTCTTCAAATAAATGAAATTATACTCGAGCTTCCCAATTGTTGAGAGCTGTTTTACTGAAATATAGAAACTCTAGAATCACTACAATGTTAAGAAAAAGAAGATGAGGACTCCTTTGTGTCTTCCAAATTCAGGTCTTCGTCCATTTCGCAGTCTTTCTCCACCTTCAAGCGATCTTCAATCTTATTGCAATCAGATTCCTTTGTGACTAAATTGATATGAAATATCGATATGATACACTCATTAATCAGTAGGAGGGAGCAATAAATGTTCATCGTGTCAGTTGAAATGACTAATCGTAGCCTTCTACGGTTTAACAACTCACAATTACTTTATTTACACAAAAATATGTGAGAGAAAAAAAAATATTTTAACCCACTTCCCAGCTTACTGTAATGACTTCCTCGTTTACCCTTAGATTAAAGTCGGAAAATGAAAATTATTGTACTACCACTTCCGTTCAATAATTTATTCAATAATGAGATTTATCGAGAAATTAAATAATTTCCTCCAGAAAAAAGAAAATGTTTTCAAATTTGCGCTTATATTAATATTTATTTTAATGATACAGTATTTTAAGTACGTAGTATTTAAAATATCTAAGACGCTTTGAAGTCAATCTCGAAACAAATTTATTTCCAACATCAAATTTATTAACAATCATAGAGAAATATTTTCATGAAAACACGGTGATAAAAATTCCTCAGCTTTTATCCACCACCTTCAAATTTTAAAGGCTATAACAAACCCATTTCATTACGTAATGGATTTAATTAAATTTTTGTATATTTTTATTTTTAGCGAAAATATTCGGAATATTTCACTTGCGACAAAAAAAGGAAAATTAATTTCATTTGGCCTCTATAAGCTTTTTAGGCGCAGTCTAAATTGAAATTAATAAAACGGCGGAAGATACGCACCCTGAATATATACTTTCAATTAGAATTTTATCAATTTGAGTTATTTAATTTATTCGTTTGTGTTGAACTTGAATTAAAAAAAATTAAATTACTAACCTCACTTTGAAGATGAAAAAACAAAATCAGTTCCAAAGTACGGACTAAAGGTTAATAATATTGAAGGGAGAGGGTTATATTTAATGGAAAAACTTATACATTTGCAGGGCAGCTTCGAATAAATCGCTGTTGAGAAAAATCATTAAATTATTCTCAACCGACACATGTGCTCGGTATATTTGGGAATTCATTGCATATGCTTTGTTGTGTCAAATTTTGCAATTTTAAAAGACATTTACAAATTATCTTCGATTCTTATAATACAAATTTTCTTAATTTCTTTATGTAATAGTTTCTCTTAAGACAATGGAGGAATAATTGTATTTAAGTATTATTTATTTAAAAGGGTTAAATGTGTACTGTACATAATAATACTTTTTCAGTACAATTAGTTAAAATAAATTTAAAGAAAAAAACAACAATGCAGTACAATTAGTTAAAATAAATTTAAAGAAAAAAATATTACATCTTGAATACACAAATTAAAAGGGTTCAATTCTTAAAGCAAAAAATATGAGAAAAATGATTAGTGATTATAATTATTATCTAAAATCATAGTGTGGTTTAGATAAAAAAAAGAAACACTCAGTTCCATGTTCCGGCATTAACAATACAGGAATATTTTTTTTAAGTTCTAAATTTTAATTTAAATTTTAAACACTAATGTAAAATTGCAAAATGTTTCTTGTTTAATTTGTTTTTTTTTGACGTTAACTAAAAATATATATTAAAATACGATAGTTGTATTGATTGGTTTATATAACTATTACTGAAGGTGATTTATATAACTATTATTAATTGATTGATTTATGTAACTATTACGGAAGCATGATTTATTTCAAAAACTTTTAAAATATATCGATATGAGAATCGTCAGTGAAAAATTAAGGTGCGTTAAATGCAAGAGCGCTTCATAAATATTGCCTATACTATTCTAGAAGTACAAGTCAATCTTCTTCTTTCTCCTGGCTATGGTCCTACATATCATTTGAGGTCAGACTTCCTCGTACATTTTCGCCACAGCAGTCTTTCCTGTGTTGTCATTGAGTTCAAATTCATAATATTAAGTTATTTATATATAGTGCTCTTTCAGGTGGCAACGGATCGACCTCGGTCTCTCATTCCTTTATGTATTTTTAAAACTGTTTTAGCCATAGGTCTTAATTGTGCGTCGTAACGTTCCCGTATTAATGCAAGCAATTTCTCTCAACTGCTCCTCAATTCTTGCAAATTTAAACTTTCCCCTAATATAATAATTTTTTATTCGGTCCAGGTCGTCACGGTCCAATGCAGCATTTTTATTTCTGTGAAGTGCATCTTTTCTTCATTCACCTTTCTCATCGGTCAATATTCCGACCCGTACATCAACGCTGATCGTACTGCTTGCTTGTAAACTCGACCTTTGAGTTTGATGAGTCACATAACACTAACACCGATTAGTGGTCTTCATTTTTAATAGGAAGTTATTATTCTTTCGGAGCTACGACTGAACCAAGGTACTTAAACTGATTTACTTTCTTCAGAGATGTTCCTCTGATCATTACTGATGAGTTGTTTTTGGGTTATTTCTAGACATATCACACCGCATGTATTTACTCTTGTCTCTGTTCACTCTAACGCCTCGCCTCTCTAATGCCTATTGCCATGCATTTAGTTGTTCTCATACTTCTATTTCAGTTTCTGCAATAAAAACTATATCGCCAACCCACAGCAGCGTTCAAGGTGCGAGTTTTCGCAGATGTTCCATGATATAGTTCATAACTAAGTTAAACAATAACGGGCTAAATGTTCGGGAAATAACGGGATCATTGATGAACTCCAATATTAAATTCAAATTTGTCAATCTGGCCTGAGAGGCCACAAACCCTTATAGTTATTCCTTGGCATAGATCTTTGATCAATTATATGTAATATTCCGAGACTAATTGTTATCTTAAAGCTTGCCAAAGCAGATCTCTAGGTACGCCATCAAAGGCTTTTTATAGGTCGATAGATACAAGATCTCTTTTCCGCGACCTATATTTTTCTGTCAAACTCTTCACGTTGTGTATGGCACTGGTCATTCCCATTCCGCTAATGAATCAGCATTGATTAGAGATAACTTTAGCAATTTTGTTTAGGCGTTTGTTATAATTTTCCAAATTTTTAGGGTTAGGGACGTTAGTTTAATAAAACAGCAGTTGGTGCAAATTACCACATTCCCGTTGTTTTTATAGAAAAAACTGCTGACTCTCCATGTGTTCGGGACCTTTCCGTTAGTCATCATTTTATTGAAAAAGTTTGTGAGCCAAGCCTCTCCGGTTGTCTGAGCCCCTTTCCACACCTCCACTGCTATCTCGTCAGGGCCAATTGCGTTCTCATTCTTCATTTTGGATAAGGCCCCTCCCTTCCGATGTTGTGTTTCCTTTGATATGACCTTTCATTGGGGGAATTGGGTTTAGTGGCTCTTGCGAAAACTCCTTATTCAATACCCCTTGATAGTATTCTTGCCACTTTTTATTTATATCCTCGTTCTGGGTTATAGTTTGCTAGACGTATCTTTTCTATACTTGCTGCGTTTTACATTTATTGTCTCACTCTGATGTCTTTCTGCAAGTTTAAATATCTCATTTTCTGATTGCGACGCTTCTAAACTCTCATAAAAGGAGAGTCTACACAGGATTTTGCTATTTTCTTTGCTTTTTAAATTCGTCTTTATCGGCGTCCAATCCTGAAGCCTACCACTTTTAAAGGCATCCTTCTTATTCCTCAATGTTACTTTTACTTCCTAATTCCTCCGTACAGGATCTCTATGTATATGCCTAAACTTATACTATCTGTTTTCAAACAGAAAGAATGGAGCTCATTGCACTGAGTATTAACGTCAGGCCTATCAGAACTTGACATTGAGTTTTCGAGAAACTTCTTCGTCTCTTCTAAAAAGGCAATACTTTCAGGTTTGTTTGTGTTATACCATTTTATGCATGGTTGTGGTTTTAAGTCAAGTTTCAATTTCGAGAATCAAGACGAGAGAGTTTAAAGCAAGCTACTAGTAATTTGTGTTTTGTGGTGAGAGCCTCCTAGGGTATGATCTTTATAGCATTTGAGTATTACTCTGTCACACAGAAAATAATATATTTGCGAAACTGTCTGTCGGTCTTTTCTTTTCTTTTCGAAGAAAGTGTTCATGATAGCTAAATCGAACTGAGTTTCCATTTCGATGAGAGTTCTTTCTTAGGTATTTAAGGTACCAATTCAAAGGTACCAATTATGCTGTACATCCTACATGCCCATTCAAGTCTCCTCCGATAATTCTCCTTTATTCCATAAGTATAGACTGTATGATGTCGTGGAGAACCTCCCAGAAAGACTCTATCTTTTTTTGTGAGCAACTCCCTTGTGGAGCCTAGACTGATATGATATTCAAGGGAGGATGCTTGTCCAGTGCTATCTTTACACTCATAATTCTGTCGCTCCTCCTTTCTATCTTAATTATTCATTGGATAACATTTTGGTCGAGAACTATGTTGACTCCATTTTTTTTTTATATTTTTTCATTGCAGAAGAGTTGACATTCTCTGCCAATATCTTCGGACTTCACGCCTCTCCATTTATGTTTCTGCAGGCAACAAATATGAATGTTCTGCCTGCGTAAAGTCTCCGTCAATTCTTGGTCACGTCCGGTAAGTGATTCGGTGTATACGCGTATTGTTAGCGCTGCGTCTAGTAGTGTCACTTTTGGGGGACGTCCTACCATTTTTGTTCGCATGTATTTGCCTTTGACCGTCTCTTATGGGGTACGCTCTAATTTTTATATCTCTTTCTATGTGTTGTGCTTTCATTGTATTTAGAGATTTTTAATTTGTTAACTAAAGTTTTTGCGGCCGATTTCCACTTAACACCAAGGCCATTATCCATCTCACAAATTTGAGTGCCGCCATTGGCCTTTCCTCGTTTGGGTTTTTTATCAGTGGCGCATTTATTTAGATAGATAAGTCTATTAGATTGAAAAAATAATGTCCCATTTAGACAGTTTATTTTTAAATTGGCGACATTTTAAAAAGCTTCTTAAATATCGATTAAAGTAAAACATATTTTTGCTTCAAAATGTAAAAAAAAATTAAAATCTTATGAATGTCGAGAGAAATATTAAATACAAAGTACTAGGTCATGGCTTAAAGGTTCAAAGTTTACGGTCGAAACTTTTCAAACCTCAAATATAGCGAGAGCTTTATACAATCCGGCACATCCAGCTTGGATTACTAAAGCTTTCTTCTTTCTGTTTGTAAGAGCTTGTTACTACATTGCGCTTTTGCGTTATCTAAATTTATCAAAGTAGAAATATACGAGTAATGTGGTCAACTTTCTTCTTTGTATTTTTTAAAAACTTTGCCTCTGAACCCAACGCATACATTTAAGAACTATCTTTTGAAAACATCTTAAAACAATGAAAACAAATATAAAACAATATTTTTTGTTATTTGTTCCATATTATTAAATATCTAAATATTTAGACAAAATTACGTATTTTTATTTTTATTGCTTTAAATATCACTTTTTGTTTAATACAACAACATAAGATTTTGTTTGTTTTACCAAAATATTAATGCAGAAATAGTAATGGTAATTTTCTAGCCTTTTCTTTTAAACCCATACTAATTTGAATCTCAGTAAACTCTCAAAAACTTTGACGGGTAACTCTTTATGTATTTTTAACATAGAGAGACTTGCATTGGTTTAAAATTAGCCTTCACAGATACTAGGCATGTAAGCTAACTTACCTCAATTTTCATCTCGTCCACAATTTCTTCCCATATATCTACCTAATATGGTGACTAAAACAATAATTGACTCAATAATAATGCGCTCTCTTTCGTACAGTGAAACGCGCATTTCACCATTTAAAACGCCCAGAGGCAGCCCGTAAAATCCAGAGAGAGCGTAGTGGGTACTGCGATAAGATATAGCCTCCGTGTCTGTTTCGACGCTGGCACGCCACATATTGAAATTCCTCTGTTTATCTAGAGCGAGTATTCGCCTGCCTGTAAAGACATTTCGCTCGCATGCTTTTTTATCCTTCAAGCGATATTTGTGTGAGTAGGTATCTTCTGGTTGTTGGCAGTGGAGGCAGTTTCACTTTATATTCAATAAGCATTTTAGCTAATATCTTTTTGCTTTGAACATTCATTGTCGGTGTATTAAATACCTTGAATCTCAGTATATAAAAAAGTAATTTGTTTTAAATATGATACCAAATTTACTTCTAAACTTGAGACAAACGTTTATTTGGTTCCTAATCTATACTTGTATTTATTTCTTAGAAATTTGTAGGTCTCTGAAGTATCAACCCATATAGACATATATTTTTTAATGAGACATATTTTTTTTTAAACAATTTTGCTTAGCTCTTACAATTATTTTCAAAAGGATGAATTATGAAAAAAGTATTCTAGTGTATCCACATAGGAAAAAATTCTCGATTTGAACGTTTCTGGATACCATAAATTATAAAAGTATATGTACAAGTACGATTTTAAATTTAATTACTAGCAAAGTAAATTGAACGGATTAAAGAATTTATTGTAAATACCAAGTGCACAATTTGAGTAAATTTAGTTCTCATCCTATTATGGGTTAAGCAACTTTGCATTATAAAATGCTTCTCCATGTCAGAGTATTAACGCATTTGTGTGGTTTAAGGTGCGAAAAATAAATTTGTAATTAAGTGAGCATAGATTTACATTTTTGAAGTAGGAGCACGTTGATCTTGATAAAATATGTTATGTTATATATATATATATATATATATATATATATATATATATATACGATAAAATGTTTTATGATACTGGTACAATATTTATATATTGTACCAGTATTCATCGCAAACCAGATTCGTGTTAGGAGATTCGATTTGTCTTCTTTTTATTTGACTACTTTTTATATCACTCTTGCCGGTACAGTTAGTATTATATATATAAATTGATTCGCACCTCCTTTAGCTTTTTAGATTACATGGGATTGTAATTAAATGAAAAGATGTTTTAATGCCACTAAAATAATGTTTTTTTAATAAAAGATTAACCTGTGATGAGTGTAAAAATATTAAAATTATTTCAAGAATTGATTACTTATATTCACAAAATAATTTTGAAAAAAGAATTGTTTGATTTGATATTTAATAAATAAGCTTAATTATAATATATATATATATATATATATATATATATATATATATATGTGTATATATATATATATATACTCATATATATATATATACTTCATCGCATCATTTTTTTACCTATATCTAGGTTGGCTAGTGAATTTTTGTGCTCGATACCGCCTCGACAAAATTTATTATCTTATCGCGCGAGTAAAAAATTTATACTATGAAGACATATACGTATTAATATCTCCCAATCGACGATCGATGGCAAGTACCAAAACATTTTATATTTTGAACCTTGATGTTTTCCTAGAAGTTAATCATAAAGGCCCCATTCTTCTAGCAACGAATTATTTTACGTTGTGTTAAAATTGAGAGAACCTATATCTGAGTCGAACTGCTATGTTACATTCGCTAAATTGTTGGCTACTTTCTACCTATAACATAATTTCTTCGAAAACGCTTATTGTAGTTAAATGGTAAGGGAAAATCAAATCTTGAAATTTTCAAACGACGGCAAAGAATTTTTTTTATTTTCATTCTGCTTTCCGAAAATGCTATTTTTGTGTTTATAACAATGTACAGCAATATCAATCTTATGTAGCAATGAAGTGTTCACAAAACTTACATTAATACATATAATTGACATTGCTTTAATTTTTTAAGTCATGTAATAACTTTTTATGTCTTAACAAAATGGACTATTTTGGACTAAATTATCAATTACATAGTTATTAATGACACTTAAAGAGGTCATATTTATTTCATAAGTAATCTTGGCTACAAACTAATATCAGATCGTTTAAACAAACGAAAGTAAGCATGCTTTCTGAGTTAACTTCATAAGAATATCGAATTTTAACTTGGAAAAAATGATCAACCACTTGCATAACTATTAACGACCCTTAAAAGACGTTATATTTTTTTTCTAAAGAAATCTTGTCTACTAATTAAGATGACATCATTTAAAAAAACGAAAGGTGGCCATACAATTTCCGAGTCAACTTTGTCAGAATATTGAATTTTAATATAAAAAAAAATTATGAATACTTGCATTGCTATTAATGACTCTTAAAATAGGTCAAATTTTCTTTTTTTTTCAAAATTTGTGACAGAATATACTTTAACCAAGTGCAGCGCCCGATAACAAATATTACGTACTTTAGTACAGGTGCAAAAAAACTGTTAAACATTTCCGTAGAAAACCTCAAAAAAATTGGTACTACAGTAAATGAAAGAATTTTCACAACTGGAGGAAGTTCAGATGACGATAAGTCCGGAAACAAATATAGAAATTTAATTTTAAATATATACAATTAAATTACTGGAAAATCGTTATGCCCGTTATTTGTCAGTAATAAAAATTATGTAATAAAAACATAAATATTTCAATTAAAGGAATATTTCACGAAGAAGTCATTTAAGGAGAACATTAGTACAATTGCCTGAGGATTTTTTTTCTTTATTAACAAATAGTAATTCCACAATGAAAACTATCCCCAGAGTAAGTTCTTCTATTTTGCAAAATTTTATAAGGACGATTTTTATATCAATAGGATTATTAATTAAAAAACACTTTCACATTTATTATATTAGTGAAGATATGAAAACAGCTGATAAAGCTCAATAAATGGAAACAAAAGACAATTAACCTAAGTAGTTTCTAATAAAATCTTAGACATAAACAAGGTTTTAATACGCGATATAAACGAAAGCAATGAATGTATCGTAACTTGTAAAACGTTTATGAGCTGCAAATAAAGTTTTATATCAGTATCCAGAGTGTTAATGTCTCTAATAAAAATCTGTGTAACATTGTTGTTTTGGTC
Source organism: Druceiella hillmani (assembly GCA_039881145.1). Classification (NCBI taxonomy): domain Eukaryota; kingdom Metazoa; phylum Arthropoda; class Insecta; order Lepidoptera; family Hepialidae; genus Druceiella; species Druceiella hillmani. The sequence continues at coordinate 5,966,234 of JAYKKI010000021.1, read as the reverse complement.
GATTATACTTGATGGACAAATGATTGGATCGTTACAAAAGTTTCAGAAAAAGCTTAAAATAAACTCGTCGAATTGCTAATAAAAGTGATATGAGATAGCTTTATTTGTGGGACGAGAGAGTTCAGAAAGAGTAATAAAGTATAAAAAAGAATTAGTAATGGTAAAATATGAATATTTTTAATCGTAGGAAAAAATTATTACAATTTTCAGTGGTGAGTAAAATTTCCTTCGAATATTTTTAGACCAAAATAATATATTTCAATATTATTCGCCGAGAACAAATGTAGGTATTTCAGTATTTCGACCGTTCAGTATTAGCAGCGTAACACTAAGCAACAAACTGATTTCGAGGTTAAAAAGCTCAAGGCCGTTCTCGTAAGTGGTTTTTATTCAGATCGCTGCTTATTTAATGCTCCGTGAACGTCGAAGATATTCTATGTGGAATTCGTTCACTTAGGTCTTAAGTGTTATAAAGTATTTTTTTTACTAACGCAATGTAATTTTCATCTACTCTTTTATTCACGCCACAATCAAAAGAAATAAATTAGGTGAAAAATTTGAGAAGCGGAATATAAACTCATGGAAGCGATTGATTCGCGTCTTCTTGTTTTTATTCATTTTGATTTTTTAATTTTAATTATTGAAATGAAACTTTGTAGTACCACTTATAAATCCTTTCATTAATATTTTTTTTGTAACTTTTGTTCTGTAGTCATAGACTTCAAAAATTCTGGGTAGATAGACTTTACTGCAAAAAAATATTCAAATAAATTAAAAATATTTAACCGGTCAACAGAGTTTGGAGTGCAAAATTAATTTTTTTGAATTACATAGCGAAACATGGAAATTTTATTAATTTTTGATGCCATCTGTCCGTCTTTTACTTCCTCAAAATTTCTACAATTCTAGACATACATACATGCAAGTAAATGCTTCCTAAATACAGAATTCAATTAACGTGTGATAAAATAATCCAAAAAAGGGATTAATAGATATATCTTCTCATACACATACAATAAAGGAACGAAACTTTCCCATTCCGTCGGATGGCAAATGAAAGTGGAAAATAAATGAATTGAAAAAGAAAGCCCTGTTTCAAATAAAATTTCTTAGGACGTGATATGGAACCATTTCTAATTAAGTGCAAGGCTATTTTATTAAATTAGGAAACATACAATACCAGTCTACTAATTTTAGAAATAACGTTTTATACTAAAATTAAGACCAGAAAATGTCTAAATATTACAAATAAGCAAAGAAATCATAAGACTGCTTTCTTTTGGCCTTTTTAAAATTATTTGTCGACCACATTTCGCCTTATTTTTTTTTTCTAAAACTGATATTTTTAATAGAGTTCAATTAACTTAAATCACTGAAATCGTTCACTGATTGCAATTATTTTGTTATATAATTAGTCTATTTTGTTTTAGATTACTAAAAAAACGATATAAGTAAATGATTTAACCATACCGCACTACTGCCTCAATAAGCGCAAGACTATACATATAATTTTTGTAACATTGCAAAAAAAATATTGTTTCCCTTTTGTCGTTCGGCTCATAGGATTGGTTAGAATTTAGGATTGGTTATAATTTTGAATCGTTGTGGCATCGCAACGACGTATTCGAGTGTAAATTTATATCAATATTTTGAGTGGTTTTAATTAGCTTTTTCGAAGCCGGTCGCTGCGTAGGAGTTCATGCAGAAGTCACACTTAATATTTATACAGATTTCAAAGGTAGAAAGTGCGCGAATTTTAAGTTCAAAAAAATTCAAAACATCAACTAAAATCTATCGAATTGTTTAGATACAAGACACTAGGAGTGAGATACCTTTTTACAATAAAGAAACTGTTAGATTTCAAGTTCAATTTTATATTTTCTCTCTTCATGTCGCTCAAAACTAATGTGTATATGTATTCATAATATATATATTTCCCTTTTTTTAACATTGTATACAAAAAATTATGTAAAACTTTAAAAAAATTTGAATTTTGAATTTAAATATATTAATTCATAAAATTGCATTCATTCGCGAAATAATTTGTAATTTTTTAAAGTTATCTCCTTATATTTTGTTAGAGTTTACTCCTTCGGAATCGATTTTTATATATAGTGCTCAGTATGAAGTTTTATGAGTAGTAAAATCAGAAGTTCTAAGCAAATCAAGTTCAGAGCGCTAAAAAAAGTGTAACCGTTAGCTGGCCTATCCGCTCGGTGGTCTTTCCTATGGCGTAATCGCAATGACTAAGTCTGATACACATCGTTTTTCTATCATTCGCTTATATCCAAATGCAATCAATGAATGTCATTATGTGTGAATATTTGGTGTTTTCTATCTTGCAAAATTAAAAAAGTTTCTTTTAATTTTTATGATTTCACCGTACTAAATGTTTTTAATTATGTCGTACAAATTTAATCTAGTTCATTTGTGTTTTGCTTGAAAATAAAACACAAATGAACAAGATAAAATTTATGTTTAAATACCATTTTACCTATTTTATACATTAAAATTAAACTTATTCGAAGACAATTGTACTTAAGGAGTACACATCAGTTGCATGTCGGACATTTTAATAGCAGCCAAAAATTTCATAAGTTTTTTTAGTACCAATTTTTTGAAAATTTCAAATAAAATTTCTAGGTTTCTTATATCTAATATATTTAGGTTTTGCGGAAATATGTTATATTTATATTTACTATCTAAAGTATATTCCCACCATTTGTTTTGTTTTCATTTCCTCTAATATAAAGATAAATATTTAAAATTTATTGATTTTGATGTTCATAGGACCTGATGTTCGGTGAACAATGAAATCAAGGAAGATTTGTATTAAATTTTTAAACCCATAATGTTTTTCAAAAATAGGCAAAACTGGTCTTTTCAACCATAATTATTCATACTGAGTATAAAGTTAATTTAATATTATAGCTAAAATTTAAATTCAAACCAAGATAAAATCAATTTTGATCTAATGAAACCCATTAAAAACGAATAGAACTTGTACCATAGAGGTCCAGCACCTACATTCTGGTCCCTAATATAAAAGTTGAATTATTTAACTATATATATATATATATGTATATATATATATATATATATATATATATATATATATATATATATATACATATATATATATATATATATACACATATATATATATATATATATATATATATATATATATATATATAGTTCCCCTTAAACTATCAACGAACTTTGAGAAAATTTTCATATGGCAAAAATCATTTGAGAATATTTTCAAAATTCAAATTTTTTGAAAAAATAATGTTTGTTTTTCTTTTCCTCTAAGCTCTCTTATTTGTCTAATTTTAGGTTGGGTAAATAGGTTTTTAACAGTTTCTCAGCATATTTCTGTCGTAGGTCCTTATTCGTGAATTCTTTTAAATACTTCCTAATTTTGACAAAACCTTACCCAACTAAAATATTTGACTAATAAAAAAGTAATCACCCATTTTTCTGATTTATTGAGCAACAATAATCGCCAAATACCTTATTTCGAGAATAAATTTCACTTCAACATCAAGAATCACTAAATATAAATAATGTTCGGCAGCTCAACTCGACGCCCGCCAGTTAAAACAATCCCCGTAGATCAGTGTTCCGCAAGTGAATGCTCCGCACAGCCGTAAACACGTAAGCACCGTAGACTTGGACTAAATTATTTATTCGGCGCCCGGGCACTCGCTCGAGGGCGGCTCAAATCTGCAATTTAGACGCGTAATACGGTTTACTAGGCTATGTGTTACATACAGCATATGATACACACGCGGATTTTCGCATGGTATTCTAGAGAGTGTAGTACGATTTATTGCGTTGTACTTTTTACTGCATTACTTGCTATAATTGTTCATCATACGAATCGTTATGACTACACAGGCTAATATTTTAAATGGGAAAATTTGGAAGATGTTTATTACTCTATAACTCCGTATCTTCTGAACAGGTTTACACGAAATTTTAATTACAAATATTTTAATCTGTCTGAATTAAAATATAAAGTAGTTGCTATGGTACTAATGTATTTTTTTATAAAGTTAACCGTTACCATTCAAGTTTACCCTATTGGTTGCTTGTAATGTGATAACATTGGTAAACTATTGATAATTAGATACTTTACCGGAAAAATTTACATATATTGAGTGATATTTGAACCTCGTAATTTCATTATATTTTGGTTATACCTCGTTAGTTAGTACCTCGTAATTTCATTATATTTAGACTGTTTACAGTACTACTTATTAAAAGTTTATGTTAAATTTTAAGATATAAATCAATATATTTTCAACTGTTTTATTACGTTCGGGCCTATATTGGATTTTTGTATTATTTTGTATTTGGTTAACTTTTTAAGTAATGTTACAAATTTTGATTTGAAAAAGATAGTAATTTTCTATTACACATAAGGTTTTAAAGGTTTTACTGCCCTTATACTGACAAACGCCGTTAAGGTTATCAGTAATATATGACGTGTATTTCATACATGAAATATTGTGCTAGTATATATTTTGTGTGTTCGAGCTTAAATAGCAAATTTAATTAAATAGTACAATTATGTACAACGGCGTAGTAAATTACAGTCTGGAAATATATATTCGTTCAACGTAAATATATATTTGTTCAATATATATTTGTTCAACGTTTCAAGTCGACACTATATTAAATAAATATCAAAACATAAACTTTTACATAAACTTTTATCCAACGATAAACAAATTTGAAAAGGTTAAAGTTAGAAATGTAATTTTTGGAAAATAATTTTTAACAGTTTAAAGTAGGGGATGCTCGCTCATAAACCGTTTTACGTCTAAAATGTTTGTTATGTCAGAAATATTATAAAAACAGCACATTAAGTAATTTTCAATGAAATAAGTTTTACTAGAAAATATCGTTAAAAAACTAAAATATGAAATCTATAGAAGTATCTAGAAGAAAGGAAGCAAAGGCATATTTATGGTGTCCCCTCTACTTACTCGATGAAATAACAGGTAAATATTATATAATTAAAATGTAAAATTTAACAATATTTAGGAATTTCAAAAATACAACTTTTAGAACTTGTACATATTAGTAGTTCTAAAAGTTAAAACTTAACAACGTAGTAAAACTATAAAAAATATTCAAGTAATGCTCTCCGTGTATGCGCGGCCCTAAACGACGTAGCCAGACTCCGGGAGGCCTGACGTAAAACATCCGCGAGCTAGCTTCCGTCTCGCACGCCAACCGGAAGAGATATATTTCCTTCGGAGCCTTCGGTTATTCCTTCGAGCGAAGTTTCAGCACGTAATGTGGATACATATTATTATTACGGGCGGAGTAACTCGCGAGAGCGAAACATTATTACGATAGTTAGCGTTATTCGAAATGCTTTTATCGTATTTAGCTAAGTTCGGCTCGTGGCTCAGCTTTTGTTCGTAATATTGAAGATAAGCTTTCCGGTAAAATTTATATCGAGAGCTTTTGTTGGTCGATATGGCGTTTTGTATTTAAGCTATGTTTAAAGTGCAGCAATCGCACAATAGGCTAAATAATATTGTCTAATTCAATGTGTGAGTATCTATTGTCTTATAGTCCACATTGATTTACGTTCTATAAAAGTGGTATATGTGTTAATACAATCACATAAATTATATATTTAATAATCTAGATCTAGAAACTAACTTAGTATTAAATAGTGTAGTTTATTTACTCAAGTAATCAAATCTTGACTGATATTCATATCTTTTCAACATGATGATTAATATATTTTTGTAACCATTATTTGTTTTTAGATAAACACTTATCATATATTCTTCCCCTTATAGTATTACGTTTCTCATAAATAGTGTACTATTAATTTCTCATCGTCGGCCAAGATTTCTGAGGAAGGCGAAATTCAATGGAAATGTTTTACATAGTTTATTGAAAAATACATTTTCACGAAATATAATGGCAGTAAGCAGATATCAAGGTAGCAAACTTATGTCAATAATTGTATGTAAAATATTTACCTTTATAGTCATACATTATTTACTTATGTACCAAAGTACCCGAGATAAGATTTCCTATAATTGATTTTAAATAATATTATTTTAAAATACAATATTTACATAGCCACAAATTTTCATTATCATTTAAGTTAATTTATTAAAAATTCGGAATCGTTTTCAGCGTATTTCCTAAATTTTTATTATGTGTTGTAATTTATTCTGTGCTCTTTCTGAAGTTTCTGGTAACTTAAAAGCTCCATACTTGAGGTCCATACTTGCTTCCTTAAATATATTTCCAAAAATAACAGAAAATATAATAATTACCCTCTATATGTTTAATAATTCAGATTCCCCCTTTCCAAACATTGCATATCTACATATATATATATATATATATATATATATATATATATATATATATATATATATATATATGTTTATATATATATATATATATATATATATATATATATATATATATACATCTATATCTAGCTCAAAGCATTTAATTGTTTGAAGGAAACAAACTCAACTCGTAGCGAAATTTATTATTAATTGAAGCAATTTACAATGATGGTTTTAAATAATTATATAACACTACTTGTTTGCATTTTTTACTTCTTCTTCTTCTGTTTTAAATTTGTTGCCTTTGAGATCAAAAAAATAAAACCAAAGACATCCTAATCTCGAATTTTATTAAAGTGTAATCATTAAATAATTAATTATTAAACTTCGAAATAAAACTTAAATATGAAAATATCGTGTAGAATTATTTTTACTTTTAAAATCAGGCAGTACACCAGATCATGACACGACGTGACCTACTGGTGTTTTTCATTTAATGCATGGCCCAGTCAGCAAAATTAATATTTAAATATATCCTTCGCAAAATAAAAATCGATAGCGTACATCACAAACCAACAGATATAACTTAATATTACTATCACTAATATGATATTGGTTGAGTAAACTGTCTTAGAAATAAGAAATAAATTAAGTTTAAATACATTAGAAAGAACAATATGGTAATTATTTTGTAATAATAATATTTTACAGATTTATGTGTCCTATATATTTTCAACCAATGTCACTTTACTTCTACGTTGTAAAATGTTACCTAAATTTTCACGAAGAAAGCGGGGCATTCGAATAGATTTCCACGTGCCATTCTGAAGCAACATTTTATTATTGCCAGTGGCTTTATGTGAAACTTCGAAGTACGCTATGGAAGCTACGATTACAGTTTACGAATAATACCAACCGCCGCACTAGGTCAGAGTCCGTGAAAGCCTCAAGCAAGTAATTTATTTAGGTAAATCCTTTGATGTTCCTAGGCGACAGCAAACCCGCAGATTAAGGGTCGTAGGCTAAATGGCAACGGTTTCCTGCGATTGAAGGAAGTTGCGGGGCGACATGTGGGTAAGCATGGACCGGCTTTGCGGTTCCGCTTGTTCCCTTGCATTTAGTTATATTGAGTTTTGGTATAAACTATTTCCTGCTATACTAGTTACGGTAACTGTTTACATTTATTTTGTATAAATTTATGTAGGTTTGAATATTACTAAAGAACTTTGAGGGATATATAAGTCGGTACAATATAAATGGATTTCATATATTTATATTTTAAATGTAATACTGCACTGGTTTTCGGGTTTCGTATCTTACAAGGAAAAACGAAATAACATAACTCACGTCTTTGTATGTTTGACGGTCACTGCCGTTTTTCTTAGAAACCGCTTGATGTGGAAATTTTGAATATGGCGAAGCAATAAAACGTATTACCTCGTACCTATCTTAACAAAATAACATATCTCAATAAAGGCAACAGTCAACAATATTTAAGTGTTTAAAAATAAAAAATTTCTTTGTGCAAATTAAATACTCTAATGTTTTTATTCTATCTATAATGTGGTGTACGTAGCCTATCTTCAGAAATACACTGAAAAACGTGCCAAAATGTGCCCTCTTTTCCTATTTCTGAAACTACTTAACCCAATATTATTTAAGAATAAAATACAATTTTAGAATCATTCACAAATATTTCGTACCTCAAAAGGAAAAACGAAATAAGATAACTCACGTGTTTGCATGTTTGACGGTCATTCCCGTTTTTCTCAGAAACCGCTTGATGTAGAAAATTTGGTTATGGCGTAGCAATAAAACGTACTAACTCGCACCTATCTTAATAAACTAATATATCTCAATAAAGGTAACAGTCAAAAATATCCATTTGCAAATTAGATACTCTAATTTTTTAATTATATCTATAATGTGGTGTAAGTAGCGTATCTTAAGAGATACACTGAAAAAACTTGTAAATATATATCCCTTTCCAATATTTCTGGAACTATTCAACTCAATTTTATTAAAAAATATAGAAGCATTCAAATAGATTCTAAGAAAATTACAGCAATTATTTTATATCTTAAAACTTGCACCATATTTTCGCCTGTGTGTTTTTCACAAATTAAAAATATTGCCTAGTAGACAGTATACTCACGTTGTAAATTATAATTAAGGTTTCATTTTATAATTAAGGTTATTTAATTAAGTAGATATTTTAATAGAAACACTATGTACCTTTTAATATTTATAAATGCCTACTAATAACCCTATCGTGTTTGATTGGTTTTTCTTAAATATAATAATAGATTTATTACATTTTAATTGGTTTAGATATCATAATACGTTCATATATTATAAAAATTAAATTTGTTTCCTATTACAACGCATGATTTTCCTTGTTTACCATTTTTTAATATTAATTGGCTTAATTAATAAAACGGAGCGTCAATATCACTTTGGTGTCAGCCCGTCTCTCATAAACGATTTCATTGGAAACTTTTCAACATAACAATTAGAAATGTAGTAAAAGATAGAGTATGGTGACCCAATTATAGATGTAAATTATAAAGAGTTTAATTTTGATTGGAAGAATTAATTTCAAAGTATAAATTAGGAAGTAAACATATCATGGCATATTTTTATGAATTTGTTTAAGCGTTTTTCCGAAAAACGCTTCATCGCATTATCGCTGTCATCCATCTTTATCACCAAAAGTATAACGCAAAAATATCTATAAAAATTATGAACGTCAGGTATAGATTGAACCAAATTCATAAAAATTTAAAAATTCTAACTCGATTGGAGTCAAATGTTTGTTGCCATTTAACTGCTGAGTCACTGGCTTCAGAGTTAAGATTTTTAGAGGAATAAATATTTCTTGTGATGTAAGGCACAAGTTTTTTATTACATATTTTTCCAAACTTACTTTTGTTCAGCCTAAATGCTCGCAACTTAGCTGCACGTATATGCTATGGGACACGGTATTGGTGCGTCATCGTTTACTATTTAAAAATTTAATTTGAGGTCTGATGGTATGGAACACTAATTTTGAAAGTACAGTTTTTTACTTAACCAATTTTCATATGAATTAATGATCCTATCAGTGGATAACAAAAACATATTAAACAATTTTATTTACAGAATGACTCATGGTTTTTACGTGAACGCCATCTTAATATAGATGAAATGGCCTTATAATTACACATCGATTTCAATCATAAAGGAAATCGTGAATGATTTTTTGTTACACCAGGAATGAGTTGTGTATGATAAATTCAGATAAAATATACCATTGAATATCAAAAATCTAACACTATTTTGATATTCAATTTCGAATGTATAGTGTGTAAGCAGAAAAATATAATTGTTTTTAAATTAAATTTTAGTAACCATATAAAAATGTCCGAAGCTGTGAAAATCAATAAGAACTTGCAAGTCTTTTGCATATTTCTAATAAAAAATAAAAATAAAAACTATTATTCTGTCGTTTCAAAAATCAGGTTTTGTGTGTATAAAACATTAATGTAAAATGTGTAAAAAACATTTTTATTTGTAACATAATTAACAAAGAAACATATTTTTTGTGCCCGTTTTCGCTAAAGGACATTCATGAGATCTTCTTGTGATATTTGATCTGTTTTCAAGTAATTCAGTTGTGAATCACGGAAAGAATTGAAAACTCTTTAAGTTTCCCTAAATTGTTTTAGTCACTATAATTTTCATTTTACTCTGAAAATAGTTGCAGAAGACTATAGTCTTTACTTTAATTATAGAGATGACTTATACCACCTTGTTACTTTGAGCACGAAAAAATAGAGTTCCATCGAATTCAAAGCACACTTGAATCTAATCAAAGAGCTTAGTGAGAGTTCCACATATTGAAAACAGGTAGTGCAAAAATAGGACGAAATAAATCGAATAAAATAAATAAAATTGAATGAAAAGTAAAATGTGGATGGAATCCACAATTCCAAAACAGATTTCTACCTTGAATCTTTGGAACCTATCTAATGAAAAAGTTGAAATTCAAGTAATTGAATATACAAATAATTCGCGTGTCATTTTTTTCTTATTCACGCATAAACAAATATGCGACAATAAACGAAACCGACAGTGAAACAGACGATTATCTTTTCCACCCAATTCAATATTATTAACATTACATTCAAATATTCATCATTTTTATGAGCTGAGTCAAAGTATAATTTTAATCGCAATTAGGTATTAATTGTAAACAAATTTAAACTACAGAGACAATATATTTCTAGCCCTCGTGTTATTTACCCGGCTATCTGAGAACCCAGATAGCCGGGTAAATAAGAGAACTATTTTCAGCATCATCGATTTTTATCAGCAGAGGAAGCGTACGCTGTTACAAAATATATTCCGCTGCGTTGTTGCTCGATACAATAGATTTGAAAAACCAATAATTTGTTATTAATTTAAGTGACTCTTTCGGTATTCCTATGAATACGTAAAGAGTAAATGATGTATTTTTTTTCAAAGAAATAGTAAATAATGTGTGAATCACTTTCTTTCTGGCAATATCAAGTGTGTATCATTGCTAGCTTGATAACAATCTTAAAAATATTTTAGTTTTTAATTAATTGAAAACAATAGTTTGAAAATTAACTGTAAAAATTTAGTTTTTAATCAATAAAGATAAATTTTGGCTCCACTGGTCTCATTATTTTTCATTTGCTTTATTACATGATCCTGGTTATTACCAGCTTTTCGTATGCGTGTGAATATATATATATATATATATATATATATAAGGTACTCGACTTGTTTGACCTATTTTTCTTTTCATTTTCTCTTCTACCTGATAATCGGATTATTTATCTTGGCCATTCATTCAAATTAATATTTTAACACCATCGTATTTTTAGGTAATTCTGTTTTTTCGTTCTTGTGATAATTTTTTATCGAAAGAATTTGTACTCATTTTTCTCAACTTTTTGTGAGGCTGAATTTAGTCAAAAATTTAAAAATATAAAACTTCTAAATATCCTTTCTTTTCTTGAAAGTGTTCAATCAGACTTGGAAAATTTGAAGTTACTTGGATTATAATACCATCAAGAGAAGTTCTTCACACTAACTTAAATATGGGGGACGTTTAAGTTAAGAACGAATATTTGAAGGAATCTTGATATCTTACATTTCAGTGAGCATATTAGGTATTCATTCCCAGTAGTTTTTTGAAGATTATGTTATCTTATATCATAAATCTATATTTTGAAAATGAGCTGTAAAATAAATATTTGTCCAGAATATTTAAAAAAAAGCTTTTGCGAAATAGATAAACCGGTTGCTTTAGAATTGTTATCAACACCAATTATGGAATAAAGTCCACCACTGTATTCAACAGTGGTCCTTTATGTAGTAAATTTTAAGTTCATATTAAATTCGGCCCGGTTTTCGTTTTATGCACTTAATTTAGATGAAAATTGCTAATTGAATCTAACAATATCGACAAATAGTTTAGAGTTAACCAGTATGTTGCTTGATTATTATGAACAAAGCACAGGACCGAATGTTAAACATTTAGAACTGCGTGTCGTTTAATGCTTTTGACGTGTACAATTGTACTTGGCTCTATCAATTGGGGTGGTGTAGACCCTTTATGTGGTGTAAAAACGTATTCTAAACAGCATCTATGTATGCAGAAAAAATTTATCCGTGCGAAGTCAGGTCGAGTTGCGAATCAACTAGTAGATAATAATAAGTCGTTGTTTAAATTATTTTTTAAAAAACCATTTCATACTCTACAAATGCAAAAGTAGTATAAAATGTGTGAAATAATTAAATGCAACTGAAAGATGCTTTTCTTGAATACAAGATCACATTATTTACAAAGTTTTAAAAAAATAATGTGTTCATTATTTATTTACAAACAATAATTCTTTTCTCTGACAATTTATCATTCACATGATAAGCCAAAACATAATTAGTTTTAAAATAAACGTTTAAAATACTATCACGAATAAATATAATTACTGTCACGCATAAATATATAGAATATTTGTTTAACGTCGGGCGTAGATGTGTTTACTTTAAAATCGGCGCTCCATTGAGTAAGACATTCATATGTAATATCGTTAACCGTTATTATATAGAATCATCGTCAAGGTGAAAAAAGGAATTATGTAAAGATAAGTATGGGTAGGAGTTATGATAGGGTGGTAGACCTACAATTTTAAATATTTTGAAAATTTTGATAGTTCTAAACACTGACGGAAAAATTTTGTCCATGGATATGCCATAACATTTGAAATTGAAGGTGATCAAAAATACATGAAACTTTGTATAAAGAACATCTTTATTCTTGACAAATAATTTATTTTTAACATCAAAGTAGTATTCATCGAACTTCAACATTTTGAAATTTGACACAACCGTAATATTCATCTCAGGATTATTTCAATGAATTTCAAATAAAGTAAACTGTTTTTCAAGGTATGAAGTCTCGTATTTAATTTCTTTTGCATATTTAATACTCCAATGCAATCTTACCAAATAAGCGCGTATTGATATCAAAGAAAATTTAAGAAAGATAAAGAAAAAGCATTTTTTACAAAGCCATAAGGCACATCCGGTTATTTTTTAAAAATTTTCTTTTAGTAATTATTTGTGCGAAAATTTTATCAGTATTTTATTTTTAAAAATTTAAACAAAGCCTTAATGATAATAAGATTTAGATTAGATTTTTTCCACTTTATGCTTAAATAATAACAAAAATACATTTAATTCAAATAATAATGGACACTCTTATAATAGAACCGTTGAAAAAAAAACTAAACTTATTTAACATCCATAATAAATACGAAAGTGAGTTTGTTAATTTATTCCATGCAAATTTTATAGCATTATTTAACTAATTGCTATAAAATTTTTTGGGCAAAACTAATTTCATATTTATGTTTTTAATTTTAATGTCAATAAAAATATAACATTTTAATTTTAATAAAAATATTACCTCGTAATACATAAAGATAACATGTATGAATATATTCTAGGGACTCTATCCATAACTATCATAATAAAAATCATGGAACACAATACCTGTATGTTTTAGAGATAAATTTCTTTCAATGTTAGTCATTTGTAATGTATCATACGGTTTTTTAAAGAACTATTTGAGCAACGACATACATCACTATCTACTAGTTGATTAGCGACTCGACCAGTGTTCCAACGGGTACATTTTTTCTGCATACATAGATGTTGTTTGGAATACATCTTTACACCACATTAAGGGTCTCTACCCCAAGTGATAGAGCCAAGTCAATTGTACTTGACTTAAATGTAAAGAGCATTAAACGACACGAAGGTCTAGATGTTTAACATTTGGTCCTTTGCTTTGTTCATAACAATCAAGAAACATACTGGTTAACTTTAAACTATTTGTCGATATTATTAGATTCAATTAGCAATTTTCTTCAAAATTAAATGAATAAAACGGAAAACGGGCCGAATTGAATATCAACAGGACGTATTTATTTGGGAAAGATTGGAACATATTAGAAACAAAACAAAATTAATCGACAAAGCAATTGAATCAAAAAATCAGGTTAAATAATTATGAATATAATCACAGAAACAGTAACACGGATACCCCTAATGCGAGGATAAAGAAGGAGAAAACGAGTAGAATTAGCATTACGAATGAATCGCGCAGACTTAAATATTTATAAATATTTAAGAATACGTATATATATATATATATACGTATTACAATTAAACTATTTACGACCCTTGTTTATCATTTTTAACATATATTTATTTCCATATTTTTATGGCATGTGATTAACGGACAGACATCACAGTATTTCCAATAACGTTCCAGTTTGGTAATTTTGCCATTTAACACTAAAAACAAATTTTGACTACTATCCTTTTGCCTAATTTGTATCTCTAAACTTTCTAATTTTTCGAGTTTTTGTATGCTTCATTACTGTTTCAAATACCTACGTGAAACAGTTTCTAAGAAAAACGGCTGTGATGTACGGACGGTGCGACCAGCAAGTAAGTGATCCCGTAAGCGGTTACGGACCCTAAATAGTAACAATATTTATTAATTTATTCCATAATTTTGAAAAATGTTTTTATTATTATTTAAGTCTTTTTTTCCTTAATACTTAATATTATTTTATATTGTGCCTTTATGCTTTAAGATAGTTATATATCAAGGACCTCTTGACGAATGTAGGCCTCCTCCGTCTCTCTTCATCTTTTCTTGTCTTGGGCTGTTCTTATCCAGTCGTTATTCATCATCGCTTGCAGTGCTGGCAGGTGCTGGTATGATCGAAATATCTATTATGTCCAATTTCAAATTTAATATGCATACTCATTCTGAGATTGCAAACAAGGTTTGTATGTTTGTATTATTGTTTGTTTTGTTTGTATTATTTTTTAATAGAAATCCCAAGCCGTGGAAGCCTTTGGTTTCACCATAGTAGCAGAATATGTGTTCGTTGTCTTCCATTATTTTGTAGCCTATTCTGCGTATCTAGGTGAGTCCAATTACGTCATAGTTTATTTTTGAAATTACGTCTTTGAATTCTAGAAGTCGTTCGTTAGATAATAGGGATCGTGTGTTGTATGCATAGATGCAAATTGGGTTGAGTAGAGGATTGCGGTCGTTATTCCCCGTGGTGACCGGCCGTGTTCGGGGCTTGTGTGAAGAGGTCGCTTTATGTCTATACTGAAAAACATAGCAAACAATAATTATGAAAAACAATGTAGTATATTTTATAAACTAATTCTAAAAGTTTTGTAGCCACACAATTTAAAAAAATATGTTCTTTAATATTAAGATGTGGTTACCTGTAATGAAAGTATGAAGTAGACTTTTTTCTTGCATTTAAAAATAATTAGACCGCTTTTGAATAATTCTAGCTGGCTGTGAAAAATTATTCACACAAAACAGAAAGAAGAAATTATCAAATTTGACGTAGAATTTCGCCGACGTAGTTGAGGCGCTGTTAGTCCACGAGGTTAGAGTTACTTTTTAATATTAAGTATAAAACTACATTCGCATTTATCATGCCCTGATGGTTGCAGTTGAAATGGTACTTATATTGTAAACGGCTTGACCTTTACTAGCAATTGATACCTTAAAAATCTGACCATTAAATATTTACTGACAACACAAGTTCATTACTTATCATTAATATAAACGATTATGTAAGTAGTTTTTCCTTATTTTACTCAAATACTATGCATCTCAGTAAAACTGTTACGTTATAACCAATGTTAAATAGTATCAGCAATATAATACTTTTGCAATCTAATTTTTTTACCCAAGCATTGTCAAATTACTGTAGTGTAACTTGCTTTAACAATGAATGTGGTAATAATGTAAGTTGGTTTTTCTGTCCATAAAATATAATAAGAAGCACCCAGCTTCAAAAAAGAAATAATTTTACGTTAAAATAATAAACTCATCAACATTATAATTCAATACATTTTAATGACAAAATATAAACATTTTTAAATTATTTAATGCTTTTTCTTAAAAACAATGTTATATTCTAAACGAGAGGCTTGTATCAAAAGTGTCAAAATATAAAGGAAAGTATAAAAACTAAAGTAGATTTAGAATAATCTGCCTCCACATTTTTTTCTTAAATATCTCTGTCCTTGTATGCAATTTAAACCATAATCTCAAAATCATACCTTCTTGAATAAAATAATTAATATCACGAATTTTTCCTCTTTAGTAAAAGTAATGTTTTTATTCTCAATTAGAGAGATCGAAAAATCGCTAAAATTTAAATTAGAATACGTTTTGTGATCATTCATATATATTCATTGTTAAACACTTAGAACAAAACTTTCATGTGTGATATTATTTATAATAAGAACGAATAAGATAATCCATCTCAAATTTGTTCAATATAGGTTCATAATTACCTAATCAACCGCTGTAAACCAACCCTAAACTGAAGATCATATTTCGCTGTAATATAGCTTTCTCAATTTTAATTAACCCGGCGTCATTGTGACTACTAAACAGAACTTAGCCGTTGTGGCCGGGTAAGTTGTACCCATGTGCATTATTGTACACTGAATCAAGCTTATGTCAATATTAGTTGTCTATATTAAGGAAATAGGTAATTATAAATAAAATAAAATGAGCAAATTATCATCAAATTAGATCTTCTTATTCTGAGATCATTTTTTTAGAACGTAACTTAAAAATATATTCAAAAATAAAAAATAATTAACATTTAGAAACAGAACATAAAATTTTCTTTAGTACATAAAAATGAAATCAGGAACTATATATAACAAAGCTTATTTATTACTAGCATACTGACTTATTCGATATCGAGATCAACGCAACTTTGGCATAATGGAGTAATGTGCTGCATACAAATAGGCTTGTTACACTTATTGCAGTTATGCCTAGTTTTTTTGTCTTTGGCAGAAGGACAGTGTTTGCATCTCCTGTATGTTTTTGAAGTTTTATTCGGAGGTTAGGTCATAACTTCACCAACTTGTTCGTGAATACGTTTACGTAAGCCTCTCGGTAAGTTCTCCATATTTTTTCTCACGCGAAGATGACCTTCAAGCATTGATACACCGAGTTTTCTAAGGAAATCACGTCGGTTTGTTTTCGAGTTATTATTTTCACGAAAAATAATCACGCTATTTATTGCAGCTACATTCATGACAGCATAAAATACTGTCATTGGCCAGCGTTTAGAGTTTCGAGATACATCATAGGTAGCACAGAGCTCATCAATCACATCGACGCCAGCTTTCGTAGAATTATAGAATGTGATTATCTCTGGTTTCCTTTTTTCACCACTAGCAAGATCAATGTTTTGGTCATGATGAAGGGAAGACAATACCAGCACCACTTTAGACCGATTAGAACGCTTAGGCGATTAGAACGATTTAGTCCGGCTAAGTATAACAAGCCAAACAAAGCTAATAGTTCGTCTATAGTTGTCTCTTTCAATAAATACTGAAGCGATTGTTTATTGTTAAACAATTGTCTGTTTAATCTTAGCATTAGTATGACGAAGTATTTGTTCCAGCATATTATTAGTTAAAAAGCGTCTAAAACACTCTATTTCAGTCTTATCATTTTGGGCAATAAGCTTTACTCCAGGTTTTTGTAATGTTATGTTTTCTGACCTTGTGCGAACATTGGTCCGAGGTGGTTGCGAAAACCATTTGGTGGAATTGTTTTTATCAATATAAAACTGCTATTTACTTGTTGAAACAATTGCTTCTTGCTCATCATCACTGCATTCTTGTTCCGTATCACTGCCTTGACTTCGCTCTAAAAGATGGTCGATTTCACCCTCATCGTCTGAGCTATACTGTTCATTGTCACTAACGTTAGCTTGTTCAAACAAGGCTAGGAGTCGACTTTGTTCCTTTTCATAAGATATGGTTTATAAAACCTAACCTAACCTAACCTACCTAACCTAAAGTAACCTAACCTAACCTAACCTAACCTAACCTAACCTAACCTAACCTAACCTAACCTAACCTAACCTAACCTAACCTAACCTAACCTAATCTAACCTAACCTAACCTAACCTAACCTAACCTAACCTAACCTAACCTAACCTAACCTAACCTAACCTAACCTAACCTAACCTAACCTAACCTAACCTAACCTAACCTAACCTAACCTAACCTAACCTAACCTAACCTAACCTAACCTAACCTAACCTAACCTTACCTAACCTAACCCAACCCAACCCAACCTAACCTAACCTAACCTAACCTAACCAAACCTAACCTAACCTAACCTAACCTAACCTAACCTAACCTAACCTAACCTAACCAAACCTAACCTAACCTAACCTAACCTAACCTAACCTAACCTAACCTAACATAACCTAACCTAACTTAACCTAACCTAACCTAACCTAACCTAACCTAAACTAACCTAACCTAACCTAACCTAACCTAACCTAACCTAACCTAACCTAACAAAACGATAAGCAATTTATCAATAAACAATAAAAAACAACAAACAAACTGTCTATATAAATGTTACATAGCCATTGTGGCCGGGTATAACTTACCCGCGCGCTCTTTATACACGTGTAAACTCCGTCGTCGCCGCAGCAACACTAAATAGACAAGTGAATACGCGAAAAGAGGTCAACAACCGTAACTACTGTAACGGACAATTTACGCGCGCATTTTGTTTTAAAGTTATGACCGTTTTAAAATGCGTCGGGTATTAGATACCCAGCAACAATCACACCGGGTTAAGAAAATTTCACAAAAATGCGAACTCAACTTCGTATATTAACGTATGGGGTTGTAAACCTGGGCTGAGAAAAAATCATTTTCCATCCTGACGTGACATGTGTAAACTTCCAAGTCAGTCTTTTAACACTATCTGCCATTGCCCATCAAGAGGTGATTGGGATGAGTGAAGGTGACTGGGATGATAACGAAGTAAAACAGTATTTTAGCAAGTCCATAGCTGACGTGTTTTGATGTGATAGTATGGTTTAATTATAAAATTTGATAATCAAACTACGAACGCAGCCAGCTGACATACAAGGTTGTCACAAGCTTTACTGTTTAAATATTCGTTGCTTTAATAATATAAAGTTTAGTAATTATATTGAAAAGTTTAAAAAAATGGATTATTTTATAATGATGTTCTTACCTGATATGTCAATGTTTAGTCACAAAGGTAAATAGATTATTTACGTATTACGTTGAAAGAATATCAGTAACTTAACTTATCATTTAAAGTAACTCGTATTATTTTTTATATTCGTACATATTTGGGTCCCTCATGATATAGTGTTCTATCGCTTGTATCGTATTCTATTTTTAAAAATCTAAAAATTCAATGAAAGGATTTTTCCTTCATGAAAATCTTTTCCTATATATAATATTACTTTCTACTCATCGTTTTTATAACATTCTTTTTAGTAAGTTTAATTTAATTTTTTCCCAATTTTATAACAATACAATAAGCAATGCAATAACAATGCAAACAATAAGATTACAGCACCATAAATGATATAGTTTAGTAGTCTTTATATCAATGTCTATTTAGGGTCCACCCGCCTACAAAGTAAGTAATATTTAACCTAAAAGCAACAGGTTATAACACGAATAAAGATAATTGTATACTTAACAACATAATTTTCACTTTCTAGGCTAGGCTTATTCGTATTTCTACGTCGAATCTGAGAGACATATTTCTATGAAAAATATGATCTGAATAAAATTTCAACTCATACTTTCGATAGGCCACAGAAACTAAGACATGTTAAAAACCAGTAAAAATTTTGTTAGACCGGGGAAACAGTCAATTAATATTACATATTGGTACCAAAGCATTACTTTTCTAGCATGTAAACAAATGTTTGAATAAAAATTACTATCATTGGTTTAAACAACGCTTCAAATTAATGTCGAATTCCAAACGACGTTTAACGAGACTATTGATGTAATAAAGAATGATGTAAATAGTATGAAAAAATCAAATAACGTTTGTAAATCTACACTTAAAAACTGTGATAAAATCGTTATATAATATATAGATAAATATAATAATATATATAATGCTAATAATAATATAGATAATAATAATATATAATGCCAGAGGTCTGGAGCAAATCCGAATTAATTTAAAAACTAGTAAACACTTTGTTAGACAGGGGAAACCGTCAATAAATATTCCATATTGGTACATTATTTTTCTTGGACGTAAACAAATGTTTTAATAAAAATTACTTTCATTTACCTAATTAGCTTTTCTTCTTAACGTCAAATTCCAAATAACGTTTAGCGAGAATATTGATGTAATCAAGAATACAGTAAATAATACGAAAGAAATTAATTCGCTTTTCAATATATAAATATATATATATATATATATATATATATATATATATATATATATATAGTGCTCTAACAAAAATTCTAAAGTGATAACCCGAAATCAGATTTTTTGTTCATAAAAACCCTTCATCACTAGACGATAAATATACTACAGGTCTGGAGCAAATCTCGGCGTAGCTATTAGTGATACAGTATCGTAGCACTAGGCGAAGTAATTTACAAATAAGAAGTGGGTAATGAGGTGAAATGTAGCTCGAGATATCTACGACGTATTTTTGAATTATAGTTTTCTTGATTTAACCTGACATATAGTTCTGAATCAAAAATAGGATAACGAAATATCTGCATTTTTCTGTAATAATAACGTTTGTAAATTGCTTAGTAATATATTTACGTTTACAACACATAAGGCAAAATATTCTTAATACGTGGTTCAATTTTAAAATTTTTCTACGGAACTGTAAAAAACCATAAATTTATACCGTTTTTATTTTTCAGTACTTAAAAATTATAGATTTTTGCGATAAGAAACCCACAAAATCATTTTAATTCATAACTGCCGACTTAAGTTCCATCATTTTATGCATTTTATTCATTTGTATTATCTTTTTTTAACGATGTATTTCGATCAATAATGAGTAAGATATTAAGATATCTTTTCGTTGGTATTACTTTTGTGTTATTGACGGACAGGCGAAATTTCATGCAAGATCGATATATTTATTGATGGAAATATAACAGCTAAATACGAAATAAATCAAATATGAGATCACATATATATTGCATTACTGTAACGTTTGTACTTATATTCTTATAAAATTTAGCGAAACAAATTTTACGTAACGAATGATTTTTATAAATTTTATACCGCATTCATATTGTACTAACGTTGAATATTAATGTGAAGTCCAGTTCCCAGTTGATTCTCATAATACACTCATAAATCTGCAGCTATAAAATGTACTGAAAGCCCGTCAGATCAGTAGTTCAATGACAAATGCGTCTGTAACCACGTGGGCGACGTGATACGCGAGCGAAATGAATCTCGATATAGCACCGAGTGATATATAATGCCGTAGTTACAGGAGACGCAGATAACGTAGAACGTAAAATAGATGTCCATTCTATCATGTATGTTACATATGTCGATATATTTATAAAAAAGAGCGAGCGTATTATAAACTTGAATTTCGTAGGTAATAATTGTAAGTAAAGGGTATTATAAACGTATCAGCATATTTTATGGGTTTCTGAAGCGAAATGTACTGATTTTTGTTTTATTCTCTAGGTACCCAATTACTACTTAGATACTCGTATGTTTGGGCTATATACTCTCTCTATCTCCTATATTGTATTGTTTTGGAGTGAAGTTGAAAATTGTAGTAAATACTAATCTTCCAAATTTATTCTCTGAAACTAATAAAGCTGGAGAGATGATTCGAAAATCTTACTGCAGACAACATTTAATTTTTTAATGAATTACATTATGCATATTTATAATTATCTCCATATTAGGAAAGAAATAGTAACATACCTCTGTCGCTTTTTCTGCCAATCTACTAAAATAATGATAATATATTTGAAATCCACTTTCTCTGTAACCTTTCTTCATTGTAATATATCGTAATATATATACAGTGTTTATACTAAAAATAATTTTTTGAATATTGCGGAAAAAATATCTCGAATTGTGATGAACTTTGTGGAATGAATTTAATCGTAATCGTTTTTTATATACAAGCTGTCAAATCTTCGTGTTTATTACATTCGCCTTCGAATTCATCAGAGATACCCTTTATGACTCATTTGATATAACATTTTGTTAGATAGCCAAGTTTAAAGAAAATATTCTGCTAGAAGATTTTAAATTAACACAATAAATAATCGACCCTCTTCTTTCGAGGATTATCTGTGCACTGACTGCAGAAAGTTCAATAATATTATCAAATAACTTATTTATTCTATGTTATTATATATAAATTTATACGTTCCAACACTAAAAAGGCTAAACTGGATCAAAAACGTACGATATGGAAAATTGGTTATTAATACTTAATAAGTGATAAATATGAACAGAACCACCTCTACCAATAAACTA
Organism: Druceiella hillmani; assembly: GCA_039881145.1. NCBI lineage: Eukaryota > Metazoa > Arthropoda > Insecta > Lepidoptera > Hepialidae > Druceiella > Druceiella hillmani. The sequence continues at coordinate 5,943,953 of JAYKKI010000021.1, read as the reverse complement.
CTTGAATATTACAAAATACAAAGAAATATTTGCAACAAGCAATTAAATACGCAAAGACTGGCTGCTCTAAAAGTAAAATAAAGATGACAATTGCATTGCAACTACAGTACCCTAGCAAATGGCTATGGTAATGTGCTATTAACCAATACCAATACTACGTATGCATATGGACATTGTGCACTTCTGTCCAAAAACGTACAACTTATATGTCATTTAAAATATTGGTTGCTAACTTGCTCATTGACAAGCAGAGATCGGATATGGAAAATCTTGTATCGTCGACGTTTACAATATAGGATGTTGCCCATTATGGCGTTTTGTTTTGTCTTTATATTTTTTTAATTGTTTGCTCCCAAATGTCTCGGTGTAGGCATGCATGCACACGCATATATGTATATGTATATGTATATGTATATGTATATGTATATGTATATGTATATGTATATGTATATGTATATGTATATGTATATGTATATGTATATGTATATGTATATGTATATGTATAAGTATATGTATATGTATATGTATATGTATATGTATATGTATATGTATATGTATATGTATATGTATATGTATATGGGTATGTATATGTGTATGTGTATGTATATGCGTATGTATATGCGTATGTATATGCATATGTATATGCATATGTATATGTATATGTATATGTATATGTATATGTATATGTATATGCATATGTATATGAATATGTATATGTTAATGTATATGTTAATGTATATGTATATGTATATGTATATGCATATGCATATGTATATGTATATGTATATGTATATGTATATGTATATGTATATGTATATGTATATGTATATGTATATGTATATGTATATGTATATGTATATGTATATGTATATGTATATGTATATGTATATGCATATGCATATGCATATGCATATGCATATGCATATGTATATGTATATGTATATGTATATGTATATGTATATGTATATGTATATGTATATGTAATATGTATATGTATATGTATATGTATATGTATATGTGTATGTGTATGTGTATGTGTATGTGTATGTGTATGTGTATGTGTATGTGTATGTGTATGTGTATGTGTATGTGTATGTGTATGTGTATGTGTATGTGTATGTGTATGTGTATGGGTATGTGTATGTGTATGTGTATGTGTATGTGTATGTGTATGTGTATGTGTATGTGTATGTGTATGTGTATGTGTATGTGTATGTGTATGTGTATGTGTATGTGTATGTGTATGTGTATGTGTATGTGTATGTGTATGTGTATGTGTATGTGTATATGTATATGTATATGTATATGTATATGTATATGTATATGTATATGTATATGTATATGTATATGTATATGTACATGTATATATACATTTATATGTATATGTATTATGTATGGTGTGTGTATACATCTAGATAAGTATGTATATATTAAAATTATCGTTTAAATATTTTAGGGTGCTGGCTACAGAGATATGCGCAAGTTAATATGTTTCATTAATATGACACATTTCACTTTCTGCGTCAAGTGTATTCTTGCAAACGAAGAAACAGACACGTGGGTAATCTTGTAAGAATTTTGTTTTTCATCTTGAGGCACGAGGGTCTAATTTTTATTTCTGACCGCGCCTAAAATTAAAACCGGCCAATATTAATAAGATCTACGTTATAAGACAGAAAACCGAATGAATATCGTTCATAACTCTTCCAATAGGAAACTACAACTTCTGAGGAGAAGTACAAAGTCATAACACCTAATAGAGAGAGTTTGAAAATACGTAGGTCATACAATAAATAAAAAAAAATTCTCTTTTGTATAAAGGGTAATAGCAGTATAAACATACTGAATTTACTCCCTGAGATTAATAATATATGAATGTTATATTGACAGCTACATCATTTAATTAAATTTATTTTTATACTTATTTTAACCTGGCATCTTTAACCTTTTTTGAGTAATCTTGAAAAATGTCCTGAAAATGGTGAAGTTTTCAAACTATGTTTTCTATAGGATTTATATATGGGTTTTATATAATATAGATGGGATCATTTTTATAAAATCAAACTAAAGTAATATTAAGAAGCTTTTACGTATATTTTTCCTAATTTTGTATTTGTTGTAATGCTTTTTGCAAATAATTTTTTTTAGTTCCCTTTTTATGACAATATTGGATAAATTCTCAAATAACTCTCTTTCCATGCATATTAACTAGTGTAAGTTTCTTAAAAATCAAACTGCTGTAAAATAGTAAAGACAATTGTTTTTCGTCTTCATTACTGGTTAGCCCTCATGTTGTAAACTAACAATGCAATTATAGTAAATATAAAAACATACAAACAATTTAAAGACATATAAATAAACTGCAGTTCCCAAATGAAGAGATATGTGCCATATAGATGATGAGAATTAGGTATATTATTATATTCTTAGATCTTAATATGTCAGGAATACATATTAAGACACACTATGAAATATTTAAAATACTTATACACGCTGTCCAGTGGCAGATTTCAATGTTTGAAAAATTGTAAAACAAAAACTACACCTCTAATACAAAGTAGGTTTATTTTAACTTTACAACAACAAATGCGGATTTCATTTTTTAAAAACACGTTTTCCAAATGGCGTCCGTCGAGTCTGACACACTCTTCGAGTCTAGCACGCATGTTTTCAAAAACGCGTTTGCAGAGCGACTGGGGTGTCCTACTGACTTCGGCTCGAATATTTTCTTTAAGTTGTGTCACAGTGCTCGGATTTGTTTTGTAAACCACGGATTTTAAGTATCTCCATAAGAAAGTCACATGGGCTTAAATCGGGTGACCTAGTTGGCCACGGTACGGTACCGTTTCGGGATATGTTTTTTTCTGGAAATAACTGCCGCACTGCATTCATGGACACAGTGTGAGCTGTGGCCCCGTTCTGCTGGAATCATGTGTTTGGTTGAAGGATGGATTATTCTGTAGTTCTACTCTGAAAAAATCATTTAACATCTGGGCATATCTGTTCGAATTCACAGTTCCAGTTTGGCCACGTTGATTTTCAAAGAAAAAAGGCCCTATGATCACACCAGACTGTTACTTTAGGCTTATATAAAGGCTCTTGATGCATTTGTCTTGGGTTGTGGACATCCCAGTAACGAAAGTTCTGCTTATTCACATATCCTCCAATGTGAAAGTGAGCTTCGTCACTAAAGAATATGTTGCCCATCCGGGTAGCAGTACGAAATCTCAACAACATCACCTCCACGTAAGTTTTTCTTAATTCAAAGTCAGAATCGTGTAAATCTTGAAAAATTTGAATTTTATATGGATGGAACTTGAGCTTTTTTCGTAATATTACCTGTTAAGTTGATTTCGGAATTCCCAATATCGATGAACGTTTACGCAGTGATAAACGGGGATTTTCAATGACAGAAACCATAACACGCTCGACATTTTCATCCGTGGCTACCAATGGTGTAGGTCCTGGCCTGGGCCTATTTAATGTTGATCCTATAGCTCTGAACCTTGTTACCCATGACTGAATGAAGTTGATCGATGGTCCATCACGTAATCGACGAATACTGTAAAGATTATTAAATCGACGGCGTGCTACAGAAAGCGAAAATCCACTCGAAATGGACGCCTCGACGGCAAAAGCGCGGTGCTCTCCACTCCACTGTTCCATTGCTACTAAAACATCCATACCGCTTGCGCTTCTAACGACGCCCCCCGCGCCCCTCTTATATGTTGCGTTCAGAAACTATGTTTGTTCAAATTTTGAAATCTGCCACTGGACACCTGTACTTTTATTGTAAAATTTTGTGTAGACATCTATCTATAAACAAATTGAGATTCGTAAATGAAGTGATATGTGACATGTTTTAAAACTAGATAGGTATTCTTGGCTCTCAATACGCATTCTTGGTTCAGAGGGTATGAAATATTGAAAATAGTCACGCTGTGATCGGAAAACTTGATGTAATAATGTCCCCAACTGAAGTTATACGTGCAATATGAATGTTAGGTAATTAGGTATGTATTCTTAGTTCATGGTACATACGGTACAAAATATTCCAAGAAGCTCCAAAACTAAAATTTAAACAATAAATTTTAATTTATTTTGATAATTATATACATTAATAATACAACCAACTTTTAGTAATGTCTTCATTCAAGTCGAATTTTTTTTATATTTAGCTAATAAGTTGCTAAAAACTGTATTTATTGATTGACTAATATGAAACTAAATGTTCTTAATACTATCACTTGCAACTATATAAAGTTTTCAAGAACCGCTTTGTTTCTTACGATTGCTATATTATATATATATATATATATATATATATATATATATATGTATATATGTATATATATATATATATATATATATAATCATATATGTATATAATCATAAATGTATAGTTTACTTACACTAAAAGTTCGTTGAACATTTTGTTACTTTTATTTCTTATGAGCGTATTAAAGAATGTTTTGTTTCTATTTTTATTTGTGGATTTCAAATGTAATTATAAGAAAATAATAATTGGAGCTAATGAAGAAATTAAGTTCCTTTTCCGCTGAAATTACAAATTTAATTTTAATTATTTAACAAATAATTGAGAATTTTCAAACAATATTTTCTACTCAGTTTGATGTGCAGAATTCATAGACCTAATATAAGTTCCATGACAAAACCATATATAAAAGTAATAGATGTATTCTAAGCTACACTCTGTGTATATGCGTGGGTGAGTGCTTGCGGGTGTACATGCAGGCAGGTACCTGTGAACGAGCGATCGTGTATGCGTGCATCGTGCCTGTGTGCATGTGCGTGTGCGTAACTGTTACTGTTACAGGCAAACCATGAAAATTTTACAAATATCTTGAGAATAACGCAACATAATATATAAGCAGGTAATATTTTTGTCAAAATATGTTAGAAGTATTGAATACATTTGGCAGTATTATTTCTACTTTCTTTAAGTTCTTTACCTTTTAATCCTTTAATCTTTGCTAATAGCCTACCTGAAGATGATTGTAATACAACGAAACCTAGGTCGTGGTAAAGAACTTATAGAAAGTAGAAATAATAAAACATCACATAGTTTCATTTAATTGAGGAGATGTTAGAAGATTTATCTTTGTGAATCCTTAAGTAACCCTATGTATTTAATTTATTTTATCGACTACGCATTTTATAAAATTAAATATGTACAATCTTAAATATTAATTAAATTTCTTCAAAGAAAATAGGCATATATCTTTAATATAGAGAAATTTGAGATAAATATTCATATTTTCCATAAAAAAAGTGAGCAATTGTTACAGCAAATCTAACGAAAACGGCACTTTATTTTCATATCACCAATATTTTCAAATTTACTTAAAATACATCATAATACGCAATATGAATATTTCTTAATTAAAAAGCGATTAAAATTAATTTTTGTTACAACAAGAAATTAATAAGAAACACTTTTTAATTAAGGGATTACAATATTATTATAAAAATTCTTTGCAATAATTTAGAGTGGGAGACTAATGCCACAATAAAGATGTTTGTAGAACAGTGTGAAACGAGTCTAATAGAAAATATTTCTATAGCCAATTACAAATCAATTTAATACATTTTCTATTTATTATTATCAGTGGTAGTAGTTAGTGGTAGCGAAGTAGTGGTCTATTTCTGGAAAAAGTTAAGTTCATTACATGAATAAGTGAATTAGTTAAAATTTAATTATCACTGTTGATCTGATTTATTAAAGATCTGTTCATTGCTTATATCACCGCTTGATAGTTAAAAACTAAATTGGTTCTCTCTCATTTCGATTTGACTATACTTTTCAAACATGTTATTTATTTATTATTCGACACAATTATGTACATTGACCAGGTTAAATACATTTTCACATTAATCGGTATTCATTAAAAGTATATTATGAAATTGTTAAGAAAAATAAATGAAATATGACAGGAAAACAAATCGGCAAACATTTCCTCATTTTCTTCATCGTGAGCAACTACTTCTAGACAATAAAATGCAAACGACACGCAAAATAATAATGAAAATATCGGTCAATATATATTTATTAATTTAGTTTTTTTTCCATTTAACTCTTTTATTTTTTTTTGTTTATGTAACTTTTCCTTGTAATATATATTTTTTTGCTTTTAGTTTGTATTTATTGTAGAAAGGGAGCAACAACAGTTTAATGAAACAATAATCAGCTACAAGAGAAAATAAGCAAACCATTCAAGGACGTGTTTTCCCAGTAATCTCTAAATTGATGAACATTTTTTGTAACTAACATGATCTACGACTCATGTCAGCGACAGCATTGAAAATATATTTCATTTGATGCAGTGACAAAATGCGCTACACATACGTGGCACGTTGATTGGATATACTTCAAATGCACATTCTATCGAGTTGCGTCACTTGAGTCAATAAATTGGCTTTGTCACACTTTTCAGTTAAGTGTTTTAAGCGTAAACGCGAGTACCATATCAAAATAATACGAATGTTCAAATGAAAATTATTTAAAAAACAACACTCTTAATATCAAATAATTAATGATAGTTTTTTGTTCTTAACGATTTTTGTTCGTCTACAAAATGGGTTCACGATATATAAACAAGTTTAGATTAGTTAAATGAAAGTAAAAAAAATTACTAAGATCGTAATTGTTCTTGCTTTAAACTGATGTAAAGTAATATTTTTCTAATATTTATTTTGTATATACGGTCGGGCTATTCTAAGAGATTGTAATAATAATATAAATGTATGATTTTGTAGTCGTATATACTTGAAATAATTATAATGACATCGCAGTCAATCACTACATTTATAAATTTGAACCCTTCAAATTAATTTATGTGCGTATTATATAATTAAAAAAAAACATTAAATATGTCACACATATTGTATATGTGACTGTTAATGATCAGATCTATGTTCACACTTAGTCCTAGGTCTCGAAATTCTCCTACAGTAATTTATTTAGACAAATCCTTTGATGTAATGGATGAAGGTCGAAAGTTAAACGGCAATTTTCTGTGTTTGGCGGAAATTTTAGGGTGATCTATGAACTTGAACGACTTTCACGTACTTTTTGTTTGTTGAGTACATGTTGTTTTTGTTACTTATCTATGATAATACTTAAAAATAATGAATAAAAAACCCAGCGACGGAAATTAAATAAGTGATATTTGTAAAATGTAGAGATTTTTGTGTATAAGATAAATTGATAGGCAAAGAAGAAAAATTAACGAAGAGGTACGTAGAAGTCTTTTAAAATATGTTTCGAATATGGCCAGAATTTACTTTTAGCAATGATAATGGAATTTGTGATACTTAAAATAAGACATGACTTCTATTTCCTTTATGTAAAAGAACCATTTTATCGAAAAGAAACACTGTTATTGTGATGTGGTGAGAGAAGAAGTGGTTTGTTTTAATAATTACTGAAATATCGATAGTGAATATAGAAATATATTGTGAAGTGTTATAATTTTCATGTTTTTCTCACAATATTTATTATATCTCCAAATTTGAATTGCGAAAAATAATGTTAATAGAAATATTTGTTGATACATGGTATACCGTATTTTTGTAATAAAGATTCTATCCTACATAAGTGGTTTCATCTATTCGCATAAAATCGCATTTTATATATTAAACTAGCCAAGTTTTTGGTATTTACCAGTTTCTGGTTTCATTATGATCATCGACTTAACCATGGCATAATTTATAATCTAGCTAAGTTAATATAGATTCAAGTTTATATTACGAAATATTAAAAATTGAACCCCTTATAATATTATAAACGACTGCTAAAACATTTCAGTCATGATTTCGTGACGAATATAAAACAATAAGAATTATATGTTTATGCGGACTTTTAATTTAGGATTATATTATCTCCTTTCTTCTTCTTTCTTTCTGTACTGTCCACTTACTCTACTTTCCATTTATTTCCTCCCTCTTACTCTGCTGTCCAATATTATCTTAGTACTTTAAAAATTCACTGTGTACCGCGTTTGTAACACACTATTTATTGTGTATCCTCCAATAGATTACATATGTAGGTATATAAAAATGGAAAAATTATTTTTAATATTATATAATACGATTTACATACCATTTGATTTCTACATTTTTATTCGCACAAATATAAATTTGTACATTGTAATTACGATGGTATACAATGTGGATTTGACCGTTAGACATTAATTGAAGCCTCATACACCCGATGGTGTTTCTCAACCGTATACCAAAAATCAATTGACAAAATGCAGTACTTTAGTCATCAGAATAGTTTTAATTAGTTTATAATTTCAAACACAATGTCTTTTCATTTAAAATTTGCCATGCCAATATATGTTGCCATATCGACACTTCACATGAAGTTATTTTATTTCTTAATTACAGGCAAATAGTAAACAGTAATATTTATTATGCCTGTGTCGTAAGAGTTGTAATACGATACGAGTCCCCTGTGAAAGCAAAAAGGTTGTTTCGATTTATTATTTTGAATACAGCTCGAATTGTGAATTTTTAATTGTAACTAATTTTATTTGATTCGATCGCAACCACACCCCTAGCAAAAGTAACATTAACATTATACATGGTGTTAACATTTTCTTTATATTAAAATAACATTTTATTTGCACAATCTTTTTTTCCTTTGGCATAAATTTTTAATTTACTATTTTAAAATATTTATGACAACTGTTATCGACTGAATTTTCATTTAATGTCGACCAGTCAAATCCACATGATATAACAAAACCGTCTAGTATCTCCGGGTATGTTAAATGAATTCGTAGACATGTCGACCCCTGACTTAATCACTGTCATTTATTAAAATTTAATTAAATTTGTTAATTCTTATTTATAATTTCGATATAGAAACTAATTTCTTTCTTTATAATTCGAACTAATATATTACGATTAAAAATGGTAAAATTAAATTAAATGAACTGCATGTTTTCGCTGACTTTAATTTTACGGCGCACTCACGGATAACGGTTAAATGTAGCTGGGTTTTACATTACATATGTAGCTTGTGTCCAGGGGTTTAACACAGAGCACTTGCAAAACGGCAATCGGCAGGAGTGATCATCCATTTGCAGTACTACTGACTAGTGCGAAATATGTTACGTGCAATGGACTTCAAAGGTAACGCGTATTGCATGGCTTTGTGTGGTGAGATTAACAGTTTGTATTTTAAAGAATTGTTCATGGACCTAAATATATTTATTAATAATTCAAGTTATTTCATAATCATTTTACTAGTATGCACTGACGTGATTTATTCTACCTCTTATTTTTTTCTACTTCTGATTTAAAAGCTATCGGAATTCGAGTACTTAATGTAAATGGTCATATTTACAATTTGTTTAAATATTTTGGTTATTTTTTACGAAATATATTTAAATTAATTCTTTATAATGTGGTAAAATTCTATGAAAGCACCTAACATTTTTATATTTCAAATAACAGCCCTAGGTAATAGATGTGTTACAAATTTATTATATATGTTATTGTCACAAATTTATTGGAAATTGGATCATCAGTCTAATATGGAAGTTAAATTTTTAAATAAAAGTAAGTAAAGTCTTTAAATACAAATTAAAGAACATAATTTTTTTCTATCTTCATTTTCTTAAAAGCGACTACTTTGATACGAAAATGGACTATTTAATTTTTTTTAATCGCAAACATATAAATGTATTTTAGTTTCCATTGCTCTTTGTATCGTATGCAATAAAAGTAATGTATTTTTTGATATTTTTGGTATTAATTTAAAATAAAAACTTTCTTTTCACATTTTGCAGTACCATTGATCTATTTTATGAATTTATTTCAAAACTTAATTTTTTTTTGTAGATAAAATTCAATTTGAAATTTATTGCACGCACAAAAGTTGAAAATTGCATCGCCAGAAAACTGTTTTCTTTCTGCAATCTGCAAATCAACCACTGACTTTTACGAGGCAAATCCTAAGATCCTAGCTTTACTTTACGTTAGTCAATTTCACTAGATATTGTACTGTGTATTCTATGAAATAATTTAGAATCCTTTACTGAAGAAAGTGGTATATGTTATATTAGCTTACAGTGTATTTTTATGTACCGTAGTAAACTTTATAAGCAGAAATATATCTTGAAAACATTATAATTTTGACTCATTACAGCGTTAAACATATATATATAACAATACACAGAAACAGAAACATCAAAGTTAATATATATGAGACAAAAACGTTGGGGGAGAGATAATATAATTAATAAATCGTGCCTGAGATCAACGCAATGGGTTTTAATTTGAAGTAAAGCGAGAAGCAACTTACGAAGAGAAACATTCGTAATATAAATGGGGAAAAATTGGTCTCTCTGGATTAAATGTCTCAAAAAACAACTTTTCACACTATAATTTTAAGTTTGGGGTTTTTTAAAAGATAAACTCTACCATGTAACCTAAAGAATTTCTTCCATTATGACCTCTAAAAATTGATCTTTTTCTACCTGTACTACTTTTCAAGCCATGCTTGTCAATTGCCTTGCTGTGCCTTGCCTTTTTTCTTTACCTATTTCAAGCCGCTAGCTACTGCCTTCGTAGGTGGCGGTGAAACTGTTGAAAGCATTGGCGGACTAACGGACGTTGCCGAAACTCTTTTTCTACCACCATTTGCAACAATTAGCTATCAAGTAACGACATTTTCCACAGAAGTGTCGTTTATTTTAATAATAAATAAATGGCAGAGAAAACTTTTAAAGTGCTTGTAGTCGATTTGAGACAAAATGCTTTTCTTCCATGAAATAAAACTACAAGTATACTGTGCAGAGAGGCCTCTTACCATTTAAATAAAAAATTTATAGTAAAATAAAAAACCAAAAAAATAGGAACGTCTGTAAAAAATAAACAAAAAGTAATTAGGAAAAAGCCTATAAGAAAGTAAGAAAACTCATACTATCAAACTTTTGTACATATTTGGCACTTGTAAACTTCTAACGATACGAATTATCGTTACAAGATATGTCCTCTTACGGTACAGCCAAATACTGGTTCCAAAGATTCAAAGAAGGGAATTTTAACCTGTCCGATAAATCTCATCCAAAATGGCCTCCTACAATGAATTTAGAAAAATATATTAGGCATAACAGTTATATATTTTTATGCGGAGAAATCAAAATATTTAAATAGGCACGGTAATTTTAAGCCTGTTAATTATTTAAAAGGAATTTTATAACTTTGGCACCTTACAACCCCTGTACACAAAATTTTTAAGTTTTTACGTTTAGTGAATAAAATCAATTGTTTATTATATAAGTACCGTCGGTATAAAACACTTGTTGGCGACAAGTGTAGTAGAGCTAAATTTGCGTCCTTGTAGAGATCTTTGGGTCTTTGACAGGAAAACCAGTGAAGTTCGATTTTGATGTGACTATGGTTTTTCAATTTTCTATTACATAAATTATTAGATAAAGAGCGCAATAAATGGTAATTAGATGGCAAAAAATCTGGAGAGTACGGTGAATGAAGTAGCATACTCCATCCAAGTGAAAGTAGTTTTTCACGCTTTACTTTTGCAACACAGAGTCAAGCTTTGTCATATACGAAATTACTTTGCTTTGATTTCAAGAAGTTTAGCGGTGAATTTCCTCAATTTTATACAATAAAGCCTAATTGTTATCTTATTGTTAGCTTGAAAGAGTTTCCAATGAATGACTCCGTATTTACTTCATCACGAACTCAAAATTACCTTTTGCAGAATATTATATTTTGGTCTTGATACGTCTTTTCCTCCAGCTCTTAGCCACCGGCGTTTACACTAAAAATTAACATAAGCCACCCACTTTTCATCTTCTGTAACCAGATACTTTAGCTTCTCGTTGATACAATGGGAACCCAGTAGCTCCTTGCACAATTTAGCTCTCTTTTGAAATTTAAAAAGTGTTAGCTCATGTGGTAACCAAACGCATTATTCCAAATTCTTTCTCAAAGCATGAATTTGTCTTTTCATTACAGTCTAAGAGAATAAAAATAGGTCTGCCAAACAACGCTAACCTAATGTAGGATCTGTTTCAGTAAGGCTTTTAAATTTTTTCCTAAGTTCTGAATATGCATTGGCTCGCCGTGCATCCATTCGCGGCTATCTTGAATTAAATGTATGAATAGCTACTTGTTACACGTTCAGAATTATCTCCTTATTATAAAAGTCGGGGCGACGCTTTAACACCAGCAGCTCTTTTTCGTGCGTTATAAACGTAGAATAAGGAACCATTACGAGTTGTAAGTTTAGGTACCTTAAATTTTATTTGATTCAGTAATGATGGACTACCGTAGTTAATGTGACATATGTTGTAAAGGACCATGACTCTAACGATGAAAGCCAAAGAACCATAGCTCTAATGATGAACGCCTTTGACTGAAATTGTTAAATTTACAAGCATATTCATAGAGCAAAGCACTGAAAGTTATTTTAAAAATGTCGGCACGATAACGTAAAGATCTTTTTATTTTATATTGTTTCAAAACTTTTAAAATCAATGGAATGTAGAAGATTCCAGGAGATGAGGGCCCAGATTATTGTGTAAACTAAGGTGCATTTCAAACGTTTTGAAAATCTTACTTTTCCTTAATGAAAACCCAAACATTCCATAGACCATGATTGTATTTCACCTAAACTGAAAATTAAAATGCAATTCGTTGTAAAATATAACACCATCCAGCCAATTCCATATATCTTTGATGTGAATGGACTCGATACAGACTTGATATTATTATGTACAATGAGAATTATTTACTGTATTTCATATAATTGTCTCAAGAATAAGAAAAACCTTTATGAATATAAAGGTTTTTCTTATTCTTCCCCTTTGTCCCATGTTCAATAAAAGTAAGATAGTAGCAAAATAATCGAGTGCAGTCATGTAATATAGCGCTGCCGCAAACTAGGAAATTTCCAATTTACAAAAATTGATATGATAAAATTAAAATTATAAATGAAAAAAAAACTGTGACGACAAAATACATGTGAAAAAAAGAAAGAAAATAAAATGTGGTCCACAGAAAAAATAAAATAAGAATATATTGCAATCAAAATTAATTTTTCTTGAATACATTCCAACAAATTACAAAGTTCAAATTATAATATATCCTTTGTACCTACAAACCTATTTAAAAAATATTTTTTCTCTTGTAATTCATCAATCATATTATTAACCAAAACACACATAGTTCTAAAGTAAAAATATAAGTATATGTAAATTAATAAATATTGACCAGTATAAAAAAATATTTTTATACCGTCCTGCCTAACCTATGTATACATTTATAAGCCTAATCTAACATTTAAAGACCTATATATACCTAACTTATAAGTGAATTTAATATCTATAGAAAAACAAAACAAAATACGTCAGTACAAAATTTTAGGTAATTTTCTCTTAGTTGTGATTTTCAAAATGTAGAAATCAATAATGGAAACATTAGTTTGGGTCCGTGAACTGCAGTTTAATGCACATTTTATTTTAGAAATTCCAAGGACAACTATTAGACAAGAAATTTTTTACAAATTGTATAAAGAACATTTTTATTTAGATACATGCCTTTTTGTATGAATCACTTAGTTTCAACATCAAAGAAATATCTTTATTCACTGGTTCTAAATGTGGTTTCAACCGTAATATTTATCTCAGATTCTATTTCATTGAATTTCAAATAAATTAGGAACACCATTTTAATGTAAATATTTCAGTTATATTTTTTACTTAAACTGCAAAGTAAGGACTTTCAATAAGTGTATGTCGAAGAGAAATGAAATAAGGTGAAAGAAAATAATCTTTTTAAATAGCAAGGAAGCAAAATATTTGGTTAGGATTAGTTTGTCTTATAGTTTTTTTTCTGAAGAGCAATATAAAAAATGTCCTAATTTAATATTGTCAGAAGATTTGTGATCCGACTTGGCTTGGCTCGGCTGCTCTTAATATATTTACTCTCTAAAGTTCCAAATAAATATCTTAAAATGGCTTGATTTTTCTGATTGTACATCCATGTGAATATGATAATTTTATAAATGTTATGAGAAGTGAAACAAACGGGATAACTAAAAGTGGTTATTGGGGTTAACCCCGAAACATTTATACATTTACTACAACTAGGTATGTAATTCTTACTGTCGCACACAAATCACATATGTCAATATTTTAATAAAATTATTGTATCTTTGAATATAACTGATTATTCAATTTAATGTAAGCTAACTATTCAATTTCATATTTATGTTTTGCCCATGCATACTGCATTAGCTTAAATGATGGCCGTAAATTTCCATATCAGTGTTGACTTTTATGCCACATTCATAAATTTATAGATATGAAGTGTAATAAAATCTGTCGTGTAATTTGTATATCAATGTGTTCGTAGACGCGTAGAGATCGTGCTACGCTATCGTAATCAAGCTCGACGTAACGTCGACTAATATTTATTGTGGTAGTGTGAGATGATGCAGATATCGTCAAACGGGGACCTTGCGACGTGTTTGGGAAATATTTTATGATTTATATTTTAGCTTACATTAAAAGAAAATATCGTAGGCTTCAACGAGCTGCTTCATTTGTTTAAGGGTGTATTTAATTAAAAAATAAAATGTAATATTACACACCAATAGATGAGAGAACTAGTATATCAAATCTTGTCATTGTTCACAAATTGTATTATTTGTCATGTATTTCTAAACTTTGGAATCTGCATGTTTTTCAAAGATAGAAAAACGCTTAAAATTGTTGATTAAGACGAGATACGTCTCCACCAAAAATGTGCGAGGGGGAAGCCGCGGTCAAAAGATAGATAATTGTAGAGTACACACGCACGAACGCAGGCATCTACACATAAGGACATATATGCATACATATTTACGTGTGTATATTTTAATGTATGTCTAATTATAAAATGCTTAATTAAAGCGCGAGTAGTAAAGTTATATTTTTTTAGATATTAATATAACGAATGATACGCTGGATGTACAAAATAAAAAAAAAGCATTTAGAAAGTTTTAATTGGCGCTCAAAAATTTCCATGTAAATTTTGTTTAATATTAATTATTGCGATATATCAACAAAATACACAAACACATGCCCTATGAAATTTACAACGTGATATATCCTAGGACACTCTGATACAAAACTAATATATGGTAACCTCATTTTATGAAATCGCTTTAGTCATTATGCTGTATGTGGGAAAAAACTAACTCACATATGTACATGCAAAATTCATAAACTAGAAATACTTTGGATCCAGCGAAATCTAAGAATATTTCATTTTTGAAATCACTGTAGTAGTTTAGTTTGTGGGAGGAAACTAACATACAAACTAAAATCCAAATATAGCCTTGTTATGATAGCATTGTGAAATTAAATACACTCCTCTATCGTAGTCGGGTAAAAAGTATATGTTTTCAACATCGCTAATATTATCTCAACAAAATTCTTGAGTAAATAGTTTGGGATTCTTCCTAATTATTGGTACACATCACAAAAAACGAAAAACAAAAAAACATTTCGTGGCATTGCTTCATTAGTACCCCTAAAATTTCGAAATTAATTTTTTTGTGTTTTAATATTCTCTATCACTGAACCGAATTTTTGTTTCTACGTAAAATGTTTTCTGAAACAAGTGTGATATGCGACAAATGGGAGGGATACGCGAGTAATATTATAAGTTTTCGTTTTTTTTTGTAATACAAAATGCAATCCAACAGCATTATTTTTTATTTTAATCCATTCTTTTATGAAAAATGTAGGAAAGAAAATAATTCGTGAAAAATATGCAACGTATATTTTTTATATACACTTTCATATTCAAAAAGTAAGAAAACCGCAAATGTGTCTATTTTTAAGTGAAAGTGATTGATAGGCTTATTTCCTCATTTTAAAATTATTACACGGTTCTTGAACATTTTTTAAGGTTTAGTAAAAATACAACAATAAACTCGTCAGAATAAGACACCTCAATTAAAATTTTATTTTTCAAAACTAATCGAGCAATAAAATAAAATAAAAGAACGTATAAACACTTAGATTTAATGAAACTTTTAACAATAAAAAAACCCAATAAGAAAATATTTTACGTTAGGTATTACAGAATTGTTTTTGTTATCATTATTCAAACAAAAAACTTAATGTGGAATAATGTATAAAATATAAAGTGAGCTTTAATTTAGCTACTGTGGAAATGGACTAAAATTTCATTGATAATAATAAACCCTACGAGGGCGGCGATAAATTTTATGATGCTAGATATAAGTTTTATGAAAAATTCCCAATATTTTTACGCCCGTTAAAGTTATAATTTACAATATCCTTACATGGTAAAAAATAATAATAATATTTCTAAGTAGTTTAATGGAGATGCTACGTCCCCTTAAGGGTTAGCATTTTTGTAAATACCAAATGTTTGGAAAACCGTCCTAGCACGAGTTCTCGTTGTACGAGTTTACAAGTTTATTGCTAAGGTGGTTACCTAATTTTGTTACTCTTTTTTTCCTATGTGGGAAAAAGAACTATAGTGACCAATATATTCATTAATACTTAAACCGAACATTAAATTAAATTTGAATATTTGGTGAACTGGAATGATACGAAGAGACGATACAATTAAATGAAGTAGTAACATAAAAAACAAATATATTTTTTTATTAAGGGAAATATGAATGGCTTAAATATATGTGTTTGCACAACACACACTCATGCACGCACGTATGCACGTATGCACTTGTGCACGCACGCACACAATCACACACACACACACACACACACAAATCAAAAAACGCACAGTATGTACTGCTTCATAAAAACTGTAGCTATTATTTACATATAAAGAAGAATAAATTTATGAAATGAAAACCTAACGCGGCATCACTTTGATACGGTTCAAAATTAATAAATGTGGAAAATTGCAAAATTCATCATTTTGGTAAATTTATATTCATTCACAATTTAATATAACTTTCATACGTACTTCTCAAATCTTCTCATTATAAAAATTTAATTGAAGGAAACATCTTCTAATTGGCAATTGCAACTGAGAAACAAATATTAAAAAACACTTGCTGTCCAACAGTGGTTTTGAATATTAACCCAAGAAAATAAAAAGGAAAATGTTTCACAAATTCCTTTCCACAACCTAGTCCTATGTACGGTAGATATTTTTTAATTTAGTATGTCATATGTCACCTTGTTTGCGTCGCGATTCATCGAACAGTGCCCTTCGGCAGGTGTTTATAGGTTGAACCGTATATTTTCCTACAAGATTTCAGGAAAAAAATAGTTTTTCAAGGCGTAAGTTTACGACCCTCGTTTGCATGATAAGTGGAGGTTTCATCTATATTTTTTCATGAAAAATCGAGGAACTCGCTATACTGAATTTATTTAGCTAAAACGATGATTTGTAAATAATAGCCGCTTTAAAACTCTCACTCGATTTTAAATTATATGTATTTATTATTTTTTTATTGCATGATTGCAAAAAAACTTAATGAACATAAGGAATACCATTTCAAAAATTTTCATTATTAACTTAAATTCAAGCAAAAAGTAAACCCGAATTATAGCTTCATTGAAAAATTAGCATTTTGCATATAGAGACGATTATTATAAAAGTTAAATTGTGATGGATATAACAGAATAGAACATAAAAAACTACAGCAAACAATCTTTAAATGAAAGTCTTCAAAACATTTATGAAAGATAAATTCCGAGTATCAAGAACCGATTGGTTTAATATTTGTAATTTTTGTAGGATAAGTTAGTGAATCTGCTTTTTGAACAAATCCTTTGAAACGACTTTTTGATTAAAATTGACTGTGTGGATCGTTAGCAAGTATACGTGTTGAGTTTATCCATCATTTGAGTCACTACTTTTATTGAAAAATATATAATGACTTAACGATCCACAATGACGATAAGCTTATTATAAAAATATTTAAGGAAGTCTAACATTTAAAAAACACATATCTCTATAGTGAAACGAAAATAAGAATTTTTAACAAAAGTGAACTTTACTTCCAGTTGGCTAAAGTGTTGGCGGGACTAGAGAACAGATGGTACTGCGTAAATGGTGAAAAATGGCACTAATGTGCGTTCCAAAGTTATTTAAGCAACATGGTAAGAATGGATTTCTGTAAAATGGCGTCTACCCGCTTCTCTGATTATTACGAAAATATTAGCAATGTTATATTTATTGATTTTGGAAAAAAACTGATACTTGGAGTGATACAATATATATATATATATATATATATATATATATATATATGTAGGTTTGTGTGTGTGTGTAATGAAATAAACCATATAAAATTTTTTCCAAAATTATTTTATTGTAATATTTTAATGGCATATAAAATTTTATTTATTTTTCAATTTTTTGTTTAAAATGAAAC
This sequence comes from Druceiella hillmani, assembly GCA_039881145.1. Taxonomy (NCBI): domain Eukaryota; kingdom Metazoa; phylum Arthropoda; class Insecta; order Lepidoptera; family Hepialidae; genus Druceiella; species Druceiella hillmani. The sequence continues at coordinate 5,925,523 of JAYKKI010000021.1, read as the reverse complement.
GGAAAATTTGTTTTTCAATATTTGTTTACTTAATATTATTTCATATATTAAGTAGGTAACTAATGTATGCAGTAAAATGGGGACAAACTAGGAGCATAAAATCGTTCACACATATTTAGCTACAGCAAGCTTATACTAACGTGTCATGAAAATTAATGAAATAAAATCTGTATTGTGACATATTATCAAGTATTACACTACATTATTTAGCGACGTTATTAAGTTTAGTAGCTGTCTAACTAACAATCAAATTCTGAAAACTATTTTACGGTTAAAGTGTGTCTAACTACACTTTCCATTAAACGATCGAGTTCAAATTTTAAATATGACTGAAGTTCCCATGTCAAAATATATAAATTAATACAGATGAGTTCCTTAGATTTAGCTGAAATTCGGTTTTTAATTGATGACATACTTCAATCATATGACGCCCACGATTTCGATGTACAAAGTAAATTATCAAACTACCAAGTTAAAATATGAGTTCCCTTTATGTCAGTTCTTCGTTAGTTTTTTTTAACATATTTTTAGCTAGATGAACATAATATGCACTTTTGATTTATATAGCCTATTAACATGCTAATATTAATAGTTAAACAGTTCGAAATTTATTTTATATTTAATGCAAGATTGTTAAAAAAATAAAATCGTTAAAATAAATTCATTAAAAACTTTTGTAAGTTTGTCTTAATTTTATTGAGAATTAAATTTTATTGAGAATTTTTTGATTAAAAAGAAAAATACAACGAAAATAAAGCGGAAAGTAAGGAGAAAGAGAGGACCACCTAAGAAACAGTAGATGTTATACCATGTATATTTGTGAATATACACAAAATTAAGTAATGAAAATGACACATTAAATAAATTGTATTCTTTCAACACGGTCTGTACATAACGTCTTTGTCAATAGGTAGACAAAATAAACAAGATAATGAAATTATTCTATTTTTTTTATTAATTAATTATTAAATTAAAAGTTAGAATTATTAAACCTATGAATACTGAAACATAAATTGAAAGATATTTCTAAACGTCATCTGATTGCGTCCATGATTTAATTACCATACATGTCAGAAATTTAATAACTAACAATATTAAGGCAACAAAATACGTTAAGTATAGACTTAAATTATAAAACTAAATTATGAAACTAAAATTTATAACTTATATAAATAGCTTTATTAATTAGCGTGTTATGTCCTTGTAATATATCGTCTTCCTATTTCCCATTCGCTTTTCAAGGCTCCGTGAAACCTTGTTTATCAGCTGACCCGGAAATTTCCACATGCGACGCTAAGATGAGAAATGTTTTTTTTCTCAGCATCCACACAAGCGTAATGAAAAAAAACTCATTTGCATTTTGATTAAATATGCTTGATTAAACGTGAGGTCAGGTTACAGGGACATATGATCTTTTGTCTATCGTTTGTCTGCAATGGTGTATTGTGAGATCATGCACTATTATTGAACGATGTTGACATAATCTCATTTTTCAATATTGAAATTTGGTATTAAATTCACATTCCTTAGTATTCCTTAAACTCTTTCATAACCAAGTAAGCGATGGCTGAATTTGAAAGAAAAAGTGAGCTATTATTTTTCTCAATGATTCCATCAAACGTAACGATGCGTGGAGTACCAAGGAAAGCATTTTAAAAAATATTAAATACTTGTTGGTTAATTTAATTTTTGATATACAAAAAGCATTCTGTGTTACTCTTTGTAATTAATCAAAATTTAGGCGATATTTTTTGACGCAATGCTATATTTAATTAAACAACAATTGGTACAATAAAATTAGAAGCAAAATATATAGTAATTAAAAAAATTACTAAAATTAACATTATTGTCTCAAAATGTTCGAGAAAAATATGTGAGTAAAGAATTTTACACTACTATCCTCAACCATATTACTTTATTTTGTTTTGGGGTGTTTTATGTATACGCCACCGTTCAAAATGAAAAATAAGATTGAATTTTTAGATTTTTATATTTAATGAATTCTAACTACTGATTTATAATATCGATAAGTTTAATTCATCGAATATGAAATCATATACTCTTTTACAACTGAATGCTTCTTATTATATTAAGTGAACGGATAAACGAGCAAACTTTATCATATTTATATCCAAATAATTTAATAATAAATTATTATGGCGTAATTATATCCCTGGGGTAATGATCCTTTAATAAAATGGAGAAAACGATTAAAGTAAAATTTGATGTTCATAACGGGAATCATCAATATATATATATATATATATATATATATATATATATATATATATATATATATATATATATATATAATTATAATTTAGTTTCAATATAGTATTCAAGTTACAATTAAAATAGCCCACCTGGAACATTTACTAATAGCCCACCTAAAGAAATTGTAATACAACGAAACCTAGGTCGGGGTAAAGAACTTAAAGGAAGTAGAAATATTATTACATCACGTAGTTTCATTTAATTGTGAATAATGATTGTTTACGAAATTAACGCCAAATATATTCAATATAATTAAAAGTTAAGGATAAAACGTAATTGGCGTAAATGTAATAATTAGAAAATGAAAACAATAATCCATAAAGGGTCCTGATTATACGTTTGCCTCCGTGCATTCGTGACACGAAGTCGGTTCTTCTGACCTGTCTTGAATTTAATGTGCAAACTTGCAAGAAGATCGAGAGAAATCATCTCCTCATTATAAAGATCAGACATAAGTCGAAATGGTGCTATAAATGATGGTATTTTCGCACTGTATGATTGTGGAATAAGCAACTATTTGTAGTTGCTGGTTCAGGTGTGGTAATTTTTATTTAATTCAGTAAAAATAACCAATTGTAGTTATTTTGCGAGATGTTAAAATTAACCATTAGCCTTACCGATGAATGCATGCGATTAGTTCGTTCTTACATTTATCATTGTCTGAGCAATTATAAAATTGTTTAGTACCAACGGTACCATAAAATAAAACTCTTCTATATTTTTCAACAGGGTTACAATAAGTAGAGTGTTGAGATGTCAAAACAAACAAAGGCTTTTCCAGTTGCAATGCTACAAGATTGTTGTATCAAATAATACGTAATTTAATGTTTTAAAAAATCATACTTGTTCGTAATACAACTCAATCTATAGTTCAATCATTTCATAAACCTTGGTTAGCATTCACTTATTACAAATATAATAATATAATCTATTGTCGAATAAAATAGCATTCATCTCGCCCCATTTTCAGTGGGAATTGTTTACTGTACTGCATTTCAATTTCGAAGTTTACCCAATATTAAGGAAAACCCTTAATATCCCCTTGCATCCCATGTTAAATGGAATTAAGGCTGTAGTAAAATAATCGAGCGTAATATCAGTATAAGTTTCTAATTTAGCGCGTGAGCGGACAAAGTTTCGAAGTATATGTAAATTTAAAATAAAATTAAAACTTTTAAAATACTTAGGATGATAAAACATATCTGACAGGAAATATTTAATGCAGTTGTATAAAATGTGTAAAGTAATTAAACGCATCTGAAAGGTACTTTTCTTGAATACAAGATCACATTATCATTATTTGCAAAGTATTACAAAAATGACGTGATCATTATTTATTTACCAACAATAATTCTTTTTGCTGACAATTTACCATTCACGTGATAACCATAAGGTAAATAGTTTTAAAGTAAACATTTAATATACCCAATAATTACTGTCACGCATAAATACATCGAATATTTGTTTAACATCGTGCGTATAGAATCATTATCAAGTAATCATGTAAATTTGAACATTCTAACAATTCTAAACAATTTTAATATTTTTATATTTTTAAACACCGATGGAAAAATGTTGTCAATTCAATAATATTTGAAATTAAATTTTGTAACGGTGGTCATAAAAAATTTTGAACATCTTATAAAGAACATCTCTATTTGTGATAAATAATTTATTTTTAACATCAAAGTAGTATTCATTGAACTCAACATTTGAACTTTAACATCGACCATAAAATTCATTTCAGGATTTATTTCAATGAATTTCAAAAAAAGTAAACTCCTTTTCAAAGTAAATAGTCTAGTATTTCATTTCTTTTGTTTATTTAATACTGCAATGCAATGATAGTGAATAAGCGCGTATCGATATCAAAGAAAATTTAAGAAAAATGAAGGAAAAGCATTTTTTTACAAAGCTACGCATCCGGTTATTTTTTAAATTTTCTTTTACTGTTATTTGTGTGAAAATGTTATCAGTATTTTATTTTTGAAAGTTTAAACAAACGTAGAAGCTTTAATGATAATAAGTTTTCTACGAAATAAAAATAAAGTTTTATGTAATTTAGCGATATTTCAGATTATGATTTTATTATCGGCAGCTTTATGTTTAAATAATGATAAAAATACATTTCCTTCAAATAGTAACGGACCCTCTTATAACACATCTTGTAAAAAAACTTAGCTTATCTAACATCCTAATTAATGTAATAAATACTAAAGTGAGTTTGTTCATTAACTTAATCAAACCGTCTTCTATTATTCCACCAATTGCTATAAAATTTGGCATACGTTTTTATTTTGGCAAGATTTATTGTAAAATAACGTAAATAAAAACATAACTTTTTAATTTTAATAAAAAATTACCTCGTAATACATAAACATAACAACCTGTATGAATATATTCTGGGAACTCTATCCATAATTGTATAACAATAAAAATCAGACAACACAATATATGTATGTTTTGCAGATCATTTTTTTTTATGTTACGCCTTTGTAGCGTATCGGACTGGTTTTTAAAGAAGAATTTGAGCAACAACATTATCTACTAGTTGATTAACGATTCGACCTGGCTTCGAACGGGTACTATTATTTTTTCTGTGCTTTGTTTATAATAATCAAGAAACAGACTGGTTAAATCTAAACTATTTGTCGGTATAAATTAAACGCATAAAACAAAAAATGATCATACAAGATCATCGTCGACTGGAGTGACGGACTTTATTCCATAATTGGTGTTGATGACAATTCCGAAGCAACCGGTTTGTCTATTTCGCAAAAGATGGTTTTTAAATATCCTTGACAAACATTTATTTAACAGCTCATTTTTAAAATATGGATTTATGATTTAATATATTCTTCAAAATAACTACTGGGAATTAATACGTAACACATTCACTGACATGTAATAATGTCAACAGACTATTTCAAATATTCGTTGTTCAATTTAAGCTAGTGTCAAGAACCTCACGGTATTATAATCCGAAATTACTTCAAATTTTCCAATTCCTTTATTGATTTTAGATAATAAAACATAATTGACACAAGTGGTAGCATTTTGTTTTTCTTCAGTACATATAAAAACTACAGTGTAACTAGAACGATGTCCAAATAAACTGAATTATTCTTGGAGGTTTCTGTATTCGGTAATTTTTTTGGGTATTTTTTTACTTGCTTCGCTTTTACCTTTCACTGCCAATCTCTAATCGTTCTCCCATTTCTGCTACGAAAGGCAAACTGGTTAATTTTTTTCACACGTTACGTTTCAAAACGTTATATATATATATATATATATATATATATATATATATATATATATATATATATATATATAGGGCCCTGCCAAGCAGTTTCTTAAAACAAATTTTGTGTTTACAAAATCAAGTATTTTAGTATCCGACTAGACGCATTTTTCTGTACTATAATTATAACATTTTAATAGTAAATATACTTCTGACCGAACTTGACAATAGGACGTCTTCATTTGTGAAAGATTAAAATAGATTAGGTAATAGAAATAAAAGTGGAAATAATACTACATCATTTAGTTTCATTTAATTGTGAACAAAATAAAATTAATCGACAAATTAAAGAAATTGTATCAAAAAATCAGGTTAAGATACAATGAAAATATTCACCGAAACAATAACGCGGATATCCCGTCGATTTCATGGTTGGATGAGTCTCGAGAACTGAAAAACCTACGGTTTACACCAGCATTTGCATTGAAGCTAAATTATTCCTGGTAGCATATTATAATGCTACATAAAATTTCATTGTACTATTCATTGACTAATGGCATACAAAGGAAAGAGAAAAATGAGTAGAATTAGTATTACGAATGATTCGTACGGACTTAAATATAGATAAATATTTAGAGTCCGTAGTAATTCAATTAAACTATTTATAACCCATATTTTCCATTATAGACATATATTGCTTTATATATTTTTATAGCATATGACCAACGGACGGACACCATAATATTTCCATTAATGTTTCACTTTCATAATTTTGCCATGGAACACTAAAAACAAATTTCGACTACCATCCATTTGCCTTATTTGTCTCTCTAAACTTTAAAAAATTTCGAGTTTTATTATGCTTTATTACTGTGTCAAGTTACTATGTCAGACAGTTTCTGAGGAAAACGGCTGTGACGTACGGATGGTGGGACGAACTAGTAAGCGATCCCATAAGCGATTACGGACCCTAAATAGTAACATTGTTTTTAAATTTTATCTGTAATCCTGAAAAATATGTTTATTCATCCTTAAGCCTTTTATTTACGTAATACTTAACATTATTTTATGTTCTACATTATGCTTTAAGGTAGTTATATTTTAAGGACCTCTTGACAAATGTAGGCCTCCTCCATCTAGCTCCGGCTTTTCATCGCTTACAGTGCTGGTAGGCGCATAAGCTGTAAGATATCTATTGTGTTCATTTTCAGACTTAATATGCAAACTCATTTTGATATTGGAATGAAGTTTTCTATGCTCAAGTTGTTATTTCAATAGAAGTTCCATGCCGTGGAAGCCTTTGGTTTCACCATAGTACTTAGCTAGATAGATACGAAAATCATCAAATTTATAATTAGAATATATTGTGTGGTCATTCATAAATATTCATTGTTAAACACTTAGAACAAAACTTTCATGTGTGATATTATTTATAATAATAACGAATGAGATAATCCATCTCAAATTAGTTCAATATTAGTTCATAATTACCTAATCAACCGCTGTAAACCAACCTTAAACTGAAGATCATCTTTCGCTGTAATGTAGCTTTATCAATTTTAATTAAGGATATTCCACAAAAATGCGAACGCGGCTTCTCATATGCACGTATGGGGTTGTAAACCTGCTGTGGCATGTGTAAACTTCCAAGTCAGTCTATTAACGCTATCTGACATTGCCCACCAAGAGAGGATCGGGATGAATGAAGGTGATTGGGATGATGATGAAGTAAATCATTATTTTAGCAAGTCCATGGCAGACGTGTTATGATGCGATAGTGTGATTTAATTGTAATATTGGATAATCAAACCACATACGCAACCAGCTGACGTACAAAGTTATCATAAACTTTACTGTTTAAATATTCGTCGCTTTATTAATGTAAAGTTTAGTAATTTTATTGATTTATTAACAAAGTAGATTATTTTATGACGATGTTCTTACGTAATGCTACGTTAATGTTTAGTCACAAAGGTAAATAAATTATCTACGCGTTACGTGAAAAGAATATTAGTAACTTTATTTATCATTCAAAGTAATTCGTATTATTTTTTAATATTCGTACACATTTGGGTCTCTCCCGGGATATTGTTTTGTTGTTTTTGTATCGTGTTATATTTTTTATTTCTTTGACACACACACACAAATTAAATAAAATGATTTTTCCTCCATGAAAATCTTTTCCTATGTAAAAAAATACTTTCTAATTATTTTTTTAAAACATTCTGATTTGTTAGTTTAAAATTATTTTGTTTTTATAATAATACAATAAACTAGGCAATGACTATACAAGCAATAAGAGAACAATGCCATAAATTATATAATTTAATGGGTATATTAATGTCTATTTAAGGTCAACCTGCCTACAGAGTAAGTAATATTTAATCCAATAACACACATAAAGGTAATACTATACTTAACACCATAATAGTAACTTTAAGTTCGTAGATTACCAGTGAATACATAGATTACTTGAATGAAAACAAAAAAAATTAAAACATTTTCAAAAAGTCAACAGGAGTACCCTAAGGAACAGAGCTAGGTACCAGGTATATGAATATATTCGTCTCAATTCAGTACCTTACTAAAATATCTACCTAAGTACGGGGTAAAATCCTATTTAATTTTAAAAATCAGTGAAATGATTTTAGACTGGGGAAATATTCAATTAACATTACATATTGGTACCAATACTTTACTTTTCTAGCACGTTAACAAATGTTTTAATAAAAATTACTATCATTTATTTAATCAGCTTTTCTATTTAACGTCACATTCCAAATGACATTTGGCGAGAACATTGATGTAATAAGGAATACTGTAAATAATTCGAAAGAAATTAAAACGCGATTCGGATTTCAAATCACGTTTGTGAATCCACATTTGAAAAGTGTGATAAAATGTTTAAAAGATATACATATATATATATATATATATATATATATATATATATATATATATATATATATATACATATATATATATATATATATATATATATATATGTATATGTATATATATATTTATATATATATATATATATATACATATATATATATATAGTACTAAAAATAGCTAGATTATTTGTCACTAAAAACCATTCATCAATAGACATTACATATACTACAGGTCTGCAACAAATCTCGACACAGCAATTATTAATACAGTATCGTAGCCCTAGACGAAGTAATTTATAAATAAGAAGTGAGTAATGAGGCGAAATGTAGCTTGAGATATATACGGCGTATTTTTGAATTATAGTTTTTCCGGCTTTAATCTGACTGTTATATAATTTTGAATCAAAAATAGGATAACAAAATATCTGTATTGTTTCTGTAATAAAAACAATTCTAAATTGCTTACTTAAAGTTGTTTCCTAAAATATATGTACGTTTACCACATGTAAGACACAATGCTCTTAATGCGTGCTTTAATACTATAATTTTTCTGCGGAGCCATAATTAACCATAAATTTATAACTTTTTTATTTTTCAGTATATATAATTTCTAGATTTTTGCAACAGAAAACTCTCAAAATAATTTTAATTTATAACTGCCGACTTATATTCTATTATTTTATTCATTTTAATAGCGTTTGTTATTTTTTTGTTAACAATGTATTTTGGTCAATAATGAGTAAGGGAAGTATATTTCCTGAAACTATGTTTCTTGTTTTCAAATGTAAGGAAAATTTCCATCAATTGAACTGAAAATCCATAACCTATAAAAAAGATTTGTGATCTGTTTACCTTCGTATTGTCTTCCTTAATACAGAAGTATATCCATTCTTCAAAATAATAAATACAACGTTTGTCTATTTATTTTCTGATGCCGATATATTACTTTCAAAATAATATTGTTTTGGGAAAATTACGAATATATTATTCAGATTTTGTAGATTTCATACTTCCTTTAAGTAAGGACGCAAATTTAAATAATGGCAATATTTTATAAGACAAATTCTTTGATCGATATAATTTTTAAGCCGAGAAAACTAGTAATATTAATCGATTATGTGGTATGAAAATTAGACATGGAATTATATAAATATTATCAGCACAACAGCAGGACTTGGTTACTTTTTATTAGGTGTCATTACATAATCATTCTATTTTGACAAGCTTTTCTACACTGACAATACTGATCAACGTGACTTTTGATGATTTGTCACACTTTTTGTCGAAGACAATTTGCTCAAGGAAAATTTACCTACATGCTAATAATGGAAGGTTTTTTTTGCATATCTTTTTATTGACACTACTTTTGTGTCATTGAGAGACATGTGAAATTTCATGCTAAATCTATATATTTATTGGTGGAAATATAAAAGCTAAATAAATAAAATATGTGATTACATATATGTATTGTATTACTATAACTTTTGTACTTAAGCTTTTATCAACATTAGGGAAAAATTTTTTACGTGAACAATATTTCAAACGAATAATTTTTATAAATTTTATACCGCATTCGTATTGCACTAACGTTGAATATCAATGTGAAGTCCAGTTCCCAGTTGGTTCTCATAACATAGTCATAAATCTGCATTATAAAATGCACTTAAAGCCCGTCAGATCACGTAGTTCAATGACAAATGCATCTGTAACCACGTGGTCGACGTGATACGCGAGCGAAATGAACCTCGATATAGCACCGAGTGATGTATGATACAGGAAAAGCAGATAGCGTAGAACATAAAATAGATGTCCATTTTATCATATACGTTAAATATGTCGATATATTAGTCGTCATATGTCGATATATTAGTTTTTATTTTGTACGTGATTGACCACTGAATTATAACATTTTTCCAATATTTATTTTGCATATATGTACGCGATATTCTAAGAGCTTGTAATAATAATATAAATGTATGATTTTGTAGTCGCATATATTCGAATATTTATAATGGCTTCGCAATCAATCGGTATATTAATAAATTTTAACCATTCTAATTAATTTGTTTTTATTATATAAATAAAAAATAAAAACATTACGGATGCCGCCAATCCAATTTCAGTTCAATGTTCACACTAAGTCCTAGGTCTCGAAATTCTCCTGCAGTAATTTATTTCGACAAATCCTTTGATTTAATGGATGAAGGTCGAAGGTTAAACGACGATTCTCTGTATTTGGCGAAAATTTTAAGGTGACCAATGAACGTGAACGACTGTCACTTACTTTTACTTATTGAGTACAAGTTGTTTTGGTTATTTATTTATGAAAATACTTAAATATAATGAATAAAAAAGACAGTGATGGAAATGAAATAAATGACATTTGTAAAATGTAGAGATTTATTAAATATCCTGTTTATCATTATATATTATCCTTGATTTATTTAATTATCCTGTACACAATACAGGATAAATGGGTAGTCAAAGAACAAAAATTAACTAAGAGATTCGTAGAAGTTTTTTAAAATATATTTCGAATATGTCCAGTGTTTACTATAAAAGAAGCTATGATAATGGCCTTTGTGATACGTAAAATAAGGCATTACTTCTTATTACTTGATATAAAAGAACCATTTTATCGAAAAGAAACTGTTATTGAGATGAAGTGAAAGAAGAGGTGGTTTGTTTTAGTAGTTACTGTAATATCGATGGTGTATATCGAAATATATTTTGAAGTGTCATAACTTTCATGATTTTCTCACAGGATTTATTACATCTCCAAAATTTTTGCATTGTGAAAAATATTGTTAATAGAAATATTTGTTGGTGCACGGTACACGGTACCTACGTAATAAGAGGTCTATCCTACTCAACTAGTTTCATCTATATAACATAGCCAATTTCATTAAAAGTGTTAAATCATTTGTTGTTGCTAATTATAACTAAATTAATATAGGTTCAGGATTATATTACAAAATATTAAAAATTTAACCCCTTTTAAAATTACTGACTACTTCTAAAACATTTCAGACATGAGGAATATATATATCAATAAAAATTACAAAATTTCAATTTTAAGTTATACCTCCTTTGTTCTTCTTTTTTTCTCTATCTTCCACTTACCCTAATTTCCACTTATTTTTTCTTTCTTACTGTACTCAACTTCTACTACCCTAGTACTTTAAAAATTCACTGTGCACCACGTTCGTAACAATCTGTTTATGTATATCCACCAATAGATTACATATGTAAATATACAAAACTGCAAAATTTATTTTGTAATTACGATTTGACTGTGAAACATTCCTCATATACTAGTTGATGTATCTCAACGGTACACCAAAAATCAAGTAAATGCAGTACTATAGTCATTAGAATAGTTTTAATTAGTTTGTAATTTCAAACACAAAGTATTTTCATTTAGAATTTGACAGGCAAATATACGTTTCCACATCTACACCTTCGCATGGAGCTATTTTATTCTTAATTCCAGGCAAATAGTAAACAGTAATATTTATTATGACTGTGTCGTAAGAGTTATAATACGATAAGCGTTCCTCGTGAAAGCAAAGAGAGTCTTTCGATTTATTTTTTCGAACACAGCTTGAACCGTGAATGTGTAATTTGTACATGGTGTTAACGTTTTTTTATATTAAAATACCACTTAACTTTTAAAATTTTTTTCCTTTGTCGTAATTGTTTATTTTATTATTTTAAAATATTTAGGACGCCTGGTATCGACTGTGTTTTCATTAATCGGACAGTCAAGTCCACATGATATAACAAAACCATGTAATATCCCACGGTATGTTAAATGATTTATAGACATTTCGAACCCTAACTTAACACTTTCATTTATTAAAATTTAATTAAATTTATTAATCCTTATTTATATCAAATTTCGGTATTGAAACAAATTTTTTTCTTTATAATTTGACATAATTAATATATTACGATTAAAAATCGTAGAATGAAATTTAATGAACTGCATGTTTTTGCCGAATTTCATTTCACCGCACACTCCCGGATAACGGTTAAATCTAGCTGGGATTCACATTACATATGTAGCCTGTATCAAAGCCTCGAGAACATCGAGAACCGAGAACCTGCAAAACGGTTGTCGGCATGAGTGGTCATCCATTTGTAGTATTGACGACTAGAGAGAAATACGTCACATACAATGGACTCGTATTGCATGGCTTTGTGTGGTGAGATTAGCAGTTAGTATTTTAAAGAAGCCATTCATAAACTTAGTTTTTTTCATAGATCTAGATACATTTATTAATAAGTAAATTTATTTTATAATTATTTTTTTGGTATTAGCTGATGTGATTTATTGTACCTATTCATTTAAAAGCTATCGGAATTCGAGCACTTAATATAAAAGGTCATAATTACAATTTATTTAAATATTTTCGTTATTTTTTACAAAATATATTCAAATTAATTCTTTATAATGTGGTAAAATGCTATGAGATTACCTAAAATTCTAATATTTCAAATAACAGCGCTAGGTGATTGCTAGGTGTGCATTTACATTTACATGGGAATACATTTATTGTTACAACTTTATTGGAAATTGGATCGTCTATCTTATATAAAAGTCAAATTTGTTAAACCTTGTATTTAAATACAAAGTAAAAAACATAACTTTTTTCCACCTTCATTTTCTTAAAAACGACTACTTTGATACTAAAATGGACCACTTAATTTTTTTAATCGCAAATTTATAAAAATTATTCAGTTTTCATTGCTCATCGTTTCTAATGCAAAAAAGTAATGTATTTTTTGATATTTTTGCTATAAATTTAAGATAAAAAATTTTTCACAAGTTCCATTTTATAAATTTATTTCCTATTTAAATTTTGTTTGATAAATAAAAGTCAATTTGAAGTTTATTGCATGTAAAAAAGTTGAAAACCGCATCGCCAGAAAGCTATTTTTTTTCTGCAATCTGCAAATCAAGCATTGACTTTTTGCAGGCAAACCCTTAGACCCTAGCTTTAGTTTATGTTAGTCAATTTCACTACACATTGTACTGTGTATTAGATGAAACAATTTAGAATCCTGTAGTGAAGAAAGTGGTATATATTTTATTAGATTACAGCGTACTTTTATATACCATAGTAAACTTTATAAGCAGAAATATATCTTGAAAACAATACAATATCGACTCATTACAGCATTAAATATATATAAGAATAAACAGAAAAAAAACATCAAAGTTAAAATATATGAGACAAAAACCTTAGGGGAGAGATAATATAATTTATATATCGTGCTTGAGATCAACACATTGGGATTTAAATTGAAGTAAAGCGAAAATCAACTTACGAAGAGAGACATTCGTCATATAAATGGGAAAAAAATTGGTCTTTCTGAATTAAGTGTTTCAAAAAACAACTTTTCGTGCTGTAATTTTAAGTTTGGGGTCTCTTAAAAGAGAAATCTCTGCTATGTAACCTAAAGCATTTTTTTCAATTATAGCAACTTTTAAAATGGGCATTTATTTACAGATTTCTGGAATGTTTTGGAAGCTTCTAGAATATTTCTTGTATAGTATATAAAGAGAGTGGAATTCGAATGTCTGTTCAATTTGCAATTAAGTAATCGGCGAGTAAACAATAAATTAAAAATTAAAGTAATTCGAAGGGAACCTAGAGGACTCTTTTTTCCTGAATGTTATTTAGGGCGAAAAACCAGCCAAGTATCACGCAATACAACGATGGGTGAAGGTATGCACTCTTGCGAAACAGCCAAGTACTATTCCAAAGGTTTAAAGAAGGGAATTTTGACCTGTCCGATAAACCACATCCAAAATGACCTCCTACAACGAATTTGGAAAAATATATTAGGTATAACAGTTATATATTAGTATGCGGAGAAATCAAATCATTTAAATAGGCACCATACTTTTAAACTAGTTAATGATTTAGAAGAAATTTTATAATTTTGGCAACTTACAAATCCGCCATCACTGTACACAATATTTTGAACTTTTTACATGTAGTTAATAAAATTAGTCGTTTATTATGTAAGTACCGTCGGTATCAAACACTTGTTGGCGACAAGTGTTAGGAGGAACTAAAATACTCCTTATGTAAATTTTTGGGCCTTTGACAGAAAAACCGGTGAAGTTCGATTTTGATATGACTTTCATCTTTCAATTTTCTTTCAAGTAAATTATTAGACAGAGAGCGCAACAAATGGTAATTAGATGGCAAAAGATCTGGAGAGTACGGTGAATGAAGTAGCATACTCCATTCAAGTGAAAGTAGTTGTTCACGCTTTACTTTTGCAACGATTGCTATGTAAAAATTACTTTGTTTTGGTTTCAAAGAAGTTTAGTGGTAAACTTGCTCAATTTCTAAAATAAATCTTAGGTTTTTTATATTACTGTTAGCTTGAATGAGTTACCAATGAATAAATCCATATTTATTTCACCACGCTAAAATTAACATAAACTCCTCGTTGATACGATGGGAACCCAGTGGCTGCTAAAAAAATTTAGCCCTCTTCTGAAATTGAAAAGGTTAGCTCATGTGGTAACCAAAACTAAATATTTCCTCTTCTTTCTCAAAGCATGAATTTGTTTTTCCATTACAGTATAAGAGAATGAAAATAGGTCTGCCTAACAACGCTAACCTAATGTGGGATCTGTTTCAGTAAGGTTTCTAAATGTTTTCCTAAGTTCTGACTATGCATTGGCCCACCGTGCATCCATTTGCGGCTATCCTGAATTAAATGTATGAACATAGAAGCACGTCAAGAAGCATTTCCTTATAGAAGTCTGGGCGATGCTCTAACACCAGCATTTTTCGTACGTTATAAACGTAGAACATGGAACCTGTATAAGTTTAGGTGCCCTAAATTTATTTGATTCAGTAAAGGTTGACTACTATAGTTATAGTGGTATATGTTGTAAAGAACCATAGCCCTACCGATGAACGGCAAAGAATCATAGCTCTAACGATGAACGCCTTTAATTGAAAGTGTTGAATTTGCAAGTATATTTATAGAGCAAATCATTGAAAGTTATTTTAGAATTGACGGTACGATAAGGTGAATATCTTTTAATTTTATTTTATATCGTTTTTACTTTTTCTAAACTTCACTTTTCCTTAATGCAAACCCAAACATTCCACAGGCATTGATTAAAATTCGCCTAAAGTGAAAATTAAAATGTAATTTGCTGTCAAATATAACGCCATCCAGCCAATTCCATCTATATTTGATGTAAATGGACTCGATGGGTGACGTTATTGTGTAAAATGGTAATTATTTACTGTATTTCGTGGATGGCATATTGACCATCAGGTTTTTTTTCGATAAATGTGCTAAATACAGTTACGGAGTGTCACCGTCTCTGTAAGGCCGTATGATGACCGTAATTCAATGAGAAATAACATTAAAACAGTATGTGCGTAAGTATTATGATTATTTTACGCATAAGCTGAACGTTTTTGGCAATGAACGTCTGCAAAATTAAAAAAACAGGTATTTTAACATAAAAAGTCGTAAATGCAAGTTTATTGTTAAAAAGAGACTAATTTAAGTTCAATTTTCGTAAAGATGATTATGTTTCTTAAGAGGCCGTGATTGTGTAGTATACCCATTAAAAACCTATTTAAAAATATTTCTTCTCTTGTAATTCTTCAACCATATTATTAACTAAGACACACATAATTTTAAAGTAAATATGTAAGTAAATGTAAATTATTAAATATTGACCAATATAATCAAATATTTGTATACTGTCGTGCCTAACCTGTGTATAAAAATATAAACCTTATCTAACATTGACAGACCTATATATACCTAACTGACAAGTCATTTCATATCTATAGAAAGACAAAAGCAAAGGATGTCAGTATAAAATTTCATTCTGATCTTCAAAATGTAGAAATTAATAATGAAAAAATGAGTTTGGCTCTACGAACTGCAGTTTTACGCATATTTTATTTTTGAAATTCCAACGACAACTATTAGACAAAAAACACACTCTTTAATAAAATATTCAAAAACATTTTAAAGATAATTTTTGGTAAAAGCAAATAAAATACATTAATAAATTTTATAAAGAACAACTTTATTTAGACACGTAACTTTTTTGATAAATCACTTATTTTTAACATCAAAGAAGTATCTTTATTCAATGGTTCTAAATGTGGTTTCAAACATAATATTCGTCTCAGATTCTATTTCACTGAATTTTAAATAAATTAGGGACACCACTTTAATGTAAGTAGCCTCGTATTTCAGTTATATTTTCTATTGAAACTCCAAAGTAAGATCGTTGAATAAGTGTATGTCGAAGAGAAATAAAATATGGTGAAAATAATTAATTTTTTAAGGAAAGCAAAAATATTTGGTTAGGGTAAGTGTGTCTTGTAGTTTTTTTTTCTGAAAAGCAATATGAAGAACGACCTAATTTAATATTGTTAGAAAATTTATGACCCGACCTGGTTTCGCATGGCTGCTCTAAATATACACGTAGATTGTGATTCACGTATTTCTTTGCACACCATGTGAAGTGTCTCTACCCCAAGCGACGGGAAGAAACATTTATGTTTAGATGTTACTCGTAAGAAGTCCACGTACAACTGGCCATTGAAAAAAATTAAATGACGCTAATGTCTAAATGTTTGATGTCCGGTCCTACATTTTGTTGTTGGTAATCAAAATACAAAATTTTACAAGGTGCAATTGAGTGGCTATTTTTATCTAAGTGAAAGGTATAAAACGAAGAGCGTACTGTGTTTAATAAATAATTTATATTTACCACCAAAACGATTCTCCTCAGAGGCGGTGGAGACTTCGTTTTATAACGTGTTGATAACAGCTCTAAAATATACGGTTTACATACATTACAGGTCCTTTTTCTTAATATCCTTGGCAACTTTTATTTAACAACCCATTTTCTCATAAAAAAACATGAACGGAGCAGTCCTACTTGAACTAGTTTTCTTAAAGTTTCTAATTTCAGTAATTTTTTGGAATTGTTTTTTTCTTATTTTAGCTGATAATAAATATACACTATTTGTGTTTAATATATATTTAAGCAATCTAAGGAAAAACTGGTTAAAAAATTATCACAGGTGACGTTACGGTCAGTCATATGGATCACCTTAGAATTAAGACGTATAAAAAATGCTAATCAAATCGTATCAATATTCTATATTATAGGCTTATTATCAGGCTATTGTTTAGTTGAAATTTCTTAATTTAGTACATAAAATATTTTAGAATCTGGTTGGACCAAAAATATGGTATCTTAAATATTAGGCTTTTTTTATTTCTCATCGATTGTGATAAACTGGACGTCTTTAATTTTGGTTGGCTGATTTATGAAAAAATATAAATAAATCTGTGGACTACGGTAATTGTATCAGAAAATTAGGTAAAGTAATTATGAGACGAATAATCCGAAATAGTAACGCGTATACCCGCTTTGGTTCCATGAATCTTTGCATTAGTTATGAATACTCGTATCCAAACTGAACCATTCTTTGCAGCATATTATTAATCTACATAAAATGTCGTTTTGCTAATGTGAAAAAACTAACTCACATACGAGTACATATGTACATATATAGCATGTAAAATTCATAATCTAAAAACTCTCTGGATCAAGACAAATCTATGAATAGTTAATTTGTTGGAATCACTGTGGTAGTTCAGTTTGTACGAGGAAACTAACATACATACATACAAACTAACATATAAATATAGACTTGTTGTGATAGCATTGAGAAATTCAATACACTCCTCTATCATAGTCGAGTAAAAAGTATGTGTTTTCATCATCTCTAGAATTATCTCAACAAAATTCTTTAGTAAATACTTTGGGATTCCTTAAGTGTAACTCTTCCTAATTATTAGTACACAACACAAAAAACGAAAAACAAATTTCGTGGCATTGCTTCATTTGTCCCCTTAAAATTTCAAAATTAATGTTTTTGTATTTTAATATTCTCTATCACTGAACTAAATTTTAATTTCTACGTAAAATGGTTTTTGAAGCGGATGTGATATAAAAAGAGTGGGAGAGTCAAGCGAGTAATATTGTAAGTATTTGTATTTTTTTGGTAATACAAAATGCAATCCAGTAGCATTATTTTATATTTAATCCAGTATTTTGAGAAAAATGTAGGAAAGAAAATAATTTTTGAAAAATTTGCAGCATATATTTTTTTACACATATTTTCGTATTTAAACATTAAGGAAATCGCAAATATCAATAAAAAATATTATTATTTTATAACTAGATGTGACTATCGCCAAAGTTTAAGTATTTGCTAGGCTTTTTTCCTCATTTTAAAATTATTAAACGGTTTTTGTACATTTTTTGTGGTCTAGTAAAAATACGACAATAAACTCCTCCGAATAAGACACCTAAATTAAAATTTCGTTTTTTAAAACTAATTGAGCAATAAAATCGAATGAAAGAACGTATAGACACTTAGATTTAAAGAATAAGAAAATATTTGATGTTGTGAATTACAGAAGAGTTTTTGTCACTATTCAAACAAAACGTTTAATATGGAATAATGTACGAAATATAAAGTAAGATTTAATTTAGCTACTGCGGAAATGGACTGAAATTTCACTGATAATAATAAACACTATGAGGAAGGCGATAAATCTGACGATAATGTTCTCAACATTTGTACTTGATGATGTTTTATGAAATATTCTCAACATTTTTATGCCCAGAAAAGTTATAATTTACAATATCCTTGTATGGTAAAAAATAATATTGATATTTCTGAGTAGTTTAATGGAGATACGACGTCCTTTCAAATATTTAATTTTTTGTAAATACTAAAATGTGTAGAAAACCATTCTGGTGCAAGTTCTTCTCGTACGAGTTTACAAGTTTATCGTTAAGGTGGCTACTTTATTTTTAAATGTTTTTATCTATATGTGAAAAAGAAATTACGTGAGCAATAAATGCATTAATACTTAAGCCGAAGATTGAATGAAACTTCAATATTTTGTGAACTGGAAATAATACGAAGGGAAGAAAAAATTAATTGGAGTAGTAATATTTACATTAAGGGCAAGGTGAATGGTTCAAATATATGTGTTGTACAATACACACGCATGCACGCAAGTACGCGCACGCACACACACAATCACACACACACACACCCACACATATACACACACCCACACACTAACACACACAAACACACGAAGGCGCGAGAGACTCACGTGCACACGACAATGAAACATAAAATTTTAGCTGACTTTTTTGAATATGGGCTTGGTATATATTTCTTTATAAAAACTGTAACTATTATTTATATAAAAAAAAGAATAAATTAGTGAAATGAAAACTTAACGCGGCATCACCATTATGCGGTTCAAAATAAATTAATTTGGAAAATTGCGAAATTCGTCATTTCCCCAAACTTATCCTTTTCTCAAAAGAACTCCTCAAATATTCTCATTAAAATAATTGAATTGAAGAAAACATCTGGTAATTGCTGATTGCAACTGAGAAACAAATATTAAAAACACTTGCTGTCCAACAGTTAATTACAATATAAACCAAAGAAAATAATATGAAAAATGTTTCACAAATTCCTTACAAGAACCAAGTCCTATGTACGGTAGTTGTTTTTTAAATTTATTATGTCATATGTCTCCTCGTTTGCATCTCGCTTCATCCAACAGTGCCCTTCGGGTATCTTCAGCAGGTGTTTATAGGTTGAACCGTATATTTTCCCACAAGATTGCAGGAAAAAAATAGTTTTTAAGGCGTAAGTTTACGACCCTCGTTTGCACGATAAGCGGAGGTTTCATTTATATTTTTTCATGAAAAATTGAGGAACTCGCTGTACAGAATTTATTCAGGTAAAATGTAGATTTGTTAAGAATAACTCCCTTTAAAACTCTCACTCGATATTAAATTCGGTGTATAAGAGAACAATTTTTTTTTCTATAGGATGCAAAAAAATTAAATGAACATGAGAAGAACCATTTCAACAATTTTCATTATTAACTTAAATGCAAACAAAAAGTGAATACGAATTATAGTTTAATTAAACAATTTTCATTTTAGGAGACAAGCTTTATATGGAAGTCTTGAAAACATTTATAAAAGATGAATTCCGGGTATCAAGAAACGGTTGGTTTAATATTTGTAATTTTTGTATGATAAGTTATTGAATCTGCTTTTTGAACAAATCCATTGAAACGGCTTTTTGCAAAAAATTGACTATGTGGGTCGTTAGTAATTATACGTGGATTGAGTTTATCGATCATTTGAATCACTACTTTTATTGAAAAATTTATATATCTTGTTATAAAAATATTTAATGTAACATTTAAAAGCCACATATCTCCATAGTGAAATTTCATGAAATGAAATCTGTATTGTGAAATATTATCAAGTATTACATTACATTATTTAACGATTTTATTAATTTTAACAGCTGTCTAACTAATAATCAAATCTTGAAACCTAGTTTACGGTTAATTAGCCACACTCTCCATTAAGCAATCGAGTTCAAATTTTGAATATAACTGTAGTTCCCTCGTCAAAAAATATAAATTAATGCAGATGAGTTCCATAGATTAAGATGAAATTCAATAATTAATTGATGACATATTTCAGTGAAATGATGCCCACGATTTTATGACCAAAGTAAATTATCAAACTACCAAGTTAAAATATGAGTTTTCATTATGTCAGTCCTTCGTTAGTTTTTTTCAACATATTTTTAACTAGATGAACATAATATGCACTATTAATTTATATAGCCTATTAGTACGCTAATATTAATAGATAAACAGTTCGAAATTTATTTTATATTTTATGCAAGATTGTTAAAAAATTAAAATCGTTAAAATAAAATCATTAAAAACTTATGTAAGTTTTTCTTAATTTTGTTGAGGATTTTTATGATTAAAAAGAAAAATACAACAAAAATAATACGGAAAGTAAGGAGAAAAATAGGAACACCTAAGAAACAGTAGCTATTATACTATGTATATTTGTGGATATAAAAGAAATGGCACACTGAAAGAATTGTATTATTTCAACACGGTGTGTACATAACTTCTTTATTAATAGAGAGAAAAAATAAACAAGATAATGAAATTATTCTAATTTTTGTATTAACTAATCATTAAATTAAAAGTTTCGATTAATAAACCTATGAATAATAAAACTTAAAGGCGAAGAAATTTCTAAACGTTGTCTGATTGCGGCCATGATTTAATTACCATACATGTCAGAAAATTTAATATTTAAGCTATATTAAGGCAGCAAAATACGTTAAGTATAGACTTAAATCATAAAACTAAAATATATAACTTATTAAAGTAGCTTTATTAACTAGCGTGTTATATTATTATAATATATGGTCTTCCTCGATCTCATTCGTCTCTTCAAGACTTCTTGAAACTGTGTTCATGTGCTAACCCGGAAATTTCCACATACGACGCTAGCATGAGAAATGTTTTTTTTTCTCAGCGTCCATACATGCATAATGAAAGAAATCTCGTTTGCATTTTAATTAAATACGCTTAATTAAACGCGTGATCAAGTTACAGGGACATATGCTCTTTTGTCTACCGTTTGTATACAATGGTATATTGTAAGGTTATGCATAATTAGTGAACGATTTTGAGGTTATCTTATTTTTCGTTATTGTAATTTGAGATCATAAATAAAATTTATTTATATACTTAAATAAATATTTATAAACGACCTTAAAATATATTCTAAGGGAGTATAATTGACATTCCTTAGTACTAGTCGATTTTAATAGTGGTAAGAAAAAATTAATCCAAAATTAATCTGAAAATCCAAAACTAGTAATCTATTACGGCACCTAGCTTAATTTTTTTTTCTTTTTAGAAATTGGTAGCAATTTGAAAATTATGTAACAAATCAAGTTTGACTACTTACACCCAATTTAATGGGTTCAACGTAGACATAATAACTTCAAAGATATTCCGCTTGAGGGACTTCTCAAAACAGGGACCAATAAAGATAACATCAATGCTATCCGGGTCATGAATAAGGTTGAGAAAAGAGTAGATTAGAACTAGTATAAATACTAATATGGGTCAGGTTCAGGCGTCAGGAAGTTTTAAACTGGACGAAATCCTATCATTTGACCGAATCTTAAACATCATCGTCGCCGTAGTGCGTTGGATTGATCACAAGGTATAAGGTTTTGGCAGCGCGGCGCTCCGCGGGGATGTAACATATGAAGAAAATTGAATTTTAAATGAAAATTGAAACGTGAAAACAATTTTGTTCGATGATTTTTTATGACTTCAGTCTTAATCTCAACTGGGGAAAAAATTATGATCAATTTTAGTTCTCTTATCAAAAAACCGTACTCATTTTAGTATTCGACCTCTTCACAGGTTACAAAAGCTACGATATATATTTACGAACTCCAACATAAGAGGAGGCCTGCACAGTTGGTTGTTGGTCAGTTCAGAGGGAAGCCCCTCTGAACGGTAATTAAAAGAGAATTTAAAAATGTAGTAAGAGCTAATTGTTTTTCTCTACGATTCCATAAAACGAAACGGTTAATGAAGCAACAAGGAGTGTTAGGAAAAATAATAAATAAATTTTTAACTTGCTGTTAGTTTTGATATCTGAAAACATTCTGTCTTACACTTCGAAATTAATAAAAATATTGGTGATATTTATCGATGCAATGCCATATTTATACAAGCAATAATTTGGATAATAAGACTTAATTCACAATATATAATAATTTAAAAAAATATTTTTGCTACTAAAATTAAAATTACGGTCTTAAAATGTTCAAGGAAAATATATGAATAAAGGATTTTACACTACTATCTTCAACCATAATATTTTATTTTGTTTTGCGACGATTTATGTTTACGCCACTGTTCAAAGTGAGAAATATAATTTAATTTCTAGATCTTTATATTTAATGAGTCTAAACTACTGAGTAATAATATTGATATTTTATTTATATCCAAAATAAGTACATGGCTGTAAAAATTCCACTTCTAGCAACACTGTTATATATCGATTACGACATACGATATATCTGAATTCCAAGGGTACAGAGCATACGAATAAAATGGAGTAAAACGATATTTGATGTTCATAATATATATGTGTATATATATATATATATATATATATATATATATATATATATATATATATATATATATATATATATATATATATATACATATATATAAATTTTTTCTTCATTAAATATTGTCATGTTCTTAGGCCGAATTTGAATGTAAGTATAAACTGTATTTTAATGACAGGTGTATTTATGGATATAATAAATCATAATTATTCTAAAAACAAATATTATCTTAATAACAATTCAACTCACGCTTTTTAGATCATTATTCAAGTTTTAATATTGATGGGCCACAGAAGTTTTTATATCTAGATCAGGAAATAATGTTATTAGATGTTATTAGATATATAAAAGAAAAAGAGTATTTTTTATTTATTGAATGTACATTAATAAAAATACATTTCAGAAAACTTTCATTTATATTTAGTGCTTTACACTTAATAATAAAATTTGATTTGGTTTTAAAATACGGTAAAAATTTTTGGTAGACCGGAGACTATCATTGTCTGTAAGGTTTCTCGTAAGTAATCCAATAAAGGAAACAATTTATTATAACATGTCGTTGCTGCTATATTACACTTCTGGTGTATTAATAAAAGTTGTTATAAAAACTACCGTCGTAAATTGACCAAACTAACTCTTAAATTTTATTTCTTATTGTAAATGGCATTGAGTTCTAATATTGACATAATTAAAAAGATGTTGTAAATATTGTACCAGAATTTTCATAAAATTCGGTTTTCACGTGTCGTTTGAGAATCGCAAATTAGAAATTTACTAAGATGTCTGAAGGTTACTTAGTATACTAACGGAATTTATAAATTAATAACTCGAAGCTTAAAGATTTATTGGCTAACAAATGCAGTCATACGATATAAAAACCACATACTATACAACTGGAGGAAAAAATTCGTCGTAGCATTGAAGGATACGGTATCGTAGCTACCGAGCTAAGTAGATAACCAATAGTAAATAGGTAATAAGTGAAATTGGTTCTGTTTTGTCAATGGAGCATAAAAATATCAATACTTATTCTATAAAAGAGGAGATCGAAAATTTGATTATTTAAGTCAACATATATAACGCGTAATATATTTGAGGTATTAATATATGCACTTGATGCTATAGCAATGATGATAGCAAGTTATTTTTTCTGCAGAGCGAAACGTTTATATTTTTAAATACTACAAAATTATTTATTTTACCGGTATAAATGTAATAAAATGATTTTAATACGTGACTGTTCAATTAATTTTTATTATAATTTTCATGTAAGTCTTCCTTAATATTTTTCTGTGAACAATAAATTTAAACCAAAAATAAGGAAAATTATAAATATTTCGTAAATTTTTGTTTCCTTTTTTTTGTTATTAATGTCAAAAGTAAAATCAAGTGGAATGACGAAAGATTCTTAATAAAATAATGTTATAACCTTTTAAACTTGTGTACCTTCTTACTTAATTCAAACGTATCGTAGCTCCTATTCTAAAGATGCCATATTCGATATATGACTACACAAGTTTCATACTTGTACATAAATTTTATAACAATATATCGTTCAGAATAGGATGAATAAAAAAAAACAAATAGGGAGATAGTGAGAAGCATAAATATTTCGTTTCGCATATGTCCATTAGTAACGAGTCTACACATAAAAGAGTTTATGCATTGTAGAGTCATATAGCCTTTACGAATTTTTAACAAGCTTGTACACTAAATAGTTTATGCATTGTAGATTAATGTAGTCTGTACAAACATGTAATGAGATATTAAAAATTTCACACATTTTTGAATAACGTAGTCTCTACAAATTTGGCACGAGTCTAAAGGTAAAAGAGTTTATATATTGTATATTAATGTAGTCTTTTCAAATTTTATAATAAACCTGTACATTAAACAGTTTATATATTGTAAAATAATGTAGTCTCTTGAGATTTATAATGAGCCTATACATTAAATAGTTTACGCATTGTAGAATAACGTAGTCTCTACAAATTTGAATGGAGCCTGTATATTAAACAATTTTATGCAATTTAGAATGATGTAGCCTCTACAAATTCATAAGGAACCTGTAAATTAAACAGTTTATGCATTTTTGAATAATATAATCTCACTGTGATGTGAGTCGCAATAAATTGCAAAAAAAGGAGAACCAGGTGTTTCACCCATTTTCAGTTAATATAAATGGGTATACATTTATGTCAACATGACCAAGTACTGCGTTTTCTTTTTGATTGGTCTTTTTTCTATTTATTTAAAGACACAGCACACGTAATTATAAAAAAGTATGAACTAATGAAGGCATGAAAACTCGGAAAGGAAAATGACAATATAAGTGACAATTTTTAAACATTGCTGTGGCATGGTTGACGGAAAAACGTTGTAAGAAAATTTTATATAATTTCTAGTTAAGTCAATAAGTAAGTAAATTAAATCAAATCCCAGCGAACAATCGGCAATAGAACAATTTACGTGTTGCAGTGATTCGAAACTTGAAGATTAAATTAGATTTTTGAAGCAAAACACTTGGGCGTAAACTCGCCCAAACGTGAATAACTGTTTGTTAAAGTTGCTTCATAAATTAGCACATTATATTGCGTCCCTTCGTCATCCCTCCCGGTCACCGCTTTGAAGGCTGCTTGAGCCTGTGTTTACGAGCTGACCCGGAAGTTTCCATATTGCGATGGTAGGGTGAAAATAGTTTTTCGCAACGTTAGTTTACGACCCCGCGAGCGCGATAACTGTCTCCATCCAAACTGCTTTTATATTTTAAGAAAAATTCTGATGAATTATATTATTTTCAGTTATAATGCAGACATTTTGACACCAGAGACATTTGGGATCATCTTTTATTCATATTTGATATGCACTGGTGAGCCATTTCACTAGTTGTTACAGATATGTCGACGATATGAATTATATTTGGATATTAAAGAGTTAGAAATAATTTTTAGGTAAATATAAAATACGTATTATTAACAATAATTTGCTTAGTCCTCAAACAGTTTTTAAGCACACATGACATTACAACTAGTATAATGAAAACAAACAGATATCTTTCTCCTATTTTCCTCTTGTTATCTAAGGCGAATAATTTATATCCTTGACATTGATTTTTTTGAAAATACGAGTTTTATAAGGGTTATTATTTAGTATAAATTTCATCGGGTAAAGAAGAACTTAACATATTCTTTAGTCTGTTGAACACGCCATTTGGTAGCATTGCACCGTTTTGAAGATTAAAGACGCTGTTCTGAACTTAACTTTTCAGTTCTCAAGTCCACCCCAATGACACATGCCCATGTCATTGGGATACTTTATTTAAATCTACTTTTTTCTTTGCCATCTCGCGGTATTTATTTGTTACATAGAATTCATGACAAAAAACTTTTTCTGCCAATCCTTATGGGATCTGTGTAATTTGAAACATTTTATATCTTTTCGAAATAATTGTAGAAATTACAGAGTAGTTGTTTTCTTCAGACTAAAATTTTTAAGTTACTTGCATATAGAAAGCTATAAAGTTTAATTTAAAAAAATTTTTTTTTTGTTCGGAAATATATAAAACTCAACAAAGTGACAAGGCAAGGATGGTGTCCATACTGAATGTTTTTGAGTATTTTTCTGCATTATGTCGCTATCTGCTTATTCTTTTGGGTTTTGCTTCTCAACATATTTCATGTGAACTTGAACGCACCGAGTTTGACAACTAATTCGCTTTCAAAAATTATATCTGAAACAAAATTTAATTATTTTTAGAATTTTATTGCATTGAAAACTAATGTTCACAAAAGGTCAATATATTTTTTTTGGAAATGTATAAGCTGAATACAAAAAAAAACAAGATAATATGAAATACGTATATTGAATTATCATCACGTTTTGAATATTTTTGTGACATTTTATAAAAAATTAATGGGAGCACTATTTTCTGCCAATATATCAAATTATTGTAAATGTCGTATTGTGTTTTTCTAGATCTAACATAACATATTAATATGAAGTCCTAGTTAATTCTCAAACCGTGTTCATAAAACTTTAATTGTTAAGTGCAATAAAACTCGTCGGCTCACGTAGTTTACTTATAAAGACATTTGTATTCACGTGAGCGACATGGTACGAGAGCGTAATGAACCTCAATGCACCAAAGAGCGATATATGATATCATAGTTATCGGTGACGGAGATAATGGTGTACATAAAATTTACATCCATTCTACGACATATATTACATAAATCAATATCTTTATCAAATAGTGTGTGTATATGAATTTAAATTTCATACTAATGGAAAGTAAAGAGTATTTTATAGCAGTATAAGCAAAGTCAATGTGCTCTTGGAGCCAAATATTGTTACAACATTAATTGGTAGGTTATTAATATTGTTATATATTTTAAATGTATAATTATTGACTTCCATCTTGTATCTTTATTGTGTGAGCTTGAGAAAATTTCTTGAATTTAAAGAATTGTTTGCTTTTTTTCCTGCAGAGTTATTAAAGTTAGAGAGACGATCCAAAACCTTAAATAAAGAAAATAATTTATTAATTTTTTTTTAAATAATATCAATTACCTAATATTTTTCTTAACAATATTGTATGATATTTATCATTTTTTTGGATTCTTTCAGAATACATTTTCCATAAAATTCCCTGTATACAGATTAACTGGAATAAATTACGTCAAATTCAGACTATTGCAACATAGAAAAAAAAGTTATCTTTAATTAGGGCCCAGTTGACAAAATGAATTATATTAGAGCAGCCATCAGTATGTTGTTTAATTTGTTAGTATTAATACACATCATATTGTAGATATTTAACACTTGTCCCATAATGCATTATAATTTATATCTACATAATGCATACGGATGTTGTTAAATTGCAATTAATAAACTAAGGCAATATTTCTAGTTACATTATTTTGATGTAAATGCAATGCTTAAGCGTCCTGAAGTACAAGCATACCAGCGACGAACACCTTATTCAACTTGAAATATTTATTGAGCAAGTAGTCACTATTCGATACGAGTAAGTACTCACTATTCTTTCCTACAAGTTTCACTCTTCGTATTGTGGATGGACCAAAAGTGCGATTTCGTATAATAATTTTTCTTGAAGTCCATATATCTTTACTATAACTTTTCATGTAATAGCACATAAAGCTGTACAAAATACACATTTGAAGGATTTAAAATTTTTTAAATGAATTTGAAACACACATTTTTAATTATGTTAGACCTTATTTAAATGCAAATTAAACATTACTTTAGTTAATAACAAATGTTTGAAATATACCTAATAGTCAAAACTTACTTCTAATCATATGTTGAGTACCATAACTTGTAAAACAGTCATTCGAGATAAATAAGTTATGTTTTTATTAAATTTATGGTAAAATAAATACTATCATAACAAAGGCGTTAAATTAATTACTAAATGCGTTAAATTAATTACTGTTAAAATAATTTCTTCCTTGAGGTACCTACTCATATTTCTTGAAATGAGCATTTAATTCCAAACTTCCAATTTAACCACAGTTCAGAATGTATACAAACATAGGAATAAGCTACGAACATTTATAATGACAGTGAATAAGCAGATTATTTAAAGAAAAGTTTAATTTCATTTAGAAACAAATTATGTTTGCCATTCCGTTAAAAACAGTTTACACTCCTTTAATTGTCCTTATTCCACTTATCAGAAATAAAGTCCAGTATTTTACAAGCTTTTATAAACGTTTCGTACTTATTCTTTTAATTCTTTTATACAATGAAAGGACTTTGATTTTATTTCTTTCGATTAAGTTGAAAACATCCTTGTAGTGTCGAAATGTCAAAAAATTGTTTGCATTGATCTGACCGATTTAAACTATTAGATGCATTAAATAGTTGAAAAAAGTAATCTTTTTCGACATTTTGCTACAATTAACTTATTAGGCTTAATTGGCAATAGCACCACTATCCTCACTTTAATCACTGACAAGCTATTAATTTATTCAGTTTAAATATTCTAGTCCGCAGATGAAAACAGAGTGACACTTTTGAAAATCATTTTATTACACGTGGTTATTAGACTTTATTATGGCAATTAATGGGTTTTGGACTGACACCATCTGAGTGAGCGGCAGACTTCACGAAATGACACGAAAATTATACCAATAAAAAGAAATGCAGACAAAAAATGTGCACGAAGTTAAGTTAGAAATTCTAGTAAAGTTAACCGACATAGAAGCACTGGGGCAAAGACCATTAAAAATACACTTAATTATAAAATATTCAAGTACAAAAAATATGAAACAATCTTTTCCAAATTGATTGATTAATAAATTTAATTAAAATTTCTTGCTTTTGCTGCTAGTATTTATACAAATTTACGTCCGATTTTCATACAATATAATCGAGTAAATTATTATTTATGTTGACTCAGTGTGTCTAACGTTCATACAGCACATCTAAAGCAATATCGGGGGGCAATTTTATTGTCTAAAATAATGTAATAACATTCCATTAAAATCATAGTTATTTGCGTTCTTGGGTAAATTAAATTTGAAATATTACAAAATCCAAATGCGGGTAACTGACGCACAGTAATGGTAATCTATATTTGTAATTTTTTTAATGTTATATTAATAAAAAAATCCTGCATTAGTGTAAGAAACTATATGGAGAATATATCATTTTTAAGATGGATCTAAGATACTCACGTTTTAATTTAAGAAGGTAAAGAGATTATAAATTTATCCAATTTAGGAAGTTTTGGTAATACTATTACGATTTAACCTAAACGGACGGACACCTGAAAATGAGAAAAAGGTTTTTATTAAATATTCGTAATTGGTTAAAATTCGTTGTTCCCGCAAAGATAATAAACACCACTTACATGAATTTTATAATGAACTTTATAAATTTTCTTTCGATAAAATACACATCTTTCATTTAATTAAAAATTCAAACGTGAAAAATTCAAATTAAACAGGACTCTGCAGAAAACTTAAAATGTTAAACAATACATACAATTTTATCCTATGTGTAGTTAGCGTAAAGCTAAAATTATAGGCAACAAATTTAATTTCCAAACTTCATTCTTACAGCAGCGATGTCGATATTTCCTTAAACTATTTTTACTTCGAAATAATATATTCACCATAATACAGCGACAGACTGCAATTGAAAAATACGTCGTAGATGTTACGAACTAAATTCTGTTTCCTTAAGTACTCGCAATTTCTTATTAACTTTAAATAACCCTACGATATTTTGCATCTTCTACTACGCCGGGATCGGCTTCAGTCGTATAGTGTGTAGTTCGTGTACGAAGAAAGCATTTGTCAACAATAGTCAGGCTTTGAAATATCATTTCACAAATTTTGTTAGTATAATATATAACATATAAATATTTTATTACACTTTAATATGTGGATTCACAATCGAGATATGGAAACTGAATTCTGTTTATCGTGTTATTGTTTACCGAATTCTTTTTATATAAATATTAACACTAAACACTATTTGGAATGTTATGTTACATTAAGAAACTGATTATATTAGTGGTGGTTGTTTTTAATAAAATATTTGTTTATATGCTAGAAAGTATTTCAGTATCAACTGATGATTTGCGTCATTGGTTCATAGTCGAGAATGCGGTGTAGAGCTTGCTTGGTCCTCGGTCCAATTGAAATTTTAACTGATTTTTAAAAGCAATCATATTTTATGTGGTAGTGTAAGGCATTGACGATAGATGGATGTTTTTTGAGAAGTAACTGTTGCCAAAATCATTATTCATAACTAATCAAGAATATGGGCTCATATTCCTTGTTGTTTCTCTAATGATATGTTGGAAAATGTTCGAGTGTTTGCTTTAATTTTGTTAGAGATGAATTAATTTCTGTGACCTAGTTCCGATCAAATTTTTTTAGAATTACTTCAAACTCCTAAAAAAATGTTATCAAGGCGAGAACACTATATTGTGCGTGTAGGGTCGTAAACCTGAGCTGAGAAAAAAAAACCTTCCCCGTCCTGCATTTGCATGAGAAATTTTCCTGATCAGGCTATAAACATGGTATCGTGTAGCCTTTGTAGAGATGATTGGGATAGTTGACGACAACACAATTTAAAAATGTATCCAGCTAATTCCTAAAGCAACTAAAAGAAATAGTAAATAAGATCCTAGCAAGTCTCTAACGCAGTCAGAATACGCTCTAATTTGTCAATCTCGAGCCATATTTGATATTTTAGTTATAGACGCGGCGAGAGAACGTGCAAAGTTGTCGTTGTTTCATATTGATTCTTACTTTATTGAACATATCTAGCGGTAATTTTGTAGACATTCACTATTCATATTTAAATCAAACTACATGATATAGTATTATTTCTACTTTTTTTAAGTTCTTTACCATGGCCAAGGTTTCGTTGTATTACAACATCTTCAGGTGGGTTATTAGCAAAGATGCGAAAAGAAGATATCTTTGCTAATAGTCCACTTGAAGATGTTGTAATACAATGAAATCTGGGTCGTGGTAAAGAACTTAAAGAAAGTAGAAACGATACTACATCACGTAGTTTCATTTAACCTTACTTCATTGTCTAAATATTCGTTTATTTATTAACTTAACTTCTTTCTGATATTAAATTTTGTCTTGTTCTATATTTAATCATATTTAATCGTATTGGTCAATATTTAATCATAACAATAAAGAAGTTATCTACATGTCATTTTAAGAAATACTATTAGTTAAACGTATTTTCTAAACTATCCTATATTTTTTATAATTATAAAATAAACAAGGTGTATTTATCTGAATTTTAATGTGAAAATTTTATTATTATCCAGTTCTTGTTGTTCACCATAAAATGAAATATACAAAAAAAAGTAGTAAAATAAATTTGTTCTGAAAAAATCATACATTGGACATATAAATACTTTAAAATCATACCGTGTTGTAAATAAGTATATTATGAGGAATAAAATGCCATATTTTTTGCATTATATTGTTTTGCATTTATATAATTGTAAATAAGTATATTATGAGGAATAAAATTGATATTAAATCAATAACACGGTAAACAATCGCACGAAAATTGGATTACAATTGACTCCTATTGTGAATAAAATATTTGTTAATTTACTTTGGTTTTAAAAATGTCGGCGTTTGAGTTAGGTGTTTCAAATGTGCTACTCAAAGGGGATGTAATTTCATTCCAAACTAATAAAGATATCTGAATTATATTAATATTTTATTGTCATTGGCATCATATTTGTTGGCAATTTCAATTGGATATGTTGACGAGAAATGGGTGATAATCCGATTAAAAAATTATATGGTGACTTACTTAAATAGTTGTGTAACTAAATGAAATAGTCGAATCAAATAATATAATACGTAGTAATATTCATATTTATTTTATTTAAATATGCTCGAACGATATTTTTATGTTTACCTTGTCTGCACTTCACGATATAATTATTGGTTTTCTTGCAACATATTAAGTGAATGAATACTGGAACCATATATTATTTTCCAGTTCAATTTAAAACGGCTAATCCCTAGTTAAATCAATATGTTTTTTTTTCAATTGAAACATTGTGATACCATATTGACCGAATAATTTTCATATTTTAAATTTCCTGTTTTATATGAATCACGTTAAACATATATTTATATACAAATGTACGGAGTATCAATCTGCATCAAAATCAATACCATTAATAACATTGGTAATATTTTAATAAAGTAACTCTAATGAGCCAACACATGAGGATGTGCTATTTTTAAATAAGTTAGGTCATTTCAGGTACCCATTCTATCATATAGTTTAAAGGACATCGAACTACAAATAAATGGCGTTTATCATCGTGTTTGTATTTCAACATACTTCCTTAAGTACGCCTGAATATTTTCATCATTTGAAATTGAAATTTACTTTATTCAACACTGTAATTATAATCACTGCTTGACTATGGATTTTGAAAATGCTGGATTTTAAAAACGTGTTAAGACTTTTAAATCACCAATGTTTATATTAATTGACATATGTATTCCTGTTAACAATCCAATTTATTCCAAAAAATTATTTTATAGCGCTACAGCAAACTGCAAATATTGCAGTAACTCGAACTTGTCCTTCATAGATGTTTTTTGAATCTTCTAATGAAAGTCTACTTCCCACATTCTCTAATTCCGTCATCCTTCGTTTCCATTTTCCTTCTTAATCTGACTGTTTTGGTGTGGAAAAAACCTGCAAAGCTCAAGCGAAACTCACACTACGAGGGTTTCGTACACATTTAGGCATTTATGTAGATTTAATGCTACATAATAATCCTATTAAACTATTTACAAATTTTTAATATTTTGGACAAATTTTTAATATTTTAATATTTAGGAAAGTATATGTCGTATAACTATCAAATTATGATTTTATTGTTAATGGTGCAGACAGAACTTGTTTTTTCGAAAATTTTAGGATTCGGGTGTCAAAATATGCCTCATAAATGAGGGTCTACTAGGTTTCTCCTTGTTAGCGTTGACTTTAGAAGCCTAATTTTAGGCAACTCCAAGGGACCGTAGACCTAAATTAATTAAACAATTAATTCATAATAATATTATATTTGTATGTTTATACATACGTGTAAATATATATACTTATATATATATATATATATATATATATATATATATATATATATACATATATAAATAATCTTATATTTTGTTTATTTCACTCTCCGTTTTTAGATTTCCTCCGAAATAATATATTAATCTTATTTTAATTTGCTTCCTATAATTTAAATTAGATCAAAAAAATGTTGGTTCTAGTAGTAATTACAATTTTTAAAAGTAAATTGGCATTCAGAATCATGACATTAAAGTTTAGATAAAATATGTTGAGAAACAAAGCACAAATTATTTAGCAGAATGCTACATAATGTGCCTGCAGACTCAAAATATTTGATTTAATAAACATCCTTGTATTTTTTTTTCTATATTCAATTTAATGTATTTTTATTATTATACAAGAAAATTATTAGATTTTTATAAACTTGGTACCCTTAAAGTATAAAAGTATCGCTAGAATAGTAGTCTAGGCCAACAACTAAGCTGTAATTTCTATATGTATATTGAGTATCGATGCAAACTTTTGCCTTTTAACTTTCCAGTTCCTACAAGGTCCGGCACTCGTAGTTCTTTAGCATAAACTCTATAAAATATATGAAGCTGCGAGATGCTCATAAGCGCATCAGTAGATTATTCTTAAACCAGATAAAAAAATATCCTAAAGAAACTACAGGTGTCTCTGTGATGGAATTGGGGATTGGAAGATTAAGTTCACAGTGGCATGCTTATTTTTCAAGATGATTTATACCATTAAAATGGAATGTATGACAGAATTAAACGTGTTCTCAATTCTACTTTAATAATTAAGATTCATTTTAAACAGTAACTTTTGCAAAGTGCACTCCTTAAAAATTGTTCTATGTAAAAATATAACTTAAATTTGAATTTGCCTTATATCGAATTCTATGGCAGTAAAATTTGAGGCCTACATAACATAATAAATAATAATTATTTGCGTTATTTGTCCATATTAAATTTAGTAACTAGTAATAGAATCGTTCATATATCTGATTTATAATGAAATATATGTCAATATATATAAATATATACATACGTGTGTGTGTGCGTGTGTGCGTGTGTGCGTGTGTGTGTGTGTGTGTGTGTGAAACATATAGTAAGAAGATAATACGAATTCCCTCATTCCCACTTTTATATAAAAAAATTTACTTTTGTATATAGTTTTGTTACCATCGTAAATTACTTTAAAGAATGTTTATGAAAGATTTATCCCTGTATTTATACTCATCAACTCTTTACGTATTATGAAATTATGAATATTTGTAAAGTTTCCAAAGCCAGAGAAATTATAGTGAATAGCACATATTTCATATTTACCTAAAAAATTATTTGCAATTCTTTAGTATCCAAATATGTATAGTTGACACAACAGTAAAAATGAAGAATGGTAACTCAACACTTCTGATCAAATATGTATGAATAAGAGATCATTCTGTAGCAGCAAATTAACTACACTATAATTTAAGATAATATATCTATCAAAACGTTTATTTAACGATGGACGCAACTTCGTTTATCGTGCACAAGGGGTCATAAACCAACGTTGTGAAAAACTATTTTCACCCTACCGTCACATATGAAAACTTCCGGGTGTGCACATAAACAGACTCAAGCAGCCCCCAAAGAGGTCTAGGAGGGATGACGAAGAGACGCAATATAATCTGTTAGTTTATTAAGCAACTTGAACAATCAGTAATTCACATTTGAGCGAGTTTATGGCGGCTGCGTTTCACTACTAGTATCTGGATTAATCTTTAAGTTTTGAATCATTGTGTCAGATAAAATTGTTATTTTCAACATTCGCTGATTTTTTGTTTTCCAAAGGTTCCTATTATATTTATCTGTCAATCTTGTTTTAGCTGTTGCCCCATTGATGTTCACCAATTTTCATTTTCCTTGCGGATTTTCTATTGTAACTTTTACATTTCCACCGGATCATAAATTTTACGATTACCTCTTTTTATCTTGAAATATATGAATAAAAAATCAATCAAAGAAAAAGTGCTGCGCATTGATCATATTAATGAGGTATTTTTATGTTAGCTGAAACAGTTGTAGGATTGAAAGCCTAATTTCTTTTCAGTTTGCTGCTGCTCGCATTCCAGTAAAATTATATTATTCCACAATGCATAAAAATCTTATATAGGGGTTCATTATTTATTTATTTATGTACTTTAATATGTACATGATTGATACAAAAGAGGGACTTATTGCTACGAAAGTAATCTCTTACAGTCAACCAGAGCGGCCGGAAATCGAACCCGGGACAAAGGCCGTATGCTTTAAGATCAACCTAATACACCACGGTGACGACATTATCTATTATATTACAGATGGGAGAACGAATAAGACGCTTAGGAAAGTACACTCCTTTTATGTTTAGATTTAAATAAATTTGTATTCAAGAACTTTTATGCTCTCACATTTTATCACATAATATTAACGTTGTAATAAAAGAATACAATTTCGATAATATTTACGATTCAAATCATTCTTCCTTGAGGTACCTACTCGTATTATACCTACTCGTACCTACACGTATACATTTTTGAAATGGGGTTTTAATTCCAAACTTCCAATTTAACCACGGTTTAGAATTTATACAAACATATTAATAAGCTATGAAAATTTATAACGACAATGAATAAACAGATTATTATGTTTGTCATTCCATTACCAACAGTCTATACTCCCTTAATTGTCCTTAATATACTCCATCTATCAAAAATAAAATCCAATATCATATACCATGCTATAAACTTTTCATACTTCTTCTTTTAAATCTCAAATATAATAAAAGGATTTTGATTATTGCTTCTTTCGATCAGGTTGAAAATATCTTTCTACGGTATCAAAATGTTAAAAAATTATTGTTTGTATTGATCTAACTATTTTTCTATTTAAATGCAATTAATATTGGAAAACATTATTTTTTTGTAAACATTTTACTACTATTAACTTATTAGGCTAAATTGGCAACAGCACTCCTATCCTCAGTTTATTCACTGAAAAGCTATCGATGTATTAATTTCAGATACTCTAGTCTGAAGATGAAAACATAGTGATACTTTTGAAAATTCATTTATTTGGTTTTGAACTGGCGCCATTTAAGTGGGCGGCAGACTTCTCGAAACGACGCGAAAACAGACAAAAAATGTGCACGACGTAGAGTTAGAAGTCCTAGTCATGTTAAACGGCATTGAAAGACAGGGATAAAGACCATTAAAAAGACAATTATCAAATATTTAAATATAATAATATAGAACAATCTTGCCAAATTGATTGATTAATAACCAATGCTTTTGCTGCTAGTATTTTTACAAATCCACGTCTGATTTTCATACAATATACTCAAGTAAATTATCAATTATCTCCATTTAACTAAAGTTCGCACAGCACATGTAAAACAATGTCTATGAGCAATTTTGTTTTTTCAATAATGTAATAACATTCTATTAAAATCATATTTATTTGCATTCATGTGTAAATTAAATTGAAAATATTACAAAATCTATTGCGAGTAACTAACTCACAATAATTACAATAATTATTTGCAATTTTTATAATGCTGTATCAATAAAAAAATCCTATATTAGTGTAAAAAAATATAACCATATATTAAATGTATTATATTCGAGATGGATCTAAGGTGCTTTTGTTTTAAATCGGAAGGCAAGAAATAAAGAGATCAGAAATTTAATTAATTTTAAATATTTAGTCTACTAGATTTAGCCTGAACGGACGGACACCTGAAAATAAGAAATAAGTTTTTATGAAATATTCGTAACAATATTCATAATTAGTTAAAATTAATTGTTCACACAAAGATAATAGATAGAACTTATATGAATTTTATAATGGAATTTATGTGAACAATTGAATTGTCGTAGATGATACGAGCTAAATTCTGTCTCATAAACTACTTCCAATTTTTTATATATTTTAGCTAACGGTAGGATATTTTGCATCTTTCGCTACGCCGAGATTGGCTTCAGTAATATAGTATGTAGTTCGTGTACGATGAATGCATTTGTCAACAAAAATAACATTTTCAATTATTGTTTCATAAATTTTGCAAGTATAATGTATAACCTATAAAGACTTTACTACACTTTCATATGTAGATTCGCAAATGTGATACGGAAACTGAATTGCGTTTATAGTGTTGTTTACAGCATCCTTATTTACATAAATATTAACACTAAACATAATTTGGAATGTGATATAAAATTTAGAAGCTCATAATATCTATGGCGGTTTTTTTATTCAAATATTTGTTAACATGCTAGTAAAGACTTCAATATCAATTGATGGTTTGCTTTATTGGTTCATAGACAAAAATGCTGTACAGAGTTTGCTTAGTGCTCGGTCCATTGAAGTTTTAACTGATTTTTAAAAAGCAATCGTATTTTATGTGACTGATTTTTAAAAGCAATCGTATTTTATAAGGCACTGAAGAAGATATATGAAAGTTTTTTGAGGTATACCTGGTACTAAAATCATCATTCATAACTAATTAAGAAAGTAAGCTCTCTTTTCCTTGTAGTACCTCTATTGATATGTTATAAAATGTTGAACTTTTACTTTATTTTCATTCTAGACAAGTTAATTTTTGTGACCTTAACACTAGAAGAATGAAGGGGAATGTTTGAGTTGAAACTTCCCTCTGATCATATTTTTTTAGAATTAATTTGAACTAAAAATAGTACAAATTTACATTTGAGATTATCGTAAAATGTAAGAATTCTGAAATGCAACGTTGAATGACTATGATACAGTTGAAGTGCTGTTAGTTTTTGATATTAAAATTACCTTTGTACGCGTGACAGTCTATTGGTTGTGGGTTAAAAGATACTTACAGTGTAGACAAGTGGACTCTCACTAGACCGTGACCATTAAAAGATATTACCATGACATGCTTAATGACAATGTACGTTCATTACCTGTTATGGATACAACTGACTATGCCGGGAGTTTTTCTCTACTTTAATCTTTTACTACATGTCTTAGTGATTCTGCTACGTAGTAACTAGTATTAAATAGCATCAATAATACAATACTATTGCAAAAAATCTTTTTTTTTAATCATGAATTACAAAATTACTATGATATAACTTTATAGATAAATGTGACAATGATGTCGATTCCTTTTTCTGTCCAATGAATATAATAAAAAGCATCCAACGGCAAAATAAAATAGATTTTATGTTCAACGAATTAAGCTGATGAACGTTATAATTCAGTTAGATATATTACTTAAATATAAAATTCTAGAAACTAGTTTTTTAACGATATATATTTGAGTATTATTTTATCCTGAACAAGTGGTTTATAAATAATATCGAAATTTAAATTAAAGGTTCAAAACTTAAGAAAAGAATTTCAATCTTCTGTTCCCATATTTTTCTCAAATATCTCAATTATTTTTATCGAAATTAAAATTTTAATTCCAAACACACATATTTTTAAGGAGGCAATCAATATTATATTTATTTTTTTCTAATTGTGTTGTCAGCATATACGCTCAATCTATCATAATTGAAAATTATCACATTTATATGAATTGAAATACATTTTATTATTATAACTTCCATTTATGGTATAAAATTTCGAAGAAAAGATGATAGATAGATGGCGACGTCCCACTATTGTAAAACAACCAGCTAATTCATAAAGGGACTAAAAGAAGCAGTAAATCGAAATTTGGCAAATCTATAACGCAATGGTTTACAGTCAGACTATGGTCTAATCGTTCAATTTAGAGACATGTTTGATATTTTAATTATAGAAGCGACGAGAAAACGTTCAAAATGGTCAACTTTGTTATTTCAATACTTTTTTATTTACTAATGTCAAGTTTAGTTAATTAATTTATTAACATAAAACCTTTATTTCATTTTGATTTTATTTTTGTTTTTATATATTGATATGTCAATGTTTAATCAGAACATATAAGAAGTTATCTATACGTTATATAAAAAGTACTATTTATTAAACGTCTTATTTAAATGATCTTATATTTTTCGTATTTATGAAATAATCTTGCTTATTTTCTTGCAAGGTCAGTTAAATTTTTACCAGAGTTTGGACGTGAAAATTTAATTATTTGTGGTTCTATCATTTTATCTTTTCTATTGATTGCCCCGAAATGAGGTAAATAAAAAAAGAAATAAAA
Source organism: Druceiella hillmani (assembly GCA_039881145.1). NCBI lineage: Eukaryota > Metazoa > Arthropoda > Insecta > Lepidoptera > Hepialidae > Druceiella > Druceiella hillmani. The sequence goes on along the minus strand of JAYKKI010000021.1, from coordinate 5,885,195 downwards.
TTATTTTATTTTAACGAAAATTATACACTAAGCATGTAGTAACTTTTTAACCTTTTCTTACTATTTATTGGTATACTATAAGGAATAAAAGTAAAAGTATGAGCATATGTTATGCCAATTATATGGTAAATGTCGACGGCAAACGTGAGATAATACGCATTCATATTTTTAATTAAAAGTTTGTTAATTGATTTTGGTTATGAAATCGTGGACTCAAGTATATGGCATTGTGTGACTCAAGTATGCTATTGAGCAGCGATGGAAGTTCATTTAAAATAAAGGTAGATATCTGATTTAAATTAATATTTTTTTGTCATTGGCATCATAGGTGTCATCAAGTTTGTAACACAATAGGGTATATTGTGTTACAAACTTGAGTCTCTAATTATCATTGCTTGACTATGGATTTAGTAAAAAAAATTTAAAAATATGTTCGACTTTTAAAAAACAGCGATCACCTTCAATCTCGTATGGTTGCTTACAAATCCACACAGTCCAATATATCCCAAAAATTGATTCAATGGCACTACAACAAACTGCAAACATTATATGAATCAGTTCTTGATGCAAGTATCTTGCCCTTCAAAAATATTTTTACGTCTTCTAATAAAAGTCTTCTTCCCACATTCTACAGTTTTTTTTGTTTTCATTTTTCCTCTAAATCAGACCATTTTAGTGGAAGTCGAACTGCGAAGGTTCCTTATATATTTAGCCATTTGTAAACATTTAATGGTACATAATATTCCTATTAAAAAATATTTTTTATGTCATATAACTTCAAATTTACGATTTTTTGTTTGTTTGTGATATCAGACCTTGCTTTGTTGCAAAATTTCATGATTTTAGGTTAACAGAAAGTACCCTGTAAGTCTTCATTTATTTGAGTGTCAAAATGTGCGGAACAAATAGGCGTATTTTTAGGTTTCTTCTTCATTGCACTGACTTAGAAGTTTTTTTTAGAGCTCTACGGCAACATAGATTTAAGTATTTGATATTAATTTTAACTTAATACCTCTCCGCATTTCTGATGAAAATGGTTTTGACAGACCGACAGATGGGCGACGATATGATCCTAAAAGGGTTTCTTTTTTTAAAGTACGGTACGTAACCCTAGAAATGACTTTTTTTCGATTTATATTTTACTTAAACTTTTTTTTTAATTATATCATCATCATGTAATTTAATGATATGATTTTATATTTATGTTATATAATGTTTATCTAGATTTATCTATTTACATTAAAATGACCGTAATGTTTTTTTACATCAATTTAATATTTTCGAAAATTTCTAAATAAATGGTTCCCTAAAGGGTTATAATCCTTAAAGATATCGTTACCGCAGTTGTATTTATTGTGTTTTTAAATAATAAAAAAATATTCAAACCCGCAACGCCTTTTCAATATAACCACTGTTCTTGTGCCATAAAATAACTTAAACAACTGAAATATTTTACCGAAAGATTGAGTCTGGAAATACAAACAGAATAATAATATAAATAAGAGAATTAAATAATTACGCTAAAACATTTTGATATGAATTCAGTACTGGTCGCAATCTTACCACTCAGCTTACTCTTAACTAATATAATAAAGTATCAGTTTTTATATCATCATTTACGCTGAATAAATTTAATACAGCGAGTTCCGCATTTTTCAGGAAAAATATGGATGGGACCTCCGTTCATCGGGCGGACGAAGGTCGTAAACTTACGCTGTGAAAAACTATTTTCTTCCTGCCATCGTGTGGAAAAATATACGGTTCGACCTATGAACACGCGCTGAGGGTACTCGAAGTGAACTAATTTAATGCAAAAGGACACAAACAAGGAAATATAATTTATTAAATTAGCAAAAATTTATACCTATAGAAATTAAGTGTTGCAAGGAATATATGGAGCATTTGTCTCAATAGCAAGTGTTTTTTTTATTGTTTGTATATCAGTTGCACTCAGATATTATTAAAAGTTTTCTTTTAGTTCATTTTTTAATGGTGTTATTTAAGAATATCATTTAAAACTTTGTTTAGGTGGGAAAACACACAACTGTGGGGAAATTATGAGTTTAACACGTTATCGTATAAATTGTGGCTTTATATTTCAATATAATTAACATAATCTGTTTCAAGTTTAATTTATGTCGTCTGTATAAAATCTCGTCTTCGTCTGTACTAATATTGTTTCTCGCGTCAGTTAACGTTACGAAGAAATGCATTATAAAGAGATTCCTTTTCTTTAGCGCAGTGTGTCTCAACATGCTCTTATTGCACTTGTTGGAGTAAAATATACGCCATGTGATGCAAATAAATCATCGGAATCAAACGTTTCTTTCCACGTATATATATATATATATATATATATATATATATATATATATATATATATATATATATATATATATATGTATATATATATATATATACATCATTATTTTTTTTCAACTTCATATAAAATTTTAATTTAATTCAATATTGGTCCCAAAACTTGTCAACTAAAATTTTCCTACAACTTTGCACAAATGCAATTTACAAAAATTTATGTTTTTTCATAATTTTTCGTTAAGTAATTTCTGAAATAGAAAGGGAGATGTGGAGTTTATTTAAGTATATCTCTGATAATTTAAAACCTAATATTACGAAGGGAAATATTTTGGAGACCACAACTAGCTCATTCAAATACGATTTGTATGTTTAAAAAACAATGCATTCGAATAGTTAAAATTACCACGTATATATTTTTATTATGATATGGTTCAATCGGTTTTCATGCCATGCGAAATTTTAAGTTTATTCATGAAGCGCTTTCCGAGATAAGCGACTGGCACAAACAAACAGATATACAGCGCTCCGATCCGTACCGACCGTATCGCGGGGATCCGGGTTCCATTCCTGGCCTCTCGTCAAGTGGGCCTGGACTGGTGTTCTGGTTGGCTGTAAAAGATTGCTCTCGTAGAAATAATTCAGCCATATGTAAACATTAAAATACATGAATAAATTAATAAATATTCTACTTAAAAATTACTGAATTTATTATTTACCACTTTATTTTCTACGCACAAGTAAAAGAGGAAGAATGAAATAAAACAATTACTTTATAAATAGAACTGGTACGGATACAACTCGCACTATGAGGTTTTTGTAAATATTTAAGTACTAATAAAAATTTTAATCTTTAAGAGCACGTATCATTTCTGTGGAATATTTACCAAAATTAATATTATTTTATCCAACAAATATATTGTAAATGTACTTTTCACAGGCGAAAATTAGAGGCAAAAAAATTTGAGGTTGAGAATTTTAATCTTTAAGAGCACGTATCATTTCTGTGGAAATATTTATCAAAATTAATATTATTTTATCCAACAAATATATTGTAAATGTACTTTTCACAGGCGAAAATTAGAGGCAAAAAAATTTGAGGTTGAGATTGTTATTGATTTGTTACAAACTTTCAATAGGTTCTAACAATCTCTCTATTTTTTTAGTTTTATTAGTTTCATAAATAAGGGGAACGGGCGTATTTTTTATATGATTCTAGAAAAATTCCACTCACAATTAAAGATATATTTTTAAATCTTTCGAACAAACCTTTTAGTTATATATAAAGCATTTTCTCAAACAAAAATTGAAATGAAAAAAACTTGGCAACTACGAATAGAACTCGCATTATGAGGGGATACACATTTAGGCACTAAAAAAGATTAAGTGTGTATAGTAATCGGTCGTCTTGATTCGTTGTCTACGGATACATTTGTCAGTAAACTTTCTTACTAAATTGTTTTCAATTGCACTATGTGATTGTAGATTTGTGAATATGGTACAAAAAAAAAATTATGGAAAATGTCTATTTCCATTTCCCAATTTCCAAAGCTTATTATTTACGTTAATGCAGACTGCAATATGGCGATATGAATGTCCATTCGTTCCTACGGTTTCGTTAAATTGAACTTTTTATTAAGTGAAAAGTTGCAAATATGATTTTTATTGAAATATTCACATATATTATTTGTAGTTGAGAGTCAAAAATATATACCTTGTTGTGTCGAACACAAAATTATTTAGCTTTATTATGTTTTATTAACTCACATAGTCTTCCGATAAACTTGAATTTTCTCTAAATATATAAAATTATTCTCCTCAGATCGAGATGCAATTTTTAGAAGCAAATAATTTTAGGTGATAATTCAGAACATTAAAGAACCCACCAAAATACTTAATACAAATGAGTGAAATGCAACAATATCAAGCAGTAAAACCAAAACAGTCATTTTGTGTATTTATTTCTTCTTTACTGAGAAGAGAATTCACAGTAAAAAATGCCATTTGAAAAGGTGAGTAAATTTTACATTTAATTTACTATGTGGTAACGTCAAAATTAATATATGTTTCTCTCTCCGCTTTTTTCTGATCTCTGAAATAATAATATTAGAAAATTGATTATTAACCTAAATTTTCCAAGGACATTAAGAAAAAAGCTTTGCGAAATGTGCAAACCGGATGCTTCAGAATTTTCACCAATATCAATTATAAAACGAAATCTCTAGTCGCGTTCGATATTTCGGTAGTAAATATTAAACCCATATTCAATTCCGTACGTTCTATTTTTTTTCTATTTCATTTTAGAGAAAATTAGAATTTTATCATGTCGACGAATAATTTATATTTAACAAGTACATTTCTCGATTACTAGAAAAAAGCACAAGTCCAAATATTGAACGTTTAAAACTTACAGTTATTTAATATTTTTCACATGGATAATTGTACGAGGCCTTTACCTCAACTCAACGTGGTTTGTGAAACATATTTCAAACGGACATATTTCCGTCTTTACAGGCTGTAAACTGTACCAAGGATCTGAAGCCTGGTCAGATTTTATTATGAAAGAGTAATAAATTGAATTTACTGGATAATTGTATGGGTTGTGGGTGAATTATTAAAAAAAAACAGGGAAAAAATAGTTGCATCTACAGCATGCAGATATCATATTTTTTATTATCATTATCGTGATGTAGTTTTGAATATATTGTTCCTAAAATATCCAAGACTTGAGGGGTTGCTCTTTATAAAAATTATAAAATAAAATGTTTGATAACGTTATTTAGCATTAGATGTTGCCCGCGGCTACACTGACGTGGAATCACTTTTGGCAAATTTTAGAAAATTCTATATTTATCTCCAAAATAAAGGTTAAATACATGGCCAATAGTAATTTTGTTATTGCTTATTTAAACGTATTCTTTCTTGATAATAATTGTCAAATAAATGTTTGAATTATGAGCAAAGTTTGAATGTCCAATATAATTTTGAGTTTCTCTTGGATACCACTGGTAAAGGAATGTTATTACAAATTTTTATTTTTTAATTATCACTTTTCTTTGATATCGATACCCGCTTATTCCCTATCCTTGCGTCGAAATTGAAATACAAAGTAGAAACGAAATGCAAGACTATTTATGTTGAAAATTGTGTTTAATTTTTTTGAAATTCAATAAAATATGATCTAAGATGAATATTACGATTGAAGATATGGCTCAAAATTAGAGGAAAAATATTTATTCAACGTAAATAACAAGCGATCTATCACGAACTTATTTAAATATAATTGTTATCTATACGATGATTTGATATTTATTTATTCATCTTCACAAAATTTAAATCTAAAATATAAATAAAAAATTTTAATATACTTTTAATGAGATTTTTTTTCGCGTAAAATTTTGTCGTTTGAATTTAAAAAATTATCAAATTCTTAAAATTGTAATAAACTGTAAGGCCCAAGTCCGTAAATATCCTTACTTAAATTCATTTTTCTATATCGTTATATAAAGTACGTTTACGTTAATTTTCATTAAAAATAAATTGTGTAAATGGCCTTTGAAGTTGCTAGTTCCTTTTTACTTTTATCACCTATATATAATATTTCCTAATTTGTGTAAGGGTTAATTAGTATAATTTTCAACTTGGTAATAACTTTTCATTTTGTTTTCATATGAGTTTATATATTATATGTACTTGATCTTATCTTTAAACAATATTTTCTTTGGACCATACTAAAATCCTATTATAAATTAGGGATTATTATGACTAAAAGGAAAACAAGTTATATTAGCTTCCAAGCAACTGATCACATAAAATTTTATACACATTTTTATACATCTCTGTATGTACTTCTATATCATCTTTCATAGATATATTAATTTTTGGATGACGATATCAGTTTTCTTTGGATGACAAAACGCCAAATTACCCATTTATAATAATTTTACACTAAATTATTTCACTAGTATTACTTTCATTGAAAAATAAATGAAAGAAGGATATTCAATTATTATAATTTTCTAGAAGTGCTTAGGGTTATAATTAAAATGTAATAAACCTTTCTCACTGCAATAGTGGTTTTATTATAAATCCTCTTAATATAAAAAAAGGAAATTTTTTTAGAGGTTAACGAAAAAATTATAACATTTTTGCTACACAAATTTACAAAAAAGCTTATAGCTTTTAGATTATTATAAACCATATAAGTTTTTTTTAGTTGTAATTATTAATGTCAATATAGTCGTGGAAAAAATCGGTACTCGGCGTTTTCGTGACGAACTTCGGTGCAACTATTAGAGATACATCAATAATAAGTATGAAGAATTGTAAGTTTGAATAAATATTATACTTATTTTAAGGATTTTAGTTGTTTAGGAGAAATGAAAGACGTTTAAAATAAAGTAACAACGTGCATTTTACTGAAAGTGAGCTTTCAAGTTGAGTTTCATTATTATATTTTGTTAATTGAAATGAAATTGGGCTTCGTTCAGAAAATATAATAACAATTATCAAAAAAAAATTAATTCAACACCTTAATTGTACCAGCATGAGGTTTTCTTAAGTTTACGAGTCGTTTTTGTACCTGGGGAAGTAACGAAACCTAATATGTAGAGAAATGTTTTAGATTATCCGTTGTCTACTATTGTCATTTCTTAAAAAATACACTTTATATGTACAAATAGTGGGAGCTTCAATTCTGGAAAACATCTGGTTTATAAATAAGTATTGTAAATTTATTGTCCTTTATTTGATGAAAATACGAATCCGGGGAACACGGCCGGCCAAAACATTGTAAATTATAAGAACATGGAAAGTAATTTTACAAAGCCTGTATTTCAATGAATAAATGTTTTTCATAGATAAAAACTTACCTTCTTAATGTATATATCTATTTGTTTCTCAGATAATGGATTACAATCTTGTGAAATGAAATTATCTTTCATTATTTAAAGTGCTCGAGAGACTAAGTATTTCTTTAAGGTTAAAAGGATGCAAACATTTTTGGAGACACTCAAACGTTTTGTAGAAGATTATCTACGCTGAAAGTGACTAAAATAGATGTGAAAAGAATATTAAGTCATTAAAATTATAGAAAAACTATATTACCTAAGACTACATTATGTATTAGCTTTTGCTGGCAACTTCGTTCACGTAGATAATAAAAAAACGTAGAATAAAAAAATTTGTGGATTTATTTTTATTATTTTTTTCCTTTTCTTTATTTTTTGTTGATTTTAATTTTTTTGTTGTATTTTTAATACACTATATATTTGGTTTTATTTTGTAGGTGAAAAACAGTTGATTCAATTCAGTTTCAACCATTCTAAAAATGTTTTCCTGCAAATTATTATAAAAGCAACTGCATTCTTAGTCGGAATTCCATCTGATTGAAAGAAAATGCACATCGGTTAGAATTATTATGATATGCGGAAAATGTGTTATGGTAACTCATTGGGCTGCCAATACTTACGTTACTCGTGGATGACGATATATGCGGGCACTGGCGAAAAAGAGGCGAGGGACGAAAATAGGGCAAGGTAAGCCAAAGTCAAATCTGGGAACAGGTAATAGCAGGAAGGTGGAAGTAATTTTCAGATAACATAATCAGAGGAATATTTTAGTAGCCAAATTCTTCCAGAATTATTTCAGTAGCAGAAATCTCAGACTTTTTCATGACATACAAAAGCATATCAAAAATGTGGTCTTTTTTTAAGAATTATTTAATTAAATTTAAGTAGGTCCTGAATTTAGGATATTGGTCCCTTGTTTTACCTTTTCGTCTAAGTTAATTTTAAAATGATTTCAAACCTCAATTAACCATGCCATACATTCCGAGATTAATTTTTTCTCATTTTAACCCCATCTGCAGCAGACTCGTTCAAATAAAACTGATTTAAAGGTGACATATATTATGACGGTGGTTTCATCTCCCTCCTATTAAGAATAAAATTATTGTAATATTCTTAAAGAATTTTTGTAATCCATTGAGTAGGTTTTGAAAATATTTCAAATTAACCAACTCATAAATTTTCTCATAATTTTTAAGCAAAATTTTGATTTTCAGTCTAACTGCAAGTTTTTCAAAATTATACACAATAATAAAAAATTATCCTTTTTTTGTAATTACCTAAATTCTAAATACCTTACATTAAAATGTTTACGGAACGGCCTATGATAAATCAATGATTATTGAATATTCATCAAAATAATTAAAATGAAGAAGGAAATTCAGGAAATATTCTAAGCTAATAATTTTACATTCTAGGAAATTGCATTGGGTACAAAATTTTGATATTTTTTTCACTTTTTTAAAAATGATCTCCGAAATTTTTACATTGTAAAATATTCATTATACATTTTTCTAACTGGCAAATTCTTTGTAATTTACTCATTATAATTGCCTATCGCTATTTGTAGTTAGTACGTTCCCTGCCTAAAGAAGGGCATGTTACCAATGGTACTTTCAGTCACTTTACGAGCGTCGTAGCTACGGCGATTAGGGCCAAAATAAAACACGCTAAAATTATTGTATACATAGTCCGAAAACAGAGGTTTACCACAGAATACCCTCGAGTATTTAAATGAATACTTATATTGTAAATTAAGAAAAACATCACAATTTCGTAAAGGCTTAATTTGATTTTGTCGTACAAACACAATATTCAATTTAGATCCAAAATCATAAAACGAATAACAGCCTCGTAAACTTAAAGCGTATATAATTTATACTCTTTTATTTTTAAAATTAGTAGATAATGATGAATTTTGTTTTAATAGTTAAGTATATCGTTTTGTTTGAGGTCAAGAAAGCCAGAAATAAAAGTAGTTGTAATTACTTTTAATTGTTTTAAGAAGAAAATATTATAATTATGACACTTCATAAGAAAAAATTACTTCAATATTGATACATCAGTACCCACTAAGACAACGCGCTTTCTTATACCTGACAGTGATTACAAAGCAGCGTATTGTTATTCTAAAAGTGTCCTTCATTTTGAAAGATTGAAATTATTTCTTTTATTAATAATTATGAACATATTCGAAATTTACTTGAAGAAAAGATTACATTCGTAATTGATTAAAAAGTAAAAAGTTATATGACCTATGTATATAGGGTGAAGAAAAAGCGTAAATTCACGTCGTGTAAATTAACTTTTGATTATTATTAATTAGTTCAAATTTATAATATCAAAACGATATTTTCATGAAGAAAATAACAAATTATGTATAATATTTTCTATATATTTCGTGTGGCTGTAATTGTTTGACGGTTATTTCATTTGGGGGTAACATTGATAGCTTGTAATTCTATATGCAATATTTTCCGGATTGTTTGAGAGAATATGGATCCAACTTCATTTACCACCCCTACAGAGCTTGTGTTTTTTGTTATTTCCATTATATACATATGGTTTTGATTCATGATTCATATTTCATATTCATTGGTCATATTAATTCAACTATTTATTGTTACTTTACGGTATTGACCACACAATATAAATTACAATATTAATAAAAAAGTCACGCTCTCGTACTTACATTAATATGAACTTAATTTTTTGAACGAATATAGAGAACAAGAAAGTTTAAAAATAGGATGTTATACGATGTGAATCGAAAAATTTAATTACCGAGGAATGTTTCAATAAAACAGGGATTGATAACATTGTGTATATTATTCCAATAATATAAATATTGTAAAAAGGTAGTTTTTCAATTTCAACACGAATTGTCATGATGGAATACTGTTAAATGTCTGTCTGATGAAATATTAATCTTGTTAAAAAAAACCTGCGTGAGTTTCGCGCATATTTAGACAATTATAAGTACGGAAAGTACATAATATTTCTATTATTACGTTTACAAATATGAATTTTTCAGAACATAAATACATATATTGCCTACTATGTCTTTCATAATATGTATAATTTTCCTGTAACCTATGCCCAGGTGTTAAACCCATAGATTTATCATTGTTTTTGAGTTGAATAATTTTGGAAATGAGTTACCAATACTTTTTTTTATATTTTTTTGTATATACTACTTTAAATAGGAAAAAATTCATACTCTTAACAACAGCACTTTAAAACGACACCCCACATTGTATATATGAAATTATGAAAAAAAAATTAGAGTACTATTTCGCCCCCTGTAAAATTTCATCATAAATATTTTTGAATGTTAGCTATTGAGATATGTGCTTGGTATGTTCATTAGTATGTTGTTATATGTCAAACGTTGTCTTAGAATAACGACTGTAAAGAAACACAAACACATAAGTAACCTGACAAGCGATAAGTTTTTCCTCTTGAGGTACAGAAAACTAATTATTATATCTCATCTCGACTAAAACAAAAACCGACCGACAGTAAACAAATTATATATTACAAAATATAAAAATCGAAGGAATATAGATCGTATCTTTTCACTAGGATAGAATAGGAATAGGGATATTATATACAAATTCTCAAGTGTAAACCAAAACCATGTTAGTCAATATAGAGAATTTTAAAAAGAACAAATATAAAAAAAAATGGAAATATTTTCATTTCATAAATATTTATTCTGTGAGCCCAAGGTATGAGGCAGAAATTTTTAACTAAACTTCCGCCCCCAACTGAACTGTTACATCATATCAATACTACACATCTAATAGAAAACCGGACATGTATTTGTACTTCTTAATAAGTATTTTTAGGGCATACGGTGTAAAACATTAAAAGCAAGTGCCAAAACTAAACAGATTAAACAGAAACAAATTAAATAGACTAAGAGTTAGTTGTTCGAATTTTAAACATGTTTTAGAGCACAGGACCAATTTGCTTCTTTACAAATTATAATTTATTTTTATAAACTTTTAGGACTATCAGCACACGTATGTTTTGTTAATGTTATCCACAAGACTTTGGTACTAAAATGTGGTAGCCACAGTTCAAACTTATTGGCGACATACTCCTTTTAGAATTAGAAATGAAATGTTTCGCATATCATAAACAGCATTAAGTATTAAACGTACTTGAGAGAAAACTACACTCAATTTAAGATTAATCAGTGTCCAGCGGAAAAATCACAATATTAAAAAAAATTGTAATAAACAACATTCACTTATTGAAAAGGATTCATCTTAGAACTCCGTTTTCTCACAAGTAGAGTTTTGCAATGGTTGAATATAATTAATGAGAAGAATCGATTGTGCTAAATCTATTTTGTCAGTTTTATAATAATTGATTAGAAAACTTGACCTAAAACAAAAGGCGTTCCTCTCATTATTGTTCAATGTTACCGAAGAATTTAAAGTGTTAGTAAACAAATTAATAATTAAATTATAAACATATTTATTAGGGTAAAATTGGCTTTCGGGACTAAAAACCCTAACCTTTCCAGATGAGATTCTGATAAGAATACGCACCAAATATTTGGTCAAAATACTTTTGCACTTTGCTTTACATACTGCGTCAGTGCTGCCTGGTGATAAATAACTTTTTGGCGACTCGCTATCATACTTTTCATGTGAAGTTCTTATAGCGTTAAGGTAGTAAAAATTAGAAATATTTATAATACGTAAATATGGTGTAGGACTTTAATAAAAAACATTTGAATGATTTATGAAAATAGTATAATATTTACATTTTCAAAAATTTTATCTCATGTCAAATCGCAGCAGAAACCTCTATACGTTAAATGACGTTTACCATTTTCTGTCGCGTACATTCAAGTCAAATATGTCGAAGTCTGTAGTACAGTGTAAACTTTACAGTTTTCTTTCAATGAAAAAAACTTTCCGTGAAATTATAAACAATTAACAGTTTTGGAATTTTCATAATGCATAATGACTTTGGTGTTTCACTTCGACAATTGATTGCTATAGTAGGTTACTTGGGTAAAAGGTCATTGAGCAAATTAAAAAATATTATATTTTTATTACTTACGGATTGTAAATCTGATTGCCAGAAGATAATAAATAGACATAGTAAAAATGCAAGTTAAATTTAAATTTTATTGTTTTAAGAAAGTCTGAGAATTGCCAGAAAATGTTTTACATAAAATCACAAATCTAAATAATATATACATTTTTAGTTACACTTGTGTATAGGCGTATGTATGTGCGGTGCGCGCTACTTGACTTTATAAACTTGCCTACCAGTAGATAACGGGTTGTGCAGGTAGTACATGAAAAAAAACTGGAAATTGACAAAAACATCACACAGTAAAGTAAGTTCACATATCACAAGTTAAAAGTTTTTCAACCATTATAATCTTGTTGCGCATGGGGAAAATTCTAACTGCTGCTATTTTATTTATTGTGTAAATAGATACGAACGTGAAAAATAATTAAAATTATTTAAAGTACTTATTTCGTAGGGTAAAATAAAGACCGATACCCAACTTAAAAAAACAAATTATATTTTTAAAATAATAAATGTTATGTAAATGATTTTATTCTTTATTGATATGATCGGTCGTATCTTAAAAGTGGTAAAAAAAGCAAGCGTTTATTCTACTTAAATACAAAAAAAAGAATTCATTTCTTAAGCCTCTAAGAAAGAGGATATTTGCTAAATATATGGAGTAGTTGTCTATATAAAATGTTTGTGGTGAAGATGGTTGCTCCTCGAAATAAAACCAAATTTCATTGCGGTTAAGTATTTGCCTAAGGTGTTTTTTTTTCAAAATTTTTACTTATGCAAGCATCTTGTTAATTTTCGTGTTGGTATTCCATACCAACGAGCTATTATGCTTAGAGTATGTTTGCCGTTATAGCCTCCGTGGCTTATATCAATGGTTCTTGGGTCCACTCTGCGTGCAGGTGACCATCTATTTCCTCGTTATGTAGCATTGTCTATTACAAAAAAATCAACAAACACTAATTTTTTTTAATAAAATGCTTTTATTCCTTACAGGAGGATAAACACCCTCAGCGACACCTAAGGGCGTCTATAGTCAAATATATACCAAAATTCTGTTATATACGAAAATTTTGTCGTCTGCTTTTTTGGCTAGAGATAGATCTCCTTTGCTTCAGGAAAAATACAATAAATTGTTATGTCAAAAAATACACATTTAATACTTGGTAGCAATGAAATTAAATTTAAACGCGTTAGATATTCTAAATACGCCTAGCGACACGTCTTGTCCTTCCCGTTGACTGACTCAAACCCAAGTGTGGGGACTAGTACTTTTCTAATAAAATATTAAACTTATCAATGGCTGTTTCTAAAGTTACTATCGAACCATCTATCCTCCTACGACAACTAATCTACTTTTACCATAATAAATTTGCTACAATAATTCATAACTATGCGGTCAAATAATTTTGACAGTTATGTAATTACATAACATATTTATTATGTTGTAATAAAAATTTGTATAAAAACCTACCTCCGATGAAAATTATGCATTATGGTCATGGAATTTAAATGTTGAGTATATCTTAAACGCGGAAGAAAGAGAAGGAGAGAGAGTTTTGTTACAATTCTGTTAATAAATAATATCTTTATTAAAAAATATTATTTATTAACAGAATTGTGGAGAATGTAACGAAACTCGAGCATTGGGCTTCCGCCAAAGATTACGAAAAATCAAATTATTTTCCATTAAACTGTACCTAGATATATATGTATGCACTTAAAATACATAACCACTGCAAATTTTTAACAAATTTTCGAACAAAAGGTGTTTTTGATTTAACTTGAATAAAGAAATATTACTACATAAAATAAAATCCGAAAGGAAAAAAATGCATACATCGATTTTTGAACTTATATTTCCATCGCATTCCGTATGTAATTCGGTGCTTTAGGTCTGCACCAGACACTAACTAGTCAATATGACGAAATTATATGTTTTCTAACTCCACTCCTCGTCCGGTCGCTCTAGGTCTACCGTCGATTATACCCGAAGGTGAATCCTTCGATCATACTTCATCTACCGCCGGACTACTCAAATGCTTCGTGCGATGGAATACCGCTAATCTTTTGCAATAAGAAAAACAATTAACGAAGTGATGAGTCAAAAGAAGCTTTCACTTCACTAAGAAATTGAACAAACTTGAAGAAAATTATCGAATAACTCGGTCTCGTTGTTTCCCTATGCCATCACTTATAATATGCAAATATTCGATCTCGACAGAGAATACCTAATTAGATTTATCGATAAATTAAAAACTTGATATGTAATTTTATTACCCTTTTTTGGATTCATTTCCCCAATCTGCACTTAGAGAAAAATTAGTTTTACAATTTAATAATTCAAAAAGGCCATTTATGCGATATATAAGACAAATATCATCAATTTGTGAATAAGATATTATAGGATTGTTTCAATAGCTTAGAGTAAAAGGTGGATGCAACACTAAAGATGTATGTAGAATGGTATGACTAGAGTCTAATGAAAAGCGTTTCTTTAGCACTTTACTTGGTACTATCAATCTTATTTTTTTCCAAAACTATTCTACAAAATGTTAAGAGCTTGACTAACTTGCCAAAATAATTTTTCGTGGAATAATTAATAATAGGTTTCTTAATTGCTTCCATTATCACGAGATTTACAATAAACTTGACTGGTTTCCTTACTTTTGGATTTGACTCTCCTTTTTAGACCTGTTCCTTTTATTTTGGTACCCAACGTACATATTGTAATTAGGTCAAATACGTTTATAGAATAATCAGATCAAATACGTTTATATAATGATAAATAAAATATGAGTGAAATTCAAAATGACCAAGTTTTCTCATTCCTTTTTCGTTGCTTCCGTTTCCGTCGTCACGGCCGACAGTCATCGTGGAGCGATTATTACTTGACGATGACAGGCAAACCAGATAAAGTCACTTGTTAATGTATAAATTTAAAAATTATTTTAAACCAATCATAAAAATTGACGTTAAAATATATGTTTTTTATTTATTTTGCTCACTGAACTGCTTTATTTGCTTTCTAGTATATACGACATATAATTACACTGCAATATTTATGTTACATTTTAACACTTATTATCCTAACAGAATGTTAAAAAGATCGTAATAAATCAATAAATGTATGCACATCAAACCGAATTTCAGTTATGTTGAGGACGCCACCAATCCCATTTGATTCCAATATTATTAGAAATAATTCAGAAGTCATGAAATCCTACTATAATTAAATTATTGAAACAAATCCTCTGATGTAGCAAATGAAGGTCAAAGGGTAAACACGACATTTTTCTGTGGCTGGTAGAAATTTAAAAGTGACTTATGAACAAGATTTTTGGTTTGTGCTTGCCACCTTTTTTAAAAACAACTTTTATTTTTATTTGCTTGTTTAGAATATGGCTTCATTAGGTAGGTTGAGACATTTAATAACAAAAAAAAAAATTTTTAAAAATGAAATTTGCAATGAATTTTTCGCGTAAAACAAATCGATAACCAAAGATTACAAATTATTGGATAAAATCATATACCTATTTTTAAAGTAAATTTCGAATAGGTCCATAATTAATTATAACACGAGTAATTTCAATGGGCCTTATGACAGGTAAAAATAAAGGACTCTATCCTTTATTTTTTCTTTAAAAACGAAGGATACTTTTAGAATAAGAATATGCTGCTTTGTAATCATTATCTGGTAAAAGATGGCACGATTTGTTAGTGGATACCAATATATCAATACTGAAGTAACATTTTTTGGGTAGTGTCATAATTATATTTCTTGAAATAGCACTAGTAACTGTTATTAATCCAGTTAAAAGTAATTAGACATGGTTCCACTTCTTGCTTTCTTAATAGAACAAAATATGTTGTAATTTTTAAAATAAAAATGTACAAATTATATACGCTTTAAGTTTACGAGGCTGTCACTAGTTTTATGATTTTGGATCAAAATTGAATACGATGTATGTACGATGAAATTAAATTAAACCTTTAAAAAATTGTGATGTTTTATATAATTTACAATATAAGCGTCGATTTAAATACCCGAGGGGATCTTGTGATGAACCTATGCTTTCAGACTTTGCGAAAAAATTATTTTAATGAATTTTTTGGTCTTATTAGCCGTAGCGACGACATTCGTAATTTGAATGTCGTCGCTGCGGCAACGTTGTACGGTACAGCGTAATGTGGGCTTGTTTAAATAGACAATTATAATTGAATTATAATTTACTCATTAGAAAATACGTATAATAAACAATTTGCTCATTAGAAAACACGTAATGAATATTTTACGATATTAAGGGTGCAGTAGATACTTTTTTAAAAAGTGAATAAAAATATGGAAATTTTTTTCACCGTTGGGATTATTTTGGTGACAATTCAATAGTAATTTATTTATGGTGATGTGCTCTAAAATTTTATGTAATATATTTAGAATTTAGGTAATTAGAAGAAAAAGGATAATTTTTTATTATCGCGTATAATTTTGAAAACTTGTAATTGGATCGAATATTGAAATTTTGCTAAAAAATTCATTGTAGTGATCGCAGATGTCTTATTTTTAACTGACTTCCAAAAAAGAGGAGGTTATAAGTTTCGCATTTTTTTTGTTCGCTGTCTTATAATTCCGAATTTTTTCAACAGGTTTGCATATAGATTTTTTTTGGGAATCATATTCTCGGTATAAAAATTTATCTGAGAACGTGACCGTGAAATTTCAAGAGACAAAGAAATTCCTCAAAATATAAAAGTAAAGGTACCGTTACCGAGTTGGAATGATATAAGTCTAATGATAATCTAATCATATGACACGATTAATAAGGTATTTGACTATATTTTTTTATTACCAAAATCAAATAAGTAATAACATTAAAATCGGTGGTAATAAATATATCGTACCTAGAACTTTTCATTACAAATTTATAACGACTTAAAAACTGACAAACTACGATTCCCGCGAAAACGTTCCATACAAAACACAACTGGCTTATGACGTCAATGGACTGTTATTTAGCATTCTTTATAAGGAAGTTTATTAAATATTGCGTTTAAGTTAAATATTGCAAAATATAACTTCCTCATTTTTTTGTATAGGGACTAAATTCATAATAACTTTTTACATTTAATGAATAAAAACTTAATTTTTTCCTATTTAGCAGTTTTATTTAATTATTTGTTATATGCATTATTTTTTTGGTCGGAGGGTTTTTTAAACCTAGAGTAGGTTTAAAATATTTTTGTTTAGGCCTTTTTAAAACAATCTTACAAAAAATATCGACATTAGTTAAAAACTCTTTTGTGATATAAATTTACCCTTCTACAAGATAAGGGTGAATTGATGAACCCGGAAATGTCGACAGAAAGTCTATAGTAATGATAGGTATACTCGTCAACCATAATATTTCATACAATGTAATTTCAACCCTTGATCTACTCGTATAATCCTTCTGATGTGCTCTCTGCCTAATAGTAAGACAGAATTCAAAGACTATGATATTGAACTACGAATTCCAACACCTCCGCCTGATTCTGCAGAGATACCTCCAGTTTTGTGTATATTAACTCACATCTTTATCATTTACCGCGCAGCTTAGACGATTTCCATTTTAATTTCAATGGCTCTGTCAGTGAAATCGTCAGTGGTATATTAGGCGGTTATTGTTAGTGGTACATCAGACCGCTATTGTCACTGGTATATAAAATGGTTTCAATGGCTCTATTGTCAGTGGTATATAAAAATGGTTAATATGGAAGTTCGTTATTGAGTTTAGATAATATTAGTAATTATCTAATAGATATGTCATGATTTTAGACTCTGTCTTAATGACTAAGACTAAGAGCGACTCTCTATAACTAAGAGCGACATAAATTTTTCTATTAATCACATTAGGGTGCAATAATGAAGCCGACAATTGGTGATAAGTATTGCTTCTACTGATGAGGAAAAAACTCGTAAAGTTTGGACTCATTTCACTCATCATTAACGTAACCAAGAAAATAATAAAATAAATAATCACATATGTATATGCAGGTATGTATAAAGGCATGAAGCAAATAAGGTAATAGTTTGTACTTAAATAAGTAAGTAAGAACAAGTATGGACAAATACATGAACTGACTAAACAGTAGTAGATACGTAGGAAAGTAAATATATAGCAATAAAGATATCAGGGGGCAGGTAAGTTTGTTTGTACATGTATATATATATGTATATATATATATATATATATATATATATATATATATACATACTAAATCATGAATTGTGGAATACATAATATGAAAAGTCTTGAAGAACTTACTCAAGCCGTAATATGATTTAGGTTCATTGAAAGCAGCAAACTTCCGTTCCGGTTTCAATATTATTCATGTAAATTGAATATATTGCAAGAATTCATTTATATTTTCTGTGACAAAATATTTAAAATAAAAATATGAAACATATTTCCAATAAAATTAATGGAATTCAAATAACCACTGAATAAGAAGCGTAATTAAAAATGTAACACAATGAAAATACGATTATTTAATTAGAAGTCTTGCAGTAAATTGTCATTTCCGAACTTAAATTAATTTGCAAAATAATAATACTACATGAGATTTTGGAGTCAGTGTTTCAACTAAATGCTCGTACTTCATTATTTTATATTTTTCTTTACGCTCTTTTCACAGTGTTTATTTGATATCTGTTAAATTATTTTTTTGAAAGTTTTATTTAATTTGGATATTTGTCGTATACATATCGTACTTACGAGATCCAAAAATGTTAATTGTTTTTTACATATATCTATAATTACACTAAATTAAAATAGTTAAAAAATATTAGTTTTTTTATTTATTCAAATTTGTACACAATTATTAACCATTAACTTTACAATATCCTATTTTTTTGCTTTGCCGCTTGTTCGCCAGTGCCCGCTTCTATCGACATCCACGGCTGATGTAAGTCTTGGCATTCTAACGACAGTTACCAAAGTAAATTTTTCGAGCATTCTAATAATTTCGCCCGATATACATTTGCTTTCAATCTGCTGAAATTCCTTGTGACGATGCAGTGGCTTTTATAATAGGTCGCAAGAAAACATTTTTCGAATGGTTGAAACCGAGTTAAATCAGACTCCTTTTCTCTTACAAAGTAAAACCAAAAGTATAGTGTATAGAGAAGGTCTTAGCAATAAAAAGGATATAAAAAATTTGAAATACGGCAAAAAAGTAAAGAAAAGAAAAAAATATAAAAATAAATAAGTTAACCTTTTTTGTTAAATACGTGAATGAAGTTGTGATTAAAAGCTAATGTATAATATAGTTAGTCTTAGATAATATAGTTTTATGCACCATCAAGAATTCTCTACATTTGAAGAAGTAATCGTTTTTTCACATTTATTTTATTCACTTCCAGCCTAGATGATATTTTATAAAATGTTTGAGTGTCTCAAAAAGTGTTTGAATCTTTTTAATCGTAACGAAATACTTAGTCTCTCGAGCACTTCAACTAATGAAAGAAAATCTCATCTCCTAAGAACTTAATCCATTATCTAATAAACGAATAAATGTATATGGTAAAAAAGTAAACATTTAGCTATGTAAAATATTTATTTATTTAAATATAGCATGTAATATGCATTGTTAAATTACTTTCCTGGTCCGTATAATTTGCATAATTTTCTGTAATTAATTTTGCATATATATTATATATATATATATATATATATATATATATATATATATATATATATATATTTATATATATATATATATATATATATATATATATATATTAATTTTGTATAATTTTCCTGGTCCGTATGTTTTGGCCGACCGTGTTCGTCGGATTTTTATCCAATAAAGCACAAAAAATTTACAATATATGTAAACTGAATGTTTCCCAGAATTCAAGATCATATTATTTGCATATTTAAAACCTAATTAGCGTAAGAGGCGACATTAGGAGACGAAGGAGAATCTAAAACATTTCTTTATATATTAGGTTTTGTGTCTCCCCCTTGGTACAAAAACGACTCGTAAACTTAAGAATAAGTTACTGGCACAATTAAGTCCTTAAATTAAGATTTTTTTCAGCAATTTGAAACCTGACTTTTCATATAACGTGCGTTGTTACTTTATTTATTTTAAATGACTTTAATTTTTCGTAAGCGTCCAAAAATCCTTAGAATGACTGTAATATTTATTCAGATTTTAAATAATTCATACTTATTATTATATTCGGTACGTCTGTAATAGTTGGAACAACGTTCGTCATGAAAGTGCTCAGAGTAGCGATTTTTTTTCTGAATATAATTAATAATTACAACGCAGAAATGAAAAAAAAAAACTTTTTGTATAGCTTATAATAATCTTAAAACTAAATAAAAATAAATTGTGTATCTAAAAAGTTTCCTTTTTTTTAAATTAAGAGGATTTATAAATAAAGTACTACTGCAGTGGGAACTGTTTATTATATTTTATCTAAAGTTGTAAGCACTTCTAGAAAATTATCCTTTTTATATTTATTTAATATCCTCCGGTCATTTCTTGTCCAATGAAAGTAAAACTAGTGAAATAATCGGGTATAATATAATTATAAATGGGTTATTTATTGCTTCGTCATACAAAGAAATTTCATTGAAAGACGATCCAGAGATATGTAAAAGATTTCATTTGATAAGATGCTTGGAAGTTAATATGACTTTTTTTTCCTTTTAGTCATGAAAAATTCCTAATTTGGCAAGGAATATGGTTCCAAAGAAAATAATGCTTTAAGACAAGATTATGAAAAGTCAATAAAGGCTAATTAAAAACTTTTTGCAAAGCAGAAAATTATTCTAAATAATCCTTGCAGAAATCGATATAGAAAATATTATGTATATGGCAAAAGTAAAAAGGAACAAGCAACATGAAAGGCCATTTACAAAATAAAACTTTAATGAAAATTAAAGTCAACGTAAATTGAAACAAAAGAGTTTAGGGGAAAATTGAACTTGAATGGAAAAAAAAACAAAGCAGGACCGGTTATAAAGCATACATTTTTGTTATTTATTATTTTTTGTGATACATAATCGAGATAAAAAAATGAATTTATAGAAAGATATTTATGGACTTGGAGCCTATAGCTTACTACAATTTTAAGAATTTGATAATTTTTGAAATTCAAACGAGAAATTTTACAACAAAAGTCATCTCTGGTATAGTAAAATTTTTATAATATTTTGGATTAAAATGATTTGAAGATGAATAAAGAAACATAAACTCATCGTATATAGGACGTTTATGTTTAAATAGATTCATGTTAGATCACTTTTTAATAATGTCGAATAAATATTTTTCCTCAACATTTTGAGCCATGACTTCAATAGTATAATATTCATCTTAGATCATATTTTATTGAATTTCAAAAAAATTTAATACCATTTTCAATGTAAATGGTCTCGCATTTGGTTTATATTTTGTATTTAAATTTTAACGCAAAGATAGAAAATAAGCGCGTATCGATATCAAAGGAAAGTGAAATAAGGCCGAAGAAAATTTTTTTACAAAGCCACAAAGCATATTTCGATATTTTTAAAATTTTCTTTCAGTGACTATGTATGTCAGGTTTTTATTCATATTTATTTGAATAAAATAATAGAAAAGTAAAAGATTACGATTGTGTAATAACCTTCCTTTACCAGTGGTATCTAGCAGAAAATTCAAAATTTCTTTAGACATTTAACCCTTATGAGAGTGACGAGGTACCAGGGTACCTTTAGCATTTTCAAATTTAAAGAAAAGTATGTTTTACGCTCTGTAGGTAGGTGTGATTTCGTGAGAGCTCCTAACTATTTATAAATTATATAATTATTAATGTTTTGACTCTGTCAACTATTTACAATATTTTGTGGAAACCAAAACATATTTTAAACTCACAATAGAGTGACAATATACCCGGGTACCTCTTTGTGTCTTGTAGGACAATGAAAAAAGTATTTATAATTTCGTACAAAAATGAAATAATAACATTCGTTATGATGTTTTATTTCTATGAAAATTACAAATTCTTTGTTTATGCAGAATTAGCACAGCTCTCGAAGCAGGTGTTACATGTTGGACGAGTTACTGCATGTTCATCACAAACTGGTTTTCTACAGTTAGAGCAAGCTTCCCGTGTTTTTCTTTGCTTGCGTTTGAGTTCTCTGCGTATGTACTTTGGACGACTGCAACACGCCCTGTAGAGTCTCGTCTAGTCTGACTTATAGAAGTTGTTGATCCAGAAGGAATCGAAAACCTTAGTTCTTGGCCAAGCACGTCCTGCATTGCAGATCTCACATGTAATTTTGATGTCACAATGCAATTTTTTGATCTTTCTTCTATATTTTTACCACATAGTTGTAGGCTTAATGATTTCAAAAACTTTCTATATAATGATATATACTGCCAAAGCTGCAATGTCAATGATATTGTAAAAAAGTGCTAAAGGCCACCGATTCATTCTGCGTTTTACGGTATATTCTACTCACAGCTTATCCATATTGTCCACTCCACTTTTGGTTTTACTACAATATAAAATTATTTCTGACTTGGCAGTTTCCTTATCACTTCCAATAAGTGGTGACATGTGCATTGTTGACAACATGATAACTGCTTTATTCTTTTTAGGTACGTAGGAGCACACAGTTGCTTCTTTGCTAAAGGCGAAGTTAGAAGGATAAATTACCCTCTCCTTGTGTGCTTGCATATTTGCAGGAAGAAACCGTTTATTTTTTCTTATCGTTCCAACTAGTGTCATATTCCATGAATTCAAGGAATGAGGCAGCTGAAGAAATGTAAAAAAATTATCCATAGTTACATTCAGTCCTGAATTTTTATGTTTAGCCACGAGATCTAATACAATGCATTTTCCAACATTTGTTTGACGATTGCCATCACTTGACTTTCCTGTATATATTTGTCCATTTAGGGGGTAGGAATTATTTGCATCACAAGCCCAAAATATTTTTATGCCATGGTTTGGTTGGTATGGTTGTATTGAGTAAAGCGAGTACGCCTACGACCGCCATATAGGTGTTCATCAACGGTAATACATTCACGAGGCTTGTACATTCTATTCAAATTTGAAACGAACATAGTCCAAATATCTCGTATAGCGGTTGCTTTATCAGCTGACAAACGTTGAGGGTGCGTTACATCATTATCAAACCTTATGAAGCGTAACAGCATTTTGAATCTATCATGGGACATCGCAGCTCGAAATAATAGTAAGTGACTGAATTTCCACAGTTAAGTCAAATACTCTTTATTAGATCTATGCACCCCACTAAAGATTAGAATGCCAAGAAATGCATCCAATTCTTGTTATGTGAATGGTTTGAATATTTTTTGTTTCGGTCGCTTGCTAATATCAGGGTAATTTTCCATCAGTTTATTATTGTATGCTTCAGTAATCTTAGTCCCTTTCCGATTAGTTTCCCTCAAGATTATATCACACATTTCATTAGACAATATTTTTTGAATATTTCCATTCGATTGTAAAATTTATTGGAAGATGCAGCCCCGCCCCGTTGACGAATAATGTTTCGACTACTAATTTGTGTTCTGGGAAGTGGACCAGACTGCTACCGCATTCCATCTTTTGCAATAAAAATATTTTCAAACGATTCCCCTTCATAACTCGCATCGAAATCGTACGAGTTAATCTCATTGTCGACTTCAGCTTCTGGCTCAACATCCGAAATTTCCAATCCACCCTCTTCAACCGAAGGAATAAAATCGTGTTAATTATCAGAAGCAACAAACTCACCTTCGTCACTAGAAGATTCTGTTAATATGGCTTGTAATTATGTTGAATTATATCTTTGAACACGTGATTTTTGTTTAGAAGTACTTGCTTTAATATTCATAATGAAATAATTATAAACTCACAAAATAAAAGTAAGCTCGTACAATACGAACAAAGTAAACAGTCAAGTGTCAGTATCAAGCACGATGCATTGAATGGATTCAATGTTTCTTGCGCGCCGCTAACCCATGTACCGCACTCCACCCCTCCCCTGCTTTAATCGCCACTGATTGTCAACTGTTTAGCTTAACTAAAATAATAATTTTCAAAGTGTGGGTAACGTCAAAACAGACCTTGATTGTTTACGTTTGTATGAAGGTACCCGGGTACCTCGTCACTCTGATAAAGGTGTTTTATTTGTTACTCACATAACGATTAAACTTTGCTTAAATTTCATACATTTACTTGATTATTCTATTAACAGGAAGGAATACGTTTAAGTAATAATATAATTACTAACACTAATTCTAATTACTGATGTGTTTTCTTGTATAGCAACTTCTAGAAAAACTTGGTTTATAGTACATGCTTATTTAAATAATAAACGTAAAAATTTGTATTCTTTATTCGGGCCAAAATTAATTCCACATGAGTGCAGTCAGGGGCAACATCTAATGCTAAGTAAGATTAACAAACATGGTACTTCTTAATTTTTATAAAAAGCAATCCCTTAACCCTTGAACATTTTAAAAACAATATATTCAAAACTACATGACGAAAATAAAATAAAATCTGAAATCTGCATGCTATAGACAAAACTACTTTTTACCAGGTTTTTTTTAAGAATAATACACATCCTACGCAATTATACAGTAAACTCAATGTATTGATATTTGATGATTAGATTTACCCTCTTTAGCTTAATTAGTGTTTAAGACATATCTTTTCGCGTAAGGTTATTTTTTTCTCTATCTCAAGGTTAAAGCGGAACGCGACTGCGAAATATATATTGTCGTTTGAGAGCCGACTCGTCGTACTTATCAAGCTAAACCCTTTGCAAAGTATATTGAGAACAAAGCTTTACGAAATATGCAAACCGGTTGCTTTAGAATCGTCATTAATTCAAATTATAATAAAATGTCTCTTTGAAAAACTTTCATTATTCATGAGAAATATTCTAAGACTTCTTAGTCGTAAGGTAAACCAAAAATACAAGCGATTGTTTGGTTTGAGTTTCCGGTCTTCACTTTAAACAAAAATATAATTGAAGCTTGAGAAACAGAAAGTCTACTTGTATCCTGCATAGACGTAAGTAATGACCTAAGATTTAATATATTTTCCCGAGATAATCCGGTTAAAACTTTCCCTGATCTTCAGACATCGAATTCGTTAATACTGTCGAATATTGATGACTGTGATTTATTGGACAGCGTATTAAAAAATAGTGTCAATTCTGTTTTTTCTGTTATACTAGTGTTAGAAACTATGTGCAGATGTAATAAACCATCTTCATAAAAATATTTTCCAATTAAGTGCGTCGAACCGTAACGATCACTTTATAGTATGAATATTGGTTTTTGAATGAACATTTTTATTCATGTTTCTAAACGTATTACCTTAATATCAGTTATTTTTTGTTAAAATATGAGATGAGTCAACACCTGTTACAGAATATATCGTTCGCTATTACCCTTTTATTCAAACAGTCACTAAATACTTTAGCTTCTGCTTCTTCGGTTTTTATAACTTTTTATAACCAGTAATGTTCCGAAGGTATTTGTGTTAGTTTTAACACTTGTCCGACCTTATTAATAATATTTTGGTTTACCAGTTAGTAATTTTAAAATCTTGAAACAAAATACCACAGAAACAAAGTCACAAGCTACCTCCAATACAATGGGTAATAACAATGACATTGCTATGTTGGTCAGATATAAGATAAAATAAACAGCAAAATAATAAGTACAAACTTGTTTGTTTACAATTTAGTACTGCCGCTTGTATAGGTAAAGCCATGTTTATAACCTTACACTATAAGGCGAGAATCACATTTAATTTTTTTTCACACTATTTCGCAACTTTTTCCTCAAGCAATTTTTATGGGTATTAGTGCAAATAAAGGAGCATAACATATTATTTCTGTGATTATAAGTTAAAGAGACCGCGGCAAAAAAATTTTTTATAATTTTTTTTTAACTGAAAAATTATTTAAAATATCTAAAAATATGATCTGAAAAATATGTATAATACACTGTGTAAAGTTACCTAAAGACTCGACTTGGTTTTACCTGTTTAGCTTAATTAGTTTTTGAGATATATTTCTTTGAATATTAATTATGCGTACGACTATTTTTTCCCATATCTGAAGACCAAAACGGCCAAGGCGGCCGTGAAACATATAAATCATATTTAATTTAAAACGTAACTTTCGATATCAGTCGATATTAAAACATAAGTTTCGATATAGGTTCCGATTTGGGGGCTGATTCGTGATACTTATCCGGTTAAACCCTTTAATTTAATAACCAATTTTTTTAATCGGTAATAATTATTTATGTTTTTGTCTTGTAGAAATATATAATATATAATTGAATACTACACTTATTATGTTATAAAAATATCAATCTGCCTATTCAAGCACCTGTTGTTCAATTATATGTTTATTGTTTTATTTATTTATTTACAATTATGTGTTTATATATTATAATATATTTTAGTATATTTTCAATATTTTCTGTAATGGTATAATATTCCCTTATTATACAGGGTATCTAGTTTCGTTATTGGTTGTAAAATTTCGTATAACTGATAAGAGCAGACGAATTTGTTTATTTTTTGTACCTGGGAAACAGGAATGCAATTATTTCAGTATCTACATTATACGGTCGATATCAGGCTATTTTTCAACATAAATTGTTGTGCTTAGTATCCAACGAATTTTTTTCCCATTTAAATGTTTAGTTTTATCAAATACTTACTTTCGTAAAATTTGTTTTAATAGTATCTGTATGACCTAAAGCAGATACCTTATCAGATTTCTTCTAACTTCTCCTTGACCGTGACAACTCGACTAGGACGTTCTTAATTATTATGAGTTGGAATAGGCCAAAAACAAGAAAAGAATTAAAAATCAAACCAATTGTAGCGAAAAATCAGGTTCATGTTTTTATGAAGCATTAATATTACAATAAATCAGGAATACCTCAAAAAATATGAAATTAAGAATCACCACTATATTTTTTCTGTAAATTTTAGTAGCTATGTTTTTCCTATAACTTTGACTTTAGTAGGTTTGAACGTAGAAAGAAGGAACACATAATTTTTTTTTAATTTTTAATATTTCAAAATTATTTTGTAAAAAATTCTTAAAAATAATTTTAGAACTCTTATCTAAAATTACAGAATACATAGATTTGGAATGCTTACATGTCTTTCTTTCCTACACTGAAATCATATAATTAAAAAATAATACAGCCTCCAAAATTTCCATATTAATTCTATTGATTGTTAAACAATTTACCTATATGTGAGTCAATATGTTTCATAATTGAACCAAATTTCAAGGTTATACATTAAACGATTCCTTAAAAAACTCTTGCCCACAAACGGACGGAAATAGGAGTGATCTATATATACTAATATAATATAAAAAGAAAAGAGCGGATCAAATAATAATTTAGATTCAAGACAAATAATTAAAAGATTTGTCTTCTTAAAATATTTTACTGTCTCGTTATTGTTATTTTATGTATCGGTATCTTGCAAGGGTCAAGTAAATCTATTTAAATATTGACTGTACCTTTAGTCTTTCAGTTGTGGTCCTCTTGTTAGATGTAAATCCGAGTCTTCTTGGCTACATAAGGAATATTTGCATTGCTATACTATAACCTTATGAATATTTACGATAAATGTAAAAAAAATATGTCTTTTGAAACATGTCTTTCCTAATAATTTCCCCTTTTCAAATGATATTACTTTATTGTAAATTCGCTTCTCTGTAAAGAAGGAAGAAATATGTAAAATAACTATTTTGCTTTTACTGCTTGATTATGTTGCATTTATTTCATTTCTATTATGCATTTCGGTGCGTTCTTTGAAGTTCTGAATTATCAACTATAAATGATTTGCTTTTACAAATTTCATCCAGATCTGAGGGGAATAATTTTATATGTTTAGAGAAAATATAAGTTTATCGGACGACTATGCGAGTTAACTAAACGTAATAAAGCTCAAAAAAGTTTCAATCGACACAACAAAAAATATATTTATTACTACTAAAAACCATACATGTGAATATTTTAATAAAATTATTTTTGCAACTTTTAACTTAATAAAAGTTCAATTTAACGAAACGTTAGTAACGAATAGACATTCATATTGCACCGATGCACTCATTAATGTTTCATACCATTCTTTCTTTTTGTACCACATTCACAAATCAGCAGTTATGTAGTGCAATAGAAACCCGTCTAGTCTCATAGTTTGCTGACAAATGTATCCATAGACGAGTGAATATGTACTATGTACACTTACTCCTTTTAGTACCTAAATGTATACGAAATCCTCATGGTGCGAGTTACATTCGTACTTGACAAGTTTTTTCATTTCAAATTTATATAAAATGCTATTTTTAAAGGCCAGTTCTAAAGATTAAAAAAATATTTTTTTTATTGTGAGTGGAATTTTTCTAGGAACATTTATAAAATATGCCCGTTCCCGTTATTTCTGAAACTAATAAAACTAAAAATACAAAAAATAGCGGGTATTTTAAGAAGTTATTGAAAGTTTGTTAGAAATCAATACCAAATTCAGAATATTTTGCACCTGTGAAAGGTAAACTTTACAATATATTTATATAATGGAAAATGATACTAATGTTTGTAAATATTTAAATTTTTATAATTAATTATAATGGAAATACAACGCGCCCTTAAGGATTAAAATTTTGTTAGTAATTATATGTTTATAAGAACCTCGTAATCCGTAGTCCAGTTAGATAGTTTTATTTCTAAAGCGACTCTTTTATTTTTTATTAGCATTTTACACGTGGCGGAAAACAAACTGGAGTTCAATAAGTTCAGTGATCTTTAAGTAGAATATTAATTTATTTATATAACTTAATGTGTACAATGGATACATGTGTCTAAATTATTCCTACGAGAGCAATCTTTTCCAGCCAAGACACAGCCAGTACACGTTGAGCGACTGGGAACCAAACCCGGAACCCCGCGGTACTCTTTTTGTCCTCAAGACATTTTTAAGAATCAATATATTTTATATAACTGGAACACATGTTGTTCTGTTGTTTCCATGAAATATATTTATTATGTATTGATTTAACACAATGTGAGTGCTAGAAATTTAAACAAAAATATTACCTTCATATGCGTTCTCGTCAACGATTCTGATAGTTAATTACACATAAATTATTTATAAGAAAATCTAGAAATCTGTGCAAATAACTGCCGTCAAGGAGTATTTTTTAGAAATAATATCAAGACTTAGTTATATTATCTTAAAGGTCATTGTGCCTAAATATATTTTCTTTAAAAATATTTATTTCTTTCATAAATAATATATCCTACTGGTTAAGTATATGAACAGTTATTTATATAATTTATTTAAAAAATTTATATACGTAGAAAGGAACATTCAATTTTGATAATTTATTTGCATCACATGGCGCATATTTTATTCTAACAAGTGCAGTAACAGCACGCTAATTTGGATATTTAAGTCACACTGCGCTAAGAAAACGGATTCTCTTCATATTGCGTTTCTTTTAACGCTAAGTTATGCGAGAAACAATATCCGTAATTAACAAAACTAATTTTTGCTTAGTATACGTTATTTTACACAAACGACATAAATTAAACTTGAATCAGTTTATATTAATCACATTAAAATTAAAAGCCTTACCATTATGATAAAATTAAAACCAATTAATCCAACACTTGTATATTTTCACACCTAAAAAAACTTTTTAATGATATTCTTAAACATTCCTATTAAAACAAATGAGTAGAAGAAAACCTTTAATATTATCTGATTGCAAATGATATACGGATAATAAAAAAAATTGCTATGCAACGATTATATTTAATATAAGCCCAAAAACATTTAATTTAATAAATTATGTTTCCTTGTTTGTGTCATGTTGTATTAAAACAGTTCCCTTCGAGTACCCTCAGCGCGTGTTTATAGGTCGAACCGTATATTTTTCCACACGATAGCAGGAAGAAAGTAGTTTTTCACAGCGTAAGTTTACGACCTTCGTCCGCCCGATGAACGGGGGTCTCATCCATATTTTTCCTGAAAAATGCGGAACTCGCTATATTAAATGTATTCAGCGTAAATGATGACGTAAAAACTGATACTTTATTATATTAGTTATAAGAAAGCAAAGTAGTAAGTTTGCAATCAGTACTGAATTGAGGTCGAAATTTTAACATTTGCGCTAATTTATATTATTATTTTATTTGTATTTCTAGATTCGACGATCTGTCGGTCTGTCAAGACCTTTTTTGTCAGGAACGGGTATTAAGGTCTATGTTCCATTAGAGCTCTAGAAAAATCAAGCTTCTAAGTCAGTCCAATCAAGAAAAACCGTAAAATACACCCATTTGGGTCGCATATCTTGATACTCGCAAATAAATCAAAACTTATAGGGTACTTCCTGTTGACCTAAAATCACGAAATTTGACAAAGAAGCAAGGTTTGATAGCATAAGTAAAGAAAAAAATTGTAAATTTGCAGTTACATCATATAAAAAATTATTTTTTGTGCCTGTTAAAGATATAGTAGGCAATATATTTTCGTTCTAAAAATTAAAATTTTGTAAAAAGTTTAATAGGAATATTATGTAGCATTAAATGTCTAAAAAAGAATAAATGTGTACGGAACCCTAGTCGTTCGAGTTTCAGTCGTGCTTAACAGGTTTTTTCTCGTACTGAAACGGTCATATTAAGAGAGAAGATGGAAACAAAAAAGATAGATTTGGAAAATGTGGGAAGTAGACTTTTAATAGAAGACTAGAAAATATTTATGAAAGGCAAGATACGTGCACCAAGAACTGATTTATACAATATTTGCAGTTTGTTGTGGCGCCATTGAATCGATTTTAGGGATAAACTAGGCTGGGTTGATTTGTAAGCAAATATGTATGAATGAAGGTCATAACTCCTTTTTAAAAGAATAACGCGTTTTTAAAAACTGTTCACTAAATCCATAGTCAAGCAATGATAAATAGAGTGTTTTACAAAAGTAAACTTATGTTTCTTCTCATTTTCAGTTATCCGTCCTTTCATGTCAAATCAAGTAGAATAACAAAAACATCCTCGGTTAAAGACATTTCTAATCTCTTTACCTTCTTGCCGCCCTACTTAATAAAAAAGTATCTTAGATTTACCTTAGAAATAATATATTCAACACATATTTTTTTAAACTGACATAGAAATTTTTTATTAATTCATCATAACATTCAAAAATAACAAATAACGATTGTAATTATTGATTGACATTTTTGTGCGTTAGTTATCCGCATTTAAAGTTTGCCATATTTAAAATTTAATTTATCCAAGAACACAAATATATATGATGTTAATAGAAGTTTATTGCTTTATTTGAGACTAAAGAATTGCTCCTCGATATTGCTTTACACATGCTGTACGAAATTTAGACAAGATAATTGATAATTTACTCGATTACATCGTATGCAAATCAGACGCGGATTTATATAATAGAACGCCATCATTTTAATAAAGGTTATTAATCAATCAATTTTGAAACATTGTTTCAGGCTATAATTTTAATAGAAGGTTATTACATTATTTGAGACAACAAAATTGCTGATCGATATTGCTTTTCATATGCTGTATGATCTTTAGACAAGATAACTGATAATTTACTCGATTACATCGTATAAAAATCAGACGCGGATTTGTATAAATAATGGAACCCCATCATTTTAATAAAGGTTATTAATCAATCGATTTTGAAAGATTGTTTCAGGCTATAATTTTAATAAAAGGTTATATCATTATTGGAGATAACAAAATTGTTGATCGATATTGCTTTTCAAATGCTGTAGAATATTTAGACAAGATAACTGATAATTTACTCCATCACATCATATGGAAATCAGACGCGGATTTATATAAATAATAGAACTCCATCATTTTAATAAAGGTTATTAATCAATCGATTTTGAAAGATTGTTTTAGGCTATAATTTTAAAAGGAGGTTATTTCATTATTGGAGACAATAAAATTGCTGATCGATATTGATTTTCATATGCTGTACGAACTTTAGACAAGATAATTGATAATTCACTCGATTATATCGTATGAAAATCAGACGCGGATTTGTATAAATAATAGAACTCCAACATTTTAATGAAGGTTTTTTGTATTAAATTTTTTGACAATTAAGTGTCTTTTAATGGCCTTTGCCCCAGCGGTTCAATGCCGGTTAACATAACTAGGACTTCTAATTCTACGTCGTGTAAATTTGTTATCTGCATGTCTTTTTGTTGGTATTACTTTCGTTTCATTTCGAAAAGTCTACAGCCCACTTAGATGGCTCCCACACAAAACCCCTGTATTGCCATAATATAATCTAGTAACAATGCGCAATAAATGAATTGTCAAAACTATCACTATGTTTTTATCTTCTAACTTGAGCATCTGAGCTGAATACATTAATAAAGTGAGGATAGGAGTGGTGTTGCCAATTTAGCCTAATGAGTTAATTGCAGCAAAATGTTGAAAAAGATTGCTGTTTTTAATTATTTAATCTATCTAAATAGTTTAAAACAGTCGAATCAACCGATAATTTTTTGACATTTCGATAGTGTGGAAAGTTATTTTCAACCTAATCGAAAGAAGCAATAATCAAAATCCTTTCTTTATATTTGAGAATTAAAAGAAGAAGTACGAAAAGATTATAGAAGGGTATAAGATATTGGACTTTTTTTATAGATGGAGTAAGGTAATGGAATGACAAACATAATTTAATTAGAGCTATGCATTGTGAAAATAAATTTTCCTTTAAGTAAACAGTTTATTCATTGTCATTATACATTTAATAGCTTATTATGTTTGTATAAATTCTGAAATATGGTAGACCTTAAAATTTCTTGAATAAAAATTTAATTATTTATATCTAAACAGAAAACAAATGCACTTTCCTAAATGTTTTCTTATTCGTTCTCACATTTATATTGTAAAAAATAATGTCGTCCCCGTGGTGTATTAGGTTGATCACAAAGCATATGGCCTTTGACGGCGCGGAGCACCGCAGGGATCTGAATTCTATTGCCGGCCGCTCATCTAGTGGAACTAGATTGAAGTTTTGGTTGGCTGAAAGAGTTTGTTTTCGTAGCTATAAGTCCGCCATATGTATCAATCGTGTATACGTTAAATTACATAAATAAGTAAATAATGAACCCCTATATAAGATTTTTACTCATTGTGGAATAATATAATTTCACTTGGTTGCTAGTAGCAGCAAACCGATAATAAATTAGGCTCTCAATCGTACAATTCTTTCAGCTAACATAAAAATACGTCATTAATATGATCAAGCACTGCTTTTTTCATTGATTGCTCTTTTATTAATGTATTTTAATATAAATAGACGAAACGTAAAAATTATAATCCGGTGGAGATATAATAGTTACAATAGAAAACCCGCAATTTGAATGAAAAATTTTTAAACATCCATGTGGCAACAGCTAAAACAAGGTTGACTGATAGGTATAGTAGGAACATTGGAATATGATTACAAATTGAGTCAATAAATTGAGGAAAGTCGACAATAAAAAGTTCAAGTCACACGATGATTCAAAACTTAAATATTAAACCAGATCATGGAAGTGAAACGCATCCGCCATAAACTCGCCCAAACGTGAATTACTGTTTGTTAAAGTTGCTTAATAAACTAAAAGATTATATCGCGTCTCTTCGTCATCCCTCCTAGACCTCTTTGGGGGTTGCTTGAGTCTGTTTATGAGCAGACCCGGAAGTTTTAATATGTGGCGGTAGGGTGAA
The DNA here is from genome assembly GCA_039881145.1 of Druceiella hillmani. NCBI lineage: Eukaryota > Metazoa > Arthropoda > Insecta > Lepidoptera > Hepialidae > Druceiella > Druceiella hillmani. The sequence goes on along the minus strand of JAYKKI010000021.1, from coordinate 5,851,170 downwards.
AATAGTTTTTCACAACGTTGGTTTATGACCCCGAGTGCACGATAAACAAAGTTGCGTCCATCATTAAATAAACGTTCTGATAGATATTATCTTAAATTATAGTATAGTTTTTTACCTACCACAGTATAATCTCTTATTCATACATATTTTATCAGTAATGGTATGTCACCACTATTCACTGTTGCTGAGATGTCGACAATGCGATGTATATTTATTACTGTAGAATGACAGACAAACTGCATGGGATTTGTAGGTAAATATAAAATATGTGCTATCCACCATAATTTCCCTGGCTTTTAAAACCTTATAAATATTCATAATTTAATAATACATACAGTATTATAAAATATAAATTCGGGGGTATGTAAAATATGTAAAAGTCAAGATTTTCATATAAAAGTAGAAATGAGGAAATTTGTTTTATTTTCTTACTATATGTTTCATATCTATATATTTCATTATAAGTCAGACATATGAAGGATTCTATCAGATTACTAAATTAGATATATACAAATAGCACACTAAGATAATTATTATTATGTTATTTGGGCGTTGAATTTCACTACCATAGAATTCGATACCATAGATTCATAAAGTAAATTCAAATTTAATTTATATTTTTGACATAGAACAATTTCTATGGTATACACTTCATCAAAGTTATTGCTTAACATTAATCTCAATGATTAAAGTAGAATTGAGAGCACTTTTTGTTCTGTCGTACATTCTATTTGATGATATAAATCATCTTAATAAGTAAACACGTTACTGTGTACTTAATTTTCCAATCCCCAATTCCATAACAAAAACACCTACAGATTCTCTAGGATAATTCATTTTATTTTGTTTTAGAATCACCTATATACACGCTCATGACCATTACACACGTATTAGTCTATGCTAAATTACTGTAAGTGGCGAACCTTGTAGGAACTGGAAAGGTAAGAGACAAAACTATACTTTATTTCTACAATGATTCTAAATACATATAGAAATTTCAATGTAGTTTCTTGCCTAGACCACTATTCTGGAGATATTTTTATACTTTTAGGTTACCAAGTTTGCAAAAATCATTATCTTGTATAATATTAAAAATACATTAAAAGAAATATAGAAAAAAATACAAAGATGTCTATTAGATCGAATATTTCATCCATATTAAGTCATATTCACATTATGTCCCATTATGTTAATTATTTTATATTTTGTTTCTCAACATATTCTATTTAAACTTTAATTCTATTATTCTGAATGCGAATTTACTTTTAAAAATTGTAACTACTGGAGTTAAAATTTGTTGAATGTTATTTAATTGAAAGGGAAGCAAAAGGTAAAACAAGACTATTATATTATTTTGCTGGAAAACTAAAAACTGAAGGTGAAATAAACAAAATATAAGATTATATATATATATATATATATATATATATATATATATATGTATATATATATATATATATATATATATATATATATATACAGTAGTATTATTATTATAAACATATAACGATATAAATTTCATGTCTCATTTATATTCCATTAACGTATGATATTACTGAAATCTAGATTTCAGTCGGTTTTCTAACCACATTCATCAATGTGCAATTAAAAAGTGAAATGAAAGCCCATCACGTAATTTACTAACAAATGCATTTGCAGGCACGTGAGTGACGTGCTACGCGTAATGAACTTCGCGTAACACAGAGTGATGTATGATACCTTAGTTATCGATGACGGAAATAACGTAGAATATAAAATTGCTATCTTTTCGACAATGTATATTACATACAGAAATACGTTTATGAAGATGCGAGGATGTCATAATCATAGATTTCATCCTAATTATAACTAAAGTGCATAGCAGTATCAGCGAAGATAATGTGCCCATTGAGCAATATGTAATGATTGTTGTATTATTATATATTTACGCAGTTACTATTTCCATATTTATTTACTTCCTATCTTGTATCATTTTTGATCCACCTTTAATAAGAATGATCCGAGCGCGGGTGGTGACGCGCTACTGAATAATAGCAGAAATACATGTAGATTTTGAGTGTTCGTTGTCCCAAAAATGAAAAATGTCCTTATTTCAAGTTGAAATTGATATCAAATATTTAGGTCTGCGGTTCCTTGAAGTGGTGAAAAATCAAGCTTCGAAGTCAATTTTACAAAAAAGAACCCTGTTAGTACGCTCCTTATTTTTCGATTTGTACGCTCCTTATTTTAACGCCAGAATCGTGAAATTTAACAAAAAATAAGTTTTCTCCGCATGATTAACAAAAAAACCGTAATTTGGTAATTATATCACAAAGAAAATATATTCTCTTCATATATGCGCCAGTGGAATATATAGTGAGCTATAAGCTTTGCTTTGAAAAAAAATAATTTTGTAAATAGTTTGATAGGAATATTATGTAGCATTAAATCTTTTTAAATTCTTAAACGTGTACGAAACCCTCGTTGTGCTTGACAGGTTTTTTTCATACAGAAACTATCACGTTAAGAGGTAAGTTGAAAATGAAGGACGACAAGATTAGAGAATGTGAGAAGTAGACTTTCATTAAAAGACCCAAAAATATCTATGAATGACAAATTCGGAGTGTCGAGAACTGATTTATACAATGATTGCAGTTTGCTGTAGAGCTATTGAATCAATTTTTAGCAAAAATTGGATTGTGTTGATTGTTGGCAAGCAACGCGTATGTTTGCATTTGAAGATAAACACTGGTGTTGAAAAAAAATTACATTGATTTAACGAGGGACTTTAAATTAAACAAAAAAGAATACACAGTTTCAGTATTCGTTTGTTTAATTTGTTGCAAGAAATCCATTAATTATATAGTGAAGTGTAGTCAAAGTAGACAAAAAAATATCTCACTTCTCGTCAATATATCCAATCAAAATTGCATACAAGTATGATGCCAATGACATTGAAATATTGATGTAATTCAGATATTTTAGTATCGAATAAAATTCTATCGACACTGAATGGCGCATTTGAATCACACAATGCGAACGCCAACGTTTTTAAAACTAAAATAAATTAATAAATATTTAATTCAAAACAGGGGTCAATTTAATCCCAATTTCCGTTTGATGTTTATCATATTATTGACAATATATATCCTCATCGTTTTGATTATATTCATTATAGTATTCTTTATGGTGAAAAAGTAACTATATGCATGACTTCGTAAAATAAATTTTACACCTTTGCTTTTTTAATTCGTTTTACTTCCTTAGTTTGTTTTATTCTGTGGTTCAAAACCGGAAAGAAAAAAGTAATAAAGCTTGAAAAGAATACAATTTTCCCATAAAAATTTAGGTAAACACATCGTGCTTATTTTAGAATTACAAAAAAACATGAGATACTTTAAATAATAAGGTTAAATAAAAGTATTTCTTAACATTGCATGTAGAAAACTTCTTATCGTTATGATTAAACAATATCGTGGTAATAGATAAAGACAAAAATAATATCATAATAATTTAATTTCATTTTTTGTTAATAAATCATTTAACTAAACTTGACATTAATAAATAAACGAATTTTGAAACTTTAAAGTAAGGATCAATATGAAACAATGTCAACTTTGCACATTCTCTCGCCGCGTCCAGAATTAAAATATCAAATATGACTCGAGATTTAACAATTAGATCATATTTTGGGTACAAACCACGTGTTATATACTTGTTAAAATCTTATTTACTATTTCCTTTAATCACATTATGAATTAGCTGGTTACATTATTAAAATGTGTCATCGTCATCAATCTCAATCGCTGGTTACATTATTACATTACATTATTAGCTGGTTACATTATTAAAATATGTCATCGTCATCAATCTCAATCGCTGGTTACATAATTACATTACATTTTTAGCTGGTTACATTATTAAAATGTGTCATCGTCATCAATCTCTATCGCTGGTTACATTATAACATTACATTTTTAGGTGGTTACATTACTAAAATGTGTCGTCATCGTCTATCTCAATCGCTGGTTACATAATTACATCACATTTTTAGCTGGTTATATTATTTAATTGTGTCATCGTCATCAATCTCAATCACTGGTTACATTATTACATTGCATTATTAGCTGGTTACATTATTAAAATTTGTCATCGTCATCTATGTCAACCGCTGGTTACATTATTACATTACATTATTAGCTGGTTACATTATTAAAATGTGTCATCGTCATCAATCTCAATCGCTGGTTACATTATTATATTACATTATTAGCTGGTTAGATTATTAAAATATGTTATCGTCATCTATCTTAATTTTGAATGTATGATGTTGGGGGGTAAATTTATACCTTCATCAATATTTTGAAATAAATGGAAATCTATTAACTCTCCGTGCCGATAGACCCAAATGCATCCATAAACAAAGATTGACTGTTAACTTAAATTTATTATGTCATGCTCTCGAACTTATTTGATAAAAAATTTAATATCAACACGATATGTCCTTATAAAATATGCATGGGGCATACCGGCAAAGGAGCTTCCACGAAAATATTTCATGTTCTTTTATTTCTGTGTGCGGACGAGGAAAACTCTCGCAGTTTCGTATTCTCGTTTGTATATACGAGTATAAAAAATATTGAAATTTTAAATGTAGAAAAATATTGAAAATTTAAAATGTAGAATGATGTAAATATTGAAAAAATGGTGTTAAAGGTAGATAATTCAAAGGAAGTTGTTTTATTTGTCAGGAGATTGGAGAATTTAATAAGTGTAAATCCGACAAGATGTTTGAAGCGTAATTTTATTAACTCTTCATTTAGTGTTTTGAATAACTCATAGTTAACTACAATAACAGGTGGAATGAACAAACATAAATTGTTTTAAACGAAATATATTTAAATTAAAAAGAGCCGTTGACCCTCTAAAGATCGAAAAACACTGATATTAATTATAATTGATTACTTATACGTCTCATAATTAACTTTTGTTTACTCGTCCCTCTTCGATCATTATCTGTTTTGCTCGCTGTCTACACGAGACCGTGATTATTGGTTTATAGTCTGACCCGGAAAATTCCACATGCAAAGGCAGCATGGGAAAGGTTATATTTTTCTCAGCTCAGGTTCATGACCCCACACGCGCGATGTGGCATTCACATCTTGATGAAATTGCTTAAATTAAACGGAAGGCTATATTACCGCAAAAAATGACCTTTTGTTTCTAAATGATTTATAATGATAGATTACGACGTTAATCAATAGTATTTAATGAATGTTGAATTATCATCTTCGTTGTTATTTAAATTTTATATCGTGAATGGAAGTTGTAGACTAAATGTTCCACAATGAGTATTTATATATATTAAAATATATTACACTTCAAATAAATTTGATAATTTTCAATTACACTTTAATTCAGTATATATTCTCCTAACATAATAGGAAAACAAAATACGTAATATTAATTGATTCATTCAAAAAGACGTGTTTTCGGAATTTTAATTTTAATTGTGATACATAAATAGACATATATGAGATTATTTTCAATCAATTTCTTATGTTTAGATACTTTAATTTGTTTATCGATATTTTATATATAAACCATTTGCTCAGAATAAAACAAGTCTCAGAGACAAAGACATGAACTAGTTTCTAGGAGTTTATATTTAACAAATATACCTTGCTGAATTATAACGACGATCAGCTTAATTTGTCGAACATAAAATTATATTTTATTTTGCACTTGGATCCTTCATACATATCATATTATCCATAAAGTTATACCACAGCCATTTAATAATGCATGGCTAAGAAAATTAGATTGCTTGCAATAGTGTTATATAACTGATGCTATCCAACATTAGTTACTGCGTAATATATTCATGACATTTAATATGACAGTTATTGAATTTATTTTATCAATTATTCATAACAGTTGTTGAATGTATAATATCAGTATAAATTCCAATGGTAATATTTTTATATGTCATTGCACAATGAATATGTCATTGCACAAAGTCAACCGCTTAAGCCGTAAGTACCATTTATCTTGTAACCAACAAGTGTCGTGACACGTATTAACATAATTCTGTTATCGTACACTAGCAGAGATTCAAGTGTATCGTCGTCATTCTACGTCGAATTTCAGAATTCCAACATTTTTCTACAATTTCGAATGCGAGCATTAATTATATTTAGGTTTTTTTTTTCGAAGAAATTCTAAAAAAAGTGATCTGAAGAAAGTTTCAACTCAAACTTTCTCTTTCATTGTTCGAGTGTTAATATCACTAGGTCAAAGAAACTGACATATCTTGAACCAAAATTAAATAAACGTTAAAAAATATATTCTAATATATCATTAGGTATATTAGATAATATTTCATCAAGGAAAAGAATAACGATTTTGGTACCACGTATATCTCAAAAAAATTTCATCTCTATTCAATGCCTTACACTTCAACATAAAACCCGAAAATTTTAAAAATTAGATAAATTTTTATAAACAGAGAACTAAGCGAGATTTGTACCGCATTTTTATCTGTAATCAATGCCGTAAACAAATTAATTGATATTAAATCTTTTCTAGAGTATAAATAAAATAAAAAAAATTTTAAAATACCATCATCATTTATATAATCAGATTCTCAATTTATTGTCACATTCCAAATTATACTTAGTATTAACATTGACGTAATAAATAATGCTGTAAACAATATTAACGGTGTTAATCACAATTCAGTTTCCACATGACGTTATTGAGTCTACATTTTAAAGTTTATTAAAATCTTTATAATTAACATACTACTAATGTATGTATGTAATGATAATTTGAAGCCAGACTTTTGCTAAAAAATGCATTTGTCGATATTCGAACAAAATACTAAACGATTGAAGCCAATGGCGACGTAGCAATGGTGCAAAATATCGTAGCGGTAGCTGAAGTAGGTAATGGGACAGAATTTAATTTGGGGCATCTACGGCGTATTGTTCAATTTCAGTATAGGTCGTTATATTACGACTTATGTATAATTCTGAAGCGAAATTGTTTAAAATGTCAGTGTGAAGTAAGAAATGTGGCCACTGCTTCTATAATAATTAAGTTCACAAATTGCTTAATTAACTTTGTTGCCTGTAACAACAGCATTAGGCTTACTACATATTGGATAGAATTTGTATGTGTGGTTCAATATTTCAATTTCTTTATAGAGCAAGAATTTACCATGTTGGTTTTTTTTAATGCTTGTAAGATGTATATTTTGACGATAGAAAACTCATAAAATTATTTAATATATAACTGTCTTCTTAAGCTTCGTTAAAACACTCATATAAATCATTGTTTTTACCTTTGCGTGAACAACGAATTTTAAACAATAATGAATAACGTTCGGAATATTTCATAAAAACTTCATTTGAATTTTCAGGCTTCCGTGCCATGAAGGTTAAATCAAACAGAAGATCAAAAAATGTTCTACAAAATAATTTTCGAATCTATTTATCTACGAGTTTTCGTGAATAATACAAAAATATCTTAAATCCACCTTGAAATTGAAAAATGTACGAAAAGATAAACTGTTGTTACCGGAATGATAAATATAATTTACTTTTAAAAAATCTCTTTATTCATAGTGATTATACATTTTCATTACTCATTGTTATGTTTATGTAAATTTTGAACTCAGATAAAATTGTAAGTTTCGAATTAGAAACTCATTTCTACAAATTTGGGTAGGTTCATTAATTAAAATAATAATGTAATATAAATTAATATCGAAATTGCATTTATTGAAAGGTCAAAATGGATTACATCAATACAATTCTTGAATACAAAACTAATTGTTTACACGTAAACTTAAAAGAAATGCTTTTTTCCAAACGTTTTCTTATTTGTTCATTCATATGAAATTAAACTCTATATACGCGTTGTGGAATAACCTAGTCTAATTGGGATACGAATAGCAAACTGAGGAAAGTAGGCTTTTTGAGCTAACATAAAAATATGTCATTAATATGATCAAGCATTGCACTCCTAAAGGAGGAACCCTTTATTTATTTGTTTAAAGATCCAATAGATGTAATCGCAAAAATGATTATCTCGTAAAGATACAAAAAGTTACAAGAGAAAATCTATAATGTAAATGAAAATTGGTCAACATCAATGTAACAATGGCTAAAACAAAGTTGACAGATAACTATAATATAAACATTTGATATTATATACTGAATGAAGATCGACAGAAAAAGATTAGGCGACACAATGATTGAAAACTTAAAGATTAAACCAGATCCTGGAAGTGAAACGCACCCGCCATAAACTCACCCAAACGTGAAATATTATTTGTGAAATTTGCTTAATAAACTAACAGATTATATTGCGTCTCTTCATCATTCCTCCCGGTCACCGTTTTGGGGTCTGCTTGGGTCTGTTTATGAGCTGAGCCGGAAGTTTTCATATGCGTTGGTGGGGTGAAAATAGTTTTTTGCAACGTTGGTTTACGACCCCGCGTGCACGATAAACAAAGTTGCGTGTATCTTTTAGTAAAAGTTCTGATAGTTATATTATCTTAAATTATGGTGTAGATATTTTGCCGCCACAGTATAATCTCATATTCATATTTGATCAGCAATATTAAGTCACCACTATTCGCTGTTGCTGAGATGACGACAATGCTATATATATATATATATATATATATATATATATATATATATATATATATATATATATATATAAACTAATTTTATGTAAACCAATATCAATATCATATCACATTTATACTTATTTATTTATTTATTCATTTCTTAAATCCCCATGCCCAATTTACAGTATTATCCACATCGCTAGGCATGTGGAAGAACATATAACAAAGAGTTATGAGACAATGACTAGTAGGATAATATACTTGCAGAGCAAATCTATACAATTAATTAGATATAATTTGGATGAATATCAGTAATTTGAGTGAATATCATCTAGCGATCAGTTGTGAACTGCTAAGCAACTCTATGACCCCATTTCTGGAACGGTCAATGGATCGCACTAACGTATTATATTACTGTGAAGTCTAGTTTCCAGTTGGTCTTCAAACCACATTCATAAATCTGCAGTTACAAAGTGCAATGAAAGCCTGTCGGATCACGTAGTTTACTGACAAATGCATTTGTAGCCACGTAGGCGACGTGCTGCGCGAGCGTAATGAACCTCGATGTAGCAGAGAGTGATAAATGATATCAAAGTTGTGGGTGACGCATATAACTGAGAATATATAATTTATAACCTTCCTGTGATGTATATTACATATGTCGATATGATTATCGAATAGTGCCTGTGTATTATAAACTTAGATTTCATACTAACTGAAAATTAAAAAGTATTTTATAGCAGTATCAGCATACTTAATGTGCTCCTGGAGCCAAATTTAGTGATTATTATATTACTTGACATATGCCCAGTTACGACTTATATATTTTTTGACCTATCTTGTATAGTTTTTGGGTAATCTTGAAAAAATTGACTAAATAATAATTTTGAAAACCCGAACGTGTCATGGTGGTGATGCGCTGCTTATCAATAGCAGAACTACCTACGGACAGAGATATTGTGTATTTCTGACGTTTTAGAGACTAACGTTACGTTATGTTAGTGATATTTAAAATATTGATTGAGATCAGACACAGAGAGCCTTGTTTAATACCAGTTTATAATATATGATATTTCTCGGTATCACGTATTGCTTGTTGTGATTTATACCTTAATTTTTTTGAACAAAATATCATAGCATGGGTATGCACGTACATAATTATATATCTGGCGTATTTACACATATGAATACGGTTTTATGTATATTTGTATAGTAGGTATAATGTGCATGTAAATATAAGTACATATTTGTTTATTAAACTTTAAAAAAATGCGTTTTTATTGAAAACGACAACGATGTTCAATCCATTAAGTTTAATAAATGTGCCCTGGGACAAAACTTACAGCTAGTTGGGTAGCAATATACAAATTAATTGCTGTAGAGCTGTAGCAGACTTACATTATAATTGTATCAATATTCAGTATAGCATTAATTAATAAAAAAAATATGTACACACTCGCATACACGCACGTATGTGCACTCACTCGCACGTACATATGGACCGAAATACAAGTTTCTCGCTCATAATACAATAAAATGTATTACTTTAATTAAAAAAAATATTTCATGAAATTTAACCAATATTTGATCTCATCAATGATCAAAATATAAAAATAAAACTCGAAGCTTAAAGATTGAAAATAACCTGGTAGTGAAACAAGAAGAATATAAGGTCTGTAAAACATTTAAATATTACTGGTTGGAGCCACTTCTTAAATTAGCTAGTCATATTGTAAATGTTTGATATCCATCCCAGCTGCGTTTCTGAGCACTGCTTGAAATTGTGTTTATGGACTGACCCGGAAGTTTTCACATGTATCGATAGATCGTATAGACGGAAGTATAGAACCTCCGTAGTTTTGGTGAACAAAATCGTATCGATATTTTTGCAAAGAATCGAGAAAATATTCTATCTAAAATTATATCATAAACCTCCGTAGTTTTGGTGAACAAAATCGTATCGATATTTTTTCAAAGAATCGAGAAAATATTCTATCTAAAATTATATCATAAACAATATTGCAATTAAATTCGTATTTTATGTTATTTATATTAAATATGTATTTTATGTATGACAATAGGTTGGGAATTTACTCTAAGGAAAAATAAATATAAAATGCAATATTAATGAACACAAAATGCAAATAGAGATGGACTTTTAATTGTACTCATTTAAACTTGGTTTATAAGATAATTACCAAGAAAATGTAAGTTTAAAAATAGTATTTTATGCAACACGTCATCCAACTCTATTATTAATAAATTTACATCAAAAGGGTTTTTAAAAAATGAAGTAAAATACAACAATAATAATTAGTTTTGAAAGAATATTTTATGTATACATTAACAATTGAAAATTTTTATTACAGGTCATTAAAAGTACAGCCGCTTTGAACATGTTGTCAAAAAGTGAAGGTACTATGAACATTATTGTATTGAGAGCAGAGTTAATTATTTATGAAACCCTCTCGATACTCAAGTCAATGAATATGATAATGAATAAATACTCATGTGTGTGAAAAAAGTACTCAAGTGATTGCTCAAATGATCTATATCTATAAGGACGCAAAATCATTTGAAAAGTTAAAGTTTTATGTAAAACTTTAAGCAGTTCCATATGTTCCATTTTTATTATCGGTCTCTGTAACTTTATTTTCGTTGATCACTTGTGTTATTTTTAAAATGAAATGCTTGCCATCTAAAAGTAAAATTAAGCTTTTTCAAATAAATTGCGTGTCATATTTTGTTATTTAAAAACTTCCGAGATTAATATACATATTTTCCGTAACCAATGTTAGACGTTGCTTTAGTAACATTAAACCTTAAGAAAAATACGCTTTATTTCTAAGTCATCAATATTTTTAAAGTTATTTAAAATACATATTATAAAAATGGAATGGATCTTAATGGAAAAGCGGTTCTTATTCAATTATGAACAATTTATTGTAAGATTTTTTTTAAATAATTTTGATTCAAGACGGTTGCCACACTAAATGTGTACATAGAATAATGTGACTGTAGTCTAACGGAAAAGTTCCTAGAGCACTCCACTAATTAGTTTTACATTTTATATAGTTATATCAATTGCGTTAAAATGTTTTATTCTCACCTACAAACTACCTCTATAAAATAATTAGAACTTTATTGAGTTGTCAAAAATATTTTTATTTTTCTTGATCGCTTTTATGCGTACACACATACGCATGCACGTTCGTTACTATTCTATTTATTATTCATCCCCCAGTTGCTCACAGATGCTATATAAATATGTAAATATACCAGTCGATTTCTAAATTCTTATTCAGACAAGCATTAATGTACAGACCAGTAACAGGGCGATATAGCACAAACCAATGTAATATCTCTGGCAATGTTAAACTAATTTATATACATCTCGTTGCTCTGATTTAAACATTGCTCTTTGTTAAGATTTAAATTAAATTTAGTTTAACTGGTTTAGGCAATTTTTGTATAATGAGGTTAGTTTATTTATTTAATTATTTTAAATTATGTAATACAATTACTAATGGTAGAATAAAATTACACGAAGTATATATTTTTGGTGGCTTCGTATTCATTGTACACTTAAGGCATTTCTTAATGCCGACGATAAATATTTGAAAACGAAAATTCATAATGTTAGCTTTTTACACGTATTGGAGAATATTTGCAAAATTTATTTTATGTACATTTCTATATAATAAAGGAATATGCTTTGTCATACCTTGTTACTTTAGAACTGCCTGAAATCGAATAAGTGATAAAAAAACCATTATTTATTTACCCAATATTGTATAGCTGTAAATAAATTTAACATTTTGGTTATTACATTTGAGAGCGTGTTTGATTTTTTTATTTCAATGGTAAAATATTAAAAAAGACCAAAGATTTTTCGTGAATAAAAAAATTGCCTTGTTGCAATTTATTTTATAAATAAATACTTTTAAATTTTTAAGCCATTTAATTTACATGCGTATACTTCAATGTAATAATTGTTTTGGTAGCTTACTATCTAAATAAAATTCCATTTGGTATTTTCTGATAAGTATTTTGCATATTTATTTACAAAGAAAAACAAATATGTGTAGTTGGAATTTAATTTATAGAACGTAAAGAATTTGTGACTAAAAGAGTAAAAAATTAAAGTTTACATTTTATGCCTGTATTCTTTTGATTTATTTATCATACATGGGGAATAAAAAGAAACAAATCATGGATAAATTAAGTGAGATCCTTAACCTTCTACAAGGATTCGTCCAATACATTAAATATCAAGAAAAATATAATACAAAAAATTAAATTATAAAATATATAATTTTAATAAACAATTGTCATAAATAAAATATATGAAAAATTATAAAAATCAATCATTCCTTCAATTTTCGAGAAGAAACAATAACTTAAAAATTATAATAAACACAGGAGACACAAAAAAATTAAATAAATCCTCAAGGTTTGGCTTGTGGAGATGAGAAAAGCACTAAAAATTTCATATAGTTTAAAAAGACTTATGCGACATATTTGCAAAGGACTAATGGTTGTATGGTATCCGTATAACTGATTTCTTTTATTGGAATTTTGAGCTAGTAAATGTGCCCAGAGAATAGAACATTCTATTGCAATCATCAAAAAGCCCGTGTGCTTGGGCACCGGTATTAATGCAAACCACATGTAGATAGAAAATCGCGGAGCGCTGGTATAATAAATTTCAACTGACTTACTATATTGGCGCAATTACCTATGACAGCTAAAGAGCGATTGTCCGGAGTTGAACATGCCTTTCATGTTGAGTACGGTATTTAAATGACTACAATGCATAACGATAGTCTTTTCTGAGCGTATTGTAGCAATATTGCAATGTCCGTGTAAATCATTTGTGCAGCTTATTTAATCATGTCAGGATTTGTGACCTAATGTGGGTTCCAAACAGCAACAGCTAATTCTAGTTGGTCATTATATATATATATATATATATATATATATATATATATATATATATATATATATACATATATATTTATATAACAAAAAATAACCTAGAAAAGATATAGTTTGACATGTTTGATACAATGTAATTTGATAATGATAAAGTTTTTTATTTTAATTTTTTTATTAGGGAAGAAACAAATACAATAAAGCAGAAGTATCTTATAAATATTCAATTATGTGCATGGGAAATTCATTAATTAAAGAAAAATAATGTACCATCAAAATGTTGAATACACGGAACAAATTAAATTAATACTATAACATTCAATTGAACAATCAAATATTAATCAGGCATAAGGATAAAACATATTAACCTTAAAATAAAAGTCAAGCAGGATTTCTATTAACTTGCCACCATGCGAAATTTGTTCTCCAAAATGGTCCTGAACTAAATTAATGAATTTGTAAGATGTCTTCTACTTATCACATCCTTATTACAAAGATCATAAATCCATCGGAACAGTGCTTTAACATCAGCATTTGTTTGCGCCTTATGACCATAGAATGAGGAAACATCACAAGTTGTAAATTTTGGTGTGCGAATCTTTATTATTGTGAAGATGGATTAACGTTGTCACTATGTCACATATTACAACGAATTGTTAACTGCAACGATGAATATTTATTATTGCGTGTATCGTATATTTAATTATCAAAAAAAATTGTAACGTTGTTTACTATAAACCTAAAATTAAGAAAAATACTGGTTTTTAGAAGTCCGCGCAAAGGGTAGAGGAGAATCAAAGCCATAATTATGGATGTCATTATTTTTGAATAACCGCCATGGTATTACGCCTATAAAACGAATAGTTTCTTTTTGTTTAATCACCACCGATTTTCCCAGAAACCATGTGACGTGGAAACTTTATTTTGGCACGCCTTATTAACCCCTATAATTTACACTTGTTAATTTTTTTTTAAATATTCAAGTAACTATTTAGGACAGGATCTTATAAATAATAAAATAAAAGTCTTAATTTTTTTTAACTTTTCCTATTACGGATAGTGTCATTTGAAAGTACTTGTTATGAAGAAAATATTTTTGTCGTAATTTTAAATTGTACATTTAAAAATATGTTCGAAAAAATATGTGAAAATATAAAACATATTCCCCCACTCATTAACATTATGAAAAAAAACTGAGTTGGTAAAACCTGACTAGAATAATACAGGAAAGCTATAACGATTATCGTAGACCTTATGATTTTAAAAATATACACCATATTCTTGCGTCTGACATATATGGTACACAATATATTTACGCTGTGAGAAACTAAATTTTGTAAATGGTTTAATTGAACTACAATGTACTACTGAATTATAACTGCATAAATGTGTACAGAACACTTGACATGATTTGCTTATTTCTTGTTATCGTTGTCGAGATGTAAAAAGAATCACGAAAAGATAGGCACTGATTTAATACTAATAGTTAAAAACAATTCGAAAGTTTTGATATTTTCGAACAGTCATTGAAAAAAATTTTCTTTTTTAGGGTTCCGTAGCCAAATAGCCAAAACGGAACCTTTTTAACTTAATCCTGTCCATCTGTGCGCCGGTCTGTCTGTCTACCTGGTTGTCCGTTTGTTACATCCATATTACTCTGAGACTATTGGCTTTATATAGATGAAATGTGGATGGTAAATTTCTTCTATGAAACGCTACGCAATGAAACAGTCGAATTATGAAAAAACAATTAGGGGTAGCATTCCATACATGTAACTGAGAGATGAAAAAAATCCAGTGCACATAGGCATGTGGAGTATCGTTGTCTATAGTTAAATTGGTATTAATAATGATATAGAGGTTTCAAAATAACTTGTTATTTAAATTGATAGTTGTGGGATATGCGCTTCTAAAGTTTTAAAATCTGTGTCACCCCCTCTAACGTTTCAAATAAATTATATAAAATTTTAATAACAATTAAGGCAGTAGAACTTAAAATAAACTTCGAAAGAAAATTGGTTTGAAAGAGATATGTTGTGCAGTTTTTAACTTAACATTGCGCACTTAACATTGGTGCGACGGCACCCTTCCTGCGCGAGTCCGACTCACACTTGGCCGGTCTTATTTCATTGAAATTTGCCAGTAATATTACAAAAAAACAATCGTTTAAATAATGTATTCAATAACAATTTCTATTCAATGTTTTTCACTTTATAAATAAATTATTTATTTTGTACCAAAGAAGTATTTTTACTCAACATTTTGAACCGTAACATGGACCGTACTATTTATCTCATATAATATTTTACTGAATTCCAAATAAGTTTAACGCCTTTTCAATGTAAATAATCTCGTGTTTCATTCCCATTGATTATTCAAACTCCAAGAGAACGATAGAAAATAAGGGTGTATTGATGAATTGAGAAAATAAAATTTATATAAAGCTGCAAACAATATTCGGTTACTTTTTTAAAATTATCTCTCCAGAAATATGTTTGTGAAATATTTGTCAATATTATGTGTTTATAATTTCAAAAGAGTGGCAGAAGTTTTGATAGTAATAAAGGTTATACTGAATAAGCACGTAAACGTGTTAATCTTCCGCTACCAACTCTTATTAAAAAAACGCATATGCCGCACTTTGACATTTAATTTTAATTAAAATTTAAGATACTGTTAGTTGTCAGCAGCAAGAAAAACGTTTAAGTAAGTGAAAATAAAATTATAGCTAAATTAAATTTAAATAATAAAGTGCGATTTCGTAATACTTCTGGAAAAAACTGAATTTATTTTGCATCCAATTCACAATAATAAATTCAAAAGTATGTTTCTGCATTAATCGCAACTGAGCCCAGCTGCAAGTGACATGTAGTGCTAAATAATATAAACAAATATTTTACAATTTAATTATAATAAAAATTAATCT
The DNA here is from genome assembly GCA_039881145.1 of Druceiella hillmani. Taxonomy (NCBI): domain Eukaryota; kingdom Metazoa; phylum Arthropoda; class Insecta; order Lepidoptera; family Hepialidae; genus Druceiella; species Druceiella hillmani. The sequence goes on along the minus strand of JAYKKI010000021.1, from coordinate 5,834,689 downwards.
CCTAAGTCTTAAAAGTAACGACAACCATAAATAGATTTTTAAAAACTTTACATCCATAATTACAACGTAATAAAAGCATTCCATATTTGCACACACTTGTGACATTTGTCACGGTATATTTTCTTTTTTTTTTGCGAACAATATAAGCAACGACCTGCTATGATTAGATACAGGACCTGGCTTTACACGGGTACACTTTATTGTACATATAGATGGTGTTCAAATTATTTCGTTACACATGATATTAAGTGCTTCTACCTCAAGGCCGGAAAAAATATATTTAGACGTTACACGTGATGGGGCCATGCACAACTGGCTGTAAAAATTATTAAGCAATGCTAAGGTTTAAAAGTTTAATCTTCGGATTAATATTTTGATACTGATATGAGTTGCTTTCATTGAAACGTAAGTCGACGAAATTGTTCTTGTGACCATATCAGATAGCAGCGCAATTTTGTTAGTTATTTTAAAACACGCTTGTTTAATTTAAACTGCATAGAAAAGATTTACTTTTTTCATATAAATGAAATAAATAAAAAGAACAATATTTTTAATGTTTGTTACTACCTACACGACTCTCATTAGTTGAACTTTTCGCTTCTTCTACTTTAAGCGCTTGTTTTTTGACAGTTTGATCAAAGTGACCGAAGGAAATGGCAAATTAGAGTGCAATGATTCGATGTCCAAATTAGCTTGTTTTTCTTACTATGTCGAGGCTTCCGTACATATTTACATGTATATAATTAACGGTAATAAAATTACCGTGAATGTCTGCAAACTATGAAATTTAGAATCATCGCTATATTTTCTTGGAAACATCTAGAAATTATTCTTCTTTCATAATTTTAATAATATAGTTAACGAAAGGGATAAACGTAATTTTGTAGATATTTTCAAAAATATATGTCCATATCTATGTTAAAAAAGTTTTAAGAGGCAGCCACGGATATGGCATAATTTTATATAAGAGAGTCCTTATTTGAAATTACGGAATCCATATTTTGACAAATATCAAACTTCTATGCAAAATGTAGTTCAATATAAGTGGTCTGATTTTCCTTTTAATGTACAGAAGTCTAAAATGCTGTCAAGGTAGAAACTTAAGCGGTAACAAAAATTAAAATAAATTTAAAATTGCATCCGCCATTAAAAGGTCTGAAACTTTAATGCAATTAGACTTCCAATAATAGTGGAATAGAAATAATTGCATAATTGAAATAAAACAACTCTTTCTGGTTTTCCCGTATGTTTAAATATAAAACTAGGTCAGCCATTAAAGATGCTACGAATTTACAATAACTGCACTTCCAGTAGTAGTAGAGTACAAAAAATTGCATAAAACAATTGTTTCTGATTTTACTGCTCGATTAAATATACAATTAAGTTCGCCATTAAATGTGCTGAAAATTCACAGTAACTACACTTCCATTAGCAGTGGAGTGGGAAGAATTGCATAAAATAATTGTTTTTGATTTCACTGCTTGATACACTTCCAGTAGTAGTAGAGGGGGGATAATTATAAAAAAAACTTTCTGCATCCTCCAATAAAGGTACTACGGATTTACGGGAACTACATTTCTAATAGTAGTGGAGTAAAAAGAATTACATAAAGCAACTCTTTCTGATTCTACTGCTCGATTAAATATAAAATTACGTCCTCTAATAAAGGTTCTGCGAATTTACAGTAACTACACTTCCAGTAGTAGTGGAGTGGGAAAAATTGCATAAAACAACTCTTTCTGATTCTACTGCTCGATTAAATATAAAATTACGTCCTCTAATAAAGGTTCTGCGAATTTACAGTAACTACACTTCCAGTAGTAGTGGAGTGGGAAAAATTGCATAAAATAACTCTTTCTGATTCTTGTGCTCGATTAAATATAAAATTACGTCCTCTAATAAAGGTTCTGCGAATTTACAGTAACTACACTTCCAGTAGTAGTGGAGTGGGAAAAATTACGTAAAACAACTCTTTCTGATTTTATTGCTTGGTTACATATAAAAATATATCCTTCAATAGAGATGATGTGGATTTAAATTATCATTATATTACGTTACATTTCAAATAGTAGTGGAGTAAAAAGAATTACATAAAATAACTCTTTCTGATTTTATTGCTTGATTAAATATAAAAATATGTCCTTCAATAAAGATGCTGCAGATTTATAGTATCATTACATTACGTTACAATTCAAATAGTAGTGGAGTAAAAAGAATTACATAAAACAACTCTTTCGGTTTCTATTGCTCGATTAAATATAAAATTACGTCCCCTAATAAAGGTGCTGCGATTTATATTAACTACAATTCCAGTAGTAGTGGAGGGGAAAAAATTGTATAAAACAACTCTTTCTGGTTCCACCGATTGATTAAATGCATAATAACGACAATAAAGGCGATGCGTATTTACAGTACATACACTTCCAGCAGTAGTGGGGTAAGAAGAATTTCATAAAACTGCTGTTTCTGATTTTATTGGTCAAATACATTGTATTTGACTCTTTTGTATTGTGTATTTCACTTTTATTTGTGATACTCTGTACCTTAAAAATGTTTTGGATTTACAAATTGCATATACATCTAGATAAAATAATTTCATAAATATATTGTTTAAATGCAAGTGAATCTAACTATTACGCGAGGTCAACCTCGTTTTTTTTTTCTAAACGTAATAAAGCTAAAAACTTATCAAGTACGAATATAATTCTCACTGTGTGGATTTCCTATATATTCACATACATATAAACATTAAAAGGTGCGTAGTATTCCTATGAAACTTTGTAAATATTATTTCTCAAGACGTAAATGTATTGCCTGTCATATTTTTCACAGGCAGTAAAAGCATTGTATATTTTTCAAAAAATATAAGATACAGGATGCTCGCTATGGTTTACCTATTGTCATGTAATCAATTTTTATCAACCCCGTTTTTTCAAGATTTCTGGTTTAATAATTTTGGAAATAAGTATAGGTTACAAAAAGTATTTCGAATGAACCAAAAGTCCTTTTCGACCCATATGACATACAAAATTGAAAAAATTAAATTCCTTATTAATTCCTCTTTTAGTTTCTTTGTTAAACAATCTCTTAAACAAATTATTTACAGTTTCCGTGAAAATCGGTTTGACACACAGATTGCTAGACAATTTAGTGATATTAAAAGGGTTCCGTTTTTTACTTTGAGTTACGGAATCTTAAAAATAATATATTTAATACAAGGGGGAATATTTTTCTTGCTATAACAAATAAAATTAGATAATATACGCGAATATTTTAATCAAATTAATTGTTGCAACTTTCACATTACTGATCATTCCATTTGATGTAACGTTAGAAGCGTATTTCACATTCACAAAATGTCAACGTATTTTTCATTAACGTAAATAATGGGCATAAATTTTCATATCATTGTTGATTTCCATACTACATTAATAAATTTACACTGTTTCAGTTGTTACACGATCATAAATTTACATTTTTAAAGTGCAATAAAAGCCGTCGGGTCACGTAGTTTGCTGATAAATGCATTCACAGGCGCGAGGAGAACGTGCTACGTGACTGTAGCAAACCTCGGCTTAGCCTTGAGTGATATTTGATATCGTAGCTGACATAGATATTTGATATCGTAGCTGACGTAGCTGACATAGTCCAAGGGGATACTTATGACGCATTTGTGTCATGTTGCAGTTTATGGAAAAAGATATCTGAAAAGATCAACGGTGTTTCTGTAAACCTTATAAATTTCATTTATAAAATTAACAAATATTTTATAATAAGAATTGCAAAGAGACTCGTGTATTAAATATTCTTATAGCTCACAAAAACTGTTATTGCCAGCGCATTTTTATAGACATCCAAATTAGCATATTTATATTGAATACAGCAAAAGGTTTAATATTGTTTATAAAAACGTGTCGATATATTATGATAAATTATGAAAAACTCTCTCAACCGGGAAATAATGTGGGTAAAAATATAAATGAATGTAAAATATACGTAAATGTACATAATTACACAGATAACATTTTATCATATATTGAAATTCTTTTCCATTAAAGGCATTATTACATTAAGTGTACAAAGCTACAGTATTAATGTTACGAGAGACAAGCAAATATTTTAATATATATATTTGATTCGGTTCTTGAAAATTTCCTATTATATATATATATATATATATATATATATTATATGCACAAAATTTAAAACATATATAGATAACTTTGTAACATTGAAGGGATTATTTTATTAGGTGTATAAAGCTACAGTATTGATGTTGCGAGACAGGCAAATATTTTATTATACATATTTTATTCATTTCTCAAAAATTTCAACAAAAAGTTTTTGAACGCTAATTGTTTTGATATATACGCTTTATTATTACATCAAATTTCAAGTTACTTTGTTAAACGACCTTTAAAAAAACTGTGAATTTTTGGCAACATGATTAAAAATATTTTATTGGGTAAACATAGTATTGGGGTTATTACTATTAACTTTTTCTATTGCTATCCTAGAAAAACTAATACAAAAACAAACCTTAATTATTGCTCATCCCATTTGCCTCTCTTAATGTTCTAAAATTTCCGAATTTTTAAGTTTTAATATACTATATCACTATTTTAATTTGTGGCTTAGTTCGTCAAATGGTTTCTGAAAAAACAACATGTGTAAAATACAAATAGAGGGAAGGATATGCGTAAAAATTTAATAAGGCTTTCATTACTTTCTTTTGCAGTATTGATCCTTGAATTGTTATATTACTTCACATTTTTATCCGTAATATTGAAAAATATAGTAAACAATAATTATTTAAACATTATGACGTAATTTTAAATACGGTGTTACAATGTTATAATTTTTGGACGTAAAAAATAACAAAACCATCATTTTAATTAAATGAAAGAATATTGTTTCAAAACGAGATTTGATTACCAGTAAAAGGTCCGTAGATATTTAGCAGCATGTTTCTTCCTTTTGATACTATTAGCCAGTTTGTAAAAAAAATTAGGCGGTTTGTATAAAAATACTTTAAACGGGGCCGTAAGAAGAGATTCAATTTCAATTCAATTCAATTTTTAACAATAAATTTTAGTGAATCATCTACTTTTTAAATTGTTTATAAAATATTTTAAATCTTGTATATTTAATGTGGTAAATTTTGTTTTCATTTTATATAGGGAAAATCAGACATGAATTAAGAAGTTTTATTTAAAACTGGAAGTTTTAATTTGGTTAGTGTGGAAACGCACAAACATTATACTGATAATTATATAACATAGCAGCCTTATAATGAGTGGTCATGATTCATTTGCAAGCAGTTTCAATGGTTTTGATTGCAACAGTCAGCTAGCTGCATGACAATAGAAATACATGGAAATGTTGTACGTTATTCATAATAATGTGAACTAAGCATTTGAATTCTTAGTCAGATTTCTGCAGTTTGGTTAATATTACCTAACTGACAAGGTATTACTGTTAACACATGTAGGTCTCAAAGCAAATAAAAAATAGTGGTTTAGAATTGTTTAATTAAAAGAAGTAGTAAGAGTCGGCCAATATTCGTTGTGTATAATGCGGAAAAAGATTTTAATGAAGACTTCCTTACTTCAAAAATAAAAAAATGAAAATATTTAGCACAGCCATAAAATAATATTTATGAGCATATCTTAATGCTGACTATTCCAAACAAATGTAACCATCCATCGTATAAAATTTTAGAGGGTAGAAATTAAGTACTATAAATATTTAATTTCAAGTATGGTGTGTGGCGATATTGTTTGAAAGGACCAGTTATAAACATTTTAAAAATAACCTTCTTCACAGAGCTCAGAACATATAGAAAACGAAAGGCATTCGATTTTTGGCTAAATCGAGATGCTAAAAAGTAGCATTTTGCTCTCGACAGATAGTCAGCTGTGTAATATGCGTTAGTGAGTTCATTTTTCTTGTATGTTTCGGAATTTATTTTGTTTAAAATAGTTTTGTATGCAGCAAGATTGTATAAAATTTATAGTTCTAATAAAACTATAAAAATGAAAGCCATTTCATTCCATAAGAAGAGTATTTGCTTGTAAATTTAATTTAAATAAATTGCGTATGAAGCCATTAACTTTTATTTTATCTAGTACATTTACACATTTCTATAAAATGTTGTGTAAAATAAAAGAAAATGGCTCCAAATGCATTTTGTCATAAAAAGTTCAAATCATTCCTTTAAGAAAAATATAAAATTTTACACTAAAAATTTTATTTAAATTAACGATAGACTTACATAATATTGAAACTATAAATTAAGCCAACGTATTGCTTTTTCGATATTATTTTAAAATAAAAAAATATTGAATAGGCAATACTTTATAATTTTGTTTGATTTGCCCATATGATCCTTTCTTGGTTATTTTTAAGTAAGTATACTCTTCTAGATTTTTAAAAAACTTATACATAAGAGGGAAATTGATTAAAACAATTAATCAAATAGAACGGTTTCGTAATGGTAGCCGCGCTGTCTTTTTCCTGGGGAATAATACATATTAATAAAAAAGGACGAAATCGTAGACCAAGTTGAAAATTTACTCCATTTTGGAAATATGTATTACACGGACGTGTGTACTGACACATTCTTACACCAATTAAAACAAATTCAATTAAAAAAAAAATAATTAGATTTGAAATGTTATATCAAGAAAAAAATATCGTTTAGTACAATTAGAATAATTTCCTCCGTCGCTAAATGGTAATTATATCTGAATAATGCATGACTGGGATCAAATCTAACCAAAAGGTATATTTTTATACTTAATATAGCTTAACTTTTAAACTCTTCAAAAGACAATAATTTAATCACAAATTATTATATTGAATTTTTATACTCTACCGGGAGAAAACAAAAAATAGGTAAACAGTACCATTAATACAGCAACAAAACGGAGCAAATTTAGAAAACGTGACGCGCCGGAAATTAATTATGATTGAATTGTTAAACATTACTATTATTATTATTATTGCACATGACATACGTATTATTGTTAAGAGGTCGAATGAAGGCATAACAAATTTTAAAAAAAATGCCTTCACTTAAACCATTTTGAAATGTAGAGAAAAGTTATTAATTCAGCCACCAAAACCAAAGCACAGTTCCATCTTGTACTGACATTCAACAAAGTAAATTGTTAAATTGGATGATTTTTACGACGAAGAAAGGCCGTTTATGTAAAAGAAAATATTCTCTAAACTTAAGTGCGTTAACAATAAATTATTATTCATGAAAATCGTATGATGTTGGAAATAATTGTAAAACTTGTTTGCCATACCCGAATACTTTATAAAAATGGTATCAAGAATTAACGGTGAGCCATATAAGCTTTGAAATCATAGATAATCAATTGGGACTACAATTTTGTTTTGTAATTTAATTATGGACGTGAAGGCTATCCGACAAAAAGTTGAATGGAATGGACATCTTCAGAGGGGTTAAATTGATTTAGGAACATGATTAGGTGGTGACGTTTTTTTAGTTGTTCGTGAAATGTTAATGTTTCAATTATGGAATAAGGAAGAATAACAATATAAAAATCAAACCTTATAAATCAATATTTAATGAAAGTTTCTAGCTTTGAAACGAAGTCCGTTTCATTTAAATTTGGTAGCTTTTCTGCAAATATTGCCAAATAAATATAAAACTACGTTCAAGGGTTCTAAAACAAATGAAGATTTTGCATTTTGTTAGACCTTAGCCATATAATCAAGCTGACTTGAAGTAAGTTTCAATTATCTAATACTTTCATTGATATTAAAAAGCGGAAAATTAAATGAGGTCGCTGTGTTGGTGGAAATAACCTCAAAGAAAAATAAATATTCCCTCTGTCAATAAGTTAATTACAGCACACATATATCACATTGTACCAAAATTATTAGAGTGAAACTAGCTACTCATATCCTTAACAACAGTGCAGTAAAAGCCTTAGAATTTTTGAAAAGTTAAATAAAACTGTTGCAGTTACAAAACCTTACTTGGTTCATAAATTTTTCAAAGTTAATTATTAATTCATTCAAAATATTAAATTATAGAATTTAATGACCATTTAGTTTAAAAAGGAATGCACGACAAAAATGCAATTACCATTTTTAAATATTTTTAATCCAAATCGTCACTTGCAAAATTTGTTAATAAAAGTTAAAGGATAGCCAGTAATGTTGAGCAAAAGAAAAAACTATTTTTAGGGTTCTGCGTTTGTATTTAACGTGCAATTAAATATACTTAAAAGTGATATTGGAATGTAATATAGCAAAAAGTTACCTTAACACTAATAAATATATATATATATATATATATATATATATATATATATATATATCTTTGAAATATCTTATAAGTGTAAACATATTTCCGAAATCATCATGTTACTAGTTTTCTGGACATTCATTTTATAAGTCCTTCAGAAGCCGTAAAATTGTTGCTACATTATATGTCATATCAAAAATTTTATCTTACATGATACTAAAAGGAAATATTTATTAAAATGATCGATAGAATTCACTTAAATCAATCAATCAATGCTAAAAAGAAGTCATTATCACTTCATGAATTTGCCAGTCTAGTAGAAATTTAAAAGGTATATATTTTGTGGACACAAAATAATAAAGAGTGTCAAACAAGTCGTTAATTTTATTTGTAACTGACATAATAAATCTAAAATATTTTCTTATTTTATTTTATGCCATAATTATGATGCGAGTACTTTAATTTTTTAGTAATAATTATATCAGCCAGCAAATATTAGCATACTTTGAAGTAAATTTTAAAACTGTTGTGATTCTGAGGTCAATTTATTCTTCACAAATGGAATTTATAAATAAAAGTTTCAAATTGCTATGTATAATGAGGGTAACAATAATTGTGTACAGTTAGTAAAAAAACGACCCATGAATTCGTAACAGTCCACAGTTCGTATCGTTCTGACATCAAAATTATTTTTTTAAAAACCCGTTTAATTAAATAATTTCCCTATTACTGTTTTATTTTATAAATATATTGTGTGCACATATATTCATTTGTTGTAATTACTGCACTAGCAATCACTTTATTTTTAAATAATTAAAATCAGATAGACGCCAGAAGGAAGTAATTATCATAAAAAGCGTGGCTAACTCATGATAGAAGGAGTCCGCGCGTCATTTGTGTCAAAAAGTTTTATAGGACTATAATTTGCAATTACCAAGTATGAGTCGCACTAAGGTTTATGTAAGTAAGTTTCAAAAAGGAATTTTGAAATTAATTTATCGCTGTGTAAACAATTTTAAAAGCTATCCACAAAGAGTTACGCGTATATTTAGTGAGTTTTTTCTTTATATGTTTGAATTACTCTTTTTATTTATCTAAAATCATATATGGAATAAAACGGCACTATTGTATCATCAATATGTTGCTAATAGAAACATATATCTATTCATACGTATTAGTAAATCGTAACTAAGTAGTTAAAAGTAAACTAAGTAGTAAAATTTTTAATATGCAGATAGCATATCAAAAAAATTTTGAAATAAGGTACAATCGCCTAACAAGGTTCACTTTTGCAAAATGTTTCTAAAAATCAAGGAATTTCATAATTAATGAAACTGCCATCAGCATGGAAAAGACAGATTATTCCACGTTTTAATATTAAAAAAATTATTACATTTTATTTTATTTCGATGTTGAAAACGCACATTTAGAAATTTCAATTGTGTAATTTGTTAGGAACTTTATTACCTAATGAGGTCTATCACATAACTATATGTATTAAGTAAAATTAAAGTTTATAATTGTTGCCTGCCATGTAATTATTTAGAAGTTTTAGTTTAAATTTAAATTAAATTTTTTAGTACAATATTGCAACCTAACCTTCTTAGACCTATTAAAACAGAAAATTGCAATGAAATAAAAAAGTATTTTAAATGAAAATGAAATTTATTTAATTTTTTATCTTTGATATGTTAAATAAGTTATTACTGGACATATTTGATACATTTTTTTTATTTATTTATAATCGTATGTGTAAGAAACAGCACTGATTAATGTCTGTATATACGTATAAGAAAATTGTAACAAAGACGTGATTGCTCATCGAATATTCTTTTAAACGAGGCATAGTCACCTAAGAAGCCCGACTTTTTTTGAAAATGTTTGTAAAATCAGTGAATTGTATAAATAATAAAAAGTACCATCAGTATGGAAGACATTGTTTAATTACGGTTTTAATATTAAAAATACTCGTCACGTTTTGTTGCGTTTCGAACCTTTTCTTCGTAATAAAGCCTATCACACAATTGTGTGTATTAAATAAAATCAAAGTTTACAATCGTTTTTTGCCAAGTTTTCATTTATAAATTTTTGTTCAAATTAAAATTCAAATCCCTAGTAAAATAATTTAGCAAAAATAGGTTATGGGCTTCATTAGATCTATTAAAATGGAAAATTTAATTAAAAAAAATTTCATGAAATGAAAATTAAACTTATTTTCTCTTATACGGCTAATTAATACGTAAAAGTGAAGTAACAATTATTTTCTTTGTTTATTTGTTACAGATAATTTGTAATTAGGATCAGTCATTAATTTATAAACACAATTTGCCGTGGGCCTAATTCGGAGTATTGGAAAAACATTTAAACAAACTTTGGTCATAAAAAAACTGAATTTATTTGTTTTCTTAAAACAAATAAATTTGAAAAAAAATATCTAAAAATACTACGGATTTAAAATAACTAGAATTTTAAATCTGTGAAAAATACTAAGTGAAAACCGATATTTGTTTTCATCGCAAAAACGAAAGAATTATTTTCATCTAAATTCTTATTTGCACTTAGGACACATGAAATCTCTCTCTTCTGTCCTTCTTTTCACATTCTTCATGATAACAACTTGGCTTTCTCTGTATTCCATATAGCAACCTTGATAGTTTCAGACATCAACCTTTGCTTCATTTTTGAAATTCTCGATGATTGTCTTTTGTTTGAATAGATTCCAACTTTTTTAGCTGCTATTTGGTTTTTTACTCTTAATATTAGTAATTTAAAGTCCTTCGTTTTTTATTCCCTCAAATCTCTTTAGCCTTATCTCTAAAAGCATCAAACAAAACTTCAGTGTTATGAAGCTTTGCGGTTTTATTTAGCATTAACAAATGCGAAATTTGGAGTCCGAATTAGTTCTTGAAAAGGTTTTTTACAGTTGATGTTCCATAATTTTCTTTTAATTTTGATAACGGAAGTTTCTCTTCAGAAATGAATATTTATGTCCTTGATTGGTGTTGTAGCTGTGGGTCTTCTTTAGGGAAAGTATCTAAATTTTTGAATTTTTTTCACCTTAAAGGAGAGGTAAAATTGCATTGGTGACAGTATCTTAGTTACTTCTTGTATTGTTTACAGTATATTCTCATCAAGACCTCTCAATGAGTGTCGTATCGAAATATTCGCAACGCAAAGAGCATGAAGGGACATTTGTGCACAATCGGCTCCACACGGCTGGTGTGATGTCATCCTTCTGCTAACGGACAAAGATTTTAGTTAACGTCACAGTTATTTCAATTTTCGTACGTGTAACTAACAAGATGTATGTGTAACTAACAAGATAAAAAATCAGAAAACTAGAAAGCTTGTGAAATTCCAAATGAAGGCGATACTTTGAAACAGGTCAAGTAGTATCCCCACCACATAATATAGTGTTAAAATATTATGAATTCCTGCAATTATCTACAGGTATTTTTGTCATTTTATGAACCTTGCAATATTCGAGCTTACGTGTGAAATTTTTAAATGAAATAGAAGCTAAATTCCAATAACATAACCACCGCCGTCAGCGTGGTTGTATGTAGGATTGATCACAGGCAAATAAGTCAGTTGTATGAATCATCTGTGTTCATTAAAGTACAGAAATAAATAAATACATACATATTATACTAACCACTATCAGACTCTTCAGTTTGTGACCACGAGAATGGTGCGTGAAGACTGAATCTTTGAGCTGAAACTCAAAGTTTCTATCATAAGGCCTAAAATCCAGTTGTTATTACCTTAGTCATCATCAAACCGTCAAATTTGCGCTTGTAAGAACTATCCAGCAAAATTGAGAACGCATAAATTCGATGTTTCTAGCTCTATTAGTGGCTAAGATCCTAATATTACGTCCTGTCCATTTTCAGGACAAATCTCATAAAATTAACATAAATGCAAATGTATCCGAGGTACAGTCTTTTATTTTGGAGAGAAGTTCATCCATATAGCTTTGTTACATTTTAATAAATCTCGTGAGTGTTATGATATTTTCGTGAACACAGAGCTTTTATGCTACGATATAACCTCCTCCTTCAAAAACCCTCGGGCCCATGACGGGAAGCGTTCTCACTAAATAAGGAGCCGGTAGCGGCTTTAATATTTAGACACAAACGTATGAAAAATATGTTTTTTTTTAATGAAGCGATAACTAACCTATACTTGGAAAAACCCTTTAATCCAGCCGCTGTATATTATATTATCAAAGCTTTTATTAGAATATATATTCGAACGACGTAGATATAAAAATTGCGTCAAAACGACAAAATATATTTTGAAAATAGGAGTTATGTCAGCAACAAACTCTATCGAGGAAACTTTTATTTACTATGTTTCTAGTTAATGGATACTTTTTGATAGATAGTTGACTTTCATGTTATTTTATTTTAAAAAAATTATTATTATTATTACAAAAAATTTCAAATCGAAAGTGTACAATTTGGGTTTGGCACAGTTTTAAATATCAAATTTCGTTAATCCTATAATGTTTATGTAAAATTAATGAAAAAACTTCCTGGAAAATTAGTAAAAAATGACTATTGATTAGTTGTACTTTAACAATTAAAACGCTAAAATAAGGTAATGTATGAGACCCTTACTTATATATGGACAAAATATGGAGCCAAAGTTTCTGCACTTGCTTCATGCATTTTATTTATACAGATTGTATCGCAACTGGGCTAAATAAATTCACATATCACATCTTAAGTTTATTTTTATAGTCTGAATCTTTTCGACTGTAAATAGGTAAATTAAAAATAATTATATCGATACTAATCGGCAATCATCTAAGGCCATTGTCTATCGTTAGTTTATTAATACCCTAGCAATATAAGATGCCTGCATGTGTGGTAAAAATAATCAATTTTAAAATAACAGACTTTTTAGTAAGTTACTTAGTTTTCTATATTATTGGTTATAAATCTTATTTTATTGAGAAACTTAGGACATTTTTATGTCTGTGAACGATATACCTTATAATATGTTTACATGGTAAAATCTAATGTTAATACTGTAAATGTTAGTAATAGTTTAATAGATACACTCTGCACTCCTAAATGTTTAAATAATTGTAAATACTTAAGCATATGTCGAACTCCCATAATGGTACTTGTACGAGGTTTATTGACATTGCGACTGTCTTGTTGTTGATTGTTCTTTTATTTGTGTGCAGAAATTGTTCTTTTGATGGTTCTTTTATTTGTGTGAAAAGTTTGGATAATACAAAGTGAAGGAAAAACTAATTGAGGAAGTAACATCTAATATAGGAGAAACAATAATAATTGTCTTTTTTTCAAAACACTTTTCATAATGATAATATTGAAAATAAACTAAAAATTGGTCGAATTATATAAAAATATTACACGAACAATAAAAACACATTACTATTTCCTCGAAAATAATTTAATTGTTTTTAATTTATACACTGCATAAATTCTGAAAACCGAAAAACTAAAAGAAATTCATTTAAATTAACCTGTGCGGTTTTGTTTCCCATTTTATTGGCTGATTTCAAAAAATAATTTATATATATATAACTCAGAAATATTTCTAGATTACTGCTGCAAAAAAGTATTTTATTGTATAAATTTAAGGCTTGATTATATTTTATTAACCGCTATTACATGATGTATATTTTTTGGAGAAATATTTATCTGTCTTCCCATAGTTTATCTGACTTGCCACCTATTTAAAAAAATAATTTATGTCAATTTAATGTATATTACGAAAAAAGGTGAACATAATAAATAAATCAATATATATGTTTATATTAATTAAATAGTTGTTGATAAAAATTGAAGGAAATTACATTTAAATTTCGTTACCTTGCTCACATCGTGTATAGCATATTTTATTTCACCAAATGTAATAATTGCAATAATTCATATTGCTTTTCTTCGCAACAGTAATATTGACGCAATATTTAAGATCCATAAATGACGTAAGTGAAGTTTGGACTAGTATACGTTGTTTTATAAAAACAACAGAAATTAAATCGAAAAGAATATATGGATCGAGTAAAAATGTAACGAGATCTCGTGATAAAACTTCATTGCGATTTATGATGAAACTTGCAACTGATTTCCTCGTGCTTATATGTTTTCACATATAAATATAATTTTCAATCCTGCTTTTCAAATATTCTCGCTAAAACAAATGAGTCCAAGGAGCCATCTGTTAATGGCTGTTTACAAATGGGATACAATTAATAAGAATACTTGCTGACCAACGGTTATTTTGGAGCTCAAGTATTTAAAAATACTTGTCGGCCATAAATACCATCCGATATTTAATTCCCATGCAAGTAGTTGTTTATTAATTTTGCACGTTATACGTGTCGTGTCGTGTTCTAACAAATTCTCATTTGTTTCGTGTTCTACCAAATACCATCCTCTGGGTACTTTCAGCGCATGTTTGTAGGTTGAACCATATATTTTCCCACGCGATTGCTGGAAGAAAATAGTTTTTCACGGTGTAAGTTTACGACCCTATTCCGTACTATAAGCGCAGGTCCCATCCATATTTTTTCATGAAGAATTTGGGAATTCGCTGTATTAAATTTATTCAACGTAAATGATGACGTAAGAAAATGGTATATTATTATATTTATTAAGCGTGATCCATGCGATAAGTTTGTTTCCAATTTTTTAATACATTTTTTTTTCAAACTATTTTATCATGTACTTTCAAACTATTTTATCTTATTTCTAAATTTATTGTCTTATAATATTTCCTTCTCCTTTTTAGGGTTTTTTAATTATTTTATATAGTTAGAAACGCTATCGTTTAAAGAAGGCAGTGTACATTAAACGTTAGAGCGGTTGCATTTTTTTTCGCGTTTATTTTTGATCGAACTGTAACTAATTATGTTATCGGTTCTACGAAACTAAATTTTATGTACTTTTATTTATTGCATTATGATGAAACTTGGTAGTTGTGTGCAGTTCGAAGGACAACATAATAAAATTATACCATCGGGCTGATTAAATGCGAAAGAACTGGAAGTCAGATCGAAGAACTGGATTATTCCAAATTTACTAGAAAAACACCTTGCAATGCTGATGCGTTAGAAGAGAAGGAGAGGATGCACGCTCAGTCGCTTAAAGGCACAATATCAAAAAGAGATATGTCAACACCTAGTCAAACATGCTACTATGCTTATTTCAATTCTTTAGATTTTTTTTAATGAAGTGTTATTATTTTGTAAAGGTAGTTCTAAATATAATATTAAGCAAAACAGAACAATATTTTCTCTGTTAATATAACATAAATAAAATAAAAATTTAATTAATTGTTAAAAATCAACAAAATTACGCTTTTTTAAATACTGAACTATACATCGAAAACTAAATATCGAACCTGTTTTCTCTGCCCACTTTAAGGAATTTAGTGCAGGCTAGTTTTGTAATGCATATTTTTTGTGTTCATGATTTTGTTTCTCACATTAATATCATGTGACAATGGCCATATTTTCTCACATATCGATGTATACTGAGAGATAACCCCCTACACAGTAAGTACCATTTAACCTACAACGAAAAGGTCGTGACACGTATAAATGTAATTGTAACTTCACATTATAACAGCGGTTATACAGAGATGGGCGGATATTTTTTGTGTCATCTGCTACGTTGGATTGCAGACCAAATATTGTTCGTTGATGTAAAATATAAATATAAACTATATTTTAGTGGCGTAGTGGCGTCTAAATATAAAATTTAGAGATAAGTTACTTCGAAGCAATTCTAAAAGAATGTGCTCTGAATAATATTTCAACTTACGTTTTCTCTACCACGGTTCGAATGATAATATCCTTAGATCATAGAAGTTAAACCGAAGATTGAAAATAAAAAAAAAATTGAAATATTTCTAATACGTGATTATTAGTCTTCAATATTATTTTTTGTACTAAAAACTGTCATCTATATATATTTATTTTTACTCAACAATAAAACTCAAATTATTTTAAATATGAAAAAGCAACTTTTTAATTGGATTGATTTTCTAAGTAATGTTTAGTGTAAATATCGATATAACAAAGATTACCGCAAATGAAATACTGAATTTATTACATTATATAGTTTTCACATCATGTTTATATATCTAAATTGGAAAAAGGTTATTAAATTTTTATAGATTATACAATGTGCTAACCAAATTTCGAGAATTAGTAACTAATTGTCGAATTGATTTGCTAAAAAATGTATTCAAAGCTAAATGAGCAACCTACTTATTATGCCATAACAGCAAACCTAAAAATACTACTTATATTTTCAAAATACACAGTAAATTTTTTGGAAATACTTACTGAAATTTGAGGTCATTAAAAAATACATCGCGGTGTCTAACTGAAGGCAAACGCGTCAAATTAACATACTCATCTTGTAGGGAAAGGCACGTATTCTTAAAACTTAGGATATATTCCTAATGTACACTATGTAAAATATTGAAAGTAATACTAACTTGGAAACATAATTAATTGTTCAATTCCTAAAAAAAATTCGCAGCACGTGTCAATTTTTTATTGCCGCAACTCATAATATATTTTCATAAAAATTTTAGAATTATCATCATACGACATACTTTGCAATACTTTCGACTGAGCAATGATATTCATGGGCTAGATTCACGACTACTACTGTGGTTACTAGTTTAGATAATAGAAATGAAATATTTAACACAAAACCAACTGCTCATGAAATTAGAGGTGGTTAGGATTAAAATATTGGATTCGATTAAAAGTAAAATTCCTCAATTTGATAACAAGGTTAAAATTCAAAATTCTTTTTAAATTGTGTCAAGAAACATACGCTTGTTATTAACGTAAAAATAGAGATTTCCAACGGTCGAATACGTGTAAAAAATTAATTTTGCTAGCACTTTTGCATCGGTTTCACGACAATTATTCAAAATTTTGACGAAGTTTAAGGTTTCTTGGTTATTTATTGTAAAACGAGCATATAGTTTTATTAGAAGTGCGCATAAATATTAACCCATCAAATGTAAGCGTCTGAAAAAGGAGACATAAAAAATTGAGTATTATTCGATACTATCCATGAGATGAATAAAAAATTAAATCCTTTTTCTTTATAGGGGATAATTCTTTACAGCCAAGATCTCTCGATTTTTTATACATTCATTAAATATATTGATTTAAGTAATATGCCAAATGTAAACTTTCCATGACTTTTCCCTAGGTCAATCCAATCTTGTTACTGCATTCTTCGTTGTAAAATTATTTTTTTTATAAAATAACCTGCGTACATAATTAATATTTCTACCAAAGAAAATTAATTAAGTTGTACTAAAATTGTACTGTAAGAAAACGTGACTCGTCTGAGATAAAAACAGTTGGAAAAAAATATTTTTCAGAAAGAAAAAAGGGAATCGACTTGGTAGTTTAAAATAAATTAGTTTATTCAATAATTCGAAGCCAGTGAATCCTTAAAAACATAAATTTTAATTCGTTGGAGGTGCTTCATAAATAAATAAACTGTATCTTTCCATATCCTTTATTCCACCAGGCCGATGTTTTAGTGCAATTTCAAACAATATTTTCATGCGAAAGCCGTAAAACACGCATGAAAGAAGAACTAGTATTCGCATAAGTTAATATTCCATTCTTAATATCTTCAACACTAATTGTTATTATGATACTGTAAATATTCATTCAGATCTGGATTAAAGTAATGAATTTTTAAGTCGTTTATTACTACAAAAGCAATATTTACTTTAAATTAATGGCACATAAAAATTTCAGATTAATCTTTAAAAATTAATTTTACAGCCGAAAATTAATACTGATTTCCAAATAAGATTTAGATTTAAAATACAAACTCTAGATATAAAAGTAGATAAAATATTTCATAAATAATTTATATTACAATTTTTGCTGACCTTTACAATCTCTTTTTTACTAAATTTATGCGTACAGAAATAGACTACTCTGTCAAACCACTTTGGTAACATTTTGCTGCCCTAACCGAGATAAGTACTTTTAACATAATTTTGTTTGCTCTCTCTATATATATATTTTCTAATCTATTATAATATACGGTATCTTTTAATAATTTGTAATAATTTTTACTATAATATAATCACGGTGCAATTCATAATAATTTATATAATGAAATCATTACTCTCATGCTATATCAACAAAAATCTTGTCTTATTTCAGATGAATTTCAATATTGGGTATTTGTAATATATAATCAATATTATTATAATCAACATGTAATATATAAACAGTGTGTTTCAATACGGTTATGGAATAAATGAAAGGCAAATTGGTGCTTGACTGGAATAAGCAACGATGTGAAATTCACTGTTCGAATACAGAAAACTCTAATATTGAAAGGGGCACTCAGACGAAGACGGAACAGACCATTATGAAAAAAATATAGGTTCTATATATTTAAAGGTAAATACAATATTCCAAATGGTTAGTGTTCCTACTGGTTAGTGTATTATTGTTTTAAATAGTCAAAGACTCTCATTCTCATACAACAATTTGTTTCAATTAAAGTATTTAGTAATATGCAAAACTTTAATTCAAGCTATTTTTTCTAGAAATGTATTTTATCACTTTTATAAAACAAATTAATGTTAAGGCGTAGTCTTATCAAATTTAAAATAGAAAAAAAGGATATTTAGAGTGGCGAAATACTCTCTACCACTCATATTCAAAAGACTTTTCCATTGACTCTTAAGATATTTGAGAATGAAAAACTCCATTCGCTGTGTTTACATATATTCAATACTTGTTTACGTTTAAATTTTACATTTCGTTCTGGTACTTCATTATTCTGTTACTTTCAATAGTAATTACTTTCGATATTTTCTTTTTCCTTGACTTACTTTTTCTCCAGTTCTTCCGATACTATTTTTTATTGGAGAGATATTTACAAATAAAT
The DNA here is from genome assembly GCA_039881145.1 of Druceiella hillmani. Taxonomy (NCBI): domain Eukaryota; kingdom Metazoa; phylum Arthropoda; class Insecta; order Lepidoptera; family Hepialidae; genus Druceiella; species Druceiella hillmani. The sequence goes on along the minus strand of JAYKKI010000021.1, from coordinate 5,815,468 downwards.
TATCTGAATACACTTAGTCCTTAATATCTTTCCAAAAAAAGTTTCAAAGCAGGTACATTGCCCATAATTAACACTATTTTAGTAGATTAAGTAATGACTGTATGAATATAAAATAATATAAATAATAACAGTATAAATAAATACGGTTCTGTTATGTGTATTTTATCGTCCTTTCGTAAAGAAAATATTAATTTTCATAAGAGAAAAAGAGACTTCCTTTAAAATTACTTAAAATATGAACTTACCTTGCTTGTACTACCCTTTATGGAAAACTAAGTAAATGCAAAATATAAATTGCGTAGCGTAAATTCTTACATGTTCTGATGTGCAAATATTTACATTACTTTTTAAAAGTTTTTAATAAAACAATAGATCCGATTAGCGTTTTTTATCTAACTTCATAAGGAAGGAGGTTCTCAACATAACTGCATTTTTGTGAATGTTACCTCATATCTCCGGTATTTAATAATTTAATTTTGGAAAGTACATATATTTTGATTATTGCTTTAATTTTGGAAGAGTACATATATTTTGTCTCATGAAAATGTGGTTAAAATTTTATTATTGCAATTAACGATTCGCTATAGAGGTCATCAACAACAAAGGATACTGGTCGAATTTGGACGATATAGCTCTAATTATAACCGAATAATGGAGTTCCTAAAGTTTCTATGCAACTATGGGTAAAATACATCTACCGTTTAGCAAAATCAGGGTATAATTATGAAGTCGGAGCACGATAACAGGAGCTTTTCAATGAACTGGAGTGAAAACACCAAGTTTGGTCTCATTTTATCTTCCTTAGCAAAATCAAGAAAATAATAAAGTAGGACAGGTAAGTTTATACAGGTATAAATAAATATACAAAGTGTCTAGATATTGAAAGTGGATATTTAAATCAGTGTATAAAGTTATGTAGAAAGATATAAGCGACTGGGGTATTAGTAGGCCGGTAGGTACATATATATACAAAAGGTATAAAGCTGTCATAATATTTATTTATTTCCATAATTTAATGTGTCTAATTCATACATATGGTGGACTCATTACTATGCAAGCAATCTTTTATAGCCAATCATAATACCAGTCCAGTCCGCTCGACAAACGGACGGGAATCGAACCCGGGTCCCAGCGCTGCGCTGCGCCTTTAAAGATCGTATGCATTGTGATCAACCCAACTCACCCGGGGATGAGTTGGGTTGAAGACAGGTAGGGAGTATGACCAGGTATATGTAAAGGTGAATTATGGTAAAGCCAACATACGGAGTTCAGTTTATATGTCTGTATATATGTGTGTATGTAGGCGAATGTTTTCGTCTATTGAATGCCACAATTGTCAGTTTTGTTTTCAGTAAATGAAATATTATTTAATTTTTCAAAATTTCGTTACATTATGAGTGACACAAAACGTTATAGGCATTGAAAAGAGTTAATGAAAAAAAATAACCAAGGAATAAACGCACATTAAAAACTGTAAAATAATTAAAATACGAATACTTATACTAACACGAGATGGTCAAATTTTTTAAAACAGAGTTTTCAGTTTTTGCGAGTTTTAATTTTGTTATAAATTACAATTGATCGAGGGACGGTTAGAAAGTTATATACAAATAGATTTATGAATTTAAGATTTGTGCTAATACTGCCAAATCTTATAATTACCATTAGGGCAGTTGAACGACTCATAGACTGAGTGACTATCAATTTTATTGAAAAATATTTCGTTTATGTTACAAGAAAAAAGCTGAGATTTTGTTCTATAATCGAAAATCGGTAGCATAGTAGGAAGCCAGTCGAAAGTCGATTGTCTTAACTAAGGTTTTGCTGCTCTAATATATATTCATCAATGTTTAACCACCATAGTTTAAAAAAAAGTAGCACTACAAATTATTACATTTTATTAACACAATTAAATGAAACTACGTGATGTAGTATTATTTCTACTTTCTTTAAGTTCTTTACCACGACCTAGATTTTGTTATATTACAACATTTTCAGGTGGGATTACAGATCTTCAGATCTTCTAGTACAACGAAACCTAGGTCGTGGTAAAGAAATTAAAGAAAGTAGAAATTATACTACATCACGTAGTTTCATTTAATTGTGATTAATGAATTTCTATAAAATTAACGCCAAATATATTCAATATTTTATTAACCTTTAATCAATTTTGGGATTATTAACCTTAGAGAGAAAAGTGCATGGCTTTTGTAGGATCACTTTGGCGTTGGTTGGTCTCTTTGTCTACATAACAAGACATCTTTTGTTGAGAATCATTAGAGGTATCAAGCTGAAGTTAAAAAAAATTAAGTTTGTAACTGAATACTACTCTTATAAGATGAGGCTTTTTCATATCGTATACTTTAATACTCGTTCATGCACCGAAACTACTCAAGCTTTTGACATAAAATCTTAAAATTTTAATGAAACAAATTAAAGAAATGTTAGTTTAGATTTCCAGATAGGATTATTGCCCGAAATAATATTTTGTTTTTGTTAAAATTTCAGTTTATCTGTTTTATTACTAATCATAACAAAACTGAAATAGTTACGGTACGATAAAAGTACTATAACGATACGAAATCGTTAGAGAGCGAGTCCAAGTTGAACTTTTTAAAAAATATTTTGAATTTTGAAATGAAGCTTTTTAGTACTTTCGTATAATTTTATCCATAAATTAATTTATTTGTGATACGTTAATCGTCTTCTGCGTTTCACCTCCGTTACATGCCAACCTAAAAACTTACCCCAGGGTTATTTAAAAGAGGATGAGTTCAAACTACCCGAACCTGATTTGACTATTATTTTGCAACGTTATAAAATTTTAAATGATACTTAATTGACACGTTAAATTCCATCATTTACCTATCCTTTTAAATTCAAATTATTTCAGTTTTGCTTCATAAGAGCATTCATATTAAAATAGAAGAGGACAATGATTTGATTCATTGTGATTAAAGTAGTATTGTCGAAGAAAATATAAACAAAAATTTCCTTCAAAGAGAGGAAAAGATTATTGCATGGTTTTACAGTTGGACTTAAGGGAAAACGCTACTTCCAAGTTTAAAAAAAGAAATTTTTGCTAACATTATTGTTTAGGTGGACATAAGCAAAAATTACTAAGGTAAGTTAGTTTAGACTTAAAGCTTATAGATTTTCCTTAATTTCGAATAGAATGAACATATGCATTAGTACAAACTATTTTCTGAAGTGAACGGAAAAGAATCGTAGAAAAAGTTTTTCGTAATATTATATACTATAATTAATTTTTTTACATTGATATCAAAAGAACATGTACAAGAACATGTTATGACAATTTTCACTCGAATTACTTCAAATTTTCAGTAAGGCTATTATGGTACTTTATCCAAGTCACTTTATAGAGAAAAATATATTTGTCACCTTTCATGATCAAAATAGTAATAAAATTTTAAATATTTAATTAAGATAATTTAATTTGTTTGTTTTGATCAGATTAATTAAACGACATAATTTCAATTTATTTTCACAAATTGGCGAGGCAGTTAAAACGATAAAGTTAACGACTGTTTTAAACGACATCTGGTAGCACCCGCGATTCAATTACCAGATACGACTTGAATCTTAACGACTAAACCACACACTGGCAACAAAATATATTGGCTATAAACTTACCGAAACACTGAATTACAACTTGTTGAAGTCTCTTCATAAATTAGCGGGTTGTATTATCTCCTCGTCATCCCTCCCGACCACCTCCCCAGGCGGCCTAATTCTGTGTTTATAGGTTGACCCGGAAGTTTTTACGGTTCAAAATAGTTTTTTTGCCACGCAGGTTTACGATCTCGGCTATAAACCGAAGTTGCTTCATATTTTTGGTGAAAAAATGTGAAAATCGTTCATATCAAATTTATACAGACGGTAATATTGAACGGAGAGGAATCTTTTATTCATATTTAGCAACCAGCCATTGACCTGTGTAGTATAATCTAATACAAAAACAAATTTGGGCTATAATTGTGTCATTATTAAAGTGTTCTCCACCAAGAATTAATGGTTGTAGTATATTGGCTCAACAATAATACTTTGTATAATAAACCGTATAAAATTCCTAATTTGCTTTTGATGTAACTCAAGTGCTTTGCCAAAAATATTCATAACTGACTATAGGTAATTAACAAAACTGACTTTAGATAATGTCTTCAAATAATTACAAATGCGGAGAAAGTTAGGCAAAATATAAAGTATATAAAGAGATATGTAAAATTAAAAAATTAAACAAAATTTAAATTGTATCATAGTCTGTTTATTTTGGGTGTTGACTTCGTAATTATAATAACTACTGCAGACAAAACAGTTTTTAAATTTTATATAATTGAAAGGAAATAATGTTATTTTCACTACACAAAGAAAATAATTAAGATGATGAAAATCGCGAGGTGCGTACTTACAAGAACAGAGTTAAGATAAATGTTCATTTCGGAATGCAGCATATAATTAAATATTAATTAATTTGGCGTATCAGAATTAGGGACCGTAACTTTAAAAGAGTATTTGCGACATGTTACTAATAATACATTTCGTTGAAAATACGAGCAGCATACAGTAGGGTCCAGTCAGCTGCCCACAATGAAATAAATTAGAGCTTCTCTGCCACTTGTAATATTTTATTAGCCACTAAAATAATTAATTAAAGGGATATTACCACCGAAATAAGTATTGTTTTGTAAAACGGAAAATTATTTCTCTTCAAGCTATCATCTAGAAATTTAAATCCTGAGCATACTAAACTAACTTATGTTGTTTTATATGAGTTGGCCAAGAAAAAAAAGTCAAAAAACAGAATTAAAAGGTTAATATTTTTATAGTGTAATGTGTTGTTGGTAAAATTTATATTTTACGTATCAAATAACTTATGTGAAAGAAAAACCATACAGCTATGTATTATTTAATATCATTTTTGACTTGTTTTATTTTAGAGATAAATAAGTATTGCTTTTCAATTGTTATATGGTAACTTGTAATTCATAAATGTATTTGTAATAAGTATTTCTTAATTTACATGTTAGATTTTTAAATAAAAGGAAACAAACAAGACAATATATGCAATGATTTTTCGTGGTCGCAAAGTGTATATTCTAGATAATTTTCCTGTTTATTTTCATCCTATATCTAGAAACTATTGTATGAAATGTAAAATGTAATAAGTAATTGTTATATTTTATGATCCCATAAAAAGAAAAATTTTATCACACATTTCTACTTCCGTCTTTCTTTCTGTCGTAGCAGTTTTTCTCAGAAATCGTCTTACACAGAAACTTGAAATTTTGCATAGAAATGGAGGTTATTAACTTGCATATCTTGTTACTCAAAAATTTTATAGAGGACGAAAGATTCAGAAAATATGTGTTTACATAAGATATTTCTATAGAAATAGCTGAAAATCTACGAAAAACATATCGCACGGTTCTGAAATAATTTTAGCCAAAACCATAAATGATAAACAACGTAAGTAGAAGTTGATTTATAATTTTCCGCTTTGCAAACTATAATGGTAAATATAAAGTTTTTAATTTTTCAATATTTTTACCCGATAAAGTCTCGATCGGTTCAAGTTCTCAATAGTTTTACTCTGTAGACAATATACTTACATGGTTAAAAATAATATTGGTATTTCCAAATAATTTAATAGAAATATTTCATACCCCTAAATATGCTTAGACGTGAAAGGAACTCTTACAGTGCGACTTCTACTCTTATTGAACATGTTTTTATCAATGTTATTTAATCATTTTAATGTTTGTAACATACGAGTAAACAAAATATATTTATTAAATAAATCTACCATCTATAATTTCATATTATCCTTCAACAATTGTCAAATAAATTAATAGATCCAATGCAATGATCCGTTTAATTGATTTTAAGTTGGTTATGATCTCAGGGTTATATATATATATATATATATATATATATATATATATATATATATATATATATATATATATATACATATATATATTTATATATACATATTAGTATACATAGCAATTAACTCTTTTGCAGAATAAATGTTTACATAATCATAAAAGTATAGCCTATATTTCTTTGCAGTTTACCAATACATATATACAAAGAACAATTCGTGTCTGTCTGTCATTTAAAAGAATATCTATTTATGTTATTCTCATAATTTCAAACATATCATTATTTTTAATATACTTAAGCTCTTAATTATTATAATAAATGACATACTCGCATATAATTACTGAAATAAATTCTATTGTTTTCTCAATCTGTTTTTTTTAGCTTGATATAAATAGCTGAGGACTCAGAGATATCACGTCTTTATGGAAACTCAGTTCTTAGGTCGTGTAAGCGTACTTAATATTTAATTTTTCACATAAACATATTACTTACAGGTATGAAAATATGAACTATATTTAAAAAATTATAAGATGTAAAATAACAGCTATAATTTTTCTTTAAACAGCTGGTCATATTTTATCAATGTTTTTTTCTCATTATTATTGGATTAATAGCTATAAAAATAAGCGAGGAATACTGTATTTTGCATATGTTTGAATTTTTTAAAAAGCGAATTAAAGTTGTTAACAAAGTATTTTTTATTTTTCATAATGATTTCTTTCAAATGATGAAATATAAAATTATAATTCATACTAAATTAAATATACACCCACTTTATTTCTAATGTGATTATTAAAAAAACTTATTGTAAAATAGAAAAAAAACAAAATATATCTATCAATTCATTTTTCAAGCTTTTTCCAACTAACCCTTTTGGAAACAAAAACACATACTTTGTACAGAATATAAAAAAAAATTGTGTTTCATTTAATTTTGATGCAAGGATTCAAAATTGCACGTTTTAAAAATACATAATTAAAATTAAACAGTAAATTAACTATCTCATATTTTGAGGACCACTGTTTTCAATACGCTAAAGATATCTGTATAATATGTTATTGATTACACGAGTAATATTAGACAGAAAGCATTACTAATTACGCAAGCAAATGTGCAACTGTGACAGCGCAAGCTCCTGTCAAATACGAATATACGGTCAGCGGATTCCCACTGCATCGTCTGTATGAGGTTGTTGATTTGGGAGTCAGTTTTGATTCGTAATTAACGTTTCATGGGCACATGGCGGATGTAGCAAAAAAATAATTTCAGAAACTTGGATTCGTGTTGAGTAATTCAAAAGATTTCAAATCTATATCATCAATTTGTCTGCTGTACATACCAATTAGAATCCGGCTCAATTATTGGAAGCCCCCACGAAGCCAAATACGGCTTGATGATCGAAAGTGTGCAGAAGACGTTCCGTTGATACATGAACATGAGACAGTTTGGTTACTTCCCATTTTCATTTCCTACCGATTTCCTCTTTAGTATGCTAGGTTTCAATTCCTTGCAGCCCAGAAGAGATGTTGCACTAATGAAATTTATCCTCCAGCTGTTAAAGTAACTTTCAGTGTAGTAAACTAAAAGAGTAAACTTTCATTCTTTGTACTTGACAATTTTCTGCGTTCACGCAATCATCACCTCTTTATTATAATGACCCTCTAGAACCGAACTATATCGAAACTCTCCAGTCTCCTGCGGTGTTCAACTGCTCAACCGCCTGATCGTGGTTGCAACAGAGTGTGATTTATTAATGGTGAATGAAAGTTAATTGTTCGAATTGGGTCGTCGTTATCTTTTGTGGTTCTCATGTATTTTGTATTTATGTTTAATCTAAAATTTGAAACTTTGGTAAATCGATAATTACTTATCTTTACGAATTGTTTACGTATAATCTTATCAAAATTGTGTGTGTGAAAATAAATAATTAAATATATAATTTGATAGTTAATAAGGATTATATCATTCGTGAAAAAAGTTTCTCAAGCTTTTAACGCTATTCTTTAGGTAAACGATGTTGAGAGGCTTCAGTCAAGTTTTAGCCGTTGACAAGAAAAATATACGATGTTTTAGGAACTAAGATACGATTGAAGCTACTGAATATGAAATTAAGCAAAGCAGTGAACGAAGTAAAAGGTAAAAGCTCTTTTAAATATTATTCAATTAAGTTAAGTATCTTTATTAAAACCTCATAGCTTTTAATTTGCCTCTTTATAAAGACATTACTTATTTAAAAACAAAAAAATTAATGACCTTACTTCTATATTGGATAGCATTTTTTTAAACTTTAATGTGTATACTGGCTCGAAGTGAAGAATTAAAAAATAAAGTAAAAATTACGCAAAAGCAGCACCACCCCCCCATATTTTTTTAAGATATTTATAAAAACTATTTAGGGAGCTAGAAAATACCCCGTAAATCAATGTTGGATAATCCTAAAGTGATCTTCGTACTTCCTTTATATATGACTCAATTTCAATTTCATCAACCCATGAAAGTACGCAAGTTTCAACAAAGTTAAATGCGGTTAAGTCTTTATAAGTATTGTAAATATACATCTAAGGTATCTCCAATAATAATTAAACTAGTAAAACTTATAACTCCGTTTTAAAAATAATATAGAGTTTCCATTTGGAAAAAAAAATATTCTACCATAAATATAAATTTTCGTATCATTTTGAAACAGTGTACCTCCCAAGTACCGGAAAAATAAACTGTATCTCATGATAGTTATGTTAGATACTCATATCTTATGAAATTGATAAAACTCTTTTAAGCATTTGGTAATTTACACCAATCTCCTCTTTTACACCAATCTCAAATTTCCATTTTAAACTAAATCTAGTGTCCAACTGCGCAGCCAATCCGATATATACAAAACAGTATCTATATACAACTACCGAGTAAAACTGAGCATTTCGGTTAACCCACCGACCAACTTCCCTAAGTATTACTTAATAGTATCTGCCTGATATACAAGTTAATAATGAAACCATTCCATACTCTTATATAGTAAGTGAACAACATTACTTAGGCTGGGAACACAGGAAACTACTAGCCAGCGCATGTAATGGATATATCCAATTACAATTTAATGGATATTGTTGGATACAATCCCAACTTGTGGCAAGTTAGCGACGTAAACTTTTATCCAATATTCTAACGACATGATCGGGAAGGAATATTTGAGTTTGCTGTTTGCCACAGTGTGCGTGTGCAAGAGAACAGTGATTGGGAATGACGTCGTGTTTTTGTGGAATTTGGTTACAATCTTACTTTGGTAACGTCTTGCGAACAAATGTTAATACGATTTTAATTATTTTTACAACTCGCAAAATTAAAACAATATCAGTTCTGATTTGAAATGGGGTTATTTTCTTTGAAGAGATATAATTTTCATTGAAAGAAAATAATTATGTAAATCTTTCAAAGGATCGAACGGTCTTATGGGTTTCGTCTAAAGTATGAATATATTATTATTTGTAATGCTGTAATAACCTGATAGTTGTGTCGAATTATCGTAACGCATAATCTGTATGTTAATTTTTCTCTTGATGCACTTCAATAAAATACTATGTATCCTAACAAGTATCTCGTCGAAACTCGCACTTGTTTCGCAAGACGCCAACCTAAACAATGGCGCGGCGCCCAGCAGTCTCCCCCTTCCCCGACAAGCAAGCCGCGATGCTAAAGATAAAGCTAAATATGTTGCTCGAGGAAGCGCTTCGTAGTACTGTATCTATAAAGGCTATTTCACTAAACAAATGGCTGCCAACATTTTTTCATCCAATATTATTCAATCAAGGCGGGAATATCCTCAAGTCACGCACTTGCTTTGCATTTACAGGCTGATTTGTTTGCATTGTGAAAATTTGGTTAATTATGTCTTCGAGGGAAAATATGTTTATGCGTGTAATACGTGAATGTGAAAATACATAATATAAGTATGAAAATACCTGCAATTTTTGGAGAATTTTAAGGCTAAAAAGTCATTATTTTGCAAAAGACTTTGTTAACTTTCTAAGAAAAAACCAAATTAATTAAAAAAAAATAGTGAAGACTAATTGTGCCAATACGAATTCTATCGCTTGGGTTTAGATATAAGAATAGTTATTATAAATTTTTTTATGTTACTTTTACTTCTTTCTCCAAATTTCTAAAATGATAATAGATGGCGTTGACAGTACTAAATCAAATGCAATGAAATAAAATGACATTATCCCTTACTTTTGTCCTTATTGTAACAAAAGTAAATTTCATGTCACCGCGTTACAGCGTATTTGTCTTCATATGTAAATAATGGATGGTTTCAAATAAAGTAAAATGTCAACGTAGTGAGTAGTTAAAAACTTTGGCCAGGATAAATATTTATATAGATCCTTGCATGTAATTATCGCGTTAAGTCGGTTTTAAGGGAGTCTGCTCTGTAGACCAACAGTTCAAAATCAAAATTATTTATTTTTCAGGTAAAATTGGGAAACAAGTGTGAAAATATCTGCAAATTTTGGAGCATTTTAAGGCTGAAAATTCATCATTTAGCAAAAGATTTCGTTAACTTTCTAACAAAAAAAACAAAACTAATTATAGATAACGTAAAATATAATAATGGCTAATTGTCCCCACGCGTCTTCTTTGGCTTGGATTTTAGTATAAGAAAAGTTATTAAGTTATGTTACTTTTACTTCTTTCTTCAAATTTCCGCAAGCATGAAGTTTACTAAAATGATAAAAGATGGCGTTGACAGTACCAATATTGTGATATTAACCAACTCGGGATGTTTTTTATACTTGTAATATCTAAATATAAAGTCTATCTAAATAAAGTCTAAATCTAAATCATCATAAAGTCTAAATCTAAATCATCAATCAATATGTTGCTCGAGGGTATGAACTATTACCATACCAAATTTCATCAAAATCCCTGCAGTAGATTTCGCGTGATTGGAAAACAAATCAACCCACAGATAGACAGAGAGACGAAAATTCCAAAAACAGGCTTTCTGGCATCAACTATCATTCTGAACACTAAATCGGTTACTCGTTTCAAAATATTTCCCATATATAGAAATCGCTCTATTGCAATTTTATTGTACGTATAGATTTCACTCTAATTGATTTTTAAATAAGTCATTTAAATCATTAGGTAGCGTACTGCATCTTAGAAAAAAACATAGATTCATGTTCACGTAAACGGTACTATTACCTAAAATTGTATCTAATAATATTTTAATAAATGTTTGTCTGGTTAAGCAGCATAATAAAGTTTTCAGGGAAATTTACTTCCGATTTATTTTACCTATAATATTACAATTTGGTCTATATTTATTAATGTGTGATATTACAACTATATCACTAAAGAGATCATATATATGATAATAAAATTCCTGTCGATTAGATAATAAACTTTTTTTAATTCAGTCTAAACGGTTGGCCTTCAAATTTGAATCAAATCAAGAATTACAACTTGTGCAGGACAAAATGTGTGAGAAATAATTCATTACTAGTTTTGTTTCTAGTTTGTAAGTACGTGTAACTTGCTCCTTATATTCAATGCAATGCACGTGATTAAAATCAAAATGTATAAGTTGATCATTTGTGTGAAAGTAAAAAGCTATGTGTTAAAATTAACAGCGAAAGTCCAAAATAAAATAAATTGCCAAACAGACATGTGCTATGAATTGGTCACCATTTGAAGGACGCCTAATGTACCTTAAAATACGAAAACCGTTTGATTTATCGGGTGCTCTTTGTATTTTGATAGTTTCTCACTGTATTTATGTTGTAAAACAAAGATAACGCTATTGAATATATTTGGCGTTAATTTTGTAGAAATGCATTATTAATCTTTGCTAATAGCCCACCTGAAGATGTTGTAACACAACGAAACCTAGGTCGTAGAAGTGGTAAATAACTTAAATAAAGTCGAAATAATACTATGTCACATAGTTTTATTTAATTGTGAAAGATTACTCTATTTAAAATTGAATCAATCATTTGTGTGAAAGTAAAAAATATGCGTTAAAGAAAAAAGTGAAACTCCAAAATAAAACAAACTGACAAATAGAAATATATGTTATTTATTTATTACGATTTCAAAGACGCATAATGTACATAAAAATATGAAAGACGCGTAATTTATCAGTTGTCCTTCATATTTTGACGTAATTTCTTTCCGTATTTAGGTTGTAACATAAAAATTAGGCTATTTAAAATTTAAGTCAATTTATCGAATAAACTAAATTCGAGCAAGAATGAAAAGCGGAGAACTATGTGCGACCAACATCAACATTTACACCATTAAAACTTGACAAACAAATCTGACCTGTCACACTCTTTCTCTGTCTGTCTACACTCTTATGGTGCTGAATCTGCTGGTAAAATTTATGCATATAAAAAAAAAAGTTTTTGACAAGACCTCCAAATCAATAATTATTGTACTACACTTGTACTAAAATAAATAGCCTAAAATTTAGGCGGTTCTCATCCAAAAGTAGTCCGTGTCCTCCAAAAGTTTTGCAGGACACGGATTTAAATTTCCAATAAGCTTATCGTGAGCACACTGCTCCATATCCCGGCCGGATTCGAAACTCATATAGTTATATCAATCATCGATCACTGTAAAACAAAAAAGTTTGAAACTAAATGGAACTTACATTTCATAAGCTTTTAAAAGTATACGCACATATATATGAACATAAATAAATTCCAATATTTTAGCAACCTCTCATTTATTTTTTGAGCCTAAAAACTAAAAATTTTAAATGCCATTAAAATGTTTCTTGAGCAAAATTTACATAACTTCTAGTCTTGAAGGTCTGTGAAGGGAAAATAATTTTCTTTCTTGGAACTTGCCATTTCAAATTATGTGGACAATAAGTTCAAAGAAATTTATTATTTCAATGCACTTTCATTATTTTTGGCACTATGAGGTATTAAAATTGCGACTGAACAGTTTTAACTATTTAAGGTCACTCGGTAAAATATATATTGTTTGTGCATTAATATATTGAACTAACAACGTGAATAGTAAAAGAACATTAACAGGATGCAATAAATAATTAGTTTTGGTTATAAATTTCTCAGCGATATGGAAACATACTGTATAAAAACATAGTCATCGCGTACTATGCATGCATCAAGTATAAAGCTTGCGTATACACGGAGCTTAAAGTATTTACGCAGTAATACGTTACAGTATATCTATATCTAAGAAAATAAGATAGTATATTAGCAGACGCTCGTGTGAAAGTTGTAAAATAAATATTTCATGTACGTAAAGATGGTTTCATAATATTGGTACAAGACGGTGAAAATGTGATAATGTAATGTTAGATATATATTTGTAACTTACTGAGGCTTCGAGTTGAAGAAGTGAGATTTGCAATATGCATATGAAGTTTTGATTTTTTGTTCATTAGTAGTTATATTATAAAAAAAATAACCTTCCTTTCAATTAGGATAATGGCAAATCAAAACAGGGAGTTTTATACGCACTTAGACACATTTAAAATTTTACTGTTTAAGAATGCAAAGTATTATTATTAAACTATAATTATAAGGTTCTTTTAAACTGTATATTAAAGATAATAACATTTTTCGACGTACTAATCTTTCGCCTAATGTATTATACATAAAACGTAAAAGTATGGTGTATATGACAAAGCTATGCGATCTAAGTTAATCCTTATTATTTTTCTATAATATTTTCATCAGATTTTTCCAAAATTTGATTTTGTACTGATATTATTTCAATATTTAAAAAAAAGGAGTGAGGAGAGAACAGTTTCTGCATACGTTCTTTAAAAATATATATTCCTTATGCTTTTTAAATAGTTAAATTTAGATGTTTATATGAAAACCCGACATATGTTACAACATAAATTTTTACTGCGTGCCTAATTTACCCTCTCCTAAATTAGCTGTACGTATTTTAAAATTTCAACTGCTCTAAAAATATCTAGTCAATATTTACTATGCTAAGTTTTAAATTTCAACATATAAAGCTTTTTTAGTAAATTGAATGTTACAAAGAAACAAATGCGCGGGTGACCTTAGTCTGCTTTTCTTTTTAAGGTATGAAACGTAAAAAAATTTTATAATAATGCCATTTGGTTCTCCCCTTTCTTAACATATTTGTATTTTTGGGTAAAAATCTATTTCAGGTCTAAATGTTTAATTTACAAACAATATTTAATAGGGGATGTAATAAAAATTAAGTATTTTCCAACTAATATAAATAAATTACTAAAATAATATATGCTCGTCATAACTAATCAACATCCAATAATATTCCTAATAAGCGCACATAGTATAATGTTGTTGTAATGATAAACATACACATCTATGGCAAAAGATAAGCACAATGTAAGATGCTTTGAAAAATATTTATTTAAAAACAACATATTATCTGCAAAAAGTTCTAAATCTGTAGATATGATATTTTTTTATATTTCAGGTTGCATATGCGTTCATCTAATTTTTTCCCAACGATTGTATTTTCGTTTACCCTATATAATTGATGCAGGCATCAGCATAGTGAATCTCCTAAAGGAATATCTAATATAAGGAATAGAAACACCTTCAATATTTATTTAGAGAAATGAAAAATAACCTAAAATAGTAACATGAAAAAAAAATTTTAAAAATATTTAGACTCTCTTTATAATGCTGAGTTTGCATTATCTATGATTTATATACCTTTATGACATCAATTGTATAACGCTTAATAGTTTTAAAAAATTCAAAATCACTTCTATTGCTTATTTTTTGAAATAACTACTAAATATATTAGAGATCGCACAAGCCTAACTTATAAATCTGGAGGTAGTACTAATATGTATATATATATATATATATATATATATATATATATATACATATATATATGTATATATATATGTATATATATATATATATATATGTATATATATATATATATATATATGTATATATATATATATATATATATATATATACACAATTTTGGAAATTATAATCATAAAAGAATCCAATGCTAACCACGCGCACAAAAGATGGACATTAAAAGTTTAATTTGTAGTAAAATGTAATTTTACGATTCGAATAATATAAGATATTCAGGGAATTACTTATGTATACGTTTAAATATTGTACCGACTTGTCATCGGGGATCTTTATGAAATTGGGCTCCTTTGTAATTATGGTTGATCCTCACCGGAAATTAATCTTGCATACATATTAAGGGCAGATAAGTAATTAAGTGGCGGCTCAAAATCCACAAATTATTTAATTTTTCGTTAAGCTTCGGACTGAGATGTTAATTTCCATCTTCTAAGCCGAACAATATTCAGGTCACGGGAAATTAATTTTCTTTACATTATCGTAATTTATGCCACAATATTAAAAGGCCGTGTAGCCGGTATAATGAACGTTTAATCCTAAGTTATATTTTGAGATAGCAGTATATTTTTCTGCTTTAGGAACTTCTTCAGGTGCTTAAGTAAAAGTGAAATTTGAGCAGTTATGACGAGTAATGATTAATTCTCTACGGTATTGAAATGGTAATCGCTTCATGTTTTTAAAAAGTTAAAATAAATTTAACCGTGAAAATAACTTCAATTTTAAAAGTAATTGATTATTAGGCTTTTGTATACTTTTGAGCATATGGGGAGTGTGTGTTTCCTTAGAACATCTCTTCACTGGAATTATACGACCCTTTATTATGATAAAACAAAAACTTAAAATTTTCCCAAAAACTTTAATTACCCAACTTTATTTGCCTTTTTTGTTCACAAGGGTGCATGGAATTACACATAGAGGCCAATTATGGACAAAATATATTATTAACACGCTTTCTATCTCATTTGATAATCACCTGATCTTATTCAGCATATTTAATTTTGAAAGAAGATAAAAGTTAAAGTATGAAGTTTTTAAAATCTTATTTTCCTAGGTAAAGGATTTTATGCCATAAATGTATCGAAGTAATATTATAGACGTTCGGGTTTTTCATTTTACTGAATTATTTTACGTTTAGAAAAATAGAGTATAGAAATCAGCCCCGTAAAGAAAATATTGTAATTTATTAACAAGTAAATTCATTTAAACTCAAACTGTTGAATTTTATAGAAATGCTAGTATTACGCCATGTAAATATATTGCTTGGTGTATTTTAAAATAATAGGATATATGCCAAATATTTGAAAAAATAAAGAAATAAGAAGAATTGTTGCTAACATTTTCCGATAAATTTTAGGTAAATTTCTAGTAATATTGAATATATTTGGCGTTAAGTTTGTAGAAATTCATTATTCACAATTAAATGAAACTACGTGATGTAGTATTATTTCTACTTTCTTTATTTTCTTTACCACGACCTAGGTTTCGTTGTATTACAACATCTTCAGGTGGGATATTAGCAAAGATTCCTCCTATCTTTGCTAATATCCCACCTAAAGATGTTGTAGTACAACGAAACCTAGGTCGTGGTAAAGAAACTAAAGAAAGTAGAAATAATACTACATCACGTAGTTTCATTTAATTGTGTCTAGTAATATTGTTATTTTCGTAATTTTGAATTTGGCCGGTTCGAAGATGGTTAGGAAGGTAAATATTTGACGTCGCAATTTTTAAAGATGTCTCTATAATTCTGAGAAAAAAAATGTCAAATCCCTACCACTTGTTTGTCCAACGTTATCTGAAATGAACGCGGTTGCAATCAATTTAAGTTTTTAGGAATTTATTTGCGTATGGTAGATATTAGAAAATACCCATACCAACGATCAATCGATCGAAGGACCTTTGAGAGTAAATTAATATTACGAATAAAGTATTCTTGAGTTTAATAATATTACTAGTAAATGTTTCATGTGTTATGGATTTTATTGGGTATTTTGATAATACAACTTCACATATTTCTCAAAATAAGTGTCCCCCGAAATTGACAACGAAACAGAGGACAATTTTATTTTATACAAAATTAAGTGACAGTCATTACAAATCTTCGTTATAACCCATGCATTTATTAATGTTGATGTGATATAATTTCGCATGTCAGCCAAAATTGACTTGGGCACCAATGGTCAGAAATCTCATTCATCAAACTACGGTTTAATCCTTAATATGTCCCAAACAATAAGCATTAAATGCGGCCATTGGTAAGCTTGGAGCTTTTCCGCGCTTCGTGACCGGGGGCAATGAGTGGGAGGTATCTGGCGCGAGGTTGTTAATCTGGCAGTTTGGCGTGGCTGGCTTTGATTGCTGAGTAAACACAGAGTAATATTGACACGTTACAAACAGAATCCGGATTCAGATGATTGACTACATTATTTGAAATATGAATATTTAAAAAATTTTAATATTAAATTTTAACCGAAATACTCAGAGTAATGTTTAAAAGTGCTAAAAATTAAAAAGAAACGGGTTAACTTTAACTTTGTTTTGGAAGCGTGTACTATTTTAAAATTTGAGAATTTAGTATTTTATAAAAATTTAAAGAACCCCTTACGAAATACTAGGAACCTAATCAACCTACTGTAGAAATAACCTACTGTACTACAGAACCTACTGTAGTATTTTAATCTATAAATTATTTTTAATTTTGAACTAAAATTTTTGCGGGAATCGGTTTACTATCGTTGTTAAGTATTATGTATCATTTAAATAAATAATATTTACAATAATAATATATGTCTCAATATATTTAATGAATATATATTTTGATTACAAAGTTGTTGTAAAGATATTTGTCAAAAAAATATAAAATACTATATAGTTTAATGTGACTTAAGTTCATAACAGCCATTGCTTATCCAGATGTATTTTTCCAAGTGGCCATAGGAGAGGTCGTTTAAATACAAATAAGAAATTAAAGAAATTAAATGATAAAGAATTATTAAATTCCAAAAATCCATATTTTAGTTTAATAATTGTCTTTTTACCTTTTACAAATTACAATTAATAAAAATAAGATTATAATTAGTATAAAACAGTAAAAAATATGAAAAATAAAATAAAACATTTACGAAAGATTTCATAAGATAATATTTTCGTAAATTTTTACGTTTAAAGAAACAATAAGGTGTAAAGATTTCTTTTAAAAAAAATTTTCTTTTTCAACAATATATCAAGGGTACTATGTACTGTTTTTCTTTTTCAACAATATATCAAGGGGCTTTATAGAAAATATATTTTCTATAAAGCTGGAACAAAAATCTTAAGACGCTCATACTTACAATTAGTGATTAATTGAAAAAAATCCAACATAATATTTATTTATAATTTCAAATATACGTATAATTAGTCACGAGAAATACTAAATCAGGTTTGGCTATAATCGATAAAAATTCTCGCGGAATTCAATCTGATCAAATTACCTTTTAACTTATTTTCATCGTCGAGTTGAGACTTTTTGAACTTGTTAAAACAAAAGGTGCAAATATTTTATTTCTGTACTGACGATTTACGATTCCGAAAATCAGACGATGGGCGGAATAAATATCCTGACTGGTGGTTAATTATTATTGGAATTTTATTAATAGATGTTTAAAAGGAAGGTTCCAAAACAGAGAATATAAAACTAGTAAGGGATATAATAGGACGTCGGCAAACAATTCTACTAGCTTTTAAATTATTAGCCTCCCACTAGTATTAACATGGAAAATATAGTCTGCTCAACACAAAAAAATTAACGCCTCTCAGAGGTTCTGTAAGCTTTTCCTAGTTTTTTTAAATATTTTCACTGACTACATTTAAAATAAATTAATATGTTTTTTACGATTTAATAACTTTTAGCTGATAACTTTTGATCCCTGAGCTGTGATCAGAAAACGATTTTCTCTAAAACCTTAATATGCTTATATTCAGAGAAAAAATTAAAATTTCTCTTTTATTAACGCTTCATTCACAAAGCGTGAAAAATGATTTGCACTATCATATTAGAGAAAAATTTAAATGCGTGCAATTAAATTTTGAATAGTTTAATACATTACAAATAAATTTATTGTGTAATTTACCTGCGTCGGTAATAGACGATGGTGAATTGTGATGCTTTTAAGATGTGTCTACAAAAACATTTTAAATAACTAAGAAAACTTCTTTTCTTTGGAGTATTCGCGAAGAAATTATCAAAAATATAACATTTAATTTTAAATTCTATGCTATGCATGTATATAAATATGTATAGTATAATTCATATCATATATAAAGGTATTTGTGATAAATATATTTACAAAGAATTTCATACTTTGCTTAAGTAGGATAGATGGAATTGAAATGAACGATAACAAGCAATAACAGAAATACTAATTAAATTTTTAGGTGTTGTGTGAACGAAATAGAATATGAAAAAAATTACATGTCTCTCTGTTCAATATTTATCGTAATTTTTCGGATTTCGCAAATCAAAAGAAAAAAACCGAACCCTTATGAGATCACTTACGTATACGATCGTCTGTACCACAGACGTACTTAAAAATTATGAAGATTAAATTTTACATATTTACATATTAAAATTTTATTTTCAATTAAATTTTACATATTTTAAAAGGCATATTTATCTGTATAAAGTTCAAGAGTTAACAAAAAAAAATATTTAAATAAAATTCTTGCCGAATTAAACATGTTTTCAGAATTCCATGTACCGTGTAGCATACCATTTGAAGATTAGAAAACGGTTTTTTTAAGAATGTTATATAAGTACAATAGAAATGTTTCTAAAATTTATCGGAATCTATGGAAATACCTTGAAATTAAGTAATTTGTTGATTATGAAATTCATAATATTTATATTTCTGTTAAATAGGTTCTCATATCATAAAATTGTATTTTCATATATAAATAATTTAATAGAAACTTTATGTTCACTTAAATTTGCAGTAAGAAGGGATTATGGTATATGTATATTTATATATATATATATGTATACATATATATATATATATGTATATATATATATATATACATATATATATATATATATATATATATATATATATATATATATATATATATATATATATATAAATTTATTTGTATATTTTGTTTAATCGAAATAAAGACTTTAAACCTGCAAAAATAATACGTTTATTTACTACAAACAAAAAAATCCCCATCAGTTAAATATAGGCACACATAATTGGGTTGCAATTTAACTAACAATAATCCTTAGAACTTTCATTGGTTGTTTCACATAAGTTATTTTTAAAATAATCCTACATTACATTCCCAAGCAAAGTTTGTAGGGAAAATAATTAGTGTATAGTTTTTTTATGAAATATAATTAGATGCAATAGAAATAATCTAATTAAGAATTAAGATTTCAGTAATAGATTTTGATTTAAGAAAAAAAGGAAATGGACCGAAATTAAATGGACGCATATTTTTTTGAAAGATAGAAATTAACGCATCATTACAAATTTCTTCTAAACTCACAAAATTAAAGCTGAACATAATTCACAAAACCGAATCATACCTTACTGACAAAAATTTGTTAATCTGGTCTTTCATCTAACATACTGATGAAACTTGGTACGAAAGACAGATTTTCATCCTTGTAACTAAAGCCCTAAACGTTTCTCATATGTATTAAGTGTACAAATTGTAACCCTGTTTGAAAGTAAAATTACTTTCATAATTAGCAATATTTTTCCTATTTAGAAATTTTGTAGCACTGAAACATATTTTGTTACGATCGTGTTTCAGAGCGGAAATTTGAATTTGATCACTAATTTGTCACTTATTAAAAGGAAGTGATGAAAATGATTTTAAAATATGATGCTTCTTTTATGAAGTCTTCAAGAAAAATTTAGTTTTTTTATTGCTAATAATTTTATTTTATTTCCTCTGCTTAATAATTTTTAAAAGAATTGTATCACTGAACATTATTTTCGAGAATGAAAATAATTACTGTGTCATGAGAAATTGTATTAACATCCCGATTTCTGATTTTCACAATCATGCATTACTACATATTCCCTCGCATAGTAGCTTGCCTGCAGGGGTCGTAGTGGCATTCGTAATTATCCTTTATCCTTTATTTCATCCTTTATCCCTAATGGCATACAGCGTCTCGAGACTACTACCGACCTCAGGCAGTCCCCGCGTTCGTACGGTCTAATGGCGTGAGATGCCGATATTGCAGATGGGGTCACATTGGGGACGTTGGCGATGGAGGCACTTATGGACCATTTCGTCTAAAGATCCAGTCTTTATATGAGAGGGGGTCTTAAGACGGAAATGTGCACTCAAAATGTTGGGTGATATTTTGGGTTCTACAAGTAATTTAGAAGCTTCATGATAGTTGTGTATGGCATAGATGGAATAATTGTGTCTTAATTTAATTATGAGACATAAGACAGGGAAAATTATGTTTTATTCAAACATAATTATCTGTGTAAGTTTTGAACGACAACAGTTTTAGGAGTACATAGTTTTGTGAAATGTATTCTAGCAGGAGATGTAGAAAATATAGATAAGGTGAAAGAGGATAGAAGGTAACTTGGTTTTTATTAAGCCAATCGGCCTAAAAAGAAGAGTACAATAAACTTTTTGTCACAGAGCATTTGTAAAAACTCTTTTATTTGGCATAAAATTGTCAACTGATGAAGTGGTTTGCACAAATAAAGATCATTTTTGTGACTAATTATATTAAATATGTCGTAGCGAAAACGACTTCTTATAAGACTTTCTGTCTTGGTGTTTTTAATTGACCAAGTTAAGGTTGCATACACACACGCACACTCACACGCACGCACACGCGCATGCGCGTACATGCACACACGCGCATACGCGCACGTGTGTACACGGGCATACGCGCTCAACAAGCGCCAACAAGCGAACATGCGCACAAGCGCACACGCGCACACACGCGCACACGCGCACACGGACGCACGCATACACACACACACACAAATATACACGCACACACACAAGCACAGACGCACGCACACAAGCACATACGTACGCACGTACACAACCACACACAAAGACGCACATAACCATACACATATACATACATGTATATGTGTGCGCGTATGTATATATTTATACACGTGTACGTATTTATGTACATGCCATTTTCTCTTAATTTCGCTCTTAACATTAACTGTAGCTTGCAAAATTGATCAAACTTATTATATTTGAAATTTAACTTCATTGAAGGTGACATTTTCACAGTATATCAACTTACACTTTCGTAATTTAAAAAAATTACACTTTAGTTTTTTAATTTCAAAGATTAAACAGTGTGTTCGTGTATAATTTTTTCACCTCAGCATGAAAGTAAGAATAAAAACGTATAAAAATATTATTTTTATTAATAAATTATATATTATTAAATACATATTTTTTTTGGTTTAATTCGGCAATCATTACTTCAGATGTAAAGGGAGCCTAAATATTAGTACAAAATATTTCATGAAACATTTGACAGGTTTTAATATTTTACATCACTAATATGTCTGATGCTGTAAAAAAAGTACTACGTTAATTTGTGTCGGCTAGGACTGTACGCGCGTAATTAACGTAAATTAAATTCAACGTTTATTTTTTGTATATGCATTCATAGTGATATATTTAATTTTTTTTAAATTTATTTTATTAATAATTCAGCTTCATAAAAATATCGATTAAAACCATTGAGGAGGAAGTCGCCACCCTAAAGTATTATATATAATATTATATAGCATGCGCTAGACTTTGGTTCATTACACAATTTTTTAATTAAGTGATTTAAAAGGTTTTCCAAACTATGGCAATAAAATTAAATATTATTTATACTCATTCAAATAGCATTTATAAAAAATATGCGCACACCTTATATAGCACTTTGATTACAGATAATGTGTAATTTCAGTCATTGAATGCTATTATATTTATTCTTGAAAGATCTATATTTTATTATTATACATTAGATATATTTTATTATTATAGATATATGTTTTATTATGTGACAGATATTTTATTATATTATATTTTATTATATATATTTTATTATTATAGATAGATATTTTATTTCTCGAAAGATATATAACACCTTGGATAAAACAGCTACTCCACTAAAAGTTCTTCATATTTTAGATACGAATTTTAAAATTTTATCATTCTTTATGTTAAATAAATAACTATCCTGGAGGCGATCAGTGTAAGATGCCAAGATACATATTTTTAACTATTTAAAAAATAGGTTACGAAAAACGTTTTCATAGGTTTTTTTATTCCAGTAATCAATTTTCCTTATATTTTGGTGTTGGTTTCATTTTGAAACTGCAGTAAATTTTATTTCAGTTCAGATTTTATTTGACACAGAAAAGTGTAACACACGTTTTTCTGATATAAGAAATTTTATGTAGACTTGGTTACAATAGAATATTTATCAGTTAGATGATGAATTATATACCAAGCGGAGTTGATTTAATATAAAAAAAAATTAAATGAAACTACGTGATGTAGTATTATTTCTACTTTCTTTAATTTCTTTAGCACGACCTAGTATTCGTTGTATTAAAACATCTTCAGGTTGGATATTAGCAAAGACATACCTAGGTCGTGGTAAAGAAATGAAAGAAAGTAGAAATAATACTACATCACATAGTTTAATTTAATTGTGAATAATGAATTTCTACAAAATTAACGCCAAATATATTCAATATATTAAAAAAGAATTTGAAAAATATTTCGAAAATATCATAATTCAATTAATTTGACTTTCAGATAATTGTAAGTCAAATGGTTTTAATTTAAGATTTATATTGAGAGGTTCCCACTTAAATTTTCCGTATAATTGTGGAGGTTACAGCTGGTAGTGTTTCGAATTTGTGTCCATATTATTGGTAAATAGCATAATTTAGAGAGAGAAAGAAAACAATTTAAACCTAACTTTTAACAGTCTTAGAGTTTGGTTTCTTCCCAATTTTTGGTTGAAATAATAAGAGCAAAGCCAGGTTTTTTTATTTTTTAAATTATTTGTTTTTAATAATATACGTGGATAAAATGGCTTTATTATAACAGTTATATTTTATGATGTTTTATTACGTATGCTGATTATATTATTCTACTTACAATATAATCATTATCTTTATAACTGTAATTCAAACATATAGTATCATACTTTGAATTATTCCGAGAAATTAACTCGAAAATGAAAATGCAAAAGTCAAAAGGAAATCTAGTCAAAAATAAGTAGCAACTATGCCGCCATTTTCTTTTTTGGGCAACGCCTTTTTTATAAATATTAACAAATGACAAACAAATATCATTAATTTCCTAGAACCTTATATCCTCTTTATAATATAGCACAGTGCCAACTATATATGTCAGATGGCCTTAATTTTAAAAAAGAATCTAAAGAAGAGCCAGGTACACGACATATACAATTAACAAGTACAGTTAACTATAGATTGCAATACGGTTACATTCAAGATTTTGTTAATGGAGTTAAGACTTAATTTATATTTAACAATTGAACTGTATACTCTACGTAATCTCTTCTTGCACATCTCTTATTGCTCTGAAGTTGTTAATTGTAAATACGACATAATTTTTTAAAGATTTTACTAAAACGATTCTCGTTGAAAACCCAAAAATCAATAGCTTTAGTATGTTAAAAAGCTCCAAATTATATTATACCAGCTTTTGCTACTTATGGTTCTGCAGCAGTGAGCGCTTCTTGCTTGCCGGCGTCTTAGAACGTTCCACAGAAATATTAACATGGTTCCATAAACTGACCTTCTGTAGAATGATAATATATAAAATTTTTCGTAGTAAATACCATATACTATGATAAAATATACTTCAAGATCCAAATAGTAGTTCTCGACTTGTGAGCTTCTTACTTGCCCGCCTCTTAGAACGTTCCTCAGAAAAATTAACACGGTTCCGTAAATTGACCGTCTGTAGAATGATAATATATAAACATTTTCGCAGTAAATACCATATACTATGGTGGAATATGCTTCAAGATCCATATAGTAGTTCTCGAGTTATAAGCAAACCGAAAGACAGAAATTTTATTTAAATTTATAGGTATTCGTTGCATTTTATGAGGATGAAAATGAAACATGTCCCCATTTACAAGATTCCTTTTCGTAAAGTTACATTTTAGAATATTGGGATTCACTAATATTACTATTACATTTCTAGTTTGAAAATGGATATTAATGAATCACCTAATAATAAATATCTATATTAATTTATCGCATCACGCCTATTGAACAATTTCAATCGACATTCCTTCCATTTTTGTATATTATAAATAAAAATTCTGATAAAACTGATATTTTGTAATAGAATTAGTATATCCTCATAAACAAAATAAAATTGAAACAACCACAATTTATATTTATATTCACATTGCTACTCTTTATAGTGTTACTACTTATTCCAAATAATTTTTTAAAATGAGATTGCATTTAAAACATTACCTTCTAACCGGTTCTGAAGGTAGCTCCATATATCTGTAAGATCTTACCAATGATAGAGTGTACATGAAAACTGTTAAAGGACTCCATAGCACACTATAATTTATGTTCTAATTTATCTAAATTCAGAATTGAATGAAACATTAATATTAAAATAATAAACTGACGTCAATTGTAGTAGTATTTAAAAATATTAGTGACAAAAATATAATTATTTAATGGTAGGAGAATAATTTGAAGACCCTCTTCGTAGTAATAAGCTTTATACCACATGCCAACCTAGCTTCTCAGTGCTTCGGTTATCGTTTCAACATCTGGTCTATCACAATTTATAACCGTAAAACAAAAGTGGGTTGAATAAAATATTAAACAGACAAAGTTCTTTCTTTCATCCTGACATAATTCCTGAATCATTTGAGGTACGAATTTGATTTCGAAATAATAATTCGACGTTACTTTTCAAATATAAAATAAATCCCAAACAATAGGTGGTCGCAAGATGATTATAATAAATCTATATAGTTATATCTTCTGCCTTAATATTTCTGCAACTTATCAACGTGTCAACGGATTTTCTGTCCCAAGGACAAGATGATAAGCAGCAATTACAGAACGTCATATCGTTATTATATTTCAATAAATGATTCTATTACATTGTGATATTCAAACTTTTGCGGAATTAAATATTCGTATTGACAGAACTTTTGGTTCCAGAAAAGAAGCGTAGAATTTATTTGAAGCACCTATTATTTTCCATTGAAATTTTAGCATGATTCTACAAATTGTCGGCTTTGAACTTTATATTTTTTGGGCACAAAATTTTGTCGCAGCAATATAGATATACCTTATTCTAAAGATAATGAAACTTTTAACAGTATTCCTATATATAAACCTAAGTGATTTACAGAGTTGGTCTGTATAAATATACCAAAATAATATTACTTAGTTTACGACAGATTTTGTTCATCAGTAAAATATAACCATTTTTGCTAAGTTTCAGTTTTTGGGAGGTTTTTTCATAACCGAGGAGTGTACATGATTGAAAAAGCGAAAATTCTTTTTATTAAAACCTGCCTATTTTTTACCTTTTTTCCTTAGTTTTCTTAATTTGAAGTCGGTTCCTTTTCTATAGATAATTTTAGCTATTCTTAAACCACTCTTTTCGTAAAGATTGATTAAAAACTCATACTTAATAACTAAATAATTATAAACACAAAATATGTGAGAATAACAGTAGTTGCGGTATAATTACAACTATCCGTATATTCAAAATTACACTTGTTTTTGCATACCATGAGATGTAACAATCTTGACACACTTGTCTTATTAAACAATATACTTATAAAAGCGTATCGGCAAACATGGCCCTTGATAATATTTACCTATATTTTACTCAGATAAATGAAGCAAAGCTGTTGATTCACCTCAGCAGACGTACGGTGTAAGTTAGATCGAGAGCTTATTAACTGATGGCTCAAAGAGCTCTCCCGTGAGACTCGTATATCTTGCTGCTATTCACCTATGAATTATGGTATTTAGTGGAAAAATTCCCTACGAAAAGTGAATAGAGGGTAAAAACATTGAAAGGATGGAAGAGTTAACAGTGTAAGCAACAATTTCTCTCATTTTATTATTAGTGATGCGAGATTATTTCTATCAGACAGGTGAGTTAAATAATAAAATTCATTTTTGCTGCAATCATTAGGTTTTACATTTTGTACAGTGGATCTCGTAAGGTTTTGAAAAAGGAAATACTTTTAGAGGAGGAAAAACAAAAATAAACCTTTGCTCAAAAATGAAGCATTTGCCATAACTATTTTTGGAAACCTATTGATTATTTTTGTGTATTTTGTTTCGCAAATTAGTAAAGATATTTTTTTTTAAACTAATCGTTTCTTAGCGTATTTTTAAACGGTAGTAATTTTATCGTTATTTTCAAAATGAATAACTTATTAAGATGCGTCGTTTGACAACATATAGTTTTATTGAAGATTTTTATAATTTGGTTATTTATTGAATTTAATATTAACTAACGGTAAAATCAATTGAAGTGAATAGAAGTAAAGTCACCACGAAGTGTCCTGTATAGATATAATTGGAATTTATTTGTACATATATATGTTATGTGGTTATGTAGTTATATACATATTTTGGTTTCAAGCAAACAGGATGAAGAAACCTCATTCTTTAGATTGAACTTTATTGAACTCACCTGTCTGATAGAAATAATCTCACATCACTAATAATAAATCAAGAGAAAATGTTGCTTACACTGCTATTCTTTCAATATCTTTACCCTCTACTCACTTTTCGCAGGACATTTTTCCACTAAATACCATAATTCATAGGTTACTAGTAGCAAGATATACGAGTATCACGGGAGGGCCCCTTGAGCTATCAGCTAATAAACTCTCGATCTAACTTACACGATACCTCTGCTGAGGTGAATTAGTAGCGTCGCTCCATTGATCTGAGAAAAATATAGGTAAATATTATCAGATGTATTTATGACGTGTCGATTTTTATTTATGACGTTTTTTTTTATTGCAAAATTCATGAGATATAATTATTAAAATGGTTCTTTATAACTGATATAATGTACAATTTTATTTTAAAATTCTTCCTTTCAATATTATTAAAATAAATAGAAATATCATATATTTGGCAAAAATTTAACGTAAGATGAAACAATGTTAAATTATGGTGATCCTTCAATACTAGATTTGTCTCTCTATTACACTTCAATTTTATTGCCAACTAAAATCAAAATATTTTGTACTGTAACAGAATCTGCCTGTTATGAAAACACGTAAGTCCCAATTTGATAAAAACTATGTGGATAGTGCTAACACGCTTTAGCCTCTTTTTAACTTATCCCTAATAAATAATGTAGTCTAATAAGTGGCATGCATGGCAGTTATTTTATATTGTACACATTAAAAAAATAGAAGGAAATAAAATAATTATTAAACATGTTTTTTGGTATAAAGATATCACAAATAAATTTATTAAGTAAGGGTTTTTATGATTTATATTTATTTTTTACTATATGTGGTGTAATGCTGTGCCTTTATTCATAAGAAGAAAAATAATTTATTTATAATCTTTAATACGAATTTCTTTAAAACAAAGTTAGAAAATACACAGAACTTCCATAAAAAAACTAACATTTATGAAAAAATATGTGTCCGAAATACCGGCGGAAAAGTTTATGTCCTCCTCTTTGAATCCATTATTGAAACTGATGAGAAGTGTGCTAGTGAAAAGTAATCTGCTGAGAAGTGAACTAGTGAAATTTTGAAAATGAGCTTACCATTTCATTGGTAAGCTCACGGAAGTCAGTGTAATACAATTTGGAAGAATGATTACAAAATCAATTTCTCGTATATCGTTTTCGCAATTCCTAGGAAAATTATATGTTCATTTAACAATATTTGGGTTTAAATTTGGTTAAATACTTTTACTGATTCCATGAAACCGTAATTTAATACTTTTACTGATGGTTAATAATTATACTGATTCCATGAAACCGTAATTTAATACTTTTACTGATTCCATACTTTTACTGATTCCATGAAACCGTAATTTAATACTTTTACTGATTCCATACTTTTACTGATTCTATGAAACCGTAATTTAATACTTTTACTGATGGTTAATACTTTTACTGATTCCATGAAACCGTAATTTGCGAATAGTTGAATCGACTTTCAAATAATCATTACCGATGTAATATTTCAATGTTTAAAGTGTAATAATTAATATTATAATAATTAATATAATATCTTCATAGGAGACTGGGCCTGAGCACAAAGGAAATGGTAAGAGATAATGATAAGTGCTGATGATACATTTCATGGTAACTTTTATATAGTGGATATATTATATAAAATATAAAAATGAAATATATGGAAGGTGTAATTTGAAAATCCTACGTTATTACCGAAAAGAAAATAATCAGCTATAAAGACGCATTCAAATATATCTTCATCGTTTCCGGAGTAGCAAATTTGAAGTTCCAGAATGGAAAACGAAACCAAAGAAATACGGTCATTTTCTAGAAGAAAATTATGAGGTGTGCTATTAAAAATTCCTTTCTTAAATTTCCATTCTTTTCCATTCTCCTCCACTACCTTAAATTTTATTAATTATTTTTCTATCTTCATTTTCAGGATTATATACATTATTCTCATAAATAAAAAAAATTGTTTAGATTTTTTTTACAATATTTAAAACAAAACAGTTTATTGGTTCTCGTTAAAATGGGATTAAATGTAATATTCAATTATTAGAAAAGTAATTAAATACGAGTGGAAATTACACAAAGACGCTTTCGTTCACTCTAACATAAACATATGAATGTTTATTTACATCTATTAAATAATAGAATATCTATTAAATTTACAAAAATCTTATTATTATTATTTTACAATAAATTTATATATTGTCTGGTACATATTGACCAGAATTTCTAATTTCTATATATTGTCTGGTATATATTGACCAGAATTTCTAATTTCTATATATTGTCTGGTACATAATGACCAGAATTTCTGAATCTTCTTTAATTAATTTAATAATGCAAATTGACATTTATTTATTCTCTTATTTCACTTAATCTATGCACATAATAGACATATTTATGTTTTTCAAATGTTTTCGTATGTCGTTGTAAACCTAGAAGGAGAGGTATAGGAAAGCTGTAAAATTCTTTGGAAATAACGTGCCAAGAAATATTGGTAAACATTCTCAATTACACTTAAAAAACTGCTTCAATCAAAACACATACATTGGAGCTTCTAAACAAAAAGTCATTCAATATGCGATAAGCTAAAAAGTAAAAATGAAATATTTCTCTATTTATATGTGTTGACATAATTCAAATACATATTTTTGCAAATATGTAGATAAACATATATAAATATAGATTTGTCTTAAGTGCCAATATGCAAATTTATTAAAATTCAATAAAAAAAGCAGAAAGACTTCGGATGAAGAATAATGGAATGGCCAGATGACGAGCGATTGAAGGCCATCAAGCACCGAAATGAATGTTAATTGTAGCCTATGGTAAAACATAAGTCAGAGAAAAGGTTAATATTTCAATGAAATCCCAAAAGTCTAAATACCCTAAGTTTAAATACCTTTGGTAGTGCATAAAAACCCTTAAAGGTGTCAACTCATGCTCAAATAATTAATAGGCAAATTAAGTGAATGAAAAGACCTCAGAGAGCTTATGTACTTTTTCTTTGTCTTCAATATACCACTTTAATCCAAAAATATGTAACTATTTATATAGATATTGTGATTTATTGGTAACCAACTAAATGATAATGAAAAGACAATATGATTTATCGCCACATAGTTTTTTCTCAAAACCAAGTCTGCGACTGTGGTTAGATATTAGCAGTGCTACTAGTAATGAGTTATTTAATTAAAATTAAGAAAAAAAATCCACCATACAACGCAGTAAAATACTGTGGGAATGATAGTGAAAAACTATTCAAATCAGTTCAAATTTTAACATGTTGTTACAACAGTTCGTATTTTAACTCGCTTGCAATTGATTTGCGTGCTTAGCCCTCACCAATTCGGCGCGAAACTCAAATGTAAGCGGGTAATTCACACAAGTTGCACAAATGTAATTTTTGAAAGACATGATCCTACTGTATCGACAGGTCATGAGACTGTATAACAACCGGTCAATTTCCTAATCGTATTGCTTAGGAAACATGATGGTTCTAATTAACCAGACTCTGCAATAACACGAAATAATACAATATATACTCCACTTATACGCAGGTAGAATCCTATAGAACTGCGTGACCTTCAATAGCCTAACCATATAAACGTGAGAATATGAAATTATTTTATTGAAAGTCCTTATAATGCATGTTATGTAAAAACTTGCCGAATATTTATCAGAATCCTTTGAAAAGACAGCAGATTTCGCCAAAGTCTGCAACGGGCTTTTATTTACTCGGGCGTTTCGACTGATCTACAGGATTTATTGTAGTATTATGCGGTATACATTGGCTATATGCTTCATGTTTTGTTTTATTAGCTTAATAGCAAAATACAATATGGTCTGCGGTTCATTATGGATACGGAAAATAAATTGTATTCTTACTAATTACTTATTTGTATGTGTCCACTTGTATTAGTATCAGCGTGCTGCACAGATTCCTAAAAAAATGTAACGAAGAGACAGTTTATGGTAAAATATAAGAAAAGTATATTTGTCATCCCATATAAGTTCAAAACACTTTCGAATCAAATTTAATAGTAGTATTGTATTAAGATTAATTCGAAATAATGTTTACCATACAAACACCTTATTACGACTAGGATCCACGATAGGAGTCCTATTCGTGTGAGGTCGCCGCAAATACTTTGAGTGGGTATTTCAACTCATGTAAACATACAATATTTTTTTAAACGATTTAAAAAAAAAGGAGCAGTTCTTTATTTGATTGTAATCAATTTTCAACTCATTTTATCTCATATGTCCGGTATTTATCCATAAATTTGTATGATACCTTTTTTATTTGGAAAGATATAATTATAGTGGGCTATGGATAATTTGTTAGGGTTTGGTCATGAAAATTAAAGATTTACCATAAAATTCCCCAACGCTAAAATGTACAGATACTGTACATAATACAGGTATAATGATAATGTTGTAATTTATGACTAAAGGCGATATAAATGTATAATTCCATGAAATCAGTGTAAAATGATGGAGCCGGAAAGTGGAAGCAGGAACTCTAAAGTAATAAGGGGTAAACTCATCGAGTGTTTCACTTTTATTTACGTAATTAAAAAAGTAGCAAGGTAAGTGAATAAATAAGACTGTACGGATGCATACAAGTCCACGCCGAAACGTTTTTGTGTTTATTAACTCATGTCTCTGGCATTAAGTAACAAGTGTAAAAGATTACTTTCTAATGACAATACAATAATAAAGTTTTGATGTGACTAAGGACGACGTAAATCTGCCTATCACCAAAATCTCATATATACATACGCACAAAGGCAGGAAGTAACTAAGATATTAATAGGTAGGGAGATAAATAAGAAAAGCTATGAACAATTGGATGAAATATATAAACATAACACACACAAGTAAGTACATATGTGTATATGCTTATATATATATATATATTTATATATATATATATATATATATATATATACACACACACACATATATATATATATATATATATATATGTGTGTGTGTGTGTAGTAAGTTTTTAGCCACAACTTCGGGTATTTTCTAGTAAGATTCTCAACACTTTTAAAAGTTTTAGTGTAAGATATAAATAGGCAGTCAGTTAACAACAGTTAGCGCAGAATCTTTAAGTTTGTTACATAAACGATAATGTATTTAAGTCGATATCAAATACGGATTCTATTACTTTACGAATTTACTGCAAAGACTGTCACAAATAATATGTGTCATGCAATGGGCTAGTCCACGGTGTCTTACGCGACGTCAAAAATTTGGTTCAGAAAGTTCAGGAACGAGAACTATGATCTTAAGAACGAGCCCAGTACCGGATGTACTTTTGAATAACTCCTCAATTGGCAGATGAGTTACACTGCAGTCATTTCACCATAGAAACACATTTACACTAATTGGGAAAAATTCAAAATATGGTGTGTGGATACCCCATGAGTTGTCATCAAATCACCTTCAGTGCAGAGTTGATACTTGTCAACATTTATTGACATTGAAACGTAACTTCGTCTGACTGAATCAGTTAATAAATGGCGATGAGAAGTACATTACATTCGTTAGTCATACATGCAAATGTCAATGACTGGATGTCAGAGAAACAGGAGTTTCAATATTCAAACCTGAAGTAAGTGCCAAAAAGGTGATGATCAGCTGCTGGTGAAATGGCAAGGACATTATTCATTGGGAGTTTCGTGTTCATATAATTCTAGCAAGTCCGTATTTTTATAATAATAATGTTTTCAATATCGTCCTTATTCGTCAATTAAATATTTTTGGAATTTATTACAGGCTACTTATATTGATTAATATTTGAAAAGTCTAATCACATATTATTTTAGTTGTTAGTATCAGTTTCCGATAATATTTAATTGCTTGGATGATCAGCGGAGAAAAATGCATCTAATTTTGTATTAATTAATAAATGATAAAGACAGCCTCAAGATACTTTCTGCATGCAATTTTAAAACATGAACTTAAAATGCTTCGTAATTAAAACATGGTTCCCACTCTGTTAGTTATCATTGGCTCAAAAATTGTTTTCCGAAAAAGCTTTATTATATCGAGGAAAATAATTTTTATGACATTTAATATCGTACGTTTCAAACATTTTCCATTATTAAACTCAACATACAATAGTTTTATTGTTTATTCCTAGTATAACACACCACACAATTTTCTTATTTCTGATATTTTTTTAATGCAAATTATATTTTATTTTTATCTTGTATTGCGTATTTTTAGAATTTTAAATTTTCAAAAAACGACTACTCCTAAATTCACGTACGTCTTCACCTATCGGCTAAAGCTGGTTCGACAAAAGGTTGCCAGAAAAGTACCGTCATGTTTAAAAATATGCTATATTTTACGACTTACGAAATATTTTACGCTTAAGAAAAGTAAACTAGTGGCTAATATATAGATGTGTTAATATTGCAGTTTATTAAAATTATTTCTCACCCATAAATATTGTTAAATCCTCAAGCGTATAGTAAAGCGAGTTCAACCCACAAGTAACAAGATTTTCGTTTATATAGTAAAACACGGTTTTCAATTCATTAATATAAAAAATAAGTTCTATATCTACGTTATTCAATGTTATATCACCATATCTACTCAAAACTTTAGTCCCAATCAATTAACTGTCAACATGATTTACGCCCTTAGAGACTTACATCGTCACTAATCTCACTAATTTTCTGGAGTTATATCGAGGACGATGGTTTGACGTGCCACTTATTCATTTTAATAGAGAACTGAGAATAATATCCTCGGAGAATATTTTTTTAGAGAACTGAGAATGATATCCCCCACGTGAAATAACTGGAGGCTGCTTAGTCTTTCGCTCTTACAAAATTTGTCGCCAATTACTTTCGGGCATAAAAGTCTTATATTCAATTTTATAAGTATAACATTTTAGCTTTATATTAATCAAAATAACAAGTTATTAAAGAAAGTAATGCAACCCTAATTTTAAAAAAAGCAGTTGGAAGTAATATTGTTCTATATTTGTATATACGAGTAGTTATGAGAATACTGAACCGCTAAAATGTTACTTACATACACATACACACGTAAATATAAAAACATAAAAATTGTCAGGGCTTCTCTGTTGACATACCGCATGCATATTGTATAAGAGTATAACGTATTTTTCATTTCGTTCTAGTTTGAAGTAAAATTTCATTTACGGATGCAAATGGATTT
Source organism: Druceiella hillmani (assembly GCA_039881145.1). Taxonomy (NCBI): domain Eukaryota; kingdom Metazoa; phylum Arthropoda; class Insecta; order Lepidoptera; family Hepialidae; genus Druceiella; species Druceiella hillmani. The sequence continues at coordinate 5,780,720 of JAYKKI010000021.1, read as the reverse complement.
CCTGGAGTAGGCATGTTATAGGTTTTCTGAATTAACCAAAGTAGTGGAGCAACGATTAAGGCAGTTTTTTGTATAGAAGAGCATTTATTCCAAACTACTGAGGAAAGTTGGGAATTCATTTTTAAAACTAATTTTAAAAACTGAAAATATTTACTTTGTCTTTATTTATTCAAAAGCCTTATTTTTATTATTTATAATGATAATTTATATTATTTATAATTATAATGAAAGTATTGAATGGTATATTATAAAATGTATGAAACGAATCACAGAAGTGCAAAAAAGCAAACATGAAATAAATGTATTACTAAAAATCTTTTACTAAAAAGCCCCACAATCACATTTATTATGATCATAATGAAACTGAAGAAAATATTTAAAAATGTGGGATAGTGCTCTTCGAATTTCGAGGGATGGAATGCGAATAGAACGCTACAATTTTATAAATTAGTTCCAATATATGGTTCTTCACTTTCACCTCAAAATTGTAACTTTGTATTAAAAGCGCGATTGATGAATATTTTGAATGAATTTTATAGCAAATATTATTTAATTGACTTATTTAAATAAATTATATTTGCCATCATATTTGTTCAGAAAATTTGTATCCTAAACGAATAACATTATAGCAGTTATGAACCTTCGTGACTGGAAAATTGCGTTGTGCAAAAAATATCTCTTCTCTTCCTTTTGGTTCTTCTTTATATATACCAGCTTTGGTATTATACAGCCTTTTCCGCAGCCCTGTTTCCGCTTCCAAAACCCTTCGTTCTTGTCTGCCTTCCAGATAGCGTCTTACAAATTTTAACATATTTACGAAAGTGGAGGACCTATATAAATTTTGTGTGTATAAAAACCTTCCGAGATAAATAGCCCACGAAAATGAGCGAGTATTAATGAATCATCTATACAATTTTCTGTGTTATAATGAATATGTGTGTATGTGTGTGCGTGCGTTCTCGGGCGTGCTTATACACACACACGCACATAAAAATGTAACGAATGTACGCATTAGCACTCCTATACGAGAAAATATTATGAAAATTTTGCGAATGGGATTACAAGAAAATTTTCGTACTGAGTTCATGAAAGTAGGAAAAGGTACCAGGAAAATACAATAACTTAGATATCCAAAACTGCTTATTGCAAAAAACGATATGTTATGTTTAACGTAAATACAATGTATATTGTATTCACGTTATGTGGTATGTTTAACGCAAGTACAAACAGTCTATTTGCTAAAAAGTGATAAACTTGTTTCATATTTGTACCTTTTTTTATTTTAAGTAAGGAGCACAGAAAAAAAAGAAAATATTAAATTGGGAAAAAGTAGAAACGATTAACCTTATTATGCATCTACGAAATTTTTCGCCCACATTAAATATATTTCAGTCTACAAAATATAACATTTATATTCACATCAATTAAAGAATAATTTGTTTAATATTAAGGGCAATAATAATATTATTTTCTATAAAGAAATATTTTTAGGGACATTAATCTTAGTAATAGGCTTTTTCCAGATGCCACTCTGGCCATTTCCTTACCCTTCTAAATTACGTATGTAGTACTTTATTACAAAAAAGATTAGTCAAGAGATCACATTTTTTTCCTTTCATTAATATGTGACTATTAAAATAAGAATTTGGTATTCAAAATATTTCCCTACATAATAGTAAGACACATAGAAACAAATATTAGCCAATAAATATGGCAAGACTTTTAAACAATGTCAGGAAACGAGGTTATTCTATTAAAATATAGATTGTTTTTTTTTCTATATATTTCAAGGACCCTCCTTGAAGGACATCAGACAGCGATTACAGAACTCTCATTATTGCCTACAAATTATCCTATCAGTTTATGAAATTCAATCATTCATAGGAAAATATTGAAACCACCAAACCTTTTCGTTATAGTATTTTTACTAAGCATTGTAAAACTTCACATATGAAAGAAGTTTTGAAAAGTAGCCTTTAATATCACTCAATCTACTACTACTATAACTCAATATTTTATATAACTACACCTTTAATATAACTCAAATATACCAAGTACCAAAATTAATGTATCTGCAAAAATTAGAAAAACAATTCTCTTTTATTTGAAATATATTGAAGATATTAATATTAAATAAAACGAGGAAATGTGTAGAACTTACTTGTGTAAGTATAATAAATATCATAATTTAGTGCTCAAAAAACTTTATTCAGCAGTGGAATATAATGCTTTTGGGGATCCGAAGAACACCTGAGAATTGTATATGACGGAAAAGGTAAAAAAATGAGCATGCAGCTTCATACTTTCCACCTGTTCTTTCATAATTTCTGTATCTAAAAATGGGTCCCCAATCACTCTTTGTTAATTTCTGTATTTGAAAATGGGTCAATTTTTAAGTATCAATGTTGGAATTTTTTTACCACTCATTATATAAACTTGAAATTTAAGCTAAAATATAGATATTAAAATAAAGTATTTAATAGTAAATAATAAATATTAAACATACGGCGGTAACCGTAGCTACTGTGTAGTTACAAGTATCTGTATATTCACTATTACACTTGTTTTCATATAAAACAAGATGTAAACATCTTGACACTCTTGTCCTATTAAACAGTTTTCTTTACCAGCGTTTCTGCAAACATCGTACTTGATGTTGTTTACCTCACTTATTTTTCACGTCGTAGGGCGACGCTCTCGATTTACCGCAGCCGGAACCTATACAGTGTAAGTTAAACGAGAGCTCATTAGCCGACGGCTTAAGAGTGACTTGTGAGAATCTTGCCGCTATTCATCTATGAGTTATGGGATTCAGAAGGAAAATGTGCTGCAAGAGTGTAAGGAGACGATAGAGATATTGAAAGGGTGGAATAAAGACGGTAGATATTGAAACGAAAGAAATTCATTAAATAACATAATTTATTTATTCTTCTTTTTGTCAGATATTACGTAAATTCTTTATTTTTTTTTATGCGTCTTAATATTATGTAAGACTTTATTTAAAATTTAATTAATTCAATATCATTCAAATAAATGGAAATATCATTTAGTTATGCAAAATTTTAAATATGATAGAATGGATTATGATAATCTTACCATATTAGGCTTCTTACATATCCAAATTATACGAAAATACCTTATTTTGTTTCACAAATCTGTTATGCCACGAAAAAGTGATTATCCCGATTTATCAAATAATATACCTATGCGTAACGTTAAAAACGTATTAGCTTCTCTTTATGCTATGGCTAATAAATATTGTAGGTTAAGTAGGTAATTTTTGACTAATTTTATGAATGGCAATAATTTTTTTAGAATTAAATAAAGGCCTATAAAGTAATATAAAATAAGGTAAAATTATTTTAAAAAAATCTTTAGTCTATATATCTACATACATGCACATATTTGTATTTGTATTTATACATATATATATATATATATATATATATGCATATATATATATATATATATATCTATATATATATATATGTATATATATAAATATATATATATACATATATATATACACATATAGATTTTAAATGAATAGTTTTTGGTGAAGATTTACATGATCTCATATTTTGTACTTGTTTTTTTACCCTATTATCAAATGGAAGGATCGCGGGATATAATAGAATTTCTTACTTCCATAAGCATAAAAACGTTTTGTACTTAATTATGTATCTAGCTGCGTTGAATTATTAAGACACCTAAAAGCTTTAAATAATAAAAATAACATAAAAAAGAGTTTTTACAAAATATAAGCTCTTAAAAGATCGGTGGAAAAGAATAGACTTTCCACTTGGCTTTCGTCATTGAAACTCTTGCGAAAGGTACATTTGAAAATGATTACAACCTAAGCTTAAGTTTGAATACTGATTATAATAATCAGTGCGCAATATCTTATATACTTGAGAAGTTTATATGATTGAAAAGATAAAAATTCTTTTCAACAGATTTTCCACTTTCTTTCCATAGTTTCCATACCATGAAGCCGATATCTTTTTAACTAACAGTATTTTAATTTTTAAACTTAAGATTTGAACTAAACGTGAGGACATTAAATAAACTATTTAATAGCGTTACAGTAAATTTAATATATATGTCAATAACAGTGGCTACAATTTAGTTAGAAATATTAACCGCCTATTTAACGTTACATTTGTTTTTGAATACAATATGTAAAGGTGTTACCAAACAGGATCTCGATGCTATGTGCCACATTTATTTTTCACCTCTCAGGGAGAGCGCAATGTTTTTGATTTCCCCAGCGCTAAATGTATAGTGTACACTAGGTCGAGAGCTCATTAGAAAAATATAAAAATTATCAATGTTGTTTTCAGTTTATTACTTCGAGATACTAGAATATATTTGCTATAAAAGTGCATTAAAAATGTAAGTTTATTTTTGCTAAAATCTTTATTCTTTAAATTTTGTGGAGTTGTCCTTTGAAAAAATGAAAATGGAATATTTTAATGAAAAACTCAAGAAATCTTTTCACATTCATAGTTTAAAGTTTCCAACAAATAAATATAGAAATAAATTGAACTGTCGCGTTGCCTATTTATGTATCTAATTCTTTATGTTTTTTTTAGGCATTAGTAATTTACTCATATTTCATAAATTACTTAAGAGATCATTTTAAGTATTTACTCGTTTCTTGGTGTATTTTTAAACCTATAATTTTTATTTGATTTGAGAAATTAGTAACTCGTAGTTAGATATCGTGTATACATAAATTTTTTCACATGTTTCTAAATGAATTGTATATTGAATTAACCGAAGTTACAATTCATTGTTAATGGAAATGAAACGTCAACAAAATTGGCCCATAGTGAAATCATAGTAACTTTTTATAAACACCCAATTATTTTGTTGCATGTGACTTCAGGATGTATAAATAGGTTGTAGAAATTACGTTTTGAGTTAGATTTCAGTTATAGGTATGATTTTCAACTTAAGTACTATTTAATATAATAATACAGAAAAAAAATAAGTTCGTAGAAAACTATATTACTACCAAAAATGAAACTTTTGCATAATTTTACATAATTTTAGACGATGGAGTAGTGTTAATATTTGTATGATTATTTTGACAACTGTTAATTTTACAAATAGAACATATATATATATATATATATATATAAATATATATATATATATATATACATATACATATATACATACATACATATATATATATACATACATACATATATATATATACACATGTTGCAAATAGGTTTTCGATAAATATTTTCAATGCCATATTTTATAACTTTACTCTTACATAACTTTTACTCTTATATCAAGTAGAACTCTTATGTCAAGTTCAATCCTCATTGGCTTGAAATATAATTAGATTTCTTACTTCCTCAAGCGAAAGAACATTTTCTTATTGACTATGTAAAAAACTGAAAGAAAATGTTTAAATTTATAGAAAGGTGAGCTTTTACAAAAAAATAGGCGTTTTGGAAAATCGATAAAAAAGTTAGTGATAAAATAGTTGAAGGATTAATTATAAGTACTATTACACAATATCTGGTACTTCTTGTGTCCAAAATTTAAGAAAACCACAAGTCCTCATACCCAAATTTATTTTTAATTGGATTAAAGACTGGAATGTGGGAACATCACTTGATTCGATTAATTATATATCGTTAATGTTCTCATTGTTGCAGTAATTTCATACAAATGTTTTGAGAGAAATGAAAACAATTAGATATGATGGTTCACATAAATATGCATTAAACGTTTCTGGAGTATCAAATTCAAGTTTCTAGATTGGAAACTAAAACATCATCAACTAAAACATTATCATTTTTAAATAGAAAAAGGTGATGAGGCCTGATGTCATGAATTTTAGTCCCTACCATGTAACACTTCTAACGAAGCCCAAGTTTAATTATGTTTTATTATAATAACCTGTAAATTTTATTGACGTAAATTGTAATTTTCCTACTTTTTGCAATTTTAATGATCAATTTATAAAACGTCTTCATGAAGTAGAAATTTAATAATATAATTAATATTTATTGAATTGATCTTGCTGTTTGCAAGGATTACAATTATTCTTACACATATATAATCTCATGTGATTCGTAGCGCACAGGTATTTCGTATCATTCACCAATAAATAGGAATTGTTTTGAAAAATGGCAGGAATGTTTTTTTATTCATGTTTTCGTTGTGGTACCTGGACAACCGTGTAACAAGTATACTTGGTTTAACTCTTACAGCGAAATTATTTCTCCTTACAGCGAAATAAATCCTCTCTGTATCCTGTATGAAACAAATAAATGCAAAGTTCTGAGTTACGCAGTTTTATTTTGCTTTCATACGAAGTATATAAGCTGATAATGGGGAAAAATAAAGTGCCAGTATTTTATCCCATTTAATGATGAAACATCAACACTTTTGTTCTTTATTTGTACATCATCCCAATTTTAATCGAATTCATCATCATGCTGAAGAAGCAAACTAAGGGGTTATCTTTCCATTTTAAATTTCACACTGTTCGACCTAATATTTTAATTCACCTTATCTTACTCACTTTTTATAGCATACTACGTCAATATAATGTTCGGATTTTTATGTTGCAATAAATACTTTATAGGCTGATAACAAAATGAGCTCACAAGTGTTATTAACATTATCTTCTTGGCGATATGCGATGCTATTATGGAGTTAGATTGAAACACGAACGTAATTGAGTGAATTATTAGTCCTTTCAAAGTCGCGAACTTTGGTGGCAAGTCGCCTTTATTTTTTCTGATGGTGCCCACCATCGTGAAATTTTCAGACAGCCAAATATAATCTATATTTAGACTTTTGAAATCTTCGAGAAATCTCCAGGCTCTCTTCTTTTCCTTTTTCCCTAGATATAGTTAATTTTTTTGACAGTAACTGGTCACTCTGTCACGTACACTCCAAATTTGTATTACGATGAATTTTTTTGATAAGTTTTTAAATTTTGTTCTAAGCATGCCGTAAATAAAATTAGTCCTTAAGAAAATGTTGTAGGAAAAGCAACCTGATATGAAATTTATTTGCAAGGAATGCATGCCTTCACCCATCAATTATTACAAAAATTTCTTAACCACTTCATCATGAGATTAACGTTTCCTTTCCTGATCACGTACTCTATGTGTAACTACTACCTGAAGGAAAATTATAATTTTTATTCCCTATTTACACATGTTTTGGGAATAATATTGGTGAATAATCAAATAACTATTTCACGGGATTATATCTATATAATGCCGCGACATGACTATATGTTTTTAAAATCCTTGCATATCGCTGAACTTATAATTTTGTTTTCCAACAAATGGAATATATTACAAAGGCGCTTATCTTAATTTTTTCGTTATTTTTAAAATGTTTAAATTTCAGAATTAAATTTTCAGAATAGTAATTGAACGGTTTCTTTATTATTTTACTAAATTTTTTTTTTATTTCGGAACATGAACTGTTTCACTGCGAGAGCCCTTGTAAATTATTATTTTATTTCCATTAAATCAATGCCACTAGTTTCTTAACTTTATAACTTGTAACTGGATTCAAATAATGTTTATTTTGTCAGCCTATATTTTGTTGGAACATTTTGCTGATTTAATTTTTTTCATTTGATAATTTTGATTTGATTTGATTTTAAAAGTTTTGTTACCTGTCATATGTGGTAAATGATGTTTTAATATTTTACAGATTGAAATTACAACAACTAATGAAACTGCATAAAAAACTCATTAAATGCGTCAACAAAAACTAATAGACAAACTAAGTAGATGAGGGAGGCTGAGACACTTCGCGCAACTTCTCCTCGTCTACAACATACTGGTTCAGCGCACAAATATGTAATTATTTGTCTAGATATTACGAGCCATCCGTGTCCCATTATTATATTGTAAAAGTCAAGCAATACGTCGGTAGATTGCCTTTTTTTCTGTAACCATGCGTAGAAATACAGTAGAATCTGTGGTTCTAGCAAGATACTTGCTATATCATTAGCAATGATATCTTTAATCAAAATACATGAAAAAGTCTACTCAAAGAACACGACAAAGTGCGATATTGTTGGGATGTTAGTTAATTACCAAAAATAATTGGTTAATATTTGAACGTTAAGGCTTAGATTTTACCGACTCAGCGTGTAATTCAAATATCAAATATAACTCGGTGTATTATTGGTGCAGAATACCCGAGTATATCAAATAACTTAGGCAAGAGTCATTTTCGAGGGGCGTGTACCTAATGTACCAACAAGCTACCCTATTACATACCTTCACCTCAATTTTCTAATTATAGTATATAGCTATTTATGTATATTGCTTCAAAAATATGATAATTCTGTTGAAATAGTACATAAATATAAATAACATATAAAACATAAATATTATAATCTAAGTTTAAATAGCAGCGAAATCTACATTGACTTCATCAAAAACACGTGACGGTATGAAATAATTTTGTGAAAATTCTTTATCCATCGCACCGCATGCATATTTTATAAAGACCTAATGAATTTTTAATAAAATGTCCGTGAGATTAGTTTTGCCACACAAGTTTTTCACAAAAGCAACGAAATATTATTTATACGAGCGTTTTGGATTTAAGAGGTTGATTGTGAGACTAAGGGATATACCGCAGCTCGTTGTTTTATTTTTGGTTTTGATTAACCCCATAGTAAAATGCAATATTAATTGCTGTCCATTATGCCTGTAGAAAACAATGTCGTTCTCTTCTTTCACTCGTTAGAAAATAAATTATGTTTGCGTACTTACATGCATGTGTTACAATCTGTGCATGAAAGAATATTTTTTTTTAAAAAGATTTCAAAAAACGAGATCATTTACTGTAAAATATTTGAAATAATAATCATTGCTCCACGTTTATGTACAATTTTTCAGAATCATGCTTAGTATTTTTATTGCATTAAGTCTGATTCTAAATTATTTTGACCATACGTGAGCAGACAATTTGATGCAAATATAAGGCGAGATCCTGGAGAGTGCAAGATAGAAAAGATTGCAAATGATTTTCTATCTTGCACATATCTAGCGTTCATTTGTTTTTTGTTAACCATCTTCAAAAAGTGAGGAGGGTCTCACTAAAACAATAAAATCTATGGAAAAAAATAAAATTCTAATTATCTAATTGGAACATTTGCGGTAAAACATTATTTCTAAACTTGAATAAATTGGCAAAATACTGCTAGTACTTGAGATTTTTTTGTGTCGGTGGCAAGCAGTGTACATTTACGTGATAGAGAAAGAGATGCTATGTGAGCCAAATTGTATTTATATATTTTTGATTGAACAAAGCGAGTAAAATCCAATTATAATTTATGTGTGTAATATTTATATTTTGTCTCTTTTATTAACACAGAATATTTTTTTCTGAAATAAGCATTAAATGGTTCAAATAATCAGTTTGCCGTCACAAGAGTTATATATATTTTTTCTGATAGTATATGTTACCAATACTATTGAATTCGCTGGATAAATCAACAGATAAAAATGTATTCTAATTTTTTAATAAGTAATTACTATTAGATATTTTTTCAGCAAAGTTCCAATGTAAAACAAAAAAAAATCATGGTCAAAGTCAAATAAAATTGGTTTCAGAATATGAAAAAAACAGTTTTTAGGTCATTAAAGAAAAATTAGTTTTGTAATAAATTAATTTTTCACGCTTTTGATTAATTCCAATGAGTAAACTAAAGATGGTAAACAATAGTGGAAACAATATTATGATCAATTTTAAAATTTCCAATACCGTCTTCAAATAAATCAAAATATGAAGTAAGTAACATAGTAATCCTAATTTATATCTAATTATTTACTCTCCTATATCAGAACTATAAGTAAATAGCATAATCTTAATAATCAGTACAATTTTTTTATAATTAATTTTTAATTTTTATTCAACCTATAAACAATATATTCACTTCTTGAACGTCAATACCGTATGAAACAAAAAATAAACAAATATATTAAAATTTAAAATAAAAATTTTATTTTAATATATAAAAATGTTATTATTATTTATTAAAACTAGTCTGATATTTTGAATTGATGGTTGCAGTCATATTTGTAGTTTATATAATAATCAATTTTGTAATACACTTTTTTATTAAAGGTGCCTTAACAACGTGTTTGATATATTGTTCTGAAAATTTCAATATATCTGTTGGTATTTTATAATAGAAGCGAATACTCTGTTCCACAAATGAATGACAACCTTTGTGAGTCTGAAATTGATAATGACCAGGTGATTTTTATTTTTAGTATTCTAAGTGTAATAATCACAATTCTTGCAGTGAAGTAATAGTTTCTTCCTCAAATGCATAACATTTTTAAAAATTTATACTGAAAGTAAAGTGAGTAAATTAATTACTTCAAATAGTTTTCTGAGCAAATATCTATTTCCTAATTTACCCATTTAGCGAATAACTGTCTTTTTCAAAATAAAAACGGATTCATAAATTCATGATTTAGACAGCATTAGCAGCCCCAGCCAACAAAATATGGGTGTCGTATGGGTGCGACATTATACTATGAATACTTTCAGTTTCCATATTTGTTAATTCCCTGATTTTCTTGACTGAGTATGTAGCTGAACTTAATTTCTCTGCCAATTCCGAAATGTGATAATATTTACAGCATTACTGACAAAAATGATAGAAGTAACAAAATACATTGTAATATTATCGAATAATTAGTGTCAATTTGTCTTACATTTGGAAGAGTAAATATAATGCACTTATTTTTTTGCATTGAGTAACAAATTATTAACCGCGAACCGATTAAATATATGTGACGTTCCCTTATTTTTTTTACTATGAATACTTTCAGTTTCCATATTTCTTAATTCCCTGATTTTCTTGACGAAGTATGCAGCGGAACTTACTGTCTCTACCAATTCTGAAATGTGATAATATTTACAGTATTACTGAGAAAAATGATAGAAGTAACAAAATCTATTGTAATATTATCGAATAATTAGTGTCAACTTGTCTTACATGTGGAAGAGTAAATATAATGCACTTATTTTTTTGCATTGAGTAACAAATTATTAACCGCGAACCGATTACATATATGTGACGTTCCCTTATTTTTTTTACTACGAATACTTTCAGTTTCCATATTTGTTAAATCCCTGATTTTCTTAACGAAGTATGCAGCGGATCTTACTTTCTCTGCCAATTCTGAAATGTGATAATATTTACAGTATTACTGAGAAAAATTAATTAATTTGAGTATTGCATTTAAAAACTATTTATCTTTATGGTACTTGTAAATGTCCGAACGACCCACAAGTTGAACGGAAAGTTTTCGAGAAATGAAGAAAACAATATAATTTACGATCATAGCCAACTGCTTATAAAAAATACTGCAATTAATTCGTTTCACTTTACGAAATTCATCTCATCAAAAATAACTCAAATGATACTATTCCTAATTTACCTAAACTAGTCTCGGAGGAAGATTCCGTTTGCGATTTTCACTAACAATTGAAATGAAATGAGTTAAAAAAAATATGCATAATTATTGATAATTTTTATGTCATTAAATAGAAGTTGTAATATTAAAATAATAAAAATTGATATTTATTTGCAGTAATATGGCGGCCAAGGCCCATTATTTAAAAAAATTTTTTTTTTTTGTTACGTCCAAAATGATGGATAAAGATGGCAGATTTTTTGAAAATCAAACTTATATCGAGGAATAATAGAAGGAATGCCTCCGCCAATTTTTTAAAAACACAAAATTATTTAATTTTTCTTAATAAATTATTCAAAATGATCTTCAGTTACATAAGCACTATCATTATCTATTATTTGGTACTATTATGTATGCAGATATAAAATGCATTTACAGCACTTTTGAATTTTTAACTGATCTATCAATTACGTTGAAGTAATGTAAGCCCAAATGTAATTTTTTCTATGTCTTTAATGTATCATGTGATTTATAATTAAATAGCGAACCAAGCAGATAATGAACCAAAGTGAGAAGAGTAAAGAAAAATAAATTAAGAGATATATAAGCATTCCGTTATAATTAATATTAATGTTGATCAATATTTAAAACATCATTGCTTTTTTTATTTAAATATCCTTCGGTTAATGTTTTTGATCATTCGGTTTGTCATTGTTGTAACTGACTTTGATTTACAAAAAACTAAACGGAAAATTAATAAAATTGAAACTACAAACATCTTACCAGATTTACGCGCGTTAAATTCTCTATTCATCCTAACAAATAAAATTACTTCCTGTAAATTATGTACCTTAAACACCGTTTTTAAAATTTCAATATTTGTTCCATTTGTGTACACAAACGAGAACACGAAACTGCGAGACTTTCCCTCGTCCGCCAGAAATAAAGAACATGAAATATTTTCATGGAAGCTCCTGTCTTCGTGCCGCAGGCATATTTCATAAGGACGTAACGTGTTGTTATTGAAATTTTTATCAAACAATTTCTAGAGCACGACATATTTAATTTTAGTTAAAAGTAAATATTTGTTTATGGATGCATTTGTGTTTACCGAAATGGTAAGATTAGAAATTTTTTGAATTAATAAAAATACGATAATGATGCGTAAAGTAGTTCTTTATATAAGTAGCCGCTTATTTGAAAATAATTACAAAAGTCAAAATTGATTCCAATTATTATAGATTCAAAATTAACTTCTAAAAACTTAATAATATTTATTTTCTTTCCTTTTTCATTTCATTATTACTTTTGAACCACCTTTGCTTACAATACAAAATAAAAGATTAAATTGGTACATTGCAAATTTTAGGAAAAAAATCGCAAAAGAAGTGAATACTTGTCAAAATAAATGGCAGCGCTCTTCAAATTGCCATACGCTGTAGAGCCCGGAAAAAACTAAAAATTTGTTAGTTAAGATAAAGGATCTTCACTTTCGCCTCAAATTTTAATTTAGTTTATATCAAAAACTCTACTGATAATAATTTAGAATAAATTTCATAGCAAATATAATTTGGTTAATATATTTAATCAAATTATGTTTCCCATTAAATTTGTATAGAATACAAACCCATATCCTGAACTAATAAAAATATACCAAAAAAAATTGTATTGCGCAAAAAATAAATCTACTTTTTTTTATTTTAAATTGATTTATTTATGTTTTCAAACATTTTTAAATATATTTTGTATCAGTTCCGTATTATCACATGTTTCCCGAGGACTTCTTTCGACTTCCATAACACTTCGTTCTCGTCCAGCTGCCAGAACGCATCTTATAAATGTGAACTTCTATAACCCATGTGAAAGCAAAATGTTTGTTTTATTAAGTTCCTATTAACATTTGCCGTAGTAGCAAGTTTTTGCTAGATGCCACACAGACTTCTCCGTGCTTACGTAACTATTTCGATAGTGTTAAATAGATAGAGCAAAAAAGTAAAGAGTCAAAGTTTTATCCCATTTATTAATAACTCCTAAAATATTTGAGGTGAGTAATTAATTTTTTAAATAATGTTCTATCCAATGTTTAGTCATAAATAAAGTTGAAATTAAAAAAATATTACCCAAAAAATACCGCATGACTTTTAAGGAATAATAAGAAATGAGGTGATTCTACTAAAACACTATTTATTTCTGTTTAGATATTTTAAGACTTAATCTGTGTCTACTGGTCTTATCACACTAAGAACAGGGCCACAGAATATTGCGTCATTCTTGTCTGATTGTAAATCATATTTACAATCCAAAAAACTTACCAATTCATGGACTAAGATATTTATACTTATAGCCCGTTTTGTTGCGGTAAAGATTTATTTGAGGACTAGAAAATTCCCAGATGAAGAAGATTCAGTCGGTCTTTAATTTTCTAAAATATTCCATTTATAGTGATGATATATCTGTAACGTCTAGAGATATATCATACGGGGATATTTTTTCATATACGATAAAGTTATGGACAGTTTTCTTTTTGAACTACAAAAAGCGCAGAATTGTTTCGTATAAGTATAATAAATAATGTTGTTCAGTTCGCAAGTTTTATTTTTCAGCAGTTAAACAACACATTTCTTGATAAGTCAAAAGTTTTGGAAACCGCAAGCTTTGTCTATAATTGAGAATTGTATTTGACTGAAAAGAGAAAGAATCTCTTTTTATTACATATATATCATATAACTACATGTGTATTTAGTTTCCGTACTTTGAAGGTGATCCTCTTTTAAAGATCAACCTTGCAAAATTTTAACCACTTATTTTTTAGCAACTCGCTCTCATTTATAAGCGGGCTTATCTTTAAGCGGGTTATATGTCACAGAGTACGTTAGATCGAGGGCTCATTGATCAGGGTTCGGGGAAGATCGGGGGCTGATAGCACAAGAGACCCTTCACCTGTGAATTGTTGAGTTTAAAAGGAAAATGTACTACAAAAGTTAAGGAGAGGGCATAGAAATAGAAATGGCAGATCAAAGAAGAGCATTGTTTTCGATCTAACACTTGCGATTCGACATTATTTCTGTTGCAAAAGTGTTCGGGAGTAAGAACAATAGTTATTACTCCCGAAAAACAATTGTGACTAAATTCTACAGTGTTTTTTAAAAGTTGAAAGCTGAGAAAACTCATAAAATCCACTTAAAAATCAACTTTTTCTATTAATCATTTTAAAACCGAATTTATTGAAAAAGTAGACAATTTTAGACAATGAAAACATATTAAACTTTTAATCCTTTTAATACACTTCTGTGGCAAACATTTTGGGATAATATTTTTAATAAGGCTCATTATAATTGATATTAAGCACACTGCGAAATTTAGAATTCAACCATACTCTGTTACTCAAATAAATTGGAAAGAGCAAATATTTGGGCAATATTTAACATGAGATAAAATGGATTATGATATTTACATTATACTAGATTCGTTTTTCTATAAAACTTGAAATGTATCACCAAAGAAAATCCAAAACTTTAAATCGTAAAAAACCTGTCTTGTCGGGAAAAATCGATCGTTCCAATTTAAGCTACAAAAAAATTACAAAAGTCTCTAGTGTCTTTTGAATCCATCGCTCATAAATATTATAAAAATAATAAATTATATATAAAAATACCTTAATGGAAAAATGCATGATGTTAATTTTGTAAGGCATTTCATACGTGTCTTAAAATAATTTTATATTAAGAATGAAACCACGTATATTATTTTCACAGGTTTGTTTATTTTCTACCACCGTGGTGTATTCGTTTCTTCACAAGCCACACGTCATTTTACAGCTAGGCGCATCACGGGGAATTGGTTTCGTTTTCCGACCGCTCATCGAGCGAGACGGAATTGGTGTTTTGATGCGCTGTAAGACCTTACTCTTGTAGCAATAAAAACATACATTAATTATTTGCAATAAAGTACCTAAATAATTAAATTTTGCTTGTCTAAATGAAACTGCATGATGTAGTATTATTTCTACTTTATTTAAATTCTTTACCACGATCTAGGTTTGGTTTTATAACAATCTTTTCGGGTGGACAATTTGTAAAGATTTAATTGAATCGTAGTTTCATTTAGTTGAGAAAAATTTAGTTATAGAGAATTTCTACAAAATTAACTCCAAATATACATACATAAATAAATTTATGTTTTCATAATTTGATTTCATTTAAAAATAATTCAAATATTTTTTAAATTTCCATCACTTTTAGTTAAAAATATTAAAGAACTGTAATGACAGATTATAGAAGATTTTGAAAATGAATACGTTGAATAAATGAATACGTTCTTTACAGAAGATAAGACAAAATCAAATACTGTGATGATATTATTTAATTACTATTACAATCATTTCGTATTTGAACATGTTAAAGCTTAATTCTTACTCATTCAGCACGTGAGTCAAATATCAAGCATGACTTGATATTTTATTGATTCAGTATATACGAATTACCAAAAAAAACTAGAAAACTATCATTTTTCAAAAGCATAATCCCAAATTCACCAACAAATTTTCACACTGCTTACATTTCCCGAAATTTCGTAAAAATTACGCGTAGAAAACATGATTCTGTGTAAAGAGACACTGCAAGACACCAACAATAAATATTCCAAAAGATGTTTCATTTGTATGTAGGCAGAAATATAAACAAAACTGTGAGTCGTTCAGTCGCCTGCTCAAACAAACGCAAGCGAATGAAATAATTTTGAAGAAATGTTTATCCATCGCACCGCATGCTATGTGTATGCGTATATATAAAATTATATAATTTATTAACTCGTTTACGCTTGCCTACAGAATTAATTGGGAGACGGTGCAATCTGCTATGTACTTTCTACTGATATGAAATTTATTTTCAAAGAATACATCCATCAGTGATTCTAGAAATTACATAACCACTTCATCATCGATTAATGTTTCCTTTCTTGATTATATACCTTTACGTGTAACCACTACGTGAAGCGAAATTATAATTTGTATTCCGTATTTACACATGGTTTGGGAAGAATATTGATGAAAGATCAAGTGACATAGTCGCTGCATTATATCTGTTACGGTAACTATATCTTATTAAAATTCTTGCGTATCGGTGAACTTTTATTTTTTTTTACTCAACACAATAATTATATTCCAAAACCGTTTATCTAAATTTTTTGTTGTTTTTAAAATGCTTAAATTTTAGAACTCTCAAAATTGAATTTCTCAAAAAAGAAATTTAATGGTTTCTTTGCCATTTTCCTATATATATTTTTTTTATTTTTGAAGATATATTATTTTACTACAAGAGTCCTTGTGAATTATTATTTTATTTATATTAAAATTAATGCGAATTATTTCTTAAATTTATGACTTTTACTGAGATTCAATCCATTTTTATTTTGTCTGCGTACATTTTGTTGAACATTTCCCCCATTCAATTTTTTTTTTAATTTGTTGATGGCCTTATTTTACAAAACCTGTTATATGTAGTAAATTAGGTTTTATAGATTGAAAGCACAACAACTAATAATATTAAAAAAATCGTGAAATGCGTCGAAAAATAACTAAAAAACTAAACAGATCAGGGAGGCTAAGACACCTCGCGCACCTTCTCCTCGTCTACAACATACTGGTTCAGCTCACAAATATGTAATTATGTATCCAGATATTGCAATACATCTATGTCCCATTATTATATCCTATGAGTCGACCGATCCGCCGGAGGATTGCTTCTTTTCCTGGAACCATGTGTAGAAATACAGTAGAATCTGTGGTTTTAGCGAGACGCTTTCTATATCATTAGTAATGATACTCGTAATCAAAATACATGAAAAAAAATTCTACTCAGAGAACAGTACAAACTGTTAGATGATCACCAAAAATAATTGGTTTTTATTTAAACAAGTTAAGGCTTAGATCTTATCGACTCAGTGAGTAAATTAAATATCAAATACAACTCTGTGTATTATTGGTGCAGTGTATACCAATATATCAAATAAATTAGGCAAGTGTCATTTTCGAACGATTTAAACCTAATGTACCAAAAAGGTATCAGATTACATAACTTCCTCTAAATTTTTTAATTATAGTATATCGCTATTTACGTATATTGCTTCAAGGATGTGATAATCTTGTCGTATATAATAACAGAAATATAAATAACAGCGAAGCCTTCATTCACTTCATCAGAAACATAAGAAGATATGAAATAATTTTGTAAAAATGCGTTATCTATCGCCCCGCATGCATATTTTAGAAGGACCTGATGAATTTTTAAAAAAATATTTATGAGACTAGTTTGTCTAGAAAACAAATTTCACCAAAGCAATGAAATATTATTTACACGCGCGTTTCTGATTTTGGAGGTTGAGTGAGCGACTATGAGATATACTGCCGCTCTTTGTTTTGGGTTTTGGTTTTGATTAACCCCATAGTAAAATGAAATATGAACTGACGTCCATTTTGCCTGCAGAAAATAAATGTCATTCTCTTATTTCACTTTTTGAAAAATAAATTATGTGTGCGTACGTATATGCGTATGTGTTATCATTTAGGCAATACCTAGGTTCCTGAAGAAATCTAGCTTAAAAACGAGACCACGTATAGTAATATATTTAAAAGAGTGTTCATTGCTCGTGGTTAAAAGGGCGTCAAAGTTAAATAAATGGTTACAGAACATAACGGAACAATTTTTAGGTCATTAAAAATCTTTAAGAATGATGTTAATTTGAGTTGCTATATTTCTCCCCTTTTCAAAATTATTTCAATTTGAGTGCTGCATTTAAAAACCATTTATCTTTTTGGTACTTGCAAATGTCCAATGTCTTAGGTTGACCTACAAGTTAGACGTAAGGTTTTCGAGAAATGAAGAAAATAATTTAATTTTTGTTCATATTAAGGTAAATAATTTGTCACTTTACAAAATGTTATTTCATGAAAATTTTGTTCATAATAAACTGGATATTTAAAATGCTGCAATTAATTTGTCACTACAAAATTTCATCTCATGAAAATTTTGTTCATAACAAACTGGATATATAAAATGCTGCAATTAATTTGTCACTTTAGAAAATTTCATGTCACGAAAATTAACTCAACCAATATTATTTCTGATTTTTATTTTTGCAAGATTTTGTTCAAAAGCAAACTTAAATCGAGGAATGATATAAGGAATGGCTTTACTATTTTTTTTAAAACCCCTGTAGTAATTTAATTTTTTTTGATAAATTCTTGAAAACGATCTTCACTTACATAAACACTACCATTATCTACCAATTGATGCCAGTGTGTATGCAGATGTAAAATTCTTTTAATGTGGGAACTATTACATTTCTGACAGAATTATAAATTAAAATGAAGTAAAGTAAGTTCAATTGCAATTTGGTCTATGTCTTTAAATTTCTCATAGTACTAATAATTAGACAGCGAACCAAACAGATAATTGATCAAAGAAAGAAGAGTGAAAAAAAAATTATTATGAGACATATAAGTAATCCGTTGGAAGTAATATTAGTGTAGATCAATATTTAGAACGTCAATTGCTTTTTTATTTAAATATCCTTCGTTTAATGTAATTAGTTTTTGATCGTTCGGTTTGTCATTGTTGTAACTGACTATGAGTTTTTCTAAAGACCAATAAGAGAAATTAAGAGTAAATAAAATTAAGCTACAAACATTTATCTAAAGAGAAATTAAGAGTAAATGAAATTTAGCCACAAACAACTTGCCAGATTCACGAGCTTAAATTCTCCATTCATCCTAACAAATAAGATAACTTCCTCTAAATTATATACTTTTAAAATCGTTTCTTAAATTTCAATATTATTCTACATTGCAAATTGCAATACTTGTTACATTCATGTACACAAACGAGAACACGAAACCACAAGACTTTCCCTCGTCCGCACGCAGAAAAAAAGAACTTGAAATATTTTCATGGTGGGTCCTCGGCCGTCTTGCCGTAGGCATATTCCATAAGGACGTAACGTTTTTTAATTGAAAAATTTATCAAGCAAGTTTGGGAGTACGACATATTTAATTTTAGTTGGAAGTAAATTTTGATTTATCGATGCAATTGTGTTTACCTGAATAGTGAGATTTTTTTATACAAGTGGCCGCTTATTTGAAAATATTGAGAAAAGTCATGAATTGGCTAACAAAACATACATTATAAATTAACTTCTGAAAATTTAGTAACATTTATTTTATTCCTTAATTTATTCAGAGGCCTTTCTTCACAATACAAAATGAAATGTTGAACAGGCACATTGTAAATTTTATGAAAGAAATCCCAAAAGAAGTGAATACATGTCTAAATAAGGAGCAGCGTCCTTCGAATCACCAAACGCTAGAGAACCCGGAGAAAACTACAAATTTGTTAGTTAAGATAAACGGATCTTCACTTTCGCCTCAAATTTTAACTTAATTTGTATCAAAAACTCTACTGGTCAGCCTTTAGTTGCAGAAACCTGTTTTGCAGTTCATAGCAAATAAAATTTGGTTAATTGATTTACCCAAATTATATTTGCCATCAAATTTATTTAGAAAACAAATTCAAATCCTAAATCGATCATATTACAGTAAAAATAAATGTTCGTAATTCGTTAATGAAGAGATGTATCACGTAAAAAATATATCTTCTTTTTTATATTACCTTTATGTATTTGACACCTTCGCGTTTTAAACATTTTAAAATATATTTTAAACCAGTTTCTATATTATACCACATTTTCCGCACACTTTTTTTCGGCTTCCATAACACTTCATTCTTGTTCACCTTCCGGGATACAGGACAAATATGAACTCACATAACCGGTGCTATAGGTGTTTGTATCAATAAGTTCGTATTAATATTTTTCGTAGTAATTTTTATGAGATACCACTCAGGCTTCTCCGTTTTTATGTTACTATTTCGACGGTATTAAGTAAATAGGGCATAAGTAAGGAACCAAGGTTTTTTTTCCACTAATTAATAACTCCTTAAACATTTCAGGTGACTATTAACTACTGACGATTGGTGTTTATATCTAATTTAATGAGATTTATGTGCATATAATTTTCCACATTCACGCCCATTAAATACTCTCTCTAATTCGACAAATAACTTCCAATATAGTTTCCACCCTCAACCCCGTTTTAGTAAAATAGGATCATTTGCATATTACTACTTCAAATTTATATTATTTATTCGACATTGGTGCTATTATTCTACACTCGTACATTGAAACGAGAATACCGAATCGCGAGACCTTCACCCGCCCGCGCATACAAATGTAAAAAATGAATTAATTTCGTAGAGGCTCCATTGCTGTTACGCCACATGCATATTGCATAAGGTTGTAAACTATTTTTAGTGGAATATTTATCAAACAAGTTCGAGGCGTGGCCCGTTTAATTTTAGTTTTAAGTAACTACTTGCGTCTTGGTACAGTTTTGTTTATCGGAGTATGGGGATTTGACAAAGTAGGAGAGCGACGGTTAATACAGTTATTTTTGAATAGGTGGACTTTAACTTTCACATATTAAGGAAAGTCTAGAATTCAATCCAAAAGCTAATTGCAAACACTTTTAAATATTTATTTAATTTTTTTTAAATTTTCTGTTTTATTTTTTTACTTGAAATGAAAGAATACAAATAGAAAGGAAACATATCGTAATTGAAATTAAACAATTTTGAAAAAATATATTCAAAAGTGCCTATAATATATTAACAAAAATTTAGAATAAATATATTGGCAAGTATCTACAATTCGTATACATGGATTTTAGTTTCATTTCAAAAATATTTAACATAAATTTCGCAGCAAAAATTCTAATTTGGTTATTCTATTAAATCTAGTATTCTATTAAGTACATGTGTATGCATGAACGTAATTTTACACAGAATTTTATAAATGTATTAAAATAGTTTTAAAAAGTTTGATATACAAATTTAAAATAAAAAATTGTTTACGTACATAGTTTTATATATAGCAATATACATAGTCTAATACATAGTTTTATATTTAGCTCTAATTTTTCCTCTTTTATCAAATAAAAGAGGCACGAAATGTAATTAGATTTCTCACTACCGTAAGCAGAAAAACGTTTTGTAGTTAATTATGTGACAAGCTGAGTTAAAGTATTAAATAAAAATAATAAAGACAAAGTAATTAAAAGAAGGTCCAAAAATATTAAAAGATCGTTTATGTTCTACTTGGCATTAATCAATGAAATTCTTGAGAAGGGTACCACAGAACAGGAGTCGTAGTTCACTTGTAGTGAATTACGACTACTACTCACGTTGTGTCAGTGGAACAATTTTTGAAGGACTGATCATAACAATCAGTATGCAATATTCTATACACTTGAGAAGTGCACACGTTTAAACAATTTGAAATAAAAACTTTTTTTATAATAAAACTGCCTTTTTCTCTCCTTTTGTTCCTTAGTTATCGTATTTTGAAATCGATCTCGTATTATATACCAAACTTGTATTGTTTGAACTAAACTTAATGTAAATTTTAGATTTGAATAAAAAGTAAGTTAGTAAAAGAAACCATGTAATAGCATTTAAAATAAACAACATTAAACCTAGCTACGGTATAGTTATCATATTCAACAGTGAGATATAGAAAATTGTATTTGTATATTCAAAATTTCACTTGTTTTTGTATGATACAAATTGTAAACGCCTTAAGTATTTTGTCTTATTAAACAATTTACTTTTTAATAGAGTATCAGTAAACATGATCTGTGGTATTGCTTATCTTAGTTATTTTTCACCTCCACCTTCGAAAAAACGCTCTCAATTCACATCAGCCGGAACCTATACGGTGTACTTTAGATCAAGAGCTCATTAGCTGACGGCTCAAGAAGCCCTCCCTTGAGAGTGTTTTATCTTGCTGCTGTTCGGCTATGAATTGTGGCATTTAGTGGGTTAATGCGCTACAAAAATGTTAGAAGAGAGTAGAGATATTTAAAAGGTAGGATAATTAGCAGTATTGGTTTCAATTTACGTATTTAACTCGACAATTATAGCTTTCTCGAATAAAATGTTAATAAACACAACGTTGCCTGCAAAAATTGTTTGTTTGTGCTATTTCTAAAACCAATAGTTGGTAAAATAATAGCGAAAGAAATTAAACCTTGTTGTCCATTGTCGGAATGTTTGCGGGATAAACATCCCGCAAACATTCAGTTTTCCTGATTTTTTTTGGACATTCGTTAAACAGTTCTACGACGATTGGACTTTTGATCAATATTGAAAATAAATCTCGTAAATATTAATCCTAAAAAATTTCATTATATTGCGACGTATTAACGGAATACTTGACTTTTTAAGGCATTTTTCATATCATATCCCGACTTTTCAAAGAATATGTAGTTAATGTTATAAATACGGCAATTTTATAAGCTTTCGCCATAAATATTGTGTTTTAAGAAGATTATATATTAAATCCTTAATGAGATGCATGTTTGGCAATAACTGTATATGGCATTTCAAGTGTGTTTTTAATAGCTTGATACGAAAGATATCAGAAAATTAGTTTAGCTATGTACATATTTCAATTAAAATATATATGGTAAAGACTAAGTAGTTTCATAAATAATTAAAAATAAAACCTTAAATTCTTGAGTGAAATAAAAGAAGCCTGAATTTTTATTTCTATAAGCACAAAAACCTTATGTTGATAATCATATAATAAACTAACATAAAATCTTGAAAATTATAAAAAATAGTGTTTTTATAAAAAAATAGGCATATAGATGGGTGGCAGAAAAGTTAGTATAAGAAAGTTTGAAACACTGATTAGAATAGGACAAAATATATCTTATTGTTCATTCTAAATTTTGCGAAATCACAAACCATCAAAACATAATTTGGCTTTTCAGATATAGCTTTTTATAGCTATTAGGTTTTTAAATCGATGAAAAAATCTATGGACTATTGTATGCTGTGGATAGTTCCATAACGTATAAATAAATATGTATATATTTTAAATAAAAGTACAATCAGTTACAGAGGTCCATTATATGCATCATATTTTACACCCGTCAAAGATATAGTAGATAATTTATGTACGAGAAAAATTAAAAAGTAAGCACTTTTAAATGTTTTATAAGTTAACATTATATGAAATAATCGTAGCTTTTATTTTATTTAACTTACCGAATGCTACTGATTAAGCGTATCTCACAACTTCAGAACTGAGTTTCCATAAGGCCGTGATATCACTTACTTCCCCAGCTATTTATATAAATAAGAGTAAGAGAACTTGTGACTAAACTTGAACAAATTTGCAAAATGCTGCTACTGATAGAGATTTTTGGTGTCGATGCCAAATGAAACATAGCACGGTTCAATGTGTGGGGTTTGAATGTACGTGATAGGAAAGGAGAAACGGTGACTTGGCACTGATTCTAAAAATCTCTTAGAGTAGCAGTATTTGGCGAATTTACTTATGCAGTATTTTGACGCAAAAGCTCCAATAAGTGCTCCTATTTGCAGTATTTATATATTCCAGTGCGCTCCTTATTCAGTGGTTCTTCCAAGTTGATTATTTTTATTTTTGTTTTCTTATTGAAATTTTATATATTTTCGATTAAACGGGTTATGTAAAAGCCTTTTACATTTATGTTTTATTTAGTTCGTTTTGTTAATACCGATTTTTTTTTTAAAAAGAGATTTAATGAGACAAATTTTCAATTGGCTGTTAAAAAAGATATAAAATATTCCTGTTATCTTTCAGAAATACATTTGGTCGGATGAATCAGCAGATAAAACATGTCATTTTTTATTAAAAATTAAATAACAAGTATAGTGATGTGATATTTTCTGATTGAATTTACTAGTGTATAACAAAAATGCTTCACGTAAAAAGGGTGCGCAAATCATTAATAATAGGGCTCAGAAAATAAGAAAAAAAGGCTTTTTTTTAGGGGAAAATTATTATATAATGTATCAATGCTGTTTGCTTTTGATAAATTTCTATCAGTAACTCAAGACAATATGATGGTCTCCTCTTACAGTTATAACAAAAAAAAGTAAATACCTTGTATCTAAAATATTTCTTTTTTTTCCCAGACATTGCTTTGAAATCTGTCTTTTACTACGTGTTTTTAAGGTCTGGTACTTTAAATATTAAAAGTAGAATGCTTATTAGAATATTCACATGATTGTCTCACTGATACATCCGCTTATTACTGAAACAATTTGACTTAGTTTGATATAATTACAGTTACTAAAAAAGAAAGTTTAATAAAAAATTCTAACATTATGAGACATTGAATCACATAATTTTCGGGATACTTACAAATATTTTCATTGTGGTAATACATATTAGGGAGAACGTAATTACGTCTTCCAAAGGAAAGAAAAATTGTGGCTGTTAAATTGTTTGATTTACCAAAATTTTTCTCCCGTTAATTTTGGGAGCAAATATATTATATTCAGTTTTAAAAGTTTCAAATAATGTATTTTTATGAATTAAGATATGAACTAAGTAATGATAGCAATATAATTCCTTTTTGATCTCAAACAATTTACTCTTATTTTCGTACAATGCACTGCCATGATTTTTAAAACATCGAATATTTAATAACTTTTATTTAACCCTATTTAGTAGTTCCCTTGAAGCAAATGCGTTTCTTTGACCTCCACATGAAACAACTACGATACTTACGTTGGATACATAAAAATGAATATAACATTCACCATTGTACGGTAATTATTCTCACTTTTTATTCAAGCTTTGTTATGAGAATCATCACACGTAATTTCAATAAGTTGTTTAATCACGCAAATGTTTGAATTATTACTTTGCTAACCCCTCAATTAACTGTGTAGTGGAACTGCAAATGCCTGGCTGTTACGTGATAATAAAAAAGAAAAATTTAGTATGTTTAGTATATACCTAGACTATACAAGAATATTCCGCTTGCATTGGTTGATATGTGCTGTGAGGCACGTCCCAATTTCTAGATTTTAATGCTTTATTAGTCGGTCTCCAAGTGCGGTTATTGAATTGCTTAATATGTTATTAATACGTTACTAATTCGAGTACACAGTAGTTAGTCTGATATAAAATGGATTTGCTGCATGTATTTTGACACTTTTCAAAACAATTTCAAATTAATAACTGCATTGGTGAACCACTTTTCTCTATGGTACTTGTAAATATGCGACGTTTTACTTTGGCTCATAAGTTGAATGTGAGGTTTTCGAAAAATAAAAAAAACACTAAAATTTTACGATCCTAATAAAGTGGATATGAAAAATGGTACAATTAATTTTTCATTTTATAAAATTCATGAAAATTAACTCACAGTACTATTTCTAATTTGTCTAAATTAACATTGCATGAAGATTTCGCTTGCGATTTTCATTATGAATTTAAATGTGATATAGGGCCAAAAAACAAATAATATTATTTATAATGTTCATTTTATTAAATGAAAATTCTAATATTAATGTAATAAATGGAATATGATAAAAATTTTTTTTTTGGAATATGATGGACAAAACTCATTATTTCCCAAACAAATATTTTTGGAAACGTCCAAGAATTTTAGGTGATTATGGGAAATGTTTTCAAAATTTATATCAAGGACTGATATAAGGAATTCCTTTACCATTTTTTATAAACTCACATAGTTATTTGATGTTTTTAAAGTAAATTAATGTAAACAATCTTCAATTACAAAAACACTGCCATTATCATCATTTTCCGCCAGTAGGTATGAATATATAAACATTTTTGCTGTAGGAGGTAAATTCAATTGTCATTTTCGCATAAAAAATTAAACAGTGAGCAAAACAGATATTGATTAAAAAGAGAAGATAAACAAAAATTAAATATGAGACATATAAGTAAACTATCATAATATAAGCGTTGTTCGATCTTTAGAACGTTAACGGCTTTCGATTTAAATATATTTCGTTAAACATACTTTTTCTTGATCATTCCGTCATTGCTGTAATTGACAAGAATTTTTGAAAAGGATGAATCAGGATTAAATACAATTAAATTACAAACAACTTTCCAAATTTACGCACTATAAATTCTCCTGTCATCCCGACAAATAAAATACCTTCTCCGAATTATATACCTTTAACACCCTTTTTCAAATTTCAATATTATTCTATATTTCGAATTTCAATATTAATCTATACCCGTATAGAGAAACGAGAACACTGAACTGCAAGACTTTCCCTGGTCTACAAACATAAACAAAAGAATATGAAATATTTTCATGAAGGCTTTTCTGCTGTGACACCGCATTCATATTTCCTGTTGTTATAGAAATATTTATCAAACAAGTTCGAGAGCAAGATGTACTTAATTTTAGTTAGAAGTAAATCTTTGTTAATGGATGCAATTGTGTTTACCGGAATAGTAAGATTATAGATTTTCTGAATTAATAAAAGTAGCGTAATGACACTTAACATGTAGTTTTTTATTTAAGTGGCCGCTTACTTGAAATGATTTAGAAAATTCATGAATTTACTACCAATATCAAACATTCAAAATGAACTTCTGAAAACTAAGTAATATTTACCTCATTTCTCTATTTATTCGAAGACCTTTCTTTACAATACAAAACAAAATGTCGAACAGGTATATTGCTAATTTTAGGAAAAAATTGCAAAAGAAGTAAATACATGTCTAAATAAGGGGCACCGCTCTTAAAATTGCCACACGATAGAGAGCCGTGAGAAAACTACAAATTTATTAGTTAAGATAAACGGATCTTCACTTTCTCCTCAAATGTTTATATAAAAACTCTACTAGTAAGCATTTAGAATAAATTTGTGTGAAATTTATTTTATCCTATATTCTATATTCTATCATATCACATAATTACTAAATTTATTCTATTAAATATAATTTGGTTAATATATTTAATCAAATTATATTTGCCACAAAATTTATTTAGAAAACAAACCCATGTACTAAACCAATAATACTATAGCAAAAATTAATTCTTGTAACTGGTAAATAAAAAATTTTATTTCGTAAAAAGATATCTTCTTTTTTTATTTCATATTTATATATTTCTTTTAAAAAATTAAATAAAAAATTTATACCAGTTTCCGTATTATAACATGTTTTCCGAAGACTTATTTCAGCGTTCATAACACTTCGTTCTTGTCTGTCTTCCAGGATGCACCTTCTAAATACGAACTTAGCGAAATTTTTTGTTTTAGCAAGTTTGTATTAACATTTTCGTAGTAATAAGTTTTTATTAGATGCCACTCAGGTTTCACCGTACTTACGTTTATTTTTTTGATAGTGTTAAGTGGATACAGTAAAAAGTAAGGAGTCAATATTTTTTTTACTTATTAATAGCTCCTAAATTATTTGAGGTGAGTATCTAATTTCAAAATAATGTTTTGTATAACGTTTAGATACAGTTTAAAAGATATTACCAACTATATGACTTTTATGCAACAGCAAGAAACGAGGAAACGCTCATAAAACACCCTTTGTTTCTGTTAAAATATGTCAAGAATATATCTGTGAATGGTCTTATCACCGTATGCAGCGATTACAGAAAATGACATCATTCTTGTCAGTTTGTAAGTCATCTTTACTACCCAAAAAACTAAAAAAAAAATATTTATACTTAAAGACCGTTTTGTTCTAGAAAAGATTTATTTGAATACTAGAAAACTCCCCAGGTGGGGAAGATCCAGTCGGTCTTTAATATGTCTCAAATATTCCATCTATGACGATGAATATATCTGTAACATCTAGCGATAAATCATACATGGAAGTTATTTCATGTACGATAAAATTATCGACAGCGTACTTATTGAACGGAACTACGAAAAGCGTAGAACTATTTTGTAAAAGTATCATAAATAATGTCATTTATTTTGCAAGAAATATTTTTCAGCAGACGAAACATAAAACTTTTCGATAATACAAAGCTTTTGGGAATCGCAAGATTTATCCATAATTGAGAATTGTATTTTACTGAAAAGGAAGAATCTCTTTTTATCACATAAGTCATATACTTCCATGTGTCCTTAGTTTCCACACTTTGAAAGCGATCCTTTTTTAAAGATCAATCTTGCAAATTTTTAACCACTCTTCACCTAAATTTAAAACTTGATATTGTTTATGTCACTTATTTTTAGCGAAAAAATTAAAAGAGAGCTTAAAAGAGAGCTTATTTTTAAACAAGTTATACGTCACAGAGTACGTTAGATCGGGGGATCTCATTGGGTGATAGCACAAGAGGCCCTCCCGTGAGACTCATATATTTAACCTTTTTACTTATGAATTACGGAATTTAATAGGAAAATGTACGACACAAATTAAGGACAGTGTAGACATATAGAAATAAAGATCAAAGAGGAACATTAGTTTCTATTTCACATGTGATTCGACATAATTTCTGTTGAAAAAAATTATTTAGAAATAACATTTATTACTCTCCAAAAACAATTGTTATTTAATTCTACAGTGTGCTTATACAAGTTGAAAAGCTGAGTTGATTACCTATTTATGGAAAAAAAATTAGTTTCATATTGAATATTCGATAACCACAATTGTTAAGGAATATTTTATAAGTTATATTTAATAAATTACTTAAGATATTTTTTTGAAGAATCTATTCTTTTACTAGTAAATTTATGAAATAAAGCAATGTTTCTTTTCACTGGGAGGCATCACGAGATAAAGTATATTTTTACACAAATATTTTTATATGAGTAGATTGCCTCTTAGATTTGTTGTGCTCCAATAACAATATAAATTAGCAATAGAAGTCATGTCATACGTGTCATGAGTAGATATCCTAACAAATTTCTGTACACGTCAAATAACAATATAAATTAGCAATAGAAGTCATGTCATACGTGTCATGAATAGATATCCTACCAAATTTCTGTAAAAATCCAACTGTACAGGGTTTCACACAAATGTGATGTAGACATATGATCATAAATATATTTGACCTACTTTAGGTAGATGTCAAATATATTTACAATGTTCCATCAAAAAGCGGTAACTTAAGTATTATTTCATTTATTTCCAGATAAATTAATTATCTTTATAGAAATGTAAACTAATAAAGAAAATTAAATTTGAGACATCGAATATAATCTTGTAATTCTTTGAATTTTGTAAGTTTAATCTTGTAATTCTTTTTTTATATACTTTTATGGCAAAAGTTTTGCGATAATATATTTAAAATTGCTCTTTATTATTGACATCAGATACAGTTTTAAGTTTAGAATTCAACCATACAATGTTATTTAAATAAATTGGAAATATCAATTCTTTAGGCAATTTTTAACATGAGATAAAACGAATTATGGTATTTATATTATACTAAATACGTTTCTCTAAAAAACTTAGAATGTATTACCAAACAATATCTAAAATTTTAAGCTGTAAAAATACTGTCTGGTCTGGAAAATTATATAGTCCCAATTTGTCAAATATATGCTGATAGCGCTGCACGAAAGCTCTAGTGTTTTATGAATAAATCACTAATAAGTACTAAAAAATGAATACATTATAATTAAAAAGACCTTAATGAGATGTTGCATTGTGTTAATTTTGTTTCCTATTTCATACGTGTTTAAAAAAGTTGAATATAAAATAAATAATTAAAATGTTGTATCTGTCTATATATTCCAAATAAATAGCTTTTGATAAATTTACCTATTCTCATATTTCGTACTTATTGTATGCCCCTAGATCGAATAAGAAAAGAGAGAAATATGAAATAAGCGGAATACTTATTTCCGTAAGTAGGCAAATTTTTGGAGTTGATCAAGTAAAAGACTGGGCTAAAATGACCAAGTTTTAAAAACGAGATACTGATGAGAAATATTACTCCACTTGGTGTTCTTTATTGAAACTCTCGGGAAGGTTGCTAATGAAAAATAATTGCAATTTACTCTTAGCCCAACTATATTGGTTAAAGAAAGTTTGAAACAATAATTACACTGATCAATATGAATTTTACGCATGGCTGATTTTGATTTCGTCTATATTATTTAGATTTCTTCTATATTATAAATTTCGCCTTTTTAGATGTAAAAATGAAACCACGTATCTTATTTTCATACTTTTGCTTATTTTTGTCATTTTGCATTGTGGCGTATTGGTTTCTTTACAAAGCATACTTTATTTCACGGCTAAAAAAAAAGGCTACAAATCGGTTTCTTTTTCCGATCGGTCATCGAGCGAGACTGTACTAGTGTTCTGATCGACTGTAAGAGGTTAGTCTCGTAACAATAAATTCATGTGCATTAATTATTTGCAATAAAGTGCCTAAATGTTAAATTTTTCTCAATTAAATAAAACTGCGTGACGTCTATTATTTCTACTTTATTTAGATTCTTTACCACGACCTAGGTTTCGTTGTATGACGACATCTTCGGGAGGGCAGTTTGAAAGATTGAAATGTATCTTTGCAAATTTCCACTGGGATATATTGTCATACAAAAAAAACCCAGGTCGTGGTGAAGAATTTAAATAAAGTAGAAACTATAATCCATCACGTAGTTTCATTTATTTGAGAAAAATTTAATTATAATAAATTTCGACAAAATTACCACCAAATATATTTAATACCTAAATAAATATATATTTTGATTATTTTATATCATTTAAAAATAGAGCAAATATTTTTTTTTAATTCGATCATTTTCACTAATAAATATTAAAACAACTAAAATGACAGATTATAGAAAAGAGTTTGAAAATGAATGCGCTTTGTGTTTATTCTGTTATGGTATGTACTTCACAGAGGATAAGACAAAATATGATATTGTGAAGATATTATTTAATTACTACTCAAATCGGTTCGTATTTGAACGTGTTAAAGCTTAACTCTTACTCACTCAGCATGTTGCTCAAATGTCAATTATGACTCGATAATTTATTATTTCAGTGCATACGAGTTACCAAAACAGCTAGAGAATTGTAATTTTTGAAAAGTGTAATCCAAATTCACCACCAAATTTCTGTACAGCTCAACTCTTCCCAAATTTCGTAAACATAGTATTTATAAAACATGATGATTCTGTCTAAGTGGACTCTGCAATTACAACAAATATTCCTAAAGATGTTTGACATAGATGTAGGCAGAAATATAAAAAAACTATGAGACATTCCCTCGCCATGAAACTTTCACTCACCTGCTCAAATAACTGCAAGAAAATGAAATAGTTTTGAAGAAATTCCTTATCAGTCACACCGCATACAATTTGTATGGGTACACATAAAATTATATCATTTTATGACTCGTTTAGGTTTACCTAGATAATTAATTGGAGGACGGTGCGATATGCTGAGGCTGTTTTATTTTATTTTTAATTTAATTAACAACGTGGTAAAATTTAATACAAAATGCAGATCATTCTGCATCTATGAAACAAATTTCATTATCTTTTTCGACTTGCGAGATATTTAGTGTTTACATGTATTTTTGTCTGCATATCACTCAGGTCTTTGAAAAAAAAAATATAACTTACAGCAACATATTAAAGAAAAATACAATTTTTATATCCGACGTACGTCCATAACGATTAAGAGCCAAACTCAGTAGCACTATTATATTCTGATTGCTTCGAAATAGTTTGACCATATGTGATATGCATTTTTGATATGTAAATTTGTAAAGAATGTGACGCACGACGAGTCCCATATTAGGTTACGTTTTCGACGAATGCTCTTGCTGGGTATTTTAACTCGTCTAGCATGCGTATTTTTATTCTAAACGGATTTCGGAAAAGAAGCAGGTATTTAATCCCACCGAATTTTTTTTATGGTATAACAACGGTATTCACTAAAATACAAAATTACTCGCTAAAACTACAATAAAGTTCTGATTACATAAATCCACCATTAGCAAACTCACAGTGCGGTGATGGAGCCGGAAATTTTTGATAGGATCTCTTAACTGATGGGGAGCGTTCTTATCGAATATGCAATCGTTTAAACGTTTCGTGTGTCTTGTTGGTAGGAAGAAAGTAATAAATAAGCAGGAGAGTATACAAAGTGTATATAAAGGCAAGATGCAACTAAGATATTAATAGTTAGATAGATAAGTAAGTACAGATGTAAATTTATGGATGGAACCAATAAAAAATATTAGGTAAATAGGTAGTTAAACATATACAAGTATATTCTCGTATATTCAACTAAAATATTAGTAACCAGGTACATCGTATGCGCAGGTATATGCCGATGTGATTTACTGGTAACGATGAAGCTGGAAACGTTAATGCGATGCATAAATATGTACGTATGGGTGTATTTATATGTGTATACAGACAAACACGTATGTATCTAGATGTATATGAATATATTCAGGTTTATTAAATGCTTTCAAGGTTTGCTCCGATTTCAGCATATAAGAAATTTTGATACTGAATTCATTGTAAGGGAATAATTGATGAATGAAACTTTTTTAGGAAAACGATTTGACTCGAATCAAAATAACTACCTAGTAGGAAGCAGTATATAAAATAATGCAAATTCGTACAAAACGTTGGCGGTAAAATATCGTTTGTGAATGTACACAAATTCGCAAAACACTTTTAACGCAAGACATTTTTCGGGCCAGCGCCGAGTGGAATGTAGCACTCATCTGTTTATGTGTATGCACGTGAGAGAAAAACAGGAGGGTTGAGTTGGCATTGCTTTCAAAATCATTTTTTTAAACATCCATTTTTTATTCACGTTCGATCCAATAGGGTTAAATACCCTTTAGCCGTTTTTGTTTTACATGTTCATATTTATAACTCCGTCCTTTTTTTAATACAAAAGGTTTATTTGAAATAGGGATTAAACGGGACCAACTATTTGCATTTTTGAAAACCACATATTATACCTATTATTAGTGTCAGTAATCAATTGCCAGGGTGAATGGACAGAGAATAAAAAAGAAATCAATTTGTATTTAATAATCATATGATAAAGTGCAATCATAGATTTTTTTCTGCATAAAATTTCTAAATGTAAAACCAAAACACTTTATATCTAGGAAAGAGTTAGAAATAATTATCATCGATTTCAGAATTTAAAAAAATTTTTTTTAGTGTGACGAGGACTTTGAACAACCAATAAACTCAAGGTGACCCAAAAGTATGAAAATCTCTTCCTCAAAATCAAGTATAACAAATTAAATAAAATTCTCTCTTTCAGAATACTTACTCATAAAACCAACAATCCTATAAATATTTATTTTGTAATGCGTAGTTTTAGGATAACGTACCTCAAAAACTGAATATTCATATCTTCAATTATATGTTAGTAAGGTCCATGTGTTACTCCAACTACCGCGAATTACAATTTTCCTAAGGAACAGTTTGACATCGAATCCTGCTATTCTGTATAACATTTAATCATATATTTCAATAACAAGCCACAAAACTAACCATATGAAAAGTGTACATAAGATATGCAAAACTGTGGATTTTCGTACTTTAGGTATGGGGTATCAGTTGAGAAAATAAATTATAAGTATCCAAAATCTATTTATTTAAGACGTAAGATAGTTCCAGATATATTAAAAATGACACCAAATACTTTTCTTCCTCTTCCCTAAATTTCAAAATTTCTAATATTACCGTCATGAAAAAAATTCTAAAGAAATATAGCGATGATTCTAAATTACACAGTCTTTAAAAATTTCTCTTTAATTTTACGGCTATGAAAATTGTACTAGACAAAGTATTCACATGCCGAAAAATAATATCAAGATTTGTAGATATAATAATTAAATAAGAAAACTTTGTACTCCCAAACATTTCAAAGTAAAGCACTACGATACAATCGCATCGTTAGTTCTATTTGTATTTAACAAGTTTTTCATTTGTATGTTATGTGACTCAACACATCCACAAAAAAGAATAAGTTCTATATGTGCTTTATAATATGTTTAACAATTTTACTGAAGGGTATATATTCGCAACTCTAGTCTCAATTAACTGACTTACAAGACAGTTTTGGTGCTAAAACTTCTACTGTCATTAATCTCACTAATTTTGTGGGCTGTATGACTAGGGATTTAGGCCGAGGACGACAGTTTAAAATGGTATATTTTTATTTTCATAACACATTTTTGGGAGTTGATAGTAATATCTCCTAAATGAAATTATTGGGGGCTGGTAAGTATATTAAACTGTAGCAAATTTCTTGCCAATTACTTTCGGGCACACAAAGTGTTATTTTCAGTTTTAAAAATTTATAATCCTTGTTTTATGTGAATAAAGATTAGATCTTTATTATTGATAGTTATTAATGATAATTATTTATGATAGTTATTTATATCCTTCTTTATATCTAATAATAATTAATAACTTGCCCTTATTTTTTAAAACAAATAGTAACTTCAAAAGCGGTAAATTTTCAGTACTTTTATTTGCACATATTTTGAAAATTTGTTGAGTTTAATCGGACATAAAGTCAGTGTTTTATCAGTTTCTGAAAAATAATTCACATTCGAACAGACTCCTAATTCATATTCGTACACCTCCTAACGGAACGTTTTTTCGATCCCAGTTACAAGGTAAATTGAATTATGGAACCGTGGATGACTCCCAATGATATCGTCAAAATTTATCTATAAATCTACATCGTGTTAAGAATTGTTTTACGACACGTTAGCATTAATTTCAAAACATTGGATAATGAATAACTTGTTATAATCCTTTTATCTGTATTTATTTAATAATTGCAGTCCTCTGGCTTCCTTTTAATTTATCCTCACACTGGACAAATAAAAAAAAATTAATGGCTTACATCACCAGAGTACGTTACTACACAAATTTGTAATCAGTTGTTACGTGGGACGATAGAGCTGTAGTTTGTTTCATGTACTTCGAGTGCACAAGAATATAGAGATTACAATGATTAACGAGTGTTGCGACACCTCATTTTTCTAGATTTTACGCTTTATTAATCGTTCAAAAAATGAGATTCTTGAGTTGCTTAATTTGCTACTTTCAGCCAGTAGTTAGTCCGATGTCATATTTAAGTGCTCTATCTTCAAAACCGCTTCAAATTTAAATCGAAAGTAATTAAAAAATTAATAAAGCAATTTCAACCATAAGGAGTTAAATATAAAAAAGACTGCAATTAACTTGTTACGTCATAAAATTTATCAAATGAGCAGTGACTAGCGTCACAGGGACATTGGCATTTTTGTTCTAAATTTTCAATAGAAATTAATATCTAATAATGGAAAGTCGCACAATAATGAGTGTAGTGAAAGAAAGGAAATGAGACCTTATATATTTTTTTACAAATTAATGCAAGTTTATGTATGAATATAATGACCAACATTTAAATAAAAATTTAATTCATTTTTGAAGAAATTTTTAATACTCTTCGCCAATTTTCATTTGAATAACACGTTTAAAAATTAGAAGCAGCGGTGGCAAACTTTACAATTTTTAAAGATATCCTTATGTATTCGTCCTCTACTCTTTCATAGCTTTCATTGCTTACCGCATTCAAAATATTTAAAAATTTTTTTTAAATATCCTAAATGGCCGGTGAAGATGGCGGATTTTTTTCAAAAATCGAAATTCTATTGAAGAGTTATATGAAAGATAACTCTCACAAACTGCGTTAAATTATAATTAAATATACTTCTAACAAGCAACAGTATATATATAATATAAAAATTAAACTGGACGTCCTTATTCTAATAATGGTGTCCAAATATTCTAAAAAGGACTTTATCAAATAATAGTCTACTTTCGGAACTAGTAAAAATGTTAAGTGGAAATTGTTTCTTGCCGTCATTACGACCAGGTTAACTTATAAAAACTTATCTTTTGATTTCATTTTTTTAATATATAACTAATAAAATCTATCTTCAATTAAATAAGCACTACCGAGATATTTATTAAAGTGTTGGAAAGGATAAAATTATTTTCATTAATATTCTTTCGGTTTTTGGTTGAACAAATATCTACAAAGATGTAAGACAAGAGCGAGAAGTATATAAAAATAAAATATGACACACATATGCAGTCGATTATAATTGATATCAGCTTCGGATTTGGTTGGAAACAATTTCGGTTTGGAACAATTATTTCATACTCATTCCTTCTATCAATATTGTAATTTACTTAGAGTTATTCAATGTTTTAAAGTTGTTTTGAAACATGAGGAAAGGTGTTTGTATCTAATGCAATAAAATTTATCTACAAAAAACTTTCCACATTTACGCATGTTAAATACTCTCTAATTCGACAAACAAATTTTCCTATGTATTTTCTAACCATAACCCGGTTTTAGTAAAATAGGATCATTTGCATATTACCACCTCAAATTCATATTATTTGTTGTACACTCGTAATGTTATTCTACACTCGTATAGAGAAACGAGAATACTGAACCGCGAGACCTTCATTCGCCCGCACATAAAAATGAATTAGTTTCTTGAAGGCTCCTCTGCTGTCACGCCGCATGCATATTGTATAAGGTCGTAACGTATTTTTAATGAAATATTTATCAAACAAGTTCGAGGCGTAGCCAGTTCAATTTCAGTTTTAAGTAAATCTTTTTTTTTGAGTTCAGTTTCGTTTTGAGATTTGACAAAGTAGTAGGAGAGCGACAGCTAAGGGAGTTTTTTTGTATAGGTGAACTTTTACTTCAAAATATTAAGGAAATTCAAAAATTGGCTTCAAAAGTTTTTAAATATTTTTTTTCTTAATTTTAAACCATTATTAAAATGAAACAATTATGAAATAAATATATTTGCAATATCCATAATATAATAGAACAATTATGGAATACTGGCAATTATCTAAAATTCCGATATGTGAATTTTAGTTTCACTTCTAAATTCTAATGTAGTTTATGTCAGAAATTCGGTTGATAAATAATTAACACAAATTTCATAGCAAATATAATTTGGTTCATGTATTAAACCAAGTTATATTTGCTGTGACATTTCTTCAGAAAAGTAACTTAGATAGTAAACTAATAATAATATAGCAATCATAAACGTTCGTAACTTGATAATTGAAAATTGACTTATATTAAATATAATATTCCTTTCTTCATTACTTTTATTTTGCATTTAAGCATAAAAAGCTTGAAAGTACTTATTAGACCAGTTTTTAATACTCGTGTTCCTTAGAGCATAGTTTCTACAGCACTTAGTCAAAGAATATTAACTATAACTGCTTAAAGAAGCGACACCCACCTCCCCCCGCCCGTTTAATATCACCCGCAGATAATGAGTACGATCAAGAGTACGTAATCCCAGGTTGCCACTCGTTGCGTGCGCGTGTTATTTGTTTGACTTTGCGATGTTTGGTTGAATTTAACTTATGTAATTCAGTCCTAATTGATAAATATTTATAATAATTAAATGTAACGGTCCATTATTGCGCTGTGTACAAGTGTTTAGAAAGCAATAAAATCAATAACGATAGGAAATTGTTTTGTCTCACTTTTTTGTGTGTTGTGTATAATTTTGTTTTGTTACATCAACTTATTTGGTAAGTACCTATGATTTTATGTCTACAAATATGTCACGAAGGAGTTTTAAAATACGAACTTTTCTTAAAAGTCATTGTTTTGTTTGAACGCGATATGCTTGGAAAACTTATCCTTGTAGTGCCAGGCAGAATTGCTATGAGTTTGTTTATTAAGAGTATGAAGATACAAGATGGTTTATTAAGAGTAAAAGTACAACAAAGACATTATTCAAGTGTATCACATTTATAAACGAACAAAATTTATTTTATTTGAAATTTTATTTAGGTTTTACGGTCCAAACTAAGTATACTTTTAAAATTTTATCAATCTATAGTATCTATAGGTATTATTATCAAATAACTTTCACTCAGTTAAATGTATAGTATAAACTATTTATTTACATAATTTCATTTTTATATTTCGGTGATAATAAAGACGTGCGCCCCTGTACAAAGTGCACAGTAAGTATCTATGCGTGCTATCGAGATAGTCATTGGGTCGACGCTATTGGTTAGAAAGAAAAACAGCTATATTGCTCACATACGCGTCAACTCACTCGATCGACGCGATTGCGATATGTAGTATTAGTAAACATTCTTTATCAACACGCTACTGACAGCTCCAGATTAATTTAAACACACACACATAAGGATACGGATAGGCGAGTACTTATATAATATTGTAGGCAATTAAATCTGTTCGCTAGTATGGAGCGTCGGGGGCGTGACTTAGTTGTTGCGTTTATAACAATAACATAGTTTAGTAATTTGACCACTTAAATTAATCCACCATATTATATTTGCTATCGAATATATTTAGAAAAATTAACCCGAATTCTAAACTAGCAATAATATAGAAAGAAAAATTTTCGTAACTGGATAATGAAAAATTTCCTTGCAAAAAAAATTTTTTACGTTTTTTTTTCGATTCCCACCCACTTTTCCCGCGTTTCCACTCGCATTGATCATATTTCTCTGTATAAAATTTTCTGAGTCACATCAATTATAAAATTATTTCAAAACACATTAAAGACATTTTTTTTAATTTTTGCTATATAAAAAATTATTTCATTGGAAAATTTTTCTTAGTAATGACTTTTTTTATTAGATGTTATTCTGACTGCATTACATTTTAAAAACTCATCTGTAGTACTTTTTAAGTCTTAAAAGGGATAAACAGATGGAACAAAACAGGAAAGAACAAAAGTTTTTTTTCATTTATAAATAACAAATTTTATATGACAGATTCATTTGAAAAAATAGTTTCGTTTTCAAAAACACGTTTTATATAACGTTTACATACGAATAAAAATGATTAGCCTATGAGCACCACATGACTTTCAAACAATAATAGGAAACAAGATGATTTTAATAAAATATAGTTTGCTTTTATTTAGATATTTGTAGAACATATTTTTGTCTCCCGGTTTTTTCAAACTAGGAACAGGGCAGTGGATAGAGAATTTCGGACGTCACATTGTTTTGTATGTCTGTGGTTAAGAATTAAATAAAATAGAAATAATAATACATCTAGTTTCATTTAGTTGTGAATAAAAATTAAGAGATAAAGAATTTCTATAAAGTTAACGAAAAATATATTCATTATTTGAAATACGAGTTTTGTTTTAAGCTTAGCTTCATCTTAGCTTTTTGGGAACCCAAGGTTTCTGTTGACCACGAAGCATATAATTGAAAAAACAAAAACTTTTTTTGTCATATAATTGTATTTTCTCCAATTTTTTTTCTACTTTCCATGTCTTAAAATTGGCCTCCTTTTGTTTTTACCTTGTATGTTTTTAACTAATCTTATACAATACACGACAGCAAGTGTAGCTACGGTAGAGTTACGAGTATCCGTATATTGAACTTGTCTTATTAAAGAAATTAGTTTTAATAGTTTGTGTGCAAACAGGAATTTGATGTTGTTTATCGCACATATTTTTCGCGTCACAGGTGCAACATTCTCAGTTTACTTCACTCAGAACCTATACAATGTAAATTAGATCGAGTACTCATTAACTGACAGCTACAGACGCCCAATCGTGAGACTTGTATATCTCGCCGCTTCTCGCCTATGAGTTATGAGGTTTAGAAGGAAATTGTAAGAAAGTGTACAGAAATTAAAAGTGTAGAAATTTCTGAAAAGATATAATTAAATTTTTATTTTGCTTGATACTTAGAATCTTTAGTTCAAAACTCATCCATTCGATATTATATTTGGGCCCTATTTAAAATAAGTCGGAACTAACTATACTAATAGTAAAAAGTATTGGAATTATTATGTGAAAATTCTTCAATTATGTTGCCAAATATTATGGAAATATTTTGCTCATAAAGGAATCTTCAAAATGAAAATACGATTGTTCAGATTTATCAAAGTACCCAGGTCTGCCGTTAAAAATATATTATGCAACGGCTCATTAAGATGTTGGCAATAAATATAATACTTTAAGTGGGTTAACCATAAAATTCCTAATCAAGTGTTTGCATGACAGTAATTTTATATAGAATTTCAAAAATGTTTTAAAATCATTTTAAAAAGTTTTTGATGTACATATTTTTAATAAATATTTTTATTAAAATTTACATAGTAAAACTATTTAGCACTTATTTTTCCTCTTGTGTCAAATAAAAGATCAACGAAATACAATCGGATTTATCACTACCGTAAGCAGAAAAACGTTTTGTAGTTAAACATGTAACAAGATGAGTTGTAGTTTTAAAGAAAAAGAAAATAGTTAAAAGAACGTCCAAAGGTATTAGAACATCGACAAAAAGTTAACTCGTATATGTTCCACTCGGCATTCTTCAATGAAATTCTTGAGAATGTTAAAACAGAAAAGGACCCGTAGCTCACTATTAAACTCACGTTGAGTCAGTGGAAAAATGTTTAAAGGACTGATCATAACAATCAGTGTGCAATATTCTGTACACTTGAGATATTAAAAAATCGAAAAATTAAAAAAGAAAATATTCTTATAATAAAATTGCATGTTTTCCTGCTTTCTTTCCTTAGTTACAATATTTTGAAGTCGATCTCGTATTATGTATCAATCTTATATTTTTGGATCTAAATTTAATGTAAATTTTAGTTCTTGATTAAAATAAGGTAATAAAATAAACCGTTTTATAGCATAACACTAAATGAAAAAATACAACAATAAATCTCGTATTATGTATCTCGTATTAGTAGATCTCGTACTATGCATCAATCTTATATTTTTTTATCTAAACTTAATGTAAATTTTAGTTTCTGATTAAAATAAGGTAATAAAATAAACCGTTTTATAGCATAACACTAAATTGAAAAAATACAACACTAAACCTAGCTACAACATAGTTATCATATTAAACAATGAGATATAGAAAATAATATCTGTATATTCAATATTACAGTTGTCTTTATATAATACAAAATATATCCGCTGAAGTATTTTGTCTTACTAAACAAATTACTTTTAACAGAGTATCAGTAAACATGATCCTTGGTATTATTTACCTCAGTTATTTTCCACCTCACAGGGAGGAAGCGACGCTCTCGATTCATTTCAGCCGGAGTCCATACGATGTACGTTAGATCAAGGGCTCATTAGCTGACGGCTCAAGAACCCCTCCCTTGGGGGTCTTTTATCTTGCTGCTGTTCGACTATGAATTATTGCATTTAGTGGGTAAATGCGCTACGAAAAGGTTAGAAGAGGAATGAGATATTTAAAGGGTAGGATAATTAGCAGTATTGGTTTCAATTTACATGTTTAACCCGACAGTTATTATTTTTCGAATAAAATGTTAATAAATAGACTTTATTATTTCAAGAATCTATAGTGCTAAAATAATAACAAGGGAAAATTAACCCTGTTTCATCCCCGAAAAATGGTTCACAATTATTGCGGACACTTTTGATGCTGTATACAGGATATCAAATTTTTTTTCGACATTCGTTATACAGACCTATGATGACTAGATTTTTGATAAAATGCCACGTTATATCAAAATACTTGACTCTTTAAAGCAATTTTCATATCGTGTCCCGATTTTTTTTTTTCATATGTGGTTAATGTTATAAATACGGCATCTTTTAAGCGTTCGCTATATTTATTGTATTTATTTATGTATCATATCCTTAATGAGATGCGTACTTGGCAGTAATTTTATATGGCACTTTAAGTGTGTTTCTAATCGTTTGATACGACGTATTCGAGAAAATTGCTTTGGCTATATACATATTCCAATTAAATTGTATTTGGTAAATACTAAATATTCTCATAAATCGTGTTTAACTTAAATTCTTAAATCAAATAAAAG
Organism: Druceiella hillmani; assembly: GCA_039881145.1. Taxonomy (NCBI): domain Eukaryota; kingdom Metazoa; phylum Arthropoda; class Insecta; order Lepidoptera; family Hepialidae; genus Druceiella; species Druceiella hillmani. Next base: position 5,738,514 of record JAYKKI010000021.1, on the reverse strand, counting down.
AAGCTTGAAATATAAAAGCTGCAAGGGAAGAATTTTTTTGATAATCATATAATAAACTAGCGTAAAATATTCAAAGTCAAAAAAAAAGAGTTATTAAAAAATTAGTCATATGGAAGAGTGGTAGAAAAGTTTGTGAAAGAAAGTTTGAAGAACTGGTTAAAATAGTGCTCAGTATCTCGTACTTCTTATATACGGGTGTATACAAAGGCTTAGATATATATATATATATATATATATATATATACACGCACACATATATATATATATATTCATATACATATATACATACATATATATATATATATATATTACCTGTATACTGATTGTTTATCTATCTTGAACGTGCTTATTATTATTGTTGCATTAATTTTATTCACAATCAGATATGGACCACCATATGCGTCATGTTTTTACACCCGTGAAAGATGCAGTAGATAATGTATATATACGTGAAAAATTAAATATTAAGCACTTTTAAATATTTTAAAGTTAAATTTGTATGAACCCGTCGTAGATTTTTATTTTATTTAACTTACTGAATGCTACTTAATGGGCGTATCCCACAACTTCAGAAATGAGTTTTCGTAAGGCTGTGATATCACTGACTTTCTCAGCTCTATACAAATAAGGGTAAGAGAACTTGTGATTAAACTTGAATAAACTTGTAAAATGCTGCTACTGATAGAGATTTTTGGTATCAATGCCAAGTGAAATGTAGTACGGTTCAGTGTCTGGGGTGTGCATGTACGTGATAGGAAAGGAGAAACAGCGACTTGGCACTGATTCTAAAAATATCTTAGAGTAGCCGTATTTTGCGAATTCACTTCTGCAGTATTTTGACGCAAAATCTCTAATAAGTACTCGCATTTTCAATACTTACTTATTCCAGAGAGCTTTTTATTCGGTGGTTTCAAGCTGATTATTATTATTTTTCTTTTGTAAATGAGGTTTTATATATTATATTTTTTTATTGAACAGGATAGATATAAGCTTTATATATTAATGTTATATTTATTTCGTTTTGTTTATACCGATTTTTTTTAAAAAGAGGTTTAATGGGACAGATTTTCGATTTGTAGTTAAAAAAAATATAATATTCCTGTATAATAGTAGATTCAATTGGCTGGGTGAATAAGCAGAAGAAAAATTTAATCCGATTTCTCATTAAAAATTAAATAATAAGTATACTAGATGGGATATTTTTGGATTTAAATTTTCTGGTGTAAAACAAAAATGTTTCACAAATAAAAGGGTGTGGAAGTTATTTGTAATCGGTTTCAGAATATAAGAAAAAAGTTTTTTTAGGTTTTCAAGGCAAAATTATTCTATCATACATCAATGCTGTATGCTTTTGATCAATTTTTATTAGTAACTCAAGGTAATATGATGGTCTCCTCTTACAATTAGTTATGACAAAAAATTAAAATTCCTTATACCTAAAGTATTTGTTCATTTTTACAGCCATGCTTTGAAACCTGTCTTGAATCTGCTTATTTTTAAGGCCGGGTACTTTAAATATTAAAATCAGAATGCAAATTAGATTACTCACATGATTTTCTCTCTGGCACATCCACTTAATACTGAAACCGTTTGACTTAATTTCATAAAGTTACAGTTGTGAGTTTAATTTTCCAAAATTTCAATTCATTTTCTTTTGAACACAAATATATGATATTTAGTTTTAAAAGTTTTAAATAACATATATATATATACACACACATATATATATATATATATATATATATATATATATATATATATATATGAATCATTATAAGAACTAAGTAATGATAGAGATTGAAATTCTATTTTATCTCTAACAATTTACTCTTCTTTTCGTACAATGCACTGTCATGATTTTTAAAACAACGAATATCTTATAACTTTTTATGATCCTATTTCGTAGTTCTCCTGAAGTAAATGGATCACTTTGACCTTTACATGAAAAAAACTGCTATTCCTTTGCTTGATAATATACAGAAAAAAAGTAGAAGTACCACCACTGATACGGTAACTATGCATAATTTTTAATCAGGCTTTATTATGAGCATGATCACAGATAATTTCAGTAAATTGCCTTAATCGTGCAAATATTTGCATTATTGCATAATTAATTTACTAACGCCTCGATTAACAGTATAGCGGAACTGCAAATGCATGGCTATTACGTGAGAAGAAGAAAGAAGTTTTTAGTATGTTTCATATATACAAAAGAATATTCCGCTTGCATTGATTAACGTGTGCCGTAAGCGCGCCCGATTTCTAGATTTCAATGCTTTGTTAGCCGCTCTCCAAGTGCAGTTATTGAATTGTTTAATATGTCATTAATACGTTAGTAATTCGAGTACCCAGTAGTGTGATGTTAATTGGAGTTGCTGCATGTATTTTGACAATTTTCAAAATAATTGAAATATGTGTACTGCATTTAAAAACTATTTATCTCTATGGTACTTTTAAAGTCCGACGTTTTAGGTTGACTTACAAGTTGAACATAAGGTTTTCGAGAAATGAAAAAAACAATATAATTTACGTTCATATTAAACTGGATATAACTAAAACCACTAGTACTATTTTTAATTTATAGAAAATAGTGTTGCAGGAGAATTTCGCTTGTGATTTTCACTGTGAGAATTTAATGCGTGTAAATCTAGCAAGATTTTGGAACTTAATTATGTTAACTCCTCATATAGTGTTTTGGATAAATCAAAGTTAACTACAACAGTGGCAGGTGGAATGAACAAAAATCAATTGATTTAAACGAAACATATTTAAATCAAAAAGAGTCGTTTACGTTCTAAAGATCGAAAGACAATAATATTAATTATGATTAATTATTTATAGGTCTCATAATTAACTTTTGCTTACTCTTCTTTCTTTGATCATTACCTGTTTTGTTCACTGTTTGATTATTTATGCGATGAAAAATTTACAGACGTAGACAAAATTATAATTAAATTTACATCCTACATCAAAAAATTTTATATATCCATACATTTTGGTGGAAAATTATAAATAATGGCAGTGCGTTTGTGTTTGAAGACTGTTTATATTAATTTCCCGATATAAGTATGAAAAAAATGTGTCATCTACACCCAACATTTCGATGTGTCCTGGCCTATAAAACAACTTCTTCTAAATTATCTACCTTTAACAGACTTTTTTCAAATTTTAACATTATTATAAATTTTAAATTTTCAATATCTTTCCACATTTCAAATTTAAATATTTTTTACTCTCGCATACACAAACGAGAACACGAAACTGCGAGACTTTCCCTCGTCCGCACACAGAAATAAAAGAACATGAAATATTTTCCTGGAAGCTCCTTTGCCGTCATGCCGCATGCATATTTTATAAGGACGTATCGTGTTGATATTAAAATGTTTATCAAACAAGTTCGAGAGCACGACATATTAAATTTTAGTTAGCAGTAAATATTTGTTTATGGATGCATTTGGGTTTACCGGCATAGAGAGTTTATTGATTTCTGAATTAATAAAAGTAGCGTAATGCCACCTAAAGTAGTTTTTTTCTTTATACAGGTGTCCATTTATTTCAAAATATTGAGAAAATTCACGAATAAATCCGCAACATCAGACATTCAAAATTAATTTCTGAAAATTTCGTAATATATATTTTATTTCTGTATTTGTTCAAAGGACTTCCATTATAATACAAAACGAAACTTCAAACAGGTATTTTACAAATTGCAGAAAACAAAGAAGAAGAAGTGAATTTGTGTCGAAATTAGAGGCAGTGCATTTTGAATTGCAAGACGTTAGGGGAAAAGACAGGAGAAAACCTCAAATCGGTAAGGTAGTTTGGGTACATGGTACATGGTCAGTAAATTTGATAGCATATATCATTTGGTTAAATTATATAACCAAATTATATTTGCCATCAATTTTATTTAGAAAACCCACTTAGATCATCATAAACAAGTGAAATTTTAGCAATAATATACGTTCCTAACAAACTAATGACATATTATATAAAAATATATCTGCTAATTTTTTTCTTTAAAATATTTATATTTCGAAAGTTTTATAATATTTGTTATACCAACTTTTATATTATACCATGTTTTCTGAAGCCTTGTCTTTCGTTCCTGCCCACCTTCCAGGATGCACTTTACAAATATGAACGCCCGTACCCTATGCGATAGTGTAATTTGCATCATAATTTATTCTGTGAATATCAAGTTATAAGCGAAAAACAGACATTTCATTTTCTAATGTATAAGGATATAAATGGAAAGAACATATCAACGAAAATTTTTTTTCAATAGATTATCATCTTTTTCATTACATTATTTTTCATTACATATAAACATTGAAAAGTAGCCTCTAAATTTTGAAGTTGATACAATAAACCAGCTTTTTATTCTCCTAACCTTTTCAATATGTATATGTATGTATATATATATATATATATATATATATATATATATATATTATATATATATATATATACATATTTTTATATATGTTTATATGTGTATACATACTTATGAGCTATAACTTAAAGTATTAAAAATAGAAATTAAGAAAATACTGTGTTAAAGGGGTAAGCAGGGGTAATTTAGGAATAAACAGAAACAATTCACCGTATCATGCGAATTTTTACCCACATACAACAGATTTCACGCTATAAAAATATTTTTTTTGTTATATTAATTACAGGAAAATTTAATAAAATATCAACACAAATAGTATTATTATTTGCTAGAATGTGAAATAATTCCACGGAAAATTTTCAATAAGCGTTAGTAACAGCGTAGTAACATTTTAACAGATGCCATTTTGGTATATACGTGCTTGCGTTACTGTAAGAGATTGCTCTCGTTGCAATAAGTCCACCATATGTATAAATTAGATATATTAAAGTACTTAATAATTGAGGTAAGGATTTAATTTTCAAAATATTGTCCTAAATAGCGTTTAAACAGTAAAAAAAAATTCTTTTGCAAATGCAAGAATACTATACTATATTTTATATTATATTTTCACAGGTTTGCCTATTTTCCTCATCACGGTGTGTTGGTTTCATCACAAGGCTTACGGCCTTTTAAGACTATTCGCATCGCGGGAATTGGATTCGTTTCCCAGCCGCTCATTGAGCGTGGCAATATTGGTATTCTAGTTGGCTGTAAGATATTACTAACGTACCATAAAATACGTCATATGTATTAATTACATGCATTAAAGTACGTAAATAAATAAATATGTTTACACATCATTTTTATTTAATATTTTTACTAATAAAGCGAATATTTTTTTTAATTTCATCAAAAAAAATCAATACAATTAATTATAACGACAGGTAATAGAAAGTACTTCTCCTATTAGCCTCCAAATAAACTGCCGCATCATACGCTCATTGTATTGATACTGATAACTATTTCAAAGACAATGACATAGTTATGAAAATCTTTAATTACTCTTACGAATATGTTACCTTTAAACTAGTTCATATGCACTTTCAGTCGTTAAGCATATTTAAAATAACATCTTTTTAATTTTTAACCCTGTTGTTTCCAAAAAAACTATGAATAATTTACAGCCTTAAGACTGTCTCGGTTTGTTTTAAATAATTTAATATTGTGTAGCGATCTGCAGCTATTCTATTCCGTGATAAATTTTTACAACTAATCTATAGTGGATCTTAATATTTAGAAAAAAGTTCGTAAATTTTGAAAACGTTCCGGATCTTGACGAAGAGCTTTTACGAATTAGCCAAAAACAATTATAACGATAAGGCGGTAGTCCAATAATGACCATTTTTCCCAGAACTTTATTTCCTAGAACAAAGTTTATGATTTTGGTCAGATTTTTATTGTATTTTGAGTAAAAACTTATCTAACAAAAATGTACGAAGAGGTATTTCATAGAAGGCACAACCAAGTGAAATACTGTAGGAATGTTATTTAATGACCACTCAAATCTATTCGTATTCGAATATATGAAGGCTCAACTCTTACTTACTCATTCTAACTGATTTAGTTAGTAATTAACTAATTTTCCGACATATTTTATTGCGTCATGCCCTATGGGCGGACTAATTTTATTTACTTAGATTACTTCAATCATTACTAATAATACAACAATCATCTCAAAATTATACACTTGCTTCTAGAAAACAGGTGACTCATCGGTGTGTATCACCATTTTTATGATTAATTAATAAGACACCGGTAGATCTATATAAATTGTTACATAGCTAGGCGATGAATGGTTTTTTGTAGATGAGGAGAACACACTCAACCACTTTTAGTTCACTTGTTAGTTAATTGTTCACTTGTTAGTTAATTGAATACACATTAGTTCACTTGTTAGTTAATTGAATACGTATCAACCCTTCTTGAGGGTCCTTATGCAATTTCTTTAGTCGATATATTTTGTACATCATAAAAAAATGTTAGCAAAAGACAAATTCGTTTAATTCCATAGTGTAACAAAAGTGACAAAAATTCTACGTCAGTAGACATGAGCTAATCATATAGTTTATTTCTAAACAGAAATGATCAACGAAATATAGGCAGATATAAAAGAGATTATTGGTAACTTACAAATGGTAATGAAATAAAAAAAAAAATTGTTGTAATTGTAATTTTGATGAGAATATGATAAAAAATTGTGGTATTTTTCCTAAAGTTATATTGGTCCGAAAAGTAAAGACATGACAAGAAATTTATGAAGAAATTACTTATAACATATAAATTCTTAACAGTCGTGATATTTACGCATTTGACATGAAAACTGATGAGTCCGGCGATACTGAACATCTGGTAAGGATTTAGTCGTTGATGTAAGCGTAGTGCCGTGACGTTGTCGTTTGATTTTCCCTCAACATATTATTTTATAACCAGAAAAGGAAATATGGAATGATGAGATTGGTGACGTCCAATAAATTACAATAGATCTTTTGTAATGATCAAAAGAATGTCGGCATATATTGGTAGAGATTCATTTTATAGCAGGTTGCATTTCATGTCAAATTTTCCTAAAAAATACACTTAGATCATGTCTTAAACTACTTACAGGGAGAATATACGTAAACTAGTAGAAACTGGAGAGACCAGCCTCGATAGAATATGCATTGGAAACCACATTGTATGAAAACAAATTTCATTTCCTTTAAATAAAACGTTATTTAAAGTTATCTGTGGATTTTTTGTACAATGGTGACAAATATGTGAATAATTCATAAAATTTAAAGAAAATATAATTTCTTAAAATTGTAAAAGTAACTTATAACACGCTATTTTATGAATACACGAGCACTCAATCATCTATTACACCCTCTTCGCTACCTAATAAGCAAGACAAAGTGTTATAAGCTCCTTGATCACGTGAAACTACTCAAAAAAAGTATCGAAAATCTTAAAAATGCTCGTGCGGTCTGCAGAAAAAAAATAACCGACCTGAAAGGAAAAAGTACCGAAATTTAGCAATTCACGAAAAGACCGACCTTTGTATTTATTGAGATATTCAATTGCTCCTCATTCAATGTTTTTGCCATACCCGAATATAAAAATGTAACAATTTTCGCACGTTACTGTTTTAAAAGTATTATTAATAATTATATCTTAAGGTGGCCATAACATAGAAGATTATCAAGGTTTCTTAGAAACATAACAAACAGAAATCTTGATTTCGTAATAGACTGTCTATTTGTCTGTCCGTCCATTTGTAATAATATCGTAGCTATTTGATATAAAGTCCGATTCTAATAAAATTCTAAAGAAGAAATACTTAAACAACTTCAACATTTAGAAACAAAAGATAATCTCATTAATTTTATTTAATTTTGGATTAATTTTTGTTCAAAAAATCTAAAAAATTGAGAATCAATGGAATGGTTTTTTAATTGATTAAAATTTAATAGAAAATGCTTACTAAATTATTTTGCACATGGTCTCCAAAAATTATTGTGCAATCTTCACATTCATATATTTGGAAAATATGAAAATAGACGTTAAATTTATTGAACGTAATGGTGATAAAATTTTCGGTAAAAAAACTACGTCAATAAATAAAGGATATATATAGAAAAATTAAAAATATTGAAAAATTACTACATAATTTTATTATATATACTTTATAAGGGTTAATATTTAAGTCTTTATACATCTACAAAATAGCATGGAATATTTTGACGCCGCAAGTTCCAACTTGTACTAAATAGTTGATTTCTTAGGGATAGTTAAAACTTTTATTCTTAGTTAACAAAAACAAATAAACTGTTACTTGTGTTAAATATAGTGTGAATAAATTCTTACTTTTTTTCTTTTATGAGAGTAATGTTCCTAATTCTAAAAATGAGGTTTGAAAAAACAAGTTTCATTTTTAAGATGCGTGAGTAGCATCGCGTGATTGGAGGAAAGTTATAAAGCAAAGCGTTATTATATCTAAATGATAGTATGTGTTTTGTTCACTGGCACTATAATTTTGATACTCTGGAAATTTTCAATGCATATCTGTATATAAACCTCCATATCTGAATATTTTTTTCTCAGTATGTGAATAAAATGAATGCTATGAAAAGCAAATTAAGAACAAATCTATATGAAGGATCCATTTACTTCGCAATATGATTTAATAAAATATTTAAACAAATGAGTAAAACTAAGAAGTTAACGAATAGCATTTCTTTTATAAAAAATTCTGTCAGTTCATATATTAGTGGTTATTTCATTACAATCCTACAAAAATTCAAAGCTTTGAATTTCGTCGTAGGGCTTTGTTAGAAGATAAAATTGGCTTAATTTTTTAATAGAATATTATGACCACTATTGCTTTTTAATATAGTACAGAAGTATTTTTATAGAGCATTTTATGATATGTATAATAAAAAAAAATATTAGAATATTCAACAGTTGTCAAGGTAACTCGAATGAAAAGAAAAATTAATCCTATTTCATCCCCTAAAAAAGTCAAATTGGGGGACTTGTAAGGGTGTCATTAGGTTATAAAAATAAAAATCTAATTAAAAGTTTAGGTCTTCTAAATGGTTTGTAAAATCTTATAATGACTGGACAACAAAACTCAAATAGTTCACCTATTTGGAATTTGTGGTCCAGTACAATGCGATATATTTTATGTCTATCATAAAGAAAAAAATAATTAGGTTGCCTCATGAAATTCACTTTGCTAACATTACAAAAGATATAAGAGATGCACTTACTTTGATGATCTAAAATTTCCGTTTTTAACAGTAACTTCCTTTTCCAGGAAGTTATTTTTTAAATTATTAATAAATGAAACACTGCTTAAATCAAAACTTCTTTATGAAACATCAATCTACAAACATGTGATATCTATCCAAAAAACGAGACTCCTACATGTTTCTTCATCTCATAGCAGCACACAACTGGTAAGTGAATGTTTAAAAAACGTTGAAATGATATCTTTGCATGACAATTTCTGGTGACTTCCCATTTATATTCCCAGTCGATTTTAGTTTTGGTGTGTATTAAATTAATAAAATCATCTATTTGGAGAAATCTGAAATAAAATTAAGTGGTATTAAGCGATACCTAAGAATGAAATGCTCATTTTGAAAACTACTAGGGTTTAAAAATACACCAAAAAACGAGAAGATTCCAAAAATTTCACGGGACAGATTCATGGAATAGAGATATGTAAATCTTTAATTAATTAGGTACATATATATAAAATATCATAATCCATAAATTTTTCTTACTTAAATATTTTTAATTCTAATTGTTATGAATATTCTGCGGATTTTTTTACTGCTCTTTAAGAAGAATAGCCCTTTTCAAATTTTTTACAAGGAACAATTTAAAATATAATGGTTTAAGCAAAAAATAAACTTCAATGCTTTATGCATTTCCGTAACAGAGAAAAATTGAATCTTAGTATGAAATTGCCATCGACACTACTCATTCTCCTAACTTCTCAATTTCTCTACCCTTTTCTAATTTTTCCATTGCACATTTTCCCAATAAATGCTATAATTCATAGAAACAGCAGCAAAATATAAGTCTCACGGGAAGGCCTCTTGAGCCGTCAGCCAATGGGCTCTTCATCTAATGTAAAATTTATAGGCCCCGGCTGAAATGAATCGAGAGCGTTGTTTTGCCCCTGTCACGTGAAAAATAAATGAGGTATACAATGCAGCATTTTTTGACAGGTTGTTAAAAGTATATTGTTTAATAAGACAGGATTGTTTAGGTGTTTTCATCTCATTTGATACAAAAACAAGTGCAACCTTGAATACACATGTAGATACTTGTAACCATTTTGTACCTATTCTCATGACTACAAAGTTTTAATTTATTGTTACGCTATTAAATAGTATATTTCATTATTTCACTTTAGAAATTTTACATAAGAAAGATCGACTTTAATGTATCGCAACTACGGAAGGTGAGGTGGAAATTATGAAGGTATACCTCTCAGGTATACAGGATATTGCGCACTGATTATCATAATTAGTCCTTCAAGCTTTCGTCCCCTGACTCACGGTAGCTTAACAGGGAATTACAATTCTGTTTTGTTAATACTCCTTTTAAGAATTTCAGTAATGCAAACCAGCTTTATAACAAAATAATCTTTCAGGCGTCTATTTTTATAAAAGCTCTCCTTTTCCTAACATATTCCATATTTCGCTTTTTTATTTTTCTTTATTATTTTAACTCAGCATGTCACATAATTAACGACAAAGCACTATTCTGCTCAAAAAAGTACGCGATCGAATTTTGTGCCTTTTTATTTGATGTAAGGATGGAAATAAATACTAATACGAGACTATTTAAATCTTTACCAAACAAAATTATATAAAACCTGTACATGCCTACGGACTCTTTAAAAACTACCTCACATTCTTTTATGAACATGCCAGTAATTCTAAATAAAATTACCGCCATGCATACACTTCACTAAGGATTATAAATATATGACCTACTGAGATTATAGTATTTATTAGCGATAACTTAGTATACTTTATATTTATTCCTGGGTTATTAAATAGCATATTTTTTTATGTGACTTTAAGTTAATAAATTAAGTTAAGGGTTTGTACATAAAATAGGACCCGGCTTCTAGATAGAAAAACTATGAAAGGAAAGGTGCAAAATATGCAGCTCAATTATCATAATAAAAAGTGTTTTGCCTTTTAAATCATATACATTTCTTAAGTACTAGGAAACATTGCGACCTCCAAAAGCTGAGACTCAACAACGATCATACTTCACATTCATACTTCACTTCTTAACAAAACGTTTCTGTAAATTAAGTGACATTATTTTTTATACTTATACAAAGCGGCTCTGCTCTTTTTATAATTTTATTTAGTAGGAATACTGTAAATACTTTCATTGTTTTACAAAGAAAATATATCTACGTCGCTACTTGTTAAACTTGCTTTCATCTTTATTGATCGTATATTTCAGATGGACTCAAGAAGAACTCAAAACTTATCCAAATAAGAAGTTTTCCAGTCCTCAAAGAAATATTTACCACAAATATCAGACTAGTGAGTATAAATATTTTATTCGAATTGTTTAAATTTAATGAAATTTTAGAACTATTTATAGAGAGACATCCACAATATGACGTTCTGTATTCGCTGTCTACCGTCATGTTCTTCCTCTGAGAAAACCAGGAGACAAAAATAGGTGTGGAAATATATAAATAGAATAAAAATTTTATTTTACTAGGATCACCTTGATTCGTACTAATATTTAAGTTATGCGGTTTGTATTGTCTAAAATTATTTAATAGTGTCTAAACCTTATGTAGAACAATATTTTGAAAACAAAATTGTTCAGTAATCAAATATTTTAGGAGTTTTGTATAGACGAATGGATAAATCTTTTCTTTTTACCGTTTTGTTTCGAGTACTTAACTTTTTGAGACACAAAAAAACAATAAATATGAAATATTGAAAAGGCAATGCAACCAGATTGACGTCTAGTGAAAAGTTCGTTCCAAAGAAAAGTTTCCTGTCAAATTATTTCACTGTGTAGAAGGTAATATCTTTTTTTATTTTTTTAAATTTATCTATAATTATATTTAAAATATAGGTAAAAAATTTATATTTTATAGAGTGGAACCTGTTCATTGCGAATCAAATTTGGATGTAACGGCAAAATGAGAGGAAACTCTCGTTTCTACTTTTGTCTAAATTTAATATAATTTCTTTCTTTTCTACGCTTTTTATTTAATTAACAAAAATTTGTTAATAATATAAAAAAAAACAGAATAGAAAAAATACGTGTAAAATTTATAAAAAAGCATATCGCTTTTTATATCATTTTTCTCAAATAAGAAGAGAATATGTCCTCAGTCGTAACTGATATTGTTTTATATATTGTTTTATAAGAGTTTATGAAATTTCAAGTTAAAACCGATAAGTTTTTAAAATTGTTAGTCAAATTATGTACGGTAAAATAATATAATAAAAATATTAAATTATAAATATCAAAAATATTATACAAAAAATTTATTTAATAAAATAATAAGAGATAAATACAATCATCAATATGTATACTTATATATATTTCAGTAAAATGCAAATTGCTAGAGTGTGTTCATTAATACTTATCTTTAAACTTTAGTAATGCGACAAGATTAAAAAAATATAACGTGCTAAAATAAAATATTATGAAAAAGTATTTCTGTTGATACGGATATTGTTATTCCTAAAGTTTCAAATTATAAATTGCAACGATTTCCAGTTCTTTCAGTTATACAATTTAGTGATGAATGTTTTAGTATTACTGGTATAAAAATTAAATTTGATTACTATTTTAGAATGTAAATTCAGTTTTCTGACCAAATTGGATAAAAATATAATACAGTTGATTTATTCAGGTTATTGAACAATATTAGTATTATGAAGCCTGGCAAAAACGAAGTGCTAAGGAAGCTGGAACTAGGCTGCGGGAAACGTGAGAAACAAAAGTTGATCAAACATGTATTTTCAAGCTTTTTAAAATCTACATGGATGAAAAAAGCAAAAAAAAAAGATGAGATATTTTCTTTTAAGGCAATTTTTCATTAATCACTTACGAATGTTTATGATTGCCATAGTATTTTTAGTTTGCAATATATGTTCGTTTTCTGTACAAATATAATTTGTTTAAATAAATTAATGAAATTACATTTGCTGCGAAATTTTATCTAAATATTTGCCAACCAAATTTCTGCTTTAAAATAAATTACAATCTTAAATAAAAGGGAATTCCGATGTATCGAAATTAACTTACGAACCAATTTTATAATTAGGTATAAACCAACATTCCGTGTTTTCTTCTAGCACTCTATCGTCTCTAAATTCGAAGATCGCTGTTCCATATTCTAGCAAATATTCCTTTCCTATGTTTTCTTCTTTTTCACTAAGGTCATGAGTACAGTGACTGGGGTTTTTGAGTAATAAAAATTTTTAGCAATATATTTATTTCATAAATATTTTATGTCCATACTTCAGCGGTTTATTTTCTTCATATTTTAATTTCAGATACACTTAATTTTTCATTTTGTGCTTTAAAAATTAAGCATTTCTTAGACAAAATAAATGTTTGCTAGTGTTAGAAGTTAGTTCTGGTTGTGAATTTAAGACTTTCCTCAATATTTTGAAATTAAGGTTTAACCACACAAAAAACTGTCTTAGCCTTCTCTCCGCTAATTTTCTCAATTTAGAAAATCTATAATCTCAAAATTTTGGTAAACAAAACTGTATCCATTAACAAGGATTTAATTCAAACTAAAAATAAATGGGGTTTGCCTCTAACTTGTTTGATAAATATTTCATTAAAAATACGTTACGCCCTTTTACAATATGCATGCGGCGTGACAGTAGTGGAGCATCCACGAAACTAATTCATTTGTTATATTTATATGTGCGGACGAGTGAAGGTCCCGCCGTTCAATAGTTTCGTCTATGCGAGTTTAAAATAATATCATGAATGTAGAATGGACAATATAAATGTGAGGTGATAATTTGCAAATGACCTTATTCTGCAAAGCGGTTAAGGGTAGAAAATATAATAAAATTAGCTTATTTGTCGTATTAAACAAAGTATTTAATACTCGTTAATGTAGAAAGGTGTTTGAATTTAAATTTCATTAAATTATATAAAAATACCTTCCCACGCGGTTACAAATACGTTTAGTCTTTTGAATAACTCTAAGTTAGTTATAATTTTGATCGAAAGAATACCCATAAGACATAAGTGCTAAACGAAATGTATTGAAATAAAAAAAATTAATTTCCGACACTCAATCGTCACTTATGTCAATTGTACATGTGTCTCATATTTTATTTTTATTTAGTTCTTCTACATTAACAACCGTTTTACTCGCTGTCTAACTACATATACGTTGAGAAATTTAAAGACATACAATATTAAGGTTGACCTTACCTTAACTTCATTGCACTCATTTAATTCATTAAAAATTAACTATAATTAATTATTAATTTGTTTGATTAAAAACAATTTTATTAGTAACGAAATCTGATTAAAAATAAAAAAAGTTTAGTAGCATACTCTGTTGATGTAATTTTTAATATTATTTCTATAGTTTTTTCAGCGTTAGGTTGGCAATTGCTTTATATGAAGGCCTTATGATTGCATTTAGTAAAAAAAATAATAGTCGATGTTAGGAAACTTTTTGCAATGGTTCGTACAACGAGACTTAACACAATATGGTACTTTTGAAAAATATATACACTTCCGTTTAACTTATAATTGGAGTCAAAAGAATACCTATTTTTTCTGTTCAAATGTGAATGGTTGAGTAATCATTACCGTTAAAACCTTAAATCTATGTCACGTGGTAAAAGTTTTCTATCGGAATAATTATTTAAACTCTAATAAAGTTTAAATACATCGGCAAATACAAATGCTGACGCCTAAGGGCTTGTTATTTTTAAAGTAGTTATTAGTAACTAATTATTAATTCTTATTAGAGATAAAGATGGATTTAAATTACGAACTTTATAACTTGATTCATATTAAACCAGAATTTTAGATTTGTAAAACAAAATATAATATTTTTTATGCCCGAATTTAGCTGGTGAGCAATTTTTCCCGAGCGTCATTACTTACCATCCTCCAATAAATTCACTGGGGAGATATGATTATCAGCATCCAAAAATGTATTATGAGAATGAAAATATGCCATGTTAAACTGCCACCTCGGTGTAACTCCCTAAGCACATGATCCACTAATTTAATTAGACAAGTGACGGTGAAAGTCTTAGGACGTAAACGGTGTTGGCAATCAGTCAATTAATACTAAAGTTGCAAATAGGTAGGGTGATCTAAAATTGTACGCGGATGTCGAATTTTCTTTTTTATGGACATGATTTAACATACAAATGAAAAACTTATTAAATACGAGTGGAACTTACACTGGGATTCTTCAGGGATGCTTTACATAGAAATATTTAAAGGCATAGGATTTTCATATTTAATTATTTTATCTACAAATTTAAAAAATTATCTTTCGCAATGTAAATATTTTGCCTAGTAAAATTTTCATACCTTTTTATTTATTAATGAACGGCTATGAATGGCTATGAATAATTAGAGGAAATTTTAAAAACACAAATGTAATTTAGAAACATCGCTACATATTCCTAGTAATTTTTTTTTCATGTCACGGTATCTTTAGTAGTTTTCAAAAAAAGGGAGAGAGGAGGTATGAGCAATTTCTTGGTGGCATTTTTAAAAATATATCTAGATCGATCTTAGGTAAACCTATTACATAAACAATTTTTGAATCTGTATACGTCGCTCTTTCATCTGAACGTTATATAGAACGCAAAAAAAACAACAATTTTGAATATTTTGCTTGCCCCTACAATTTACATGGGGTTATTTTTGTGTCCTAACTATTGAAATATGTGATAAATTTTCATACAAAATTTAATTTCTGTACGTCAAAATATTCTTCAGGAAAGTGGATCCAATATACAGATCTTATAAGGATACAGTTTTTGATAGTTGAGGTGTCTGATCCTGAAAATACGCATTACAAAATAGACGTTGAAAGGATTGTTGGTACTTATATGTATATAATTATCTATCTACCCACTAACAGATTAGTTGCTCCTTGTTTTTTTGTACACCCATGGATACCTTCTTATTTATTATTTCTGGCTTCAACAATACGAATGAAACGATTTCATATTCGATGAAAGTGCTTTTTATTAATAAGGAGTTCCGATCAACAACATACGACTCCATCATTGCATTTGGAATTTGCTAAATGGCAGGTTAATGTGATCAAAACTTTGTTGTAAGATTAGCGATCATTTTGGTATTTTAGTAACTGGCGTAGATATGAGGTTACATAAAAAAATCACTGGAATTAAATACTTGCTTTTTTATTCAAATTGGTTATGAAAGAAAAATTATCAACGCAAACTACTCGATTTAAAATACCCAGCAAAAGCATTTGTCGCAACCCTATCCAAGTAAGAGACTTTCGAAGAAACCTAAATACAATACTCTTATTAAGTTTAACACCACAGTATTTTGAATTTGTCTGGGATAATAAATGTTATGTTTATTTCAATATTTTACTAAAAACGGTCTCGTTTCTCAAGTTAGATCTTTTTTCAGGAACCTCAGCAATACGCAAACGCGAATAAATGTACACACAAGAAATTCCGCAAGCCGAAAAAGAGAGTGAAATTTATTCTCCTTAAGAATAATCTGTTTAGTTTATATTGAATTATACGTTATGGTTGATCAAACCAAAAATCAAAATAAATAGCCGCCGTACATCGCAAAGTCTCTCACTAAATTCTCTGGATGAGCCTAAACGCGTAATAAAATTCCGTTGCAAACTTGTCGGTATTTGATAAATATTTTATTAAAAATTCGCCAGTCCCTCAATACGCATATACATAGCATGCAGTGCGACAGATTAGGAATTTCTTCAAAATTATTTCATACTCTCCTTCGTCTGAGCAGACGAGTGAAGATCTTGCAGTTCATCATATTAATGCCAACATACACGTCCTTCAGGCTTATATTGTTATTTGCTGCTTTGCAGAGCCTGTTCAAATAGAATCATTATGTTTTCCAAGTACTATATTTACAAAATTTAGGAAAGGTTACAAAGTCTGACAGCTTGTCGGTACATTAGGATTATGCGTTCCAAATATGACAATAAATTGTACTTAAAAATCACAGCGATGACTCTAAATAAGGATAGTTTTTGAGATATTCTTAATATGTTTACACATGTTAAAAAATATACAAAAGAATATATTTAAATAGTGAAAAATTTTAGTTTGACTTTGAAATAAAATATTTTTTTTTATATTTTATATCCTTAAATATAACTGTATTCCTAAGTGTATGCAGAACGCTCGTAGTGAAAGTTCTATTCGTACTAAAAAGTATTTAATTTGCATATTATATATTATGTAACAAAATACAAGCATGTAAAAGAGTAAGTTCCATGTTTGCACAGAATTTTTCGTGTTTCGCCAGAAATATATTTAACTAATTTATACAATCCTACACCACCATCTTCATTCTCAAGTCCAATCTCACATTCGAAGTTCTAAGCCTTATAATCATGTAGAGAATCAGTAAAGATATACTTTCGGTGAAATTATTGGATGCTGACATGTCTTACGATCCAACAAAAATTCTCGCCAGTCACTTTCGACCACGAAAATATTACGTCCAATTTGGAAACTAAAAATCCTGGCACGGTGTATAAAATATTTCATTACCAATATTGATTAGTAAACCTTCATTTTTTAAAACTACTATTCACCCTCAATCGTCAGCACATCAAATAGCTGATTATTTGAAACTTCTCTCGTATTTAAACCATTAGTCTAAGACACGTTTTCATTTTTATAATCCTGTAATTCTTAGTATTCTTAAAAGAAATGCAGTCACCTTGGCTTTATGTGATGCAACTGTTATCTTTATGCTTGTTTAAATTTTGCATAGAATTAATAGCTTGTCGTATCACACGGTATACGGTTATTTCTCTTGTTTTTGTCATATTTTATAAGCATGAACAGTAGTTATATTTAATTACCTTAAATCAGTTAATATTTTAAATAAATATAATTTTATTATTTTAGATGTAGTGCAACTGTATATTAGTGACTATTACATGTTATATGATGAAGGAGTTCAAAAGAAACGAGAGCCCAAAAGAAAATTCCGCTTATGCTAGTTGGCGTCTTTTGTTCAACGCGCCAAATATTTATATTCTTATATTCCATTGATTGTTTTAAGAATACCGCTATCCAATCGATTAATATTTTAATTACCCAGTAGCTAGCCTGATGTCAATTTTAATTACGGCATATTTTTCTATCCATTACACTTTTCCTTTCACCAGACGCTTTCTTTCAAATTAAAAATTGGGTGAAAGGTTTTTAGGAACACAATAAACAATTTAACATACGACTCAAAATAACTAAATACAAAAACCAATGTAATTAACTTATCACAATGCGCAATTTCATGTATGAAAATTGCCTAAACCAGTCCCGCTTACCTAAATTAACATTACAAGGATATTACGCACACGATGTTAAACAGGCATTAAGATATAGTAATGGGGCGTTTTGTAATACATTCAAATAATGTTAAAAAAAAACAAATCAAAACTAATACTTATTTTTATGGAGTTAAATAAAAGTTGTGATTATAATAACAATAACTTATATAAACTGGTTCGAGAAATTTTCTAACAATTTTTGCTAATATTGTTAAGAACATTCAAAATGTTCAAGTTTTCAATTCAAAAGACAAGTTGTAAGTTTGTGATATAATCTTTTATGGTTTTTTCTTCTTGCAACATGCGGCATTTTTAAAAATTTAATGGACTTTCCAAAATGGTAGTTTAAAGTGAATGAATTTTGACAAGATTTAACTTGAATCTTGGAATTATATGAGAATGGTCTTTCTCAAATTTAATTAAATGATTCCTGACTTTGCGGAAGTCATTATGTTATAAACACGTATTTACACACAGGCAGGATATAATGTAAACATTAAACCTTTTGCGATTAAAAAACTTTCCACAAAAGAACTTGGTTTAAAAGATTTGACTCCGGAATTAGTTCGCAGTAAGAAATGTCCCCTGTATATAATATTACCAGATTAAACTTCTTAAAAGATATTTGCTTGATTTATAAAATCCTATAGGCGATATTTTTAAAGATGACGTATTTTCCGCTGTATTTATAAAGATTTTTTGGATTACATTATAATCAGTAGTCAGTTTGCGGATTTGCAATATTGCCTATTTAACACTTCACAATTTTTTATGTCAACACGTGAAGGCCTCGCCTTTTTTTTGTTGTGTCCTTATCTTTACTAGAGACCAATTTTACTTCCAATTATTTTCTTAATATTTTTACATTAAAGAAATGAACAAATTAATGAAAAAAGCCATTTCGGGTTCTAAAATTAAAAAAAAAATTTTAATTTTTTTTATGTCGGCCTTTTTGTCTTTGAGTTTATTCAAGTACCACGCAATAAATAAACGGATAAAAATAGAGTGCTTACTGGAATAATTCTTTGAGTCAAGAGTAAAACGAAATTTTTTGTCTTCTGAATGTTTCCTAAGGGACGTTTAATTTACATCCTTGCGTGTTTGTTTAAGCATCATTTTAAAACTCTTAAACTAACTTTGATTATATTTTCACTGAAAAGGTACTCGGGATAATATTACAATTTAACGCTTTTTTAGACTAATGTTCCCTAAGAGTCTGGAAATTCAACAACTAGTATCCAAGCAGCAATTTAAGTGGAGAAAATGTAGGGGTTATTTCAATTTCCCAAAAGTACTCTTTGTCTTCCGCGAATTTGCAAAGTTCTTTAAAGTATTAAAATAATGATTTTTTAATAGATTACCTACTTACGTCTCAGATTTTTATTAGTGAGATGAACACCCCCACTTTTTTCTTCTCTCTTCTTTCCTCTCACTGAACTCAGATTGTATGTTTTTTTTTTAATTTACCTCTTATTTCTCTATTTAACAGTTGAGTTAGGTTGACAAATTTTAAATTGACAAATTTGAAATTTGAAAAATTCTATTTAATAGTTGAGTTAGGTTGACAAAAAACACGGTAACTTGAATTAACTCCAATTATAAAATAATAAATATACCTGAGCAACTCGGCGGACAAAATTCAGAAATTTTAAAGAATGTGAATTACTCCTATTAAAATACGCACATCCGATTTTTATATTTGTTTCAAAATACACAGAAAAAACAAACAAACTTTACATATTTTAACATAACAAAATCAAGTTTTTGAATGCCAAATTTGTTTCAAATTTTGATAAAATTTATCTATGATTATCGTTTTATGGCTGGGAGGATACTGGTCTACGTAACTTGTAAGGTATAAGTGGAGTGACTACAGGGTCGACGTGCGAGTTTCATCTATCATTCTCCATCATAACTCCAGTCCCCTTTTTCCTCGGTGGTTGATGGCAGAGAGCTAGCAATTAATTTAATTCTATGAAAATTTTAAAGGCATTGTTATTTTCATTTAGCTAAAAAACACTAAAATTATTAAATTTGCAACGATAAAGTATTAGTGATATTATATGAGAGTATTCTTATTTTTACAGATAATGAAATAATTTTGATTAGTGTTGAAATCATTGTTAGAATAATTTGTTAAGAAACTGACTTCTTCATCAACTTCTCCAAATATGTCCTACAATGTAAAAATATTAACGGAAACCTTAACGAGGAATAAAATTAAAGAACATGTGTGTCGATAACGGCAGATTTTCCGCACAATTTCATCGGCGGAACTCTGTATAGCAAAATCGATCCTGAACTGCAGTCAATTTACAAGTTTTTCTGATGATGTATACCTTTTCAAAAAGTATTTTATAGCAGTCGGTTTAATTATTTATTTGAATGTTGTTAAGAGGCTAAATTCTTAAAACATTTACAGTCATTTGATTATTATTTAGGAAATAATTGAAGTAGGAATTATCTCAAGTATCTGTTTCGATTTTAGGTAAATAAAGAGCTGCCAATAAATCGCACACATACAATATAATATACATACATATATATTCGTGCATGGACTATAATTTAGGTTCGAAAATAATATAATTCCAGGAACGAAGAGAATTCTAGTTATTTTAAACATTTCTTTGAAATGCAATATAAATGAAATCCAGCCAGAGTCATTGAGAAAATAAAAAAGAAAAGTGCTAGTTTTAGGACCTGAATAATATATTACAAAAAAACTTACCCCAAAGCAATTAATAAGCTACTAAAAAACTAAATGGGTGCGTCGAGCAAAAGATATTAACTGATATATATGAAGTTTTCTTGTGCGGTCTAGGTTGGTAAAATAAGCTATAGCTCCGTCCTCATGTAACACTTAAGAACTGGGAGCACACGGTTGCGTTACATCTAAGACGTTATCAAAATAACAATTTATCAATTTAAAAAGTGATCATTTATTAACGAAAATTGGAATAGCCACATACCGTATGACACGAAAATCTCTTAATTCTTTGCAAAATCTCAACTGGTATGAGGAAAGCAGTTACTTCATATTGAGGCCAGTCTGCTTTTTTTTAAGAATACTACGGATTATAGAACTAAAATAAAATTAAAACTCTTGGTATTATCAAAATAATGGCAAGGCATCGCATAGAAAAGAAGAAGTGAAGTATGAGGCAGTATGTATATATATATAAATATATATATATATATATATATATATATATATATATATATAAATATGTATATATATATATATATATATATATATATATATATATATATATATATATATATATATATATAAGTGGTGATATCTAGAATGGATTATATCCTTTTTAATATTAACTTATTTAGCTCAAAATCTACACCAAAAACATTTAAGCAGCATATCTTTTAGTGTGGATATACTGAATCGACGTCGTGCTGGAAAAGCTCATTCCAACCCAATTGTCTAAACCCGAGAAGGGTTTTAAACGATTGGCAAATGGATGTGCTAACAATTGAGGGTAAATAGTGAAGAAAGTTACTCGTCTTCATTAGAAATAAAATACTTTTTAAATTACTATTGTGCCAGGATTTTTAGTTTCTAAATTGGACGTATCATTTTTTGGCTCGAAAGTAAATGAAGAGAATTTTTGCTGGAGCGCGAGACATGGTTGTATATAATAATTTCACTGAGAGTATGTCATTATCGATTCTCTACAATGTAGTATGAGGCAGAGGAGTCCAAGTGGGGATTGAATTTTGTCTCAAATTATATGATATGCAAATTGAATACTTTTTAAGTGTGACTAGAACCCGCACCACGAGCGTTCTGCATTCGCCTTGGCACATATTTATATCAAAGGCAGAAAATATTAAAAAACAATATTTCAAAATCAAAACATAAATTCTCACCATGGAAATATATTATGTAATATATTTTTTACTACTTTAGATTTATTGAAAATACCTCAAAACTACCGTAGCTTAGAATCATCGCTATGCCTTTAAAGTAAAAAATTATGTAAATTGCTAGTAAAATTTTTTTTTCTATGAGTTTACCAGTTTAAGATATAGGGAAAATGTCAAGTATGATTCAGTGTATTACTGATATATACTTAATATACGAGTAACTCAAAAATACTAAAGGGCTGTAATTTTTGAAAGGCGTGTTTTAATGCACCAACAAGTTAACAGACTACGTAACTTCTTCCAAATTTTGTAAACGTATTGCTTAGTTAACATGATGATTCTGTCTAATCAGACCGTCAAAACAAAAAATAATACTAAAAGTCTAAAGGACTGGTATGTAGGCAGAAATATAAAAAAAACTGCAAGGTCTTCACTCCCTTTCTCAGACAAACGTGAGAGTATTAAATATTTTTGAACAAATTCCTTATATGACGTAGCGCATTCAGTATTCATGCATATTAAGGACCTGACGAATTTTTAATAAAATATTTATTAGATTTCGTTAAAGTTTTTTACGGAATTTTTTACGGAACGTAGTTTTATTACGTGTTTAGGCTTATCTAAAGAATTGAGTGAGGGAATATCTAATATACTGTGGCTATTTTTTTTTATTTTTGGTTTGATAAGGAGCGGGTATTTAATTCCAGTGATTTTTGATTATATTACCCTATTTCTACTGTAGTAATTATTGGAACAATGATATCAAATATTATACTATAATAGAGTTTTGAATATATAAACCTGCTCTTTAGTAAAATAAGGGTGCAATGTTGGAGCCGGAAATTGTTGATAGAAGCCCTTCACTGATACTCACTCACTGCACACTGATTGAATATGAAATGGTTTAAATTGTCTTAATGTAAGCAAGAGAGCAATAAATAAGAAGGTATACACGGGTTTGTACAGAGACAAAAAGCAATTATGAAGGTAGATAAAAATTAAGTACAGGTATAATAAGCTATAAGTTATTGTACGAAATATATAGATATTAGTAGGTAGGTAGATAGATAAATGTTGGTACAGACTAATATATATACAACTAGAATATTATTATATGGGTAAACAAGTCTATTGTTATATATATATATATATATATATATATATATATATATATATATGTATATATGTATATATATATATATATACATATGTATATAAATATATATGTATATATATATATATATATATATATATATATATATATATATATATATATTTATTTATACATTATTTAATGGCCTGACATTAATTTTGTATGTACAGGTTCAATCATTGATGACGGTGAAACCGAAAGAGTATGAATTTATATATGCATGTACGTGTGCGTATAAATACACGTATGTATATATGTAGATATAGAGAAATATACATAGCTTTACTGATTGCCGCCCAAGTATAGTCTTATTTCATTAAATAAAAATTGTTAACAGTGAATTAATTGTAATAAATAAAAAATATTGTAAGGTTTTGCTGTTATAGGATATAATAGGCACTGATAATGGACTAAAATCTAGTGCCGAGGAAAAATAATACACGTCTTTGTGTCTTTGTGTGTGCACTTACGTTTTAATATACCATTTTTCTTACGTGTAAAAAAATGTTATTAATTTTTTGTTCACTATTGATCTCACTATCATTTAGCCGCTCATATTTAATATGTGCCATATTTCTATCTTCTTTCATTGTTTCATAGAAATAATTTTATTTAAATGGAAATTATATGAGACATAAAATATTGGCATTATTAAAAATTATATACTTTATTTTGGGTACCGTCAGTCACCAACGGCATTAAAAAAAAACTTAATCGATTATTTGCATTATAAATTAAATAACAGAAAATAATCATAGCATATGTTCTGCATGAAATTTTTAAACATGAAACCAAAATACTTTACATTCATAATCGAGTGAGACATGATTTTCATAGATTTCAGAATATAATAATTTTTTTTAGTACGGCAAAGATTTTGTATATTTTCTATCAATAAACTCCAGGTGTCTCCAAAAGTATGATAATCTCTTCCTCATTTCAAATTTAACAAACCAAACCAATGCGTTGCTTCTAGGACATTCATTATGCCAACAATCCCTCTGACATCCATGTCGTACTGCGTGATTAAGATCAGGTGTATCAAATATCGAAAACGGAAATTTTAGACGATCATTAACGTGTTGATCCTTCTATCGGAGCCACTTTTCTTAGAAACAATTTGACCTATAATCTTGAAATTTTGTATGACAATAAATTATACAATCGAAATAAAAAAAGTTTACTAGAAACTTATGGCGATGGTTCTATATTATATATTATTTCATTTATTCTTCCTAATTTGACGGCTATGAAAATTATTATGTACATAATCTACTAGGCAATATATTCACATGGCGAAAAATTACATTATGATTTGTAGACATATTATTAAATAGGACAACTTTGTACCCTTAAATATACCAATCTAAAGCACTGGGATATAATCGTAGTGAAAGTTTTACTCTTTTTACAAATCTTTCATTTATGTTATATTATGCGACTACGCACATCCATAAAAAATAATAAGTTCTATATTTACTTTATTATATGTTACACAATTTTACACAACTGTATCTGTTCGCTATTCTAGTTTTACGTCTTCAGTCTTCCATCGTCACTAATCTCACTAATTTCATAGATTAAACGACTGGGGAGTTAGACCGAGGACGGCAAGTTAAGGTCGAATATTTTAATTTTCATAATACATTTCTAGGAGTTGATGATGGCATCTCCTAAGTGAAATTATTGGGGGCTGGTAAGTATATTACGCTGGAGAAACCATTTGCTTTTGGACACACAAAATATTATATTCAGTTTTAAAAATTCAATGCTTCGGTTTTACTTGAATCGAGATATAAAGTTAGTAAGGATAATAATTTAAATAATCCTTTTTCCCTAAAAATGCTCTCTATTTCAGAACTAATCTTGACTTTATAAATGAAATGTACTCAATTGTCAGCACTTGTATTTGCCGATGTTTTGAAAATTAATTTAATTTAATTAATTAATATGATATAAAGTTCTTACGAGGTGATCTCGATTCAGTATTATATAAATATGGGTTAATGGTGTCCTACTGGCTGTGTTGTTTTCGACCACAACTATAAATTAAATTGAATTATGTAATTATGTATGAATACCTCGTATTTTTTTATTATATCATAAATATTATATCATAAAAACGTGTTAAGATTTGTTTTACGATGCATTACTTTAATTTTCATAACATCGAATATTTAATATCTTTTAGTCCTTTATCCCGTAGTTTTTTTTAATTATTGCAGTGGTGTGTCCATCACGTAAAGCATTTGCTCTCCCCACGCTGAAGAAATTGTAAAAAACTGTAAAAGATTATTTCACCAAAGTACGTCACTATACCTATTTTAGTCACATTTTAATATTTATTAAAGGGTTATTAATTAGACACATTTATAAATTATTAAGTAATTATTTTGGTAACTCCTCAAATTATGGTATGCTCTAACTATAGAGACCTAAAAGAGGGCATTTTTAAGTTCGCGGAATGGAAAGGTAGGCCATTAGTAAAGGTGATTAACGGAATGACAGCTAGTTACGTAACTCATTATTAGTATAAATACCAAGTTTTATAATAATCGGATTATAAGTTTTTGAACTATCGTCGAACCAACAACTCAATCTGGAAGAAAGTCTGAACTATGGAAATATATGAGTACCGCGCCGTTATAAAGTTCCTTACCAAGCAAGGAAAGTCGGTTCAAACCATACTGAAAGAGTTGACATCCGTTTACGGGGAATCTTGCCCGGGTAAAACCATGATTTATAAGGAGCATAGCCTCTTTAAACAGGGTAGAGACTCACTTGAAGACGACCCACGCCCCGGTCAGTCGATCAAAATGACTTCGGAAACTGTTGAAAAAGTTGAAAAATTAGTATTGGAAGATGTCAGAATAAAGAAGAAAGAGCTTCCAGAGATAGTAGTAGTATCGGATAACAAAAATTTTTAAAATTCTCTATGATCATCTTGGCATGACAAAAGTCAGTGTAATATGGGTGCCGAGAAAGCTCACACCGCCTAATAACATCGCCACGTGGAGTATTTTCGCGCATTTTTGGACCTCTGTAGTGAAGGTAAGGATGGACTATTCAGTCGAAAATGAAACTTGAATTCGTCATTATGAATCTGAGTCCAAACTAGACTAAATACTGTGGCATAAAAAAGACACACCACCACTCAAGAAGTTTAAGGTAATCGCAGTCGGCTGGAAAAATCATGGCGACAGTCTTTTGGGATTCAGAAGGAATCCTGTTGACGGATTACAAAGATAAAGGTGTTTCCATATCCGGAGGATACTATGCGTTAATTTTAGATAGGTTGAAAGAAGCAATCGAAAAAAAAAGAAGGGGAAATTGACCAAAGGTGTCCTGCTTTTGCACGACAACGTACCCGTTCACACGAGCCACCCTGCGCTGGCCGCCCTGCACAAGGTGGGCTTCGATATTTTGGAACACTGTAAGGTACAGTCCTGAGCTGACTCCCAGTGATTATTATTTGTTCCCAAACCTTAAAAAAGGAATTGGCGGAAAGAAGTTTTCAAGCGATGAGGAAGTGAAGGACGCAGTTTCAACTTATTTTTCGGGTAAAGACGAAACATTTTTTTATGAAGGTGTACATAAGCTAATTGAAAGATCTGAAAAATGTATTAGGGTAGCAGGTGAATATATTGAAAAACAAAAATAATTTTGTATTTTTATTCTCACTTCTCCATTCCGCGAACTTAAAAACGTCCCTTCGTAGTTGTTAAGTGGAGGGATAGAGTTGTAGTTTGTTTCATATACCTAGGGTGCACAAGAACATCCCGCTGACATTAATTAAAATGTCTTGCGAGACGCGCCCAAAATCTAGATTTTAATGCCTTGTTAATTTTTAAATAAAAGCGGTTTTTAAATAGTTTATTATATAATTTTTAACCAGTTGTTGATTTGATGTTAATTCGAATTGTTTCATTTGTTTCTACTAATTTCAAAACCATTTTAAAATTCTGTACTGCATTTTAAAACCATTTATCTCTATGGTGCTTGCAAATGTCCGAACCTTATATCGATCTACAAGTTCAATGCAAGATATTCAATAAACAAATATAAAAATGTAATTTTGGCCATAATAAACTAAATATAAAAAAAACTGCAAATAATTTTTTCATGATACATGATTTGACAAATGTGCCATGGCTAGCGTCATAGGGAGTTTGCGATTTTCGTTTTCGATTTTTATTAGGCATTAAGGTATAGTAATGGAAATTCGATAAGACATGGATATGAATGTGCACTTTAAAATAAAGTAAATGATACGTTATATATTTTAACGCAAATAAATGGAAAATTTTAAATTATTACAATGACCGATATTAAAAACAAATTTAAATCATTTTTAGAAGAAATTTCCATAAATATTTACCAATTTTCTTTTAAATAATATTTGTAAACATTTTCGACAATGTCGGCAAAGACCATTAGTTTTAAAAAATATTAAGTATTTGTGGTCTACTTTATTGTAGCCTTCATTTCATACCGCATTTAATATATAAAAAAAAATATTTTCGAAATTGAAAATGGCGGATTTTTTCCAAAATCTAAATTGTATTGAAGAATCATATGGAAAATAACTTTCCCAAACTGCGTTAAATTATAATTAAACATACTAATAATTCTCACAAGCGACAGAAAAGGTATAATGTAAAAATTTTACCGAACACCATTAAAATATTCGAAAAAGAACTTTCTTAAAAGAGAGCCTGGCTTTAGATGTAGTGAGTATTCACGGTGGGAATTGTGTTCCGCGTTTATTGAGTCAGAATAACTATAAAAAACTTATATTATCGTTTAATTTTTTGATATGTAACTAAAAAAAATCAATCTTCAATTACATAAGCAATATCGTTATCTATCACGTACCGTCAACATATATGAAGTGATAAAATTAATTTTCATTAAATCAATCAATAAATTTTCAATTAAATTAAACTTTGGAAAAAGTTTTGGCTGAACAAATAAGTAAAATGCAGTTAAGATAAGTTCAAATCTTTTAATTTCTCATCATATAAATAATTAGACGATGAAGTAAACACATGTAATCAAAGAGATAGGAGTATATAAAAATTAAATTTGGGACACATATTTAATGGGTTATAATTGATATAAGCTTCGGATTGTTAATTGATATTTTCGATTTTAGCACATTTCCTTTAATATCGTTATCTTTGGTCATTCCTCCTTTCAATATGATAATTAATTCAGAAATATTCAAAATACTAAACGTGTTTATAAACGGAACGAAAGGCGTTTGTATCTACTTTAATAAAATTTAGATGCAAACACCTTTCTACATTTACGCGTATTTAATACTCTCACTAATATGACAAATAACTTCCCTCATATTTTATGCCCTTAACCCTGTTTTAACAAAATAAAATCATTTTTATCTCAAATTTATATAATTTATTCTACACTCGTGATATTCTACACTCCTATAGAGAAACGAGAATACCGAACTGCCAGACCTTCATTCGTCCGCGCAAACAAATATAAAAAAAGAATTAATTTTGTGGAGGGTCCTCTGTTGTTACGCCGCATGCATATTATATAAGGTCGTAAAGTATTTTTAATGAAATATTTATCAAACAAGTTCAGGCATAGCCCGTTTAATTTTAGTTCGAAGTTTATCTTTGTTTTTGGATACAGTTGTGTTTTCCAAAATAGTGAGATTATAAGTTTTCTGAATTAACATAAGTAGCGGCTCGACAGTTAAGGCAGTTTATTTTGTATGGATGAAGGTTTTATTACAAAACAACGACAAAAGTTTTGAAATCACCTCTGAAACTAACTTCTAAGACTTGCAAATATTTATTTTATATATGAATGACTTAAGTTATAAAACGCAAAAAGAAAGATTGAACAGGTACATTACAAAATGCAGAAAATAAACCGAAGAAGTATTAAATCATTATGGAATAAATAAATTGCTCAAAAATCACAATTTCTATGATCTCATGAAACTGAATAAAATATAAAAAGAGAATATGTTCCAGAATATGCGATAGCACTTTTTGAATTGAATTGAATTGAAAAATGATAACTTACTTTACGTCAGAAGTTTTGTCGATAAATATTTTGCACAAATTTGATTACAAATGTAATTTGTTTAAACAATTTGACCAAATTACATTTTCTACCACATTTATTCACAAAACACACTTGGATTATAATGATATATTAATACTACAGCAATCATAAACATTCGTAAATGGACAATGAAAAACTGTATTATATAAAAATATCTCATTTGTTTATATCTTTGCTTATTTTACGTGTTTATGTTGTTAGACCAGCTTCAGTTACATTTCCCGCAGCCTAATTTCCACTTCATAACACTTAGTTCTTGCCGGCCTTCATAATTTTAATAAAGTTTGATGATCTGACCGCTTAATTAAATCAACTGTATTATATTTATTATCCAATTTGTTCAGAAAACTTAACTCAGATTTTAAAATAGTAATCAGACTTAGTTTCAAAATTAGTAATACTAAAGCATTCATGACTAAACATTCATAAGTAAATATGGAAAAATTGTCTTGCATGAAAATATCTACCCCTTTTTTTATTTGTTTCTTATATGCTAAATTTAAAAAAAAAACTCTGAAGTAGATGCTACATCAGCATTTGTTACTTAAATTTCTAGCAGCATACCTATTATTACTTTTTTACACGAATTTATTTACATATCCATAAAATATTATTTAACCACCCAAAATTATACTCATAATTTTAAAAACTTGTTGGCTTTAACTTAAAAACTTATCATTTATAATAAAAAAATATTATCAGTTTCTCGAAAAAGGAAATATCGGAAGCGATATACCTATTACCTGGATGAATACATTTTTGGTTATTTAAATAAAAAGTACAAAAAAAAAAATAAAACTCAGGAAAAAAATAGAAAAGTTTCATTTTATCATGGCGTTGATGCGACTTTATCTCGCAATGAGCTGATTTCACCCTACCAAATATACAATTTTCTTATTCATAACAATTATGGAAGAATTTTATAATATATCAAGGAGAAAATTATTTTTATTTTCTATAAAGAGAAATAATTTTATTAGACATTTTTCTTAGTAATATGCTCTTTGCTACTCAAGCTTATCCGTCCTTGCATAATCCATTCAACATTTTGTCTGTGATATTTTTTATAGTCTCGGAAGAGATAAGTAGACGGAATAAAACCGTAAAGAGGCTAGCTATTTACTTGCATCTATACATAACTCCTAAAGTATTTAAAGTTGCAATTTGGTTTTCAACAATTTTGTTCTATCTTTAGACATAATTAACGCAATATTAGCTAATACACACAGCATGACTTTTAAACAATGATTTGCACAATGTGCGAGGTGGTTTAGATATTTCAAGAACACATTTTTGCTTCTCGGTTGTTATCATCTGTCTGTAAATAATCCTAATATTTTATGAAATTCAAACATTCATTGAATAAAATATTTAAACTATCCTTGTAATAAAAAAATTATTTGAGTACCTATTCCTTGTAATAAAAATGTATTTGAGTACTAGAAAACTCTTCTTGTAGAGAAGTTTTGTCTTCAGTGTGTCTGAAATATGTCATCTATCAAAATGAATGTACCTGTAACATTTGGCAACCTAGATATGTTTTATTTAAGAGAAAATGGAAGTATTTACAATGTTTTTATTAAACAAACTACGAGAAATACCTAGTTGCTTTAATATGTACAATACGGTATTTAATAATGGCATTTAACTCACAGAAAATTTTGTGGGGCCATGGAGTGTTAATTCTCATCTTTCGGAGGTCCCAAGGTCTCTCCAGGGTTGAAGAAATGTATATGACTAAAAAGGCAAAACTTTTTTTACCATATAGCTGCATTATTTTTCATCTTTTCTTTCTTAGTTTTCACATTTTTTAACCGGTCCCGTCGTTATGTTAAATTTTTTTAATATAGGAACACTTTTTGTGTTAACTTATTTTATTAACTAAAAGTTAGATAATAACATAAAGTAAATAATAGCATAAAAATAAACACTCTTCTTCTATTAAAGAATTTACTTTTTATAGCGGATCTGCGAGTACGGCCGTTGATGTTGTTCACCTCACTTATTTTTTACGTAACAGGAGTAACGCTCCCCATTCATATCAACCAGAACCTACACAGTGTAATTTATATAGAGAACTCATTAGCCGACGACTCTAGAACTCCACCCGTAAGACTAGTCGATCTTTTAAATATTTTTTTTGGAAAAAATGTAAGTAGACTTATATTTAGCATTTATTTTTACCCCTATATCAAACAACAAATTCGTGAAGTATAATTAACTTAATAATTTAATTATAAGTTTTTTTATTAATTATAAGCTTGTTATAACCTGGGTTAAAATAAGAAAGAAAAACAAAAAGTTAAATCAGAAAAAAAGTTATAAAATAAGAAACATTTATAAAAAATAAGCGCCTGAAAAACTGGCGAAAAAGCTTTTATTTTCCATTTAGTATTCATTATCATAAATCTTGACAAGAGTATTGAAGGAAAGGAATCGCAGTTCACTCTTAAGCTAAGAAGTAAATATGACTGAAAATATTAAAGAATTTTTTATCGTGTACCTTGTTATTTTCCACTTTCCGTACAATGAAGTCGATCCATTTTTATTAATTAATCTTACAATTTTTAAACCACATTTCATATAAAATTAAGATTGGAGCTCTTCCACACTTCATATAGCTACAATATAATTACAAGCATTGGTATAACAAACCTTACACTTGTTTTTGTATCACATAAGATATACACATTCTAACAAGCTTGTCTTGTTGAACAAATTACTTTTAACAGCATGTCAGCAAATACATCCCTTAATATTGTTTACCTCATTTATTTTTCACGTCAGGGGCGAAGGGACGCAAAGCTCTCGATTTATTTCAGGTGGGATCTATACAATGTATATTAGAAAAAGACCCCATAGCTGACGGCTAAAGGGGCCCTTCCGTGAGACTTTTATATCTTACTGCTGTTCCTATGAATTATGATATTTAGTAGGAAAACGTGCTATAAAAATGTTTGAAGAGGTTAGATGTTTTGAATGAATAAATAAATTAACAACGTGGACTTCAATTTAATACTACGATTAGACATCATTTTTATTCCAGAAATGCATAAAATGATAAAGATTATTCTTTGCTGATAACCTTATGCTAAAAATAAAATATTTCTAATAACTATATCCGGAAAAATATGTAGATTATGTGATATTACATATTCATGTACCTAGGTAGTTATATATTTTTATACATATATTTTTTAAATTATCTGACAGGCTTTTTTAAATCTATTTTATTTCTTAGTATATATCTAAACCGTAGTAATTTTATTGTAATTTTCAAAATGATCATGCCTTTGCTTTTTTTTTTAGATATTCCTTGATAAAATATAATTTTATTTCAAATGTCAGTAAATGGAGGGTTTTTTTTAATTACACACACGACGAAGTCAAAATCGATTGCTAATAAAAATGAGAAGTCCAAAAATGAAGCTATAAAATGTATAGATATAATTACGTTTTGTAAGCATTCGCTTATCTGGTTTTACAGGGCTTCAAGATGTAGAAACAGCTCACGTAGATTTCACCTATATTTGTAATGATGCTTTACTAAAAACTTTTACTTTAGTAGTATGTAATATATGTTTACCTTAATTAAATAAGTTTATAGAAAAGAATGCTATTGTAGCAAAAGAAGAGTTGTAGATCGGCAAAATACGTTCATCTTTTCTTAATTTTATAATCTTAGCATGATGAAATTCGGGAGGCATCGTAATTATTTTTTTCTTTATGATTTATATAATATACATCGTTTAATTTAATATTCACCTATTCGATATTTGTGACAGATTAAGAAGTTAAAATAAAAAAAAAAACATTTTATTTTGTAGGATAGAAGACACCGAATATTCACACATAATGACATTTAATGATTAAATCTATGATTATAAACGAACGATAATAAACTATGTGTATCACAGTATATCATTACGATTATGCCATAAAAAAATGCGAATATGTATGTCACAATCCGTCATTCCGATTACGCCATAAGAAAATACTAAATAAACATACTGACATCACAGACTAAAGATGCGCAGAAATGTTGGGCACCTAAAGGTTATACTTTTTTTACGTTTTATATTTCGTACAATCAAAAGCGAGAAAAAAGTTTGCACTTTTTAACGCTTTGAACTTCTGATTTTACTCCTCATAAAACTTTATACCGGGCGCTACATATGAAAATAGATTCTAAAGGAGTAAACTTCAAAAATGTGGCAAAATTTGTCAGCAGCTATATTCAATTCAACTAAGTCTCTTTGTAATCGTAGGTTACTAAGAAAACATCTGTTAAGTACTAGTAGAACTAGCAATAAAGGATTTCGTACGTTTTTGTGTTTGAGATAAATATTTAAATATTATTTATATATATATATATATATATATATATATAATTATATATATATATATATATTTTATATATATATATATATATATATATATATATATATATATATATATATATATATATATATAATTACCACACAGAGTATTTTTTTCTCTTTACGGAGTATTTTTTGGTTATATATTTATGTTGTCTAATAATCTTTCACAAACTTAAGCTTTGTTAATTATGTACCCTTAATTTATTAATATAAGTTTTCTACAATATGTTATCAGTAATATGTTGAGTACATTTTACTGCTATTTTCATATTTTCCCAATGTATTAAATATTATAATAAAGTTAAAGTAAAGACGGTGTAAAAGTAATATTCCATTCGTTGGGATTGGTGAGCAAACAATTCATCAAAATTTAATGAAATTTTTTTTTGTCTATGTATGTCTATGTAACGTGAATTAAATTTATCTTCTTTAAAAATCCCGTGGAAATCGCTTTTTAAATCAAGGAACTACGATAAACGAACGGACAATAAGACGTCTATTACGAAATTATCAGCTCTTTTTTGTATTAACCTTGAAAAATGTTTAATATTATGATCACCAATAACCATAAATAATCGTTAATAATACTTACTTTTGAAACAGTAACGTGCGAAAATTGTAACATTTTACATATAGCTATAGTAAAAATATTAAATGAAGAGCAATTTGATATGTCAATAATTTAGATAATTAACGTTAATTCGGGCACTCATTGAAACATATATATTACAGAAAAGGTTAGGCACCTTTGTGTGAATTGCTTAATGTTAGTACTTTTTCACATTTTATCAGATCAGAAAATTTCTTTTATATATACCTCACAAGCCTTTATAAGGTTTTGGGTATTATTTTCGGCTGGTTTAACGTAATATAGAAACTTATAGAATTACATCTTCCTTATTTGGCAGCGGAGAGAGTGTTATGGATTATTGAGCGCTCATGTCTTGGTAAAATAACGTTTAATAATAGAATATAGAATAATAGAGAAATTACACATTTATTAAATTTTGTAATTATTCACATGCTCGTCATCATTATATAAAAAACATTTCACTGCATTTTGTTTCTCAAGTTTCTACTAGTAATGTTTATGCTCTCTAAAAGCAGTTTAAGATGCTCGTAGGGAAAATGTTTAGAAAACCGGGTAGAAAATTTTGTTTGAAAGCCAACCTGCTACAAAATTGATTTTCACCAATATACACCAATCTTCTAGAGGTCAGTTTAAAAGTTTGATTGTAACTCGTTAAGCATGACCAACTCGATTATTGGTTCATGTTTTCTTCCCTGGATACAAAATTATTTATCCCAAATTATTCTGTATCTTTTGGGAAATATATTGAGGTAAAATCAAAGGACAAGGTTACGTCACCACGCATGTATCAATGACTATCTCCTTGTCAGTTTTTTGGTGTCTCCGTAAACTTTTAAATTTTATATTCAACACATCACGAATTTTATATATTCGCTCCCCGTCAGCTTTCAAGTTTTTTTGTGAAATGCTAAAATTTCATAATTGTTAAGAATTTGTATCTTTTAATTAATTTCTTGATAAATAATTTAGTGCAAATTTTAATTAATTTCTTGAAAAATAATTTAGTGCAAATATTTTTTGTTATCATCTAAAATTGTAATCTTACGTCATATAAAAGAGACACATATATCAGGTAAGAACTACTTTACTCATATCGACAAACAATAAATTTTATTTCTCTTCTGTCCTAAGAAATGTGTTATGCACATGCCTCAGCTTGTGGAGTAGCTTAGAGTAAGAAAGCCAAATACATACGAGTTGATAGTTATTAGAGATATCTGTCGATTTATTAATTTCTTTTCTTACTTGAATATCAAATTACGGTAAACTAATATATGAGGAAACCTTTTATTAGTCACTAATTTCAAATTATCAACAGATTCGTAATATATTACTTTATGTGAGAAAGAGAAATAATTTTTTTCCGTATTGGATAAAAATATCAAAACATTTTTCTCGGCTAAATAATTGGAAGTATTTTAAAGTAAAAAATAACAACAAATCAATATTTAAATAATATTTAAACATTGGTCTATAGTATGTTTTACTCCAATTATGCCATGGTTTACAAAATACACCCAATTATTTTGACAATTTAGGGATTCCTACGTTATTTTTTTATAAAATTTATGATTTTTGAAGCCGTAATTCAAGTCAATAACAGAAGTTACGTGTCACGGCCGATACTAAAATTTATTACATGATTGTAATAAATCCTAGTATTGGCCATTAATAATAAATCTTAAGGGAAAATATCTGATTTAACATATACTTGTTTTCTGTATGCCGTAAAATATTTTTAAGTGAGGTAAATCATAGTGAGAAATATATCTCAATAAACTCGCATATATCTAGTTATTTTCTCAATGCAAGCAATAACACTAAAAAACGTATTTTTGTAAAAAACAAAGTAGAATCAGTAAGGAAAAACGTTTCAAAACCACAGAAAATAAAAAAATATTTCTTTGCTGCGGAAATTACACACGTATGGGTGAGAAAAGGTTAAAAATATCAGGCCTAGATCGCAAAAACTCACGCCACCCAATGTTCACCAAAACTGCGTATATTTTTGTTGTTTTCAATCTTCAGTAATAGGTAACGTTTAAAGCAGAAAGAAAAATAAGAATGAGAAAAGAGTATTTTCTATATATTTCCAACAACACTAGACATTTCGACCAGCATTCAGTCTGAAACTGGGTACTGAAAATTCTAATTAACTATTATTTTTCAATTTACTGTTACTCAAAATCCTAAAACTTAAGGAAAGTCCCCTTTAATTCCCAACTATCCAATTATGTAACATCAATCTAAATTTTAACTGATCGATATTGACTACAGGTTTTTCTTGTCTTTTCAGTTTTTGCTTTAAATATAATCTTCAGATTGTATTATTAAAAAAATGTAAAAAAATGATTTTTACATCTTTACAAAATGTAATATGTGTACAATATGAAATATTTGTTAAAACTGTTGTCTTGTTAAACAATTTGCTTTAAAATAGATTGTCTTATAAAGAAAAATCTTCTTAATTCACCTCATCCTGATTCTATGTTAGTCGAGGGCTCATTAGTCGACTCACCAGGCTTTCCCTCGAGTTTTATATATCTAGCTACCTGCAGCTTTGAACAATGGCATTCAGTGGGAAAATGGAATACGACAAGGCGATATGAGGATTGAAATATTAGGGGAAAATAAAACTTAACAGTATTTGGTCCAATTTCTTATATGTTGTTAAAAGTCATTTTATTAACGTAGGATGTTAAGAATTTTAATTAACTTTTACTAAAATTCCATAGATTTAGTTTATTTGAAAATAGGTTATTGGTTGTTAATTTGTATAGAGGGACATAACATTTTAACCCAGTCAGACCAGTTTTTTTTTAATGTATACATATATATTAAAAATATCTCTAAGGTTACATTGATAATGAGGCTATGATT
This sequence comes from Druceiella hillmani, assembly GCA_039881145.1. NCBI lineage: Eukaryota > Metazoa > Arthropoda > Insecta > Lepidoptera > Hepialidae > Druceiella > Druceiella hillmani. The sequence goes on along the minus strand of JAYKKI010000021.1, from coordinate 5,701,011 downwards.
TACCCGAGCTGTAGATATGGTATATATTTTTAAATACTCTTATTAAAAATAACCGAGTTTATTTCTTGACTTAACGTGCTCACGAAATAATTGACTGATAATAGATATGTAAGTGTATTATAAGATCTCATATATTAGTGACCTATTTTATACACTAAATTATTTGACTGAATATGAATATGTATTACTGGCAAATGACCCTTTTGTCAAAAAGTTATATCTTTACGATTTTTCAATCTGTTTACATAAATTATTATATTACATTTATATTGAGGTCAGTAAATAATTGCAAGAAAACGTACAATATTATAGAAAATTTTATTCACTTATAAACCACCTAATTTAATTTATCGTATCGTTTTTCTTTTGTTATTGTGTAAAGTCTAATATGCTCGTGGAATTAATTAAACGATTTAAATTACTAGTGACTGTACGCCTGTAGATAAAATCATTAGTTTAATGTAAATCTATTCACAATAAATTTTTACTAAGGATGTAAAGGTTACTTTAATTAAGGTCGCAATAAGGAAAAAATATTAGAATATATTATTTTGTAAAGCATTTACCAAAATTATGTAATCAAGAAGTCTTCGTCACATTTCTTTCAGTTAATCACATTTATTTCAGTTAATAATTTTAGCAAGTGTCATTGAAAAATATATATTCTATAGTTCCATTAAAGAATATAGAAGAGCAAGTGGCAAGCAACTGATATGGCGAAAATAACGTTAATCTTAGCCAAACATAATAGCCAAAAAAAGAAATAAATTGATATGACAATTATCACACCAAAATATTTTCGAAATATCGAAATATAGATTCCAATTAATAAAAGAGATTATATTTGCTTTCTATTACGATATTCTATATCGTAGAATCTTTCATCCGTTGGGCTATGCATCTTGTATTAATAAAGAAAAAACATTTTTTTTCAATTTCATTTCAGAATTCTAATAATGTTAACAAATAAAATGTTTGCATGAAAATTTGTTTCAAATTTTATGAAATTAATTTTTCACACCACAATTTGTTCATAATAAGTTGCTTCTCTTACGTGGGCTAAGACGTTAAAAAATTATTTTATGGAAATTATAACTTATTATTATTCAATTTTTTAATTCGGACATACCGAATTAAACAATTTGAAACTTTTAAAATCACATTTATTATGTCTGTGTGTGTTATTAATATTTACAAGACATTTTACTAACTATATTCTTACCTAAATGTTTTAAATTACTTATAATGAATGACTCGTTCATTTTAATTCCATATTTAGGAAAAATTAGAATACTTTATTTAAAAAATGTAATTGTTTCCATTGAAATGTTTACATAATAAAACTTAAAAAACACATAGTTTAGCTCAAGGTGTAACAAAATAATATATTAAATTCTGATATTTTTTTTAGAATATGATTATGGGGAATCATTTTATGGTAAAATATATCAGTTAGAAAAGACACAAATGCCTCTCTCCTGTGAAACGTAATAAATAAAATATCTGATAATGGTTTTCTAAAATTTTGAGGCAAAAATAAGTATTGGTATTTCCTTTGTAGTTAGCTTTGTAGACTTTGGCAATATAGGTATATGATTAACTCGTCGCTGAAAATAATTTGTAATGCAGTATTTGATTTGAATAATTTTTCAAAGCGGGCTATGAAATTGGGTGCCATTGATTTTTTATAGATATTAATTTCGAAGTAAAAAAATTTGCAATATGATTAATTATAGTTATATAGTGTTAATTTAACAATGTTGGAAGTAAACATAACATTTGAAGAAGTCTATTAAGACTGATAAATTATTTTTTATACGTATTTATTTTTAATTTGTTAATTTTTACAAATTAAATTAGTAAATAACAGATGCGGAGGTGACGTTGATTTTTCTAAATCTTTCTAATATTCTCCAAGAAAACCAATTGTGAAACGATTTGCGGAGATAAAAAAACCATAACGGAAATTATCCTTATTGAGCTTTTAACTAGTTGACGTTAATTTGTTCAAATTACACAAACATTTCCTTATTATAACTACAAAGCTAATACGTCAAATTTATCAGACTGATTATCAGACTGCCTACTCATGAAGATGTAATGAAGTACTAGGAATGGATGAGATACCAACTTAAATTTGAATTGGAAGCTGCAAAAGGCCCACATTTTTAAATAACAAAGTAAAATTCTGCATTTATATATACTGCATTTATATCGACAGTGACTGTGTGTCACTGTGACTGTGGGTCATAGAGATGCTGAAAGCATATCAAAGAAGCTCTCCTTGTATAAATTAAAAAGTTCTTGACAAAGCTTTAAGTTGCTTTTTGATATTTCTGCATGCAAGTGCAAAGTGTTAGCTCAATGTATCTGTCCTAAAGACAAAAAGGTTCTCAAAAAAAATATACGTTTTTATATGCCCTAAGAACATCTCGCAGTGTGGCGATACGTGGAATCGATGTTATGGGAACAAAGAAGTTGCAAAAGGATTTTCATCCGAAACGGACTTGAGAAAAACGTCAAGCTACAACTGCCTTAAATACTTCTATGTCGCTTTTTTAGAGACTAGTGTTTCACCGATGTCGTAACTGTGAACGTTGAAAAGATGTAGTAGTTCATATAAATTTATAATCACCGTAAAAGAAATCGTTTTGGAGAAGAAAAGAAAAAAAATCATACGTCGATTTACCTACGCTACTGAATAAGAAGACAGTTTTAGAATTATCTGCTTAATACTTTGATGAAAGGAGGGACAAAACTTTTAAATTTATTATTAAAGGTGGTAAATGCTACAGACTGTTGAGAAACACGTCTCATTAATTCAAGAGCCGAGATCTATTTGCGTGAGATACAAAGTACCTAACGTTCGTTCAGCGAAATGAGTAGAAACTGCAATAAAAGGTTTTCTATCAGATTAAGGAATTTCTCAACACCATCTTATGGCAATTTATTGTAACAGTACGAATGTAAATATTGAAAAATACGGCGATATTATACGACTGCTGAAATAAGGCTCCAAAAATCCTTTCAATGTGTAATTTGCTTACAACATACCAACAGACTGCCTTTAAGATATTTGTCTCTTTATATTGACGAGTGTACTTTGGGACCTAAGTCTTCCACTGGTCCTATGGAAAAGACACTCAAAACCTGTGAATAATAACCTATTAAAAAATGTTAGCGCATCGAAGAAACATGCTTTCAGAAATGGCCAAAGATTTAAGTACAGATCAATAATATTTGCATAAGATGGTCTCAACAGTAATATCAGGCGATTGCCCAGATGACCAAAAAAACAAATCTCCACGCAAGATGTCTCACGTGCGTTGGCTTACACATGCTAACTGAATACTTTGTTTTTATATAACAACGGAGACACCTTCGGGGAATTTGACAACTTTGGCCATATTATTTGTAGTAGTTTGGTTCTCTATTAAAAATTAATCAATATGTAAAGATGGTACGCGACATCTTTTCAATATAATTAGGAATTCTAGATCTCTACCAGAAAGTCATAAAAAGTAATCGATTCTGTCATTCGACAAAATAGTTATTTTGCACATCCCGAAAGCATTCTTCTTGTAATGATAACTGATGACAACAAACACATTCAAGAACTGGCAGCTCGATGCATATTAGAGGCAAGCAGTATGCCTCAACCTTCAAAACCTAGGCTGTTTAAAGTAACGCAACTAAATTTCAATGCTTCAAAATACATTGATTTGATAAATTAGCATGAAAAATTAACTGAACCACCGATTACGTAAAGCTTGTCCGACAAGAAAATTCACTTTATTGTAAAATCTGGTAGTGAGCGTGAAGTGCTGTTTTTAAGGCTTCCGTGCCACAACTAGGTTGTTGAACGGGCTGTAAAGATAAAGGCTGAAGATTCTACTTCTTAATATACAAAAAAAAAATCGACTAGGTCCAACCAATTTGATCCCTAAATTTTAAATAAAAAGGGATTTTCGAGCAAAATGACATGCATTTTTTTTTCAATATTGTTAATAGAATTTGATTTATTTTTTAATAAAGTGCATTTGTAATTATCTATAAAATATATTTTTGTAATTTACTACCCCTTAACTAATTAATTATAACTAACTAATTAATTATATGTATTAGCCATAAATTTCAATTTTTCCGATAAATTTTTCCGACAATTTTTCCGATAAATTTCAGTTTTTAAGGTCAATACTGAGGTAGAAGATATTCATCAAATTAATCGAAAAAAACATTTATTTTTACTTTTATATAAAACATAAATCCCGCACTAATAGAACTTCAAATTTTACTTTTTTTTCATGCATCTTTGCTCCACCCTAGTGTACATATACAATTTCATTGTATAATGGATCGTATCATGATATGTGACTGTGGTACTAATTTGTTCCTTTGATGAAAAAAAATGGCAGCAATACATATTGTATGAATTGATGCCATGATAATATTCTTATGTGCTGAGGGATAATTTATAAATATTGTTGTTTATCGCTGTTTTCACATAAATCATACCTTTTTCTTGATTATCTAATTTATAATTACAACAAACTAAAACTAAAGGCAAAATAAATTGCGATCATTTACGATGGAGAAATTGCCTAAAAAGAGACTTAAAAGACTTAATTTTTCCCATGCGGGAAGGAAATTATTGAAGGTCAGTTGGCAGTATATATTATTGGGCCAGTATATATATTATTACTAATTTAAGACACATAGTTCTCTTAAATTTTTTGCCTACAACAAATTCTATTCAGTAATGTTGTGTAAATCGAGCTAAGAATAACATGACAGGAAGAAGTTCCATATTATAATAATAAAGAAAATATAAGAAAATTGTTGACAATGTGAGTATATTAAACGTCCATAATAATAAATATTCGTCCGTAAACAATGTGAGTATAATAATATAATAGCTATAATAATATAATAGATAATAGATAAGTATAATAATATAATAGATAATGTGAGTATATTAAACGTAAAAAATATGACACATTATATGTACAAATTAAATACAATTTTTTTTGTGTAATAGAATATTTCTTCATGAATTTAAATAAATATCGCACAAAATTAGTACATGTATGCAATTAAAAGTGATAAAATAATTAATACATTATCTGAATTAATTGGGAATTTTCTCGTGTTAACGAAAATAAAGAAGGAAACAGTGCGGGGAAAAGTAATTTTGATTTTATTCGGAATGAAAAAACTATTCCGCAGGTATATTCACTAGGTAATAAATATTTAAGTGTTAAAAAAATTTTCGATGGGTATATATTAACAAAGTGCCAAAAGAAAAATATGTTTAAAGTAATGAAAAGCTCTACAAGCGTTAACTATATTGACATAGCGTTAACTAAAACATTTATGGAGATACAATAAAAAGACACCACCTGGGAAGTCAGTATATGCACATAAAATCACTTTTCATAATCTGTGTCTATTATCGGGTTAACTTTTAACATTAAAGCTATCGGAAAAGGAGAATACCCTTATAATGATAAAAGCTTGCGGCAAAACTTTGCAGGGAAAGTTAAAGTTTTCATTGCAATAGCTTTTACATCCGACGCTTCAACCTTGTGATAAGTGGAAGTTCTTTTTCGCTGGTAGTGAAATTCTTATAGATTTAGTTTAGTTACTACACTTTTATAAATATATTACATGTGTACATATATGTATACGTATATATATTACATGCATGTGAATGTACCCGCACGCGTGTGTTATTACTGCGTAGTATTTTCACTGTGAAGATTTCACATATCTTAACCAATATGTTTTAAGTTACTCCCATAATTCTAATTGATTCCGGTGTGCCTAATACAAATTGAAATAAATACATGATGCTGGGCGAATGACTACTAGGATAAACAAGGCGCTTGCCCTAGAAACATATCAATAAAGAAACTGAAATTGTGCTAACCATGACTAATAGAAGGAATAGCTCTTAGCATCACATCTTGAAAATTAATTGATTTTTGGGTTATTGAAACGCTATCTATTGATTTTCGACTAGCCAATTCAGAAATCAAAAGAGCTCGATTCGATACATATACTCACTTTAAGCGTCTATATATATATATATATATATATATATATATATATATATATATATATATATATATATATATACATATATATATATATATATATATATATAAACATATATATACAAGGTTACATTTTGGTCGGTGGTAATATTTTAAGGAGCGATTAAGAATTAAGAATCGGCATCTAAATTCCATTACGAAACAAATATTTAAAAAATATGAAGTTTTCATCATTTTTATCGATTGTCCCTTAGAAATTACAAATAGGCATGAATATGGTAAATAACTACTTCTAAACAAGTAACCGTGTCGACGAACACGAAAAGTGCAGCGCGCGACGAGTACAAAGGACCGCTCCCTCCCATCTCTAATGCCCGCATCACGGAATGACAGACACGATGAACTTCTAAATCAGTATGTTATTTGGCTTAATTATATACACATTCTCTTAATTGATACACGATCTATAGTTTATAGATGACGTGATAGTAATTGGTGAAAAAGCAGAAATAAAGCAATCATTTTTGGTCTTACACTAACTCTAATGCAATTAGAGACAATTACCATCACGCGAAATTTGGTGTAAATGTGTAGGGAGGAATAATTGATGTGATTATAATTTCAAAATAGTTAAATGAAATGTGATACAGGTGACTTTGAATTAGTTGAGAAACAATTTGCAATTGTGCACGAAGTGAACTACTTGGAGCAGTTTTATTAAAATATCATTAGGGAAAAGGACATAACAATGTGTAAATAAGTTGATCGGATACGTAAATTTTCAATTATTTTCCGTAACTTGAATCGAATTTTTAAACACGCCTTAGACAATATGGGTGAACTCGTGTCTGTCCAGCTCGCCGGAAAAATGCATGTCCGACCATAGTAATTAAGTATAAGTAAATTGGTGAAATTTTAATTTTTGAAAGTTTATAGAGCCTTACATAAAAATTTCAGTGTATCGTAATGGATTTCATTTAAAACAAGAATTGTAAGCAGAAATTAATAGGTACGTAAATTCTCAATTATCGTAAAAACAATGAATTCCAATTTATTTGATTTATCTGAATTAAATTACCAATTTCAATAAAAAATTAAGAACATAGTCATTATGTGTAGGTTTACGTATGGAATATGAACGAAAAATTAGAATCTAATTTCCCAAATTACATTTGTTTCACAAAGTAAACTATTAATTGATGCTTGTGTGGAATAAATATATTTTTAAAATACAATTAATAAACAATAAAAACATTAAAAAATGTGGTCACAAATTTTACATTAAACGGTAACACGTCGCCACTTCAAATTTTTGTACACGCTCGCGGGCGGAATTCATTTTACATTCGAGCGTTTATTTGATCGTGAACGAACTATTTGATCATGATCGTGAACGGACTCGTGCAGTGCCTTTTTTTAGGAATCAAATGGATGCTTCTAATTTCTCTTATTTCCGACCTATGGGGATGAAGACAAGTGGTTTTGTTTAAATGGGAGGTCTGAAATATATTTTTAAACTGTGGCTACGAACCCCAAAATATTCCTATATACATATATATATATATATATATATATATATATATATATATATATATATTATATATATATATATAAATTCAATATTATTTGACAAATACTTTTAGAATGCGACAGTTAATTATGAACAATCTATAAAGAGATAACAGGACTTTTATCGAAGTTGATGATGAAATTGCTGTGAGTAAACAAAATAGGCCTCAGATTCTTTTTTCTTGATAGCGTTGCGTCGTTGATATTTTAAAATTAGATTCGTATTTTTTTCTTTTATTTAGTGTTTTGAGTAATATTCCGTATCTCAAAGCGAAAAAAAACGCATCCTAAAAACACATCTAAGCCCGTTTGTTAACCACAGCCATTTATCACAGGAATTATTTGAAGTACACACAAATACACAAACAGAAATTTTAGATGAGACAAACGAAGTATACACAAATAGAAATTTTAGATGAGACAAACGAAGTATACACAAACAGAAATTTTAGATGAGACAAACGAAGTATACACAAATAGAAATTTTAGATGAGACAAACGAAGTGAGAGAACTTCTTTATATTTGCTATGTAGTCTGAGATATTATTTGAAAAAAAAACTAGTGATGAGAATTCTGAAACAATGTTTTTTAGAATACATATAAGGCAGATATATTGTTGAAATTTTCCTCAAGAAATATGTTAATCCTCTATACAAAATTGTTAGCCAAACTTATGAACAAAAGAAGGTTATTAGTTAGTCATCTAAAATTTACCGAAATAATATATAGAATATTCTAAATCTAGGAATTTTCTCATAAAATTCCCGATATCTATGGAAGATATGCTAGGCAATTAGCATATTTACGTGAGGAAATTTCATTCTAATTTTGTAAATAGTTTAGTAGAAATATTATATAGCCTTAAATGTTGACGTCAAAATGTGTACCTTTGTAATATAATAATTTATATTTGCTATGCAGTCTGAGATATTATTTGAAAAACCAAGTGATGAGAATTCTGAAACAATTTTTTTTGACTTGCCTTAAATACTTCGAATATTTCGCCATGATAATATTTTGCCAAGATAACTTCCCTTGTATTTTATCCCCATAATACACTACTCATAAAACGAACAAATTGTAATGTCACTTTACAGTAGAATATACATATTAAAATATCCGTCCTTTAAGAGACCTTCACGTGTCTGCATAACAAATATAGAAACAAGAAGTAATTTTGTTGAGACACTTCAGCTCTCAAGTCGCACGCATATTTTATAAGGTCGTAACGTATTTTTGATGAAATATTTATAAAACAATATCCATTTTATTCTGAAGCAAAACTTTGTTTTCAGATTCCTTTGTGTTTCTCAGAACTGTGATTTTTTTTGTCAATTCGGGAATGTAGAAAAGCAAAGTCTAATGCAGTATTTTTGGATAGGTGGTCGTTTATATCAAAATAATGAGAGAAGTTATAAATTAAATGAATCCTTTTCGGTATGTATAATAATATATATACAATTTATTATATATTCTGTAATGAGTCAATTGTGTTTATTGTAAATTGTGTAAATATTTTAATTTGATTAAACTAGAGATTTGTTCCGAAGTTTTGTATGCCATTACAAAATAGAAGCTAAAGACTTTCAAAAAATTACGTTACTTCCTTAATCTTTTTTTTTAATTTGCAATACAAAATGTAAGGGTAGATGTGTAAGTTACAAGTATAAAATAATTGCAGATCAAATGTTAAAATCAAACAAATATGAAAAAAATATATTGTTACCAATATAAAATTACTCGAACACCCAACAATTGAATTTTTCGTGATTTTAATGAGAGATGGAAAGGTCAAAATATGGGCGGCACATTTGGGGCGGAAACCGGGGTGCACATAACAGGAAAATTCAAAAAAATAATGGTTCATATAAGGTTTGTAAATTATTTAATTCGGATTAGGTAACTAATTTTATATCAAAAACAATGTCAAAAAATATTTAACTTATTAATTTGATCAAATTACATATATCTGCTATATTTGTTTTACAGAAAGCGTCCTGTTATATCGAGAGGTCAGAAAATCTAGAATAGAATATTTTTGTATGTTCAAATAGTTTCCAAATTTTGTTAATCAATTTTTGTAGCGATGTTTAAGGTTATATGGGAATTACCTAGAAATAAATAAAAATGGCAGTCTTTTTCTACAAATTAATTAAAATATTAATAATTTCGAAATAATTAAAAATAATAAACAAATATTTAATCGCATAACATATAACATCTCATTATTTACATGCTACTGAAATAGAATACTATACCATCATAAACGTTTGTAACTGAATGAAAAAAGTGTTTTATGTCAAAATTTCTCCTCATCTTGTTTCTTATTTTTATATAAGTGTATGATTTACATATTTTTCTACGGATTTTTTCTAAATACAAATTTATTGTAATATTAAAAAAAAAATTTGCGCGTTTAACGCGCGTTCTATGAAATCTTTGAAAGAAACAAAGAAGGATTATAGCGTTTTTTAACTCTCAAAGATTTTTCGAGCATTAGTAATTTTAAAATCATCATTAGAACCCAATTGAGATTCAATCATAAAATAGTGGGGTTTCTCGAATAACGCCCGAGGGTCCAAATTCGGGCTCGAAAACAAATCTACGCAGATCGCACAAGAAGCCAGTATCAGGCCAAAAGCTTATTCTCGTCCTCGCCGAATTCTCGAACGAGAAAATAAAGTAATTATAAATGGTGAATGCGTTGCAATATTTTTTAAACAATATTTTAAATATTTAGCACCACATTAGTTTAATTTATTACGTTGTTGTTATGACTAAGTGAAAAGTATGTTATTGATATTGTGGCTTATTTTTCCTGTTAAATTTTTGCAATTTTTATTGTGGTATTTTCGAAAACAATGTTTGATTTACACAATTTTCTGCGGAATTTCTTCTAAATACAAATGTTTTGCATTATTCTGCGTTTATTGCAGATTATGGTTATTTTATTTGTCCTATAAAACATACGCAATTTATTTCATTTATTTACGATGAATTTTTAGTCGTCAAATACGCCAACCAAATGTAATCGTAATCTGCTCCGAAGCAATTACAAATTGTGATATTACATATTTACGATAGAAAATATGTCTTTAAGGATCAGTTTAACATACATTTTGTGATTATATCAACTTGTTATATATTTTAAGGTAATAAAAATATATTTAACACCAAAAATTTGAAGATATTTCATGTTTTTACCTATAAATGCATTTCGTATGTACATGTATATATATATATATATATATATATATATATATATATATATATATATATATATATATATATATACAAGTTGTAAGTTTGAATAAAAGCATATTTTATAACTTGGATAATAACGTAATTTGATAAAAATCTGGAATATTTTCTGAGGGTCTTTAAATTTAAATATTGGCACTAAAGAACGGGTATGTACCAAGGGTGAATACTTAATTTGATGAATAGAAATTAATAGTTCGAGTCGGATTTGGAACTATAGTCGGATTGACATAACAATTAAGCGGGGTAGGATATTTTAAATGGGATTTTCAAAATGTGCTACTTGAATTGACTGAAAAGTTTGGGAAAGATATGAGGTTACTCCATTAAATTCAGTTTCTAAGAAAATAAATGTTATGTTAGATTAGGTTAGTTTTAGTCAATATTAACGTTAGGTTATGATGGGTGAGGTTGGGTTGGGTTGAGTTATGTTGAGTAAGGTTAGGTTAGGTTAGGATCACCTTATTATCGAGTATAGTGTTCTTATAAAGCATATGCTAGTCGAGTATAGTATGTGGATAAAAAAAAATATTTTTTCCTTAACGTGTATTTTTTGTACATAAATACCCGGAAGGAAAACTTGCTCCTTCAGTTAGCTCTCTATTTACTTATCTCACTTAACATCAATTGCACGTTTCCAAATTCGACCGGTAATTTCATTACAATAAAGGATATGTTTGAGACAAAACAAATCGAGAAAAACTGCACTATAAAAAACACACGTGTGTGAAGCTGGAGAAAAAAGATGTAGAATTTAAAAATTCTACATCTTTTAAATATTTCCATAATTGTAATATGTCTGTTTAAATGCAGGTCTCGAAATGAATACGCTTTTTTTTATCTGTATCTGTAAGTAACCGTTTTTAGTAATAATTACCTAACAAATAAGACTCTTTATCAGTCTGTTGTCCTTTGTAAAAAAAAAATTAAATTTCGTATTTAAAAAAACTATTGAATAGTATAGGTACATAAATATCCAGTAAACCCAGAGGTTCCGAAACATATAACAATATATTTCCTAATGTCGTCGTTTCAAAGTCGACATGCATTTCTAATGCATGTATGCAAACTGCATTTTATATACGCTGCATTAAAGCTGAGTGTATGCAATGCGGCTTTAATGCAGCGTGAGCTTATCTTTGCAAGGAAATTTAACTTACTACTCATATCAAAGGCGCCCCATCGTTTACATGCGTGACTAATATATAATCAAACTTTGAGATAGTTTCATGTTAAATAATTTTCTAATCTATAAAACCTACAAGACTAAATTCAAAAATTATTGTTTATAAGACTTTATCCAGTTTTTTTTCTATTTCCTTTTTGTTCTATTTACCTTAAATAAACAGAAACCGACTAAAGATGCGTTAGAATAGTTACAGGACAAAAATAAGTAGTTATCTGTGTCTTTTATGAATTGATGATGCAATTTAATTGACATGGAAAAAACTTTTATAACATTTTAATATCCAGATTAATATAAAAATATTGCAAGGTAATAATTGAACAAATTAGAGACGAAAGAAAAAATAGGACATGTGGAATAAAGAAAATAGAGTTTATGAATTAAAGCTAGAAATAAAAAACAAAAAACAAAACTTGCCGTATCAAATTTTTATTAAAAAATTTTGGTGAAAAAGGCTGTTTGATACCTCAACTTTTAAAAAAGTTGTTTTTAATTTCTATTTGATTTTAGTTAAAATTATATTACATGCAATTTTAAAATATTAATCTACATATTTTCGTACACCTACATAAAATATGTAAAATTTCTTGCAGACATAGTAAATTAAAGCACAAGGCTGATTTCGAAAGCGTCAATCGAAACAGGTAAAAACAATTTCATGCCATTTATCTCTATATATAATAAAAAATAGTCTAAAAATATGCTCTTAATTAATTTCGTACTGCTATATTTAAAATTAGCAATATTTCCCGGAAAATTTTAAATTAGGTAACATTAAAATATATACAGTAGCTTTGTTATTTACTGGATAAAGTCTTAGAAATTAGTTTCATATCAACGTTCGATTCTGTAGTGAATTTGGTAATTTCAACACTCGTCTTCCAATCTTGGCCTACATTATGACACTTTATTTATATCTCATTCAGAGAATTTTGCGTAAGTAAACATACCATCAACTATTTCCGTTTCCATTTGACGGAATATTTCAGTCTCCATTTGACGGACTGTACTTAATACAGAAAACACTTTTACGCCACTTCTTAATTTAAAATGTATCCCATGTTTTTATCATTCAAAGTATTGTAACATGAGTTTTCAACTGCTTTAGAATTGACAGCGGTTTTGTAATCTGGGGCGAAATAATTTCTCTTTCCAACCCCTTTACCACAAAAGTACCATTAAATTTTGCTCCGTAGCACCAATTTAGCCAGTAAAATAAACTTTACTCGTTGTGTCCCAATTCATTTAATAAACATATGCAAATGTTGCAGACTCATATAAAGTCTCTGGAACAAAATGTCCATCCCTTTAGCGTATTTTTCACTAAATAGTAGTGCACTTCTCTGTAGCTACACGAGGGTAAGAATCAATTTAGCACCAATTTCTTGGTTGTCATATCCCTTGAAAAGTATATGAGAATAGTTATATTTTTCAAAACTTTTCCTTAGATGATAAATGCAATTTCCGTTACTGAGTAAAATTTTGATTAAATACGTGGTTGAGTTCGTGGGATATTTTAACGTAAGAAAATCATAAATTATTTAACACCATTAAATTTTTAATTTATTATATAATTTTCTTATCGTGTTAAATTATTTTAAAATTAAATATAAATAAGTATTATATTCATGTAGAATTGCAGAATTGTCAGAAGACCCGTGATTTATAATTCAATTTGGAAAATTTCTACCCAAGGCAAAAATGTCAGAGGAATTAACACTGGTCTCTAACATAATTCAAGATTTGTAACTTTTAATTGTACATACTATAAAAAAACCTTTCAAGTTAAGGGTTCGAATACATAAAGAACAAGTGATCAAAAAACTAGAACGGTAGATGTAGGCTGATGTTAATGTATAAAAGGGTATTTATTTTATATTTCACACCTCCATTTCGTTTTTAAAATATCATTTTAACAGATTCATGGGCCCATGATAACCTATGCCTTATATAACTAATTTAATTTAACATTTATTTAAAAAATATTATTCCCATTTTGTTACTATTATAAATAAATTTATTATTTCAAAATGAAATGTGGTAAAAAAACGAAAACTTATGGTCGTTATACAAACAGATTACGTTTTAAAATATGAAGTATATATTATAATTTCTTTCATATTATATATCTTGAAATAATTTAGATGTCTCGATCTTTAAGTTATTCGATAGGAGCTTAAACTAAAATCAATTATAATTAATAATGTAAGAGCTATTAAATTACAGGTTACCATACCTCATTTTTAAAACTGCAAATATTTTGTAGGCTTCGAAAAGTATTTTATTTCACTAAAAAAAATAATTAAATAATAAATGGCTACTGCAGAAATTAATTTCAATCGAAAGATACAAACTAATTCAGTTTGAGGAAATGTTTGCGGAAAAGTCGATTCAAAGATGGCCTGAAGAATTTTCCATTTATATCGTTTGGAATATGAATTTAACTACTTGGTTATTAATGGCTTTGATCTCTATTCTCTAAAAATAATTAATAGATTGAACTGAAATTTCGTAAATGAATTTTTCGTAAAATATGAGTTATATTATAGACTCTTATTATATAGATTATATGGACTAATCTAAGAAAGGGAAAATTAGGGTTTATTAAATTGCTAGATCACGGAAACAATTTAAAAACAAATGTTATCCTTGGAGAACGATTACACTCATTAATGACATTGCATCAAACAAATGCAGCAAATGATACTAATAATCAGATACAGCGTTTTCGGAACTAAGGTGCGACCTAAATAGATAGTGGTTCAGAAAACTTGGTAATTCAGATAGTCAATTGCTTACAGCGCGGACGGGACAATGTTACATCACATTCGCTAAAAGTTACATCGACTTTAAATAACTACCGAATAAGAGACACACAGAAAAGTATAAAACAATGAGAATATGAATACTTATTTGAAAAATTTGTAGTAGAATATCGTTTTAAAACAAAACTTTCAGTAAATTTTCAATTTAATGATGTCTGTAATCTGAATTTAATCATGTCTTTAAAATACTGATACTCTCGGAGATTTTTGTAGGAGACCTCAAATGGAATCTAACACCGTGCAAGTAAAAATTTTTGGGGTGTACAAAATAATTAATGGAAAAATACAAAAGTAATTAACAGAAAAATATATTGAAAACTTACTTAGTTGAAACTGTTACAAACCAAAAACATTTTAAATGGAAACCACTAAACTATATGTAGGAAAGAGAGGGCTTTATTGTTGTGTTAACAATATAATACACACGTAAGTAAAGGAGATGCCAAAATAATATTTTGTACTACTTGAACTATCGCCTGTTTTTTTTTGTTTTAATTCCATGTTTGTTGATTTCATTATTGTAAAAATTGTATATTTATTGTAAATGTTTCTTATCTACACGATCTGGTGAAGAAAAGCATTCGCGCTGTTTGCAAACTGGAAATGTTTACGTTAGAGGTGAGATAAAGAGTTTGTGTTGGATTATTAAAATTATCAGAATTTATGATAAATAATTATATTTTGTTGTGTCAAAAATATGTCAAAAATTTGTATAAAATTTAATTCTTTATGGCAGTATAGTTTCCATTTCCTTTAGTGACGTAAATCAGTTGCAGAACATTTATCGACATTCTTAAATAAATATGCAAATATATCAGAAGTAGACGGATAAGATCATCAGTATGATTTCATCTGCGAAATATTCATTCGTAATTTACTTTGGAAATATCTACTTTGAAAGACTCAAATTAAAATATTTTAATTAGCGGGTTTGAATTTATTAAAAAAAAACCAGTGGATTTTGTGCAATTTTTGACAGTTTAAATAACTCAATAACGACTAATGATTATTTCAACGACATTTAAAAAAGGGCCTTTTATATGGTTCAATTTAAATGGATATAGAAAATATCTCAATATCGGATGGTAATAGTTTATTTCAATTTCATTGCGATGAAAAAATTAGGTGTTTTTAAATAAAAACAAATATATATTTATCGTTTATATTGTCGTTGACACAAATATGTAAATATTAACTATCCGCTTACTCATCTGTTAAACTTCTCTACTTTTTAGAGCCATATATTTGTGAATAGAGTTGATTTTTAAAAACCATCTATTCTGAAATTTTTCACGGTAACCATACTATCAACATTCCTGTTTTTTGGGCACTTTTAAATAAAAATTAACAAGTAAAAATGCTAATAACTGTAAGAAATATAACAGTAATATAAATAGACGGGTTAACAGAATGTTACAATAAGTTATAACTTAGGAAATCGACCTATCAATATAATTGATATACCATAAAAAAATTTATTTAATGCCACTACAGTAAAAAAGACGAATTAAAACTTCATAATTTAAAAAAAGGACATTGGTAGTGTGCGATTTGTAAATATAGTCTTTGAGATATATTTCCATTATATTTAAACTAATTTATTGGTATATAATAATTTAAATTTTAGCTCAGATGCTTTTTTAGGATGGAATTCATTAGATTTCATAACTCCGATTAATATCATTGACAAAAAATATTCAATACGTTGAATACTTTTTTCAATGATATTAATTGCAACATTCATGTTTTCAATTGCTGTGTCTGCATGTAATAAACTATTTGTACTATAGAAACATTCAATACGGAATATTAAACTATATCATATTTTCATTCATAATTATCGATGTGGGGTAAAACGCTTAACATTCATTTCATTTAAAATAGCGGTAAATAACAGTGAAGCTACTTATGACAAGTGACCTTTGTTTTTAAGTTCACATGTCTTTCCACTCTAGTTTTTGCGCTTTTTTATAGAACACGTAACCATTTTCCAATAAAAATAAAACATTTCCCAAAAGGAAAGCGGTTTATCTGAGCTAGACCTACGTTAAAATGTAACTAGATGCCAAATGTGTTCTCTTACAAAAATTATGTCGAAAATTAACAAAATTTTGCACGCAAAGTATGAGCATATATCCACTCCTTATATTTATACCTTCATATGTAACACTCTTATGTGTGTGTAGGTATGCATGGCGCGAGATAGAAACAGGAGGATTGACTTGGCACCGATTCTAAAAATCTTTTAATTTATGTATAAATCGACCAATATAACTCTAGGATTTCCCCTCTGCCGCGATTCATGGCGATAGCGAAATCGTATTTAGGAGAAAATAATACTTTACAATACGTGTAAAAGAAAATTTGCTTCCAGCTACCGCTATATATTTGTTGGATTTTCTGCACGTTTAGCTATTAAATTAAACGGTATATCCGTATAATTTAATAGCCGAGTATTTTTTGGTCTCACGTCCACGTATTCTACTATATAAAAGAGTTTATTCCACATATTTTGTCAAAGTACACTGAACATTTATTACCTAATAATAATTTTATTTAAACCTTCGTTTGACATAACTATCTTTAGTTTGGTATTTTATAAAGTTGTTAAAATTTTTTCACTAATCAGCTCTATTGTCAAAATATTAGCGAGTAATAATTAGTCTTCTTTTCATACATCTATTTGTAGTAATGATTAAATTTTGGCTTGTGATTACATTACTTTAATTTCGATTATTATTCACTAAAAATATTACTAATTTCTGCCATCTTTCTCTAGAAAAGATAAATATATACGTGAGTATTACAATAGCAATGTTAAGATACTATTTACTATTTAGACGATTAATTTTGCAGATTTACATATATTTTTTAATTATATTAAATGTGAAATATGTTATGTATGTTGGTTAAAATATGTTTATTCATTACAAGGGTTTTACGTGGTAGCGTAACAAGAAAAGTTTCTAAGTAAATATTGTTTAATAGCCAAACCTAAAAAGTGAGCCATACTTTCTATTAAAGATATGTCTTTTAAACTCAGATAAGTTTTGTACAAAGCCAAATATGTTCTGAAGCTTATTCACATATATTGTTATAAACATGATAAGAAGAAACAGATTATTGATTTATTTTTGAAAAACGATATATGGGCACAATTATCATTCATCACAATCATCACAATGTAACAATCATATGGAAATAATATTGACTTGGTGTCATTTATTTTCTCTATATGATTTTTATTTGTACCAATTTTATAGGCATTTGCATTAAAATTTGGCTAATATAATTTTTCTAGAAAAATTTTATACAATATTTTAATAAAAATTTTACATTAAACATCTTACACACAATTCACATTCAATAAAATTCAAAATATATTTCCAATCTCCTCTCCTCTTGTTTTACCGGATGCAATCTGAATAAACATTCCGAACAAACCTAAACCCGAATAAGTCTCCTCCGAAGCTACCGAATGTTAATAATACGTAGTTTAACGAGCACCTAACTATTACGAGGGACCTTCGACGGGCCACGTAATCGATGCGAATCATTTGTATGCAATGTGCCCGGTCATTTTTATATTTATTGTAGTTCGTCAATCTGAACATGAAATTTTAGGTCTTCTGTATATAGGACTTTACATTGCTTACTATGTTAAAACTATAAAATAATTTTATTAAATTAATTTTTACTAAATTTTTAAACTGTTTCTTTCACGATTTTTTATTAACAATTGTCACTATATACCGTAATGTGTGAATTAAAATGGTAAATATATTTTACTACTGGCCATATACTGTTGGTAAATAAAGAGCTACCTGATAAATCGACTATACCAATTATAAAATGTTCACCCCAAAATTTCTCTTTCCCGTCAAATTCACATATTTTCCCAAAGCATAAGACATATTCAAACATATTTTTCAAAACTAAAATGGTTTATAATTACTAAATTTAAGACAGCTTGCGCATTAAACAATCATAATAAGTTGGAAAATTATTCTTTTGAAAATGATTTTTAAAGATCAAACAAAAAACCAATCGTTGATTATAATTAATGCTATTGAAAATTTACTATGAACTTTATTACTGTGCGAGTAAATCGACTAAGAGTTTATGACTGAGAAATGGAGTACAAGAAGTTTTATAACTAATTTATCATAGTACACAATTTAATTAATGAAAATTACCCAAACTAGTAATAGTTTACCTAAATTAGCATCGTATTAAGATTTCGCCCGCGATATTCTATAGGAATTAAGATGTATTAGCTGAACATGATATAAGACATGAATATGGCGTATTTTATAAAAAGAAATATAACAAACTACTTTATATTTCGATGTAGTTAAATAAAATTCTTAATTATCACCAGATAAGCGATAAATAAAAAAAATTACATTAACTGGTAAAATAAATTTCCAAACAATTCTTGGCATTAAGTCTACCAAGATTTATAATTTTCAAAAGTAAAATTTATGCATTTATGATTTGTTCTTTTATAACTTTCATTTCATGCAACACTCAACATTTAAAAAAAAACTCAAAATTCCTGTAATGCCATTTCAGATTGAATGATTTTTGCCAAGACTGGATGAGAATTAGGGAATAACAAATGTGTTTCTCAAACTTCGTTAAATCATAATATTTTTAGTTTTAAAGAAGTCATTACGTTACAAACACATATTCACACATATTAATTATTCTAACTATGGAAAGACAGGATATGACGTAAAAATTAAACCGTATGCGATTAAAAAATTTCGAAAAATATTTTTTTTAGAGGACTTGATTCCGTAAGTAATAAATATTTACAATATAAATTGTTTCCTACGTTCATTGTCACCAGATTGTATTTTTAAAAATATTTATGTTTGAATTACTAAAACCTGCAGGCAACATTTTGAAAGATGACATATTTCCTTGTATACTTTTTAAAATTTTTATATGAATAGTTAAGCATAATTTTTGTTTGTAAATAGCGCTTCATATATTTGAGGCAAAATGAATATCAATTGAGCTGAATGAAAATGTACATTTTATTAACAACGGAATTTATATTATACGAGATAGGGTTGCAAAATATTTTGGTTTTAGTGTAAACAGTTCCATCGCTTGGAGTATTGCGACATGATATGCGGCAAGTTAATGTAATTTTGCTGCCTATTATGTAGTAGCACTATGTGAAATTTTACCGATCAGGTACACTAAAATACCTACGTCCGTTAATCATTACTTATTAAGCAAAGGCTTCTAAAAACTTCTGACGCTACTAAAAAAGGCATATTTTTTATTCTATCTGCCATTTTGTCTGTTTGGTAATACGAGTACCACGCAATAATCAAACCAATATGAATGGAACATTCATTGGAATAATTCTTTGTATTGAAATTAAAACGAAATTAATCAACATTTTGGTCTTTTGAATGTTTCCTAAGGGACGTTTAATTTACCTCCTTGTATGTTTGTTTAAGCATCATTTTTATCGATATCTATCGTTTTGTATCTGGGAGGATAACTACTCTATGTGATTTGTAGTGTAAGCAAAGTGACTAAAGGGTCGACATGCAACCCATTCAGTCCATTTATTCAGTCCATTTATCTCGACGGCTAGTGACGCATATGAAGGATGTTTAACAAATTAATATTTTAAAGAGTGGTCAAGTTCATTTAGCTACTTAAAAACTAAAATAATTAACGTAAAAAAGATAAAATATTCATCATATTATACGGATATATTATCAATTCTTTCGGAAAATTTGCTTCCAGCTACTGCTATTTATTGGTATTGGAATTGTTATTAGAAAAACTTGCTAAGAAACTGACATTTTCATCAACTATTCTAAATACTCCAATATTTCAATACGTCCGTTAATTTAAAAAGAATAAGTATGACTTAACGGGGAGTAAAATGAAAAGGTACTGTGTCGATAACTGCAAAATATTTTCCAAAATTTCACTAACGATATTTAATATAGTGAAATCCGCCCTTGAATGCGGCCAGCTTAGAAATTTATCCGATGACGTATGCCAAATTCAGCAAGCTGTTCCTACATTTCCTTTTTCGGTTGCCCTATTTAAATAAATTCTTTCTTAGAAATTTGTTTATAGCAGATTTGATTTTTGAATTGGATGTTGCTAAGTTGTTAAATTATTAGGAAATATATAACAATTTGAATGGAGAAAATTCAGGTTATTATTATTCAGAACAATATCTGTTCTTCATCTCATTACATGGAATTATACTTTGAATTCTAAAGTTAATAATTCCGATATTCTAGAAAATTTTACCTATTTTAAATATTTCATTAAGTGCAATGTAAATAAAGTAAGTGAAAAATAACTGTCTTTAATAGAATATTGCATTACGTTTATCTCATAGTTTTAATTTCTTTCGAAAATTTTCTAAATATTTTACTAGGTAAATATTAAAATTTGTAAAAACAGCTATCTTCGAGTCAAGTAATACACTACACTATTTAGTTGGATTAAAAAGAAAAGATTTAAAAAAAAGATTGTTGAGATAATAAGGTACATTTCAGAAAATAGCCTGAGTGAGCATCAAAATACCCATATAAATTATTCGCATAATTGTTAAAAACTTTTAAAATGCCAATGAAAGGGTTAGTTTGATTTTGAGAGGCTCTCTAAAAAGATAGGAACGATTGAATTTCAATTAGCTCTGTAAATACCGAAGAAATAATCAATAATTATCCATTAACATAATCGTTACATAACATTAACAGAGACACTTCTTAGAGAAATAAGGATGATTGATATTACTGATTCTGCTTAAATCAAACTCTTATGATGTTTTACAATACACTTATATAAGTTGAATTAGAAGGACAGTAAATTATTGGATGAAAATCCTAAAATCTTGTTTCATAATAACTTTTCATCCAATATTAACCCAGTACCATATGTAGGTGGTTAATTTTATTACGTCCCTTACTTTATATTTTACTCTTTTTCCTAATTTATTGTGTCCGATTCTTTTTATTTAATTAGTATTTTGTAACTTACTAAGAGCAGCATATTAAAATTCTTCGACGCAAACAACCGGAGTAATACGCAATACACGCAATTAAATATTACTGTTAATTTTATTTAATTAAATATTACTGTTAAGTTTTTAATTAAATAAAATATTACAACAATACACAACGTACAATTAACGGCTGTTATGTGAGTTTTATACAACTGGGGAAATGGCAGCCATTTCGTAATCTGGGACAAGATAATTTTTTTTTTATTTCTTTTTACCTATTGAAGTAACAACATTGCCCAAGTAATATTAGGTTTTCCTTTGCAGCACAGATTTAATTAGTAAAAATAATTTCACTTCAATTAGTTAAAGAAACACATGTGAAGGTAACAAACTATTACAAAGACACTGTAACTCTTTAATGTGGTTTTTTTGTCTTGCATGAAAAAGTGAGCAAAATTTACGCGAGAGTGAAATTTAATTACGCGCAATTTCCCGGCCAAATAATTGAGCGTATTTTGTATTAGTCAGTACAATTGAAATAAAAAATACCAATAGACCAATACTTAATTAATATTTTAAATAATGACATGTCAGTATTTTTTGTAGCAATTATGCCAAGAGTTACAAAACACACTCATTCACTTCATCAATTGTCACAATTATTTACAATCAATTTATTCATTCCTGCGTTATTTTTTTCAGGAAATTTTTAAATTTTTATTTTTTTAATCATGGTTCCAATCGATAATAACAGGCGTTGAGTGTAGCGGCCGATATACGAATTTATTACATGATTGTAATAAATCCTAATATTAGCCATTTATTATCAATCTGAACGAAAAATATCTGATTTGTTTTTTGTACACCGTGACATATTTTCCAGTGTGTTGAATTACGGTGAATAATGTATCCCAGAAAATTCGCATATATCTACAATGAATTCCACAATGTAATGAATAATACTCAGAACAGTACTTATGTTAAAAACAAAGTAGTGTCTGCAAGGAAAAATGCCTCAAAACAACTGTAATTAAAAAAAATCTTTGCTACTGAAATTATGCAAGAATGGGTGAGAAAAAAAAGGTATTAGCGCAAAATCGTAAGAACTGGTGCCAAATACCAAGGCTGCACCTATTATTGTGGTCTGCAACCTTCAGTGAATTAAAGGAGAAGAAAAAAAATATCTTATATATATAAATCTTTAAAGGAGAAGAAAAAAATAATAAAAAAATATTATTTTCAATATATTTGCAACAACACTAGGTTTAATCCGCAATCAGTCTAAGAGTGGACACTGAAAATTCCAATTTAATTTACTGTTCAATTTATTATTACCAAAAATCTTTTAAAAGGGGAAATTTTTATATTAATTTAAAAGTAAATAAATGTAACAATAGTTCCCTTTAATTCCGAAATTATTCCCTTAAGAAGATTAAAAGTTACGTAACATCAATCCATAGTTTTACTGATCGATGTTGACTAGAGGTTTATCATGCCTTTTTAATTTTCACTTCGAATATAAACTTCAGGTTGTATAGTTTTAACAATGTATAAAAATGATTTCCCTATCTTCAAAAGATCTAAAATGTGTACAATATGAAATATTCAATAAAACTGTTTTCTTGTTCTTTTACTTTAAAACAGAATGTGTTATAAAAAACAACTTTTTAATTCCCCTCATCCTGATTCTATAATACTGCGTACTTTAGTCGAAGGCTCATTAGACGATGCGACGACTCAAGAGGTTTCCTCTCGAGTTTTATATATCTAGTTGCCATGCAGCTTTGAACTATGGGAAATGTGCTATGAGAAGATAAGATGATGGTTGAAATTATAGGAGAAAATAAGACTTAACGAAGTTTTATCTAATTTCATATTTGTAGTTAAAAATAATTTTATTAATATATTAATAAAATTATTTTTAACTACAAATATAAAATATTAATTAACTATTAATAAAATTCCACAGATTTTGGCTAATTTAAAATAGGTTGTTGACTGTTATTGTCTATTAAGTGCATAACATTTTATCCTAAACAAAAAGGTTTTTATGAAAAATAAAAGAGGCATTTTTTTGTGAATAGATGTTTTTTTCAAAATCATCGCTTGGTTTTTATGAAACGCACACACACACACATACACTCACATATATATATATATATATGTATATATATATATATATATATATATATATATATATATATATATATATGTATATACATATGTATATATGTATATATATATATATATATATATATATATATATACTAAATTATCTGGTTGAATATGTCTTCATTAAAATATCTTTACGATTAACCAACCTGTTTGCATAAATTATTATATTGTATTGAATATTTGTCGGTATACACTTACGCATGGAAATGTAAGGTATTGTAAAAAATTGCCATCATTTATAAACCTCTTAATATTTTTTATTGTTTAGTTTTTATTACAGTTTTTTGTAATAATTTTTTACTAAATATATAAAATCGTTGGTATGTGGCAATCCTAAAATATTTCACCGCCATTTTTAATTCATTCAAGGTCTAAGGAATAATTTAAAATATACAAAAATAAAAAATAACAAATTTAATTTAAAATTTAGAATTTGTTACTTTACATTGTTTTTATAGTATTTGCCGAAGTTACGTAATAAATAATCTTTAATTAGTTTTATTCTAACGGTTACACTTATTTTAACGCTCTAAACTTCTGATTTTACTCCTTATGAAACTTCATACCGGGGGTTAAATATGAAAATCGATTATTATTGAGCAACTCCAAAACAATTTTTAAAAAATATGAATTGTTCACAATTTTTATCGATTGTCCTCTAGGAACGACAAAAATGCATGAAAATGGTAAATTTCTAATTCTAAATAAATTTGTTGCCGCGTCGACGAACACAAAAAATGCGGCGCGCGACGTGTACAAAGAGACAGACCCCCACACCTCTCTTATTTCCGCAACACGGAACGACAGACGCGACGGACTAGTGACGATCATGTAAAAAAATAACAATTTTTTTTACGATGTGACATACCGAAATGTACCGATAGTTTGCGATATATCGATCAAAAATATTGATTTTTGCTATATATCTTATGTAATTTGTATTTAATTAATCTGTACTAAAAGACGAAGGAAAGGAAATTTCTTTACTAAGTGTACATAAGTAAAATCTTCTATGTTCAGAAACAAATCAATTTTGTTTTAAAATTATGTTTATAATTCTCAATATTCGTAGCAAAAACAAAAATTTATTGAGTCTTTCAGTTTATAATCTGCTTCTCCGCTGGGTTAAAACCTGCACTGCTTTGACAAGTCTTTCAGATGACACAGAGCTGGCCAACGTAGTTAAATATTTGTATGCTATATTGTGCAACTTCAAGATGAAGTTGCACAATATAGCATAGACACTTCAACTGTACTTTGTAATCTACCCACATTTTAACTGGAGCGCAAGTCATCGCTTGCCATCGCCTTTGACGCAAGTCATCGCTTGCCACGCAACTTTATTTAAACAAAGTTACAATGTTCTTTGCCTTAGATAATATTAGTTGTAATTCAGGGATTCCTAAAATAAGTTGAAGGACTAAACTAACCATATGTGGAAAGTATGAAGTATGTGTTTTTTCAAAAAATCATACTAAACTGTATTTTCAGCTTTATGTGTTACTACTACCGTGACTATCAGTTATAGTAAGCATTTCTTTTATGTACTCAGTGGAATGTCGTTAATCCAGGTGGTATATTATTCAAGTTGCGGATTGAAATTCAATTCCGATGCAGAATTGAGTTGTAACACCTATATAACTTCTCATTTGCAAATGTGACCAATAGTCACTTGTTAATGTGAGATATTCTACAGAATATAATTTATTTTTCATAATTGTTGAAAATAATTCGTACTTATCATCTAGCCAGCGTCTTACAAAGGCGCTGCTGAAATTCTTACCCTGAGGTGCTGTAACTTTCAACAGGTTCTGGAAACCTGTTACAAGTTATCTTTACAAATTATAAATATAATTTTGTGGTTAATATATTTGCTTTTCTCACCAGCAGCTAAATATGCTTATATTTCTCCGAAAATACTTTTGATTGACCTCTGACATTTCAAAGGAAACTTTCCATCACAATCGATATTAGTAGTTATTTTATTAAAAGTATTAGTACTTACCTCGTCTTTTGAATCATTTGAAGTGCGTTCTGAACCTGGGACACTTTCTGGGAAATACTAGAGCTTGACAAAACAAAATCCATTTTTTTCCATATAAAAATAGAATATTTTTAAGTAGGAAAATCTCCAAGTAGACAACTTTATGAATATTTTTAATATATGCTATCACATTAGAGGTCATGCTAGCAGTTTTAACATATGTTGACACAGTTTACATTTAATAGATTTCTCGTCATTTCTATCGTAATAGTTCCAAACGACACTTTTTTATTCATGTGTGATGAAAAGAAAGAAAATATTGAGCTTTTAAATTGCAAAAATGCTAAACTAAAGTAATAAATAAATAATTAAGAAAAAGCTAAAATAAAGTAATAATTTTGGGCTTAAACTAAGTCTCGTGCAATTGGAGACAATTACCATTCAGTGAAGTTCACTGCAAATGTGTTGCACGGAATAATTGATAATGTGATTATAATTTCAAAGTGGAGAAATAAAATGTGATACAGGTAACATTGAATTTATCGAAAAACAATTTGCGATTGCAAGCGAAGTGGATTTACTACTGTGAACAGTTTTATTAAAATATCATTAGGGACAAGGATATAAAAATGTGTAAATAAGTTGATCAGATAGGTAAATTTTCAATTATTGTAAATAAGTAGATTTCAATTTTTTTTAAATATTCCTTAGATTATATGGATCAACCTGTGTTTTTCAGCTCCAGCCCAGTGTCTGTCCTGCGACTGTCCAGCCAAAAAATGTCTATCCGACCATAGTAACGAAGTACAAGTAAATTTGTGAAGTTTAAATTTTTGAAAATTTACAAAGTATTGTAATGGATTTCATTTGAAACAAGTATTTTAAACAGAAATTAATACGTAAGTTTTCAATTATTGTAAAAAAAGTTTATTTCTAATTTTTTTAAATACACCTTAATAAAATTATCGATTTCAATAAATATTTCAAATCAGTCATTATATACATGTTTACGCACGAATTATTTGGGAAAAATTGGAAACTTTCTTCCGAAAGTGCAGTTATTTCACAAAGTAAAAATAGAAACTTTTCTTAATGGAATCAAGACTTTTTTGAAACGCAATTATCAATACATTCAAAAATGTTGATACAAATTTTTCATTACACGAGAACTCGCATCTAAATCACATTTTAGTACATGGCCGCGGGCAGAATTCATTTTACGTGGTCCGTCCGTATATCGTGTAATGTTAACATATTCTCGGAAACGAGCTCGGGTTAACAGTCGTTCCATTTTTTTTAGAAATGAAACGAAAGCTTCTAATTTTTTTTATTTCCGACCTATGAGAATAAGGACAAATAGTTTTGTTTAAATTTGAGATTTAAAATTATTTTTAAATTAGTATTTTTAAATTTTAGCCACTGACCAAAATATATTCCCTTATGTTCACATATATACAAGTGTCCGGGAATAAGTGTCGGATAAAGAAAGATGTTATTCCTTGATTGGAAAATAGTTTGTCGTTAAAATATAAAAGATTACCTTTTTCTCAGGAGATTGTAAATATTCGCATATTCGTAATTATTTGTCATCTTTTTCGTACACACGATACACGCGCACATTATTCAGCGCCGCTCGGAGGAATTACCCATGCGAAGACCTCGCTACTGCGGGTAAAAATCGCTTTCCGGGCATGTATCGGGTGTGTTAAAAAGAGTTATGTGTAATATTTTTTATTTGCACTTAGAAAAATGGCGTACATATCCATACACTACACACACACATATAACTACACTGCACACATATATATGTGTGTGTGTGTGTGTGCTTGATAAAAGCCAAGCGTAAGATGCCATGGATAATGTAATTTTCGTTCCATGAGGTACACTTCGAAATATAGAGTATTCTAATATGACAATCGAAATAAATAGTTTTTCACTAAACTTTAGTACAGGTGGCGGGACGGATTTATGTAACTGAATTATGAGGGTACATTCCCTTTGGTATGGATCTCTGACAATATTTAAATGTATATGTATAATAAATCATAAATGATCTTATGCCATAACAATTTTAACCAACATATTTAATAGTTATAACTTCTCGGCCATATTTTATCTAAATTTATTTCTATTTTACTGCGATTATATTACAACTTGCAACATATAATATTGAATTATATTTTATATTTGCCTAAAATTTTTGTACTTGAATTGTTTCAAAAGAATTTGCATATTTTATTACAAAATTCATTATTTAACCAAATTAATATATTAATGTTATTTTCACCACAGGTCTGAATGAAAAATACTTTAAATCAAATAAAAAACCCTATATCGCACAATAACTCAACCGTATATGCAGATAAGATATTTTTTTTAATCATTGTACATTACGATTTAACTTTTAACTACGGAACATCCGCAAAAGACTTCACCCTTATAATGACGAAGGCTCACGGAAAAAACTTTGCAGAAAAGTTTAGGGTTATCGATGGGCAGTATCTTTCACGTTCGGCCCTTCAATCTTATAGAAAGTGGAAGTTTCCGTTCATTTGTGCAAAATGGTTGAAAAATTGCTGTATAAGTCGAACAAAATGTTGGGTTCAAAATGAGATTAAGATTGGGGAATTCAGTATTATGACACTCGTATCTGCGTATTTACTTTCGTGGATACATTTATTTTTATTAATATATATGCATTAGCAAAAATGCATTCAAAAGGGTAAACAATATTATCGCAAGGTAGATATTATACGTTTATATCTTGTTATGATTATTTCATCAAACAATTTGTTTTGAAGAATGTGATTATTGGGGCATTC
Source organism: Druceiella hillmani (assembly GCA_039881145.1). Lineage (NCBI taxonomy): Eukaryota > Metazoa > Arthropoda > Insecta > Lepidoptera > Hepialidae > Druceiella > Druceiella hillmani. The sequence goes on along the minus strand of JAYKKI010000021.1, from coordinate 5,672,135 downwards.
ATTATATACCATTTTATTTACGTATAGTTTATGGGACGTTTTGTAGATATTATTTTATGGGACGCACTAGTAAGAATTTTAAACAAGTTTTGGTATAATGTGGTAAACATGAGTGATAAATTGAGTGGCTCACGAATAGATAGGAAGACATTGAAAAAAAATACAAAAAAATTGCGCAAGTTTAACTAGACAGCGACTAAAATCTATTGCGATCCTAACTGATCCTGAATTAATAAAGTGATATTTCCGGTAATAATTTGTAGTGTCATGATACGATAAAAAAATCGAAGGAAAATCGTTTAACTAGTTCGGGACTGGAAAAGTAAATTAAAATATGAAAACTACTGAGTACATTTGCAAGAATTGATTATCCAAAGTTATCCGCGCAGGGAAAATTATTAAAAGGTCCCAGAGTATATTTTGAGAAGAATAATATGTATTATAAAAACAAAAAAATTTCATATTATAACTAGTAGTTACTACTTTTTATTTTTGGGTATTTTGCACTGTTATATTAATTAAAGATGTAGTTGGCAAACAAAGAACTGATTATTAATCACTTTTTTGACTATCAACCACATGAATCGCATGATTTGACTATCATCACTGGTTATCAATCACACTAATAAAAAATGTCGTGGAAATTGACAAAAGCTATATCAAACTAACTAACCCAAACAATCTGATATTTCGTTATTCTATATGGACTAAAAAAGTTTTTAAAAATCCTAACTCTAGTTGTTACTGGATTTAAAAATTTAAAAGTAATAATTTAATTAGTGTATTTAATACGTGGCGCAAACAAAGCCAATTAAAACTTATTCACTCAATATTTAACTAATATTTTAAACAGTTTTCAAGCTTAATCAATTCAAATGATTGTTTAATTGGATTATTAATAATTAATATTTAGTAACTCCATTACAAAAATTAATTTTTAAACTACATTTTCATAATTTTTTTTTGTAATTGTAAAACAAAGAAAGACAAAATATTAAAACATAAAATTGTAGGAACACAAGTAACATGTGGTTATTTCATGACATAAAAGTATAAATTTTCCCCATTATAAAAATGTTTAACATAGATTAATAAAAATTCTCTAACATTAATTAGAAACAAGTTCTATTCCACAAAAGTAAGACGTTTCATTCTGTGACTATTGAAACAAAATTCTATGAAACCAAATAAATTCCGCTTTCAAGGTTAATAAAAATCAACCAAGTTTATTAAAAATATTCAAAATCATTTATATTTGCAAGATTTAAATTTGAAACTAGGAAATTATCCATCATGAAATAAATTGGCGTAGACTTTAAAGTTGCCGGTAAATAAAAAAACTAAATGATGGTAATTTTTTTGTCAAAATGTATTTTCTCTTTTCATCCCGTTTTCATATTTTGCTTTTTAATTCTATAATTTTTTTAAAATATTTATGGTAAAACTGTAAGGAATCTACTACATGAAACGTAGTTTTTACGGTAACACTGACACGCATCAAATCAGTGGAATATCACAGTCTCATTATAATGTAGGTCTATGTTTCATTTATAAATTTGACAAGCTTTATATTGGGACAAGCTACAAACCATTAAATTTTACCGTTTTCTATTTTGATTACGAACTAACTGATTACACATATAAGCCAAATATTTTAAATATTTTGTATGTTGACTGAATTTTAATCAGGACAATCTCTAAATTAAGTATTTAATATATTTGGCGTTAATTTTAAACAGCAAAAATCTTTGCTAATATCCCACCTGAAGATGTTGTAATACAACGAAACTTAGATCGTGGTAAAGAAATTAAACAAAGTAGAAATAATACTGCATCACCTAGTTTCATTTAATCGTCTCTAAATTAAGATAAAATAATTTAACTGAAGCAATTTGCTGATAGCTCGGGTGTTGTACGGATTTAGGTGATTTTTATAAGTATATATTTTCTAAATAGCAGTGAAGTTTGCTTAACATTAGCCCTTAATTGTTTAAATTTGAATGACATTCTTCATTACATTTTAAAGAATTTTTATTTTTTGTAAAATTTGTTTAGATTTATATGACATTGAAATATGATATGCAAGTACAAAAATAAGTATAGGAGATTTTTTCGTAATTTTCTCTGTAGGAGAAATTTAAGAAATAATCACGAATCTGCTTCAAAGTCAAAGAAAATTTATACTCTTATGGACTTTCCCCATTTTTGTATCATATATTACCTATACATACTTATACAAAATATAACACTTAAAATTAATGGGTATAACATGTAAATATTTATATTTCAAACTCATAATGAGAAACCTTTGACTATGGTAATTATTTAATGGATCAAATTACTAACTAGAACTTATGTTAAAAACAAACAAATAATCTACTCACTAATATTGCTTTCTTCAATGATTACAGATATATCATCGTTCTTAAATAGTTCAATTATAAATTCAATATATCCTATTATTTTTGCCAAGCGACTAATATTACCTAAATAATATAAAATCGCTGTGAACGCTCTTCACATATCATTTGCGCACTGAGAATAATACTTTGGAACTCCAAAAATATCAGACTTATGTGGTTTATACTTTAAAAAGAGGTGTCTCTTTGTCGAAATGAAATCTGGTTAAACTTGTATTAACAGAAGATTAGACTTTTTTAACATAACACATTGCAATTCTTTTACCATTTAAATTCTTCTTCTTCTGTTTCATTACACCCTTTGCAGAGTGTTCGTCACGTCGACGTTTGTGGCCTGTTTCACAATGCGACGCTACTTTTGGCAAACTCTCGCTCTCCTTGTACATTCCTGCAGTGGTCAGTTGAAGGTCTTCTTTATTAGATCTGTCCCCCTCATTGGCATCAGACACCTTCCACTTTGCCCTGCACTACTAGGCGCTCTATGGATTCGCCTCCACGCCGGTTATACGTCCAAAGAAAATGATAATACGAGCTTATACAGTGCTTGATAGTCTTTGTCTTTGTTTAAATTAAATAAAATAATTTAATGATATCGATATATATTTACCTTTGAAGAATTTTTTAAGTTCTGTGTAGATCAATTCAGACAAATCCAGTGCCTATATTGAAGACAATATAATTTAAAAAGCGTTTGCTTGTTTGAATTTCATTTTTACCACTTATATTTTTATATTTCTCGGTTAATGAGAACGCGGATCGAAATTAAGACAGCATGTTTATCCGTAGATTAAGTCACATAGAAAAATCAAATACATACCACCTTTAACTCCGTAACACTTATACACATTTGAGGAATATATTAAGATTTTTATAAAATTTCAAAATATTTTTAAGTTTATTTTCCACACTTTCTGTAAAGAAAAGAAAACACCTTAAAGAAAATTCAGATTTTTATATCTCTCCAAAATACGTTAAGGCAAGTAACCCCAAACAATTTTCAAAGCTTTTTAATACTTTCTTTTCAAGTGTGCAAGTTCTTATACTAAATCTCTACATCGATGATCTGATATTTGACAAGGCTCAATGTTAGTTAAAAGGCAACATTGAGATAAAAATCGACGAAGTTGGTGCAAAAACCGACTGCCTATGGCGACAGTCATTAAATTTAGAGAGAGATAACCGAAAATTTACTCCAATTTCCATTGAATAATTTATAAAACATACCTATATAAATGCGAAGAAAGATTCAGTTAACGAAGAAAAATCGTTTCCTGTTCTCTGCCTTCATAATAATTGCATTCATTTTAAAATGAAACAAGGTTGCGAACAAAGTTCAGTCTTGTTTCAAAGCCACAGGCGAAATCGTAAAGAATCGTGCCGAACCTTTTTTTTAAAATAGGTCTCTCATTTTCTTTCTTATCAATTTGAATTACTTCACATGATTTTTCTGGTTTGAAATATTTTTCTGTTTTGTTTGTTTTGACTATGTAATGCTGCAAAAATATTTCAAAAGAAATCTATCAAATTTTTATGCGTCTAAGAACGAATTCTAATATTTTACGCAAAAAATTTCATAAATTAAGTAAATCATACCCCTTATATGGGATTCAAAAATACATTTATATTTTTTAGATTTACTTAATTTAGTTTGTACTACAATTTTATACACTTTCAGTATTATCTGTCGGTATAACACTCAAAGTAAAAAAAATCAAACATTAAAATAGCTTCATGAAAGATAGAACCCACTCAATATAAAAGAATAAAAAAAAAACCTTTTGCGGTGCAACATCATTTCTGAGCAAAAAATACACTCTTAGGAATCAATTCCAAGTCGTCACTTCTCACTCTCTCTTCCTTCCTTCTCCCTCTGTCACTCACATATATGACTACGGAAAAACTTACACATACTTATGAAAACCACGTCCACACGGCACAGGTTCTAAAAATCTATAAGCGGGTCGTATTTTGCGAAGCAAAAAGGGAAAATCCCTTTATTTGTATTTATCGGCACATTTAATACTTAACAACTTACATACTTTATTACTTTCTTGCTTATGACAAACAAGTCAAATGAATTCATAGTCAACAAACTTACCTATCATAACTGAGAAGCTCCTACTATTTATTACCTTTTGGGTTTAATGTCGGATTCTGTCAATCCATGTGACTAAAAGAACCCTTAAGATAAGTTAAAGTAACTGAACTTCGATGAAACTGTTTGTTAATATGGAGAAATTCCTGTCACTAGATGCCCACTCCTTAATTAAATTCTGGCCACTACTTGGAACCAAACAAATGAAAGGAGTCCAAAATCAATTAATCTGGTTTTTACCATTGAGGAGTTCTGTTAATATTTTCAGCCACATCTTCAGGAAATGATCGCCACATCGTTAGACTATCAGTGATCTAACGATGTGGCGATCATCTAAAAATTTCCTCCAAGTTTCAAATTTAAGTCTTACAAATATATAATTTTTATCAGTGAGTTGAGTATCTATGAAGACGTTTTTCGAGAAACTCTGTTTAAAATTTCATATACACTCTTCTGCTTAAAAGTTGCTTAGGATATTTTTCAAGTACATGGTCAGGTTCAGACAAATATTTATATTGGACCACCATGAATGCATAATCTTTTATATGTTGTCATAAACATGAACAAATTCACAAACTAGAGTGAACCCTAAAAATCGAGAAAAATTTCAACGGATATCTACAACCGAAACACGACTATTTTAATAAAACCAATTACAAAATTATAAATATAATTGAAGTGTTTATGTTTATACATCTACCGAATATTCTTTACATATTTTTTTTCTTACAAATTTCGTTCCTATATTTTTTTTTCTTAATGATGACTAGTATGCAAAACGTAATTTAGTTCTTTACTTCATACTTGATATCAAAACCCTCATAAAATAACCGAACTTGCATTAGGATATTAGTAACAAAGCTATACATTTCACTCGACAAATCGAGATAAATTTAGCAGTTTTTAATTACTCCGTTTATTGCAGTGCTATAGTTTGCAGGTCAATATTACAGTATACTGTCTACCTAGTAATTACGTAAACAGGACAGACCGCAAGTGAAGCATAGTAACCAATGCTTATGCAGGTTATTTCGCAGATGAAGAGCTGCCGAACTATAACTATCTTGTACTTTAAAATATATTTGTAGAAAAGTTTAGTTATCGCTCTTATATATTTCTAGTGTCTAAATGAGTTCTTACATTCAAGGATCCTTGTAATTTATTATTATATTAAATACTATCAACATTTTGTGGACAAAGCCACAAACACCCTATGTCATGATCTTCCTTAAAATTACTTAAATAAACGGTTTAATTAAAGGTAAACAAAATGAAAAATATTTAGTCTAGTAAAGATGAGAATACTTACCACATTGTTTAAGAATATAGACCACATTGTCCGAGATCAAGAAAAAAATATCTACATTGAAATTCACTTCATAAAGAAGGTCAATGTATTTATTTTCAATAACTGCTCAAAATATAAGCCAAAACAACATTTAAAAAAATGGGGAACAAAGTACAGGCTTCTGCATATTGTGAACCGCAGAAGTTCTCTAAAGTTTTGCCCTGCGGGTCTTTGTAATTGGGAAAGCCAAGTTGGTTCATAACGGCGCTCTTTTTAAAAGTTATTACTGTGATATATACAGAATACACAAAGTTATTTCTTCGCAGATATCGAGTCATTCCGGTACCTTTTCAAACAATTCTGAAGTGAAAGTCGTTTCAATAACGGTCGGTTTCATAATTGAATTGTCTGCCCGCTAGGTGATTAAATAATTTCAAATTGCAAGGTAATCCGAATTCAGGAAGTTAAAGCCATTGTTGCTTAGGAGGTAATGTATGTATTTGTATATTTAAGTATCCAGTAAGTTTATGAGTACATTTATCATATTCCATATAAATTTAAAACATTTTGAAGACGAATAGTTTAACTTGTACTAAATTGTATATAAGTGTCTTTGTAAAAGATTATAATTTACCATGTTTTTCTTCTGTCTCTGCCTCTTACACTTAATTGTGAATTATTTGAAATATATTTTATTTTTATTTACATTAAAATATTTACGTTAAATTACATTAAAATATGTTTATAAGCTACTATTTTCATGTATATTATGTAAAAAATACAGAAAACCCTAACACACCTATTACTAACTTATAGTTACAAATATATTATAAATTAGTCAATTAATCTTTAAAAAAAATTACATAATTATTTATTAAAATATATCTATGGTAAAATTTTATTCAGCACCGTCAACAAATATTAAATTTATTTCTTTTTATGCAAAACATAAATATAGCCCAAAACAAAAAGTCTGTCCCATGTATTTGGAAAAATGTAAGCGCAATAAAAAAAACATAAACGTACGATATAAAGATATATTTTTATACTTATTGTACGCTTGGAATATGGGTTCCGCATATTATTGACGAGAATGTCGAAACAAAACTACGATAGTTACAAATCGTAAAACTTGTGTTTAGGTTAGTGGTTTCTTGTAACTTTATGAATGGTCATTTGTATTTTATCACACGTTAGTGGGAAATAATTCAAAAACTGCTGAAATAATTGCTTTAAAAATTAATGGAACTGCTATGACATTTACGTAACTGTGACACAAGCGTTCTTTTCAAATCAGTACAATGACACGTTTCCATTTCCTAAAATATTTGTAAAACAATTAAAAACTGCCTGAAAAATAAAAAAACCTTTATTCCTAAATTTTTGCATGCTTATAAAATATGTACTGGTTAATAATTTAGCAATAATTAAATACTTATTAAGAAATAGTTAAGACGGTATCAAATAGGTTAAAGTTGGTCTTATTGATAGAGTAAGGAGAAAAAAATAAAAAAATATGTTATTAAATGAATCACAAGAACATGTCACTGGTACAGTACACATCAGCGTTACCTTTAATAAATTGGCCAAGATATGTACAGCAACACGACCTTAATTGCCATGATTTCACTTCATGCGAGCTCTTATACCAGACGTCAACAATCGTAAAGTGAATTCTTTGGCATTTAAGATATATAATATGATGAAATCACATGGAGAAAGGAAACCGCCAAAATCTGCGTGTAAGAAACAGAAGAGGGGATAAAATATAATACAATTTGTGATTATAATACATAACAAAAAGCTATCTTCGTGATCGTTAATATACTTTTAATGTACATGCATATAGTTAATCGACAGTGTCACTCGTTTTGTCTTATTTTCAAAATGAACGGTTCTTGCGATAAGCCTGTCGGGCCTGCAAATTTCATGGATCATGTTTTGTTTCCCAAAATTTATTTCCTAATTATAAATAAGATAGCTGGTAAATAATAATAACATTTCAATAAAAAAAGAGACAATATTTTTTAAACAAAGGAACAAGTCTTTCCTTAAATAAAAGCGTTTGGCTAGTGAAATAAGCCTTAAGTCGATATATTTTCTGAAAGTTCCCATAAATGCCTTCCTCCTTCATTATCATATCCTGCCTGTAATCAAATAATTCATTGAAATAAGTCAAACGAAACTAAATTCGATGGAAAATTTTAGCCATTGAGAAGATTGTGTGACCACCTCCACATGCATCATAAAGTCAAATCTTCAGTACTGCATTATCATTGTATTTTCATCAAAAGAGCAGAAGTTTACAAAAGTTTCAAATCGACACAATAATTGTAGGTAGATAAAAATCGACTTGATACGCTTGTATGCGTACACATTTTCATATAAATGAAGCCAACAGAGCATATAAATCAATGCTAAAGATGCAGACAATCGTTATTATCCAACCTGAAAAATAGGTTCGTGTAAATACCGATTATTAAAAATTCTTATCCTTTCTGTGCCCTGTATTATACTCGTAAAGCTATGCAAGTACTGGATTTATTAAAAGTGAATTATTAAATTAGAAGTTCGTGATTGATAATTAAAATTGAATCACCATAATATAGATTTGCAATGAAAAAAAATAATGAGATGGATTCTAATGGTCAAAATTATAAAACAGAGTGAAAAGTTATTGTGATAAACTGTATATACAGGACGATATGTGTAGTAAAAAGTAAGATTTATTACATGTCAGTAAAAGGTAAAATTTATTGCAATTTTGTTTTCTGTACATGCAATGGATTATGCAAGTAAAATAATATTACAAGTTATAGGGAAATCAGCTATATTATAAAATTGATTTGATATGATAATTTTTTTTATTTCCATTATCTATTGAGTGCAGAGTATAATTTTAAACTAAGTTATTTTATTAATTTGCCGCCTGAGTAAACGAATGAAGGTTTTCCTATTTTATATAATACATATTTTACAAAGTAGTTTCTTCAACAAATTTAATATAAAATGTAACCACTTTTTTATAAAACATCGTATTCAAACGTTCCCTTGAAATTTTCTTATTTTTTTACGGCTTTTATAACAAATTTGGCAAAATCATTTTCACTGTGAAAATTGCTCTAATATGTTATCTCATAATATTTGTTTAGTTTTAAGAATATGTAATATTGCTGCCCTATAAATATTTATCCTCAACACATATTTATCAAACAATTTTAAACCTTCAATAATATAGTACTTTCCGATTATTAAAAACGTCATAGCGAATAATTTATTACTAAACCTACTGATCACACATTCTTTCTCAAAACTCCACGATATGTAAATATTAGCCACTAACCTCTTTTAGAATGAGATAATTTTACGTTTGAAATAAATTATATTTAACTAAAAGTAAAAAGGATTATTATTAATAACGAAATAAACGGAATAAAAAAAAACCATATTTTGCGTCGATAACGGAAGATCACCTTCAAAGTTTCGACATTTTCCAAAGTTTCCAAAAGCGCCTATGACTATACCGCCGAACTCCTTTTCTAACCACACCCTTTTCAAAGTTAATCCGATGATATGTACAGAGTACAGGAAGTGATCTCCTCTGTAGATAAGAAGTCTTCCCTAAACTTACTTTGAAGGAAACTGTTTTATAGGGGTCGTTTCAAGGAGGATTTATTTGATTTCTGAGCTATCTCTTTACAGCAAAGTAAAATTATTTTCGTGGGTATTGCAGATGGAATAATAATATTGAGTACAATTAAAATCTATCTGAAATCTTGCTTTTCACAATATTATGTTTTGGGATAAAGTGAAACATATTAAAACTAAAATATTTAATGATTCCCAAAAATCAACCTAATTTTTAATTGAATTTTTTGATATATGTGAATAATTATTTTATTTATGTTGAACTTAAAACAATTTTTTTATTAAACATATATCTTGTTGATATATTTATATACGTAGTCTCATAAACAGAATAAAGAGAGGAGAGTGAAACAAGGCTATATACGTATAATACACGTAACTCTAACGGAAATGGCAAATTTAAAGCTAACTAATTCGTACACATATATCTGTAACGAAAAAATATTTAGGGCACATCCAAAATATTTTTATAATACCTATTCAATGTTATCACAAACAATGAGATATTCAAAAACATATATGATATGCAATCACCAGCGTTATGCACATAATGTATATAACCTAAAAAAACTTTTTTAAAGGTAAAACATGTTAAATCGCTAAATAGTAACATGGTTATAACTTGCATATGGACAAACATGGGCAGGGCCTGTCTCTAAGTGTTTTAGTTTGGCTGCAGAACCCTAAAAACGTAATTATATTTTCGACGTAAGATCTTAGTTAGTGAAAATAAAGAAGAAAGGAACTGTTCAAGGGTTCCTTTCTTCTTTAGTATAATTTATTCTTTTAGTATAATTTTCGTCGTAAATATAATTTCTTCCTTCAGCATAATTTTACTATAATCATTTTTTCATTTTATGAATTCCTATCACTTTTACCTCTATTTGAGTATTATGTTGTTGTGTACACAAGTATTTTTTTCTCAGTATTAGCGTACATTTAATAAATATACAATTTATGACTACATTTTACAAAAAATTTATCAAAATTCTTAAAGACGGGGCAGGTTAAAAAAATCAATTTTTTTTCAATTACTTTTTTTATGTTTAAAATATATTTTTTTTATGTTCCTATTTTACTTCACATGATTTTGAAAAGAGTTCAGAGCTAAAGTAGCTATGGAGATGCCCCATCAAGTGGAGCCACCCTCTCTTAACATCACATAATTTAACAAGCTCCTAAGTATTCGGACCAACTTTTTGGGTCCATGTACGTGCGTTCAATTTGCATCGTTTTTATTCAAAGCACCAGATTCAATAGCGCTGCTATTATTTTTGTTAAGTTTTTGAGAATTTTTTTTTAGTTATTTTTGAAAGACTGGAGATGAATTTAAATAACTGAATATGTATTAATTTATATTTATTGCAAACAGTCATTTATAAAATGGTAATAATAAAAAAAATTGTTTTTCGAGAACCAAAAATGCTGTGAAATTAACATGAAACGAGGTCAAAATATAAATAATATTATTTAAAATATGCAAATCTTCTAAATAGATGATAATAGACTGATTGATATAAACCAGAAGGCGATCTATATCATTCTGTGATTTGCAAAGAATTCCAAATTTAATTAACTCATGCTCGACTATTTCAATAAATCTAATTACGCGTGAAAGCGACACTTTCCTAGAAACCATAACGTAACATGAAATTATAATAAATTTGTCATATTTTTAATCAACTTAAAACATTTCTCTGCAATAAACCGTGATTAAAAAAATGTTAAATAATTAAAATTTATATGAAACATATGGTGTGGTACATTATGACTAATCGGATAATATATAAATATTAAAAATGCAATTAATTTAAAGCGTCGCAACAGATAATCCAGTCTTCAATCAAAATGTCAAAAACTACATTCCTCCAATGAAAGAAAATGTTAAAATCTAATTGAATATTAATATTAAATCGCTGTAACTGGCGAAATATAAAACTATAAAATAATTATTGACTCGTAACAACATCTGAAGATAAGGTAACCATAAAATCTAAGGACGTAAATGGAATAGTATATTTATTGGCTTGTGTAATAGAGAAAAACTCATGGTATCCATTTGCTTAGAATTTTAAATTATTAAAATATTAACTTGGTCTGAACGTATCAAAATGTTTCCTCTACACATCTGTCGATGAACGAAAACACTCGTCGTACTATTTATTTGTATAAAGTGGCATTTTGCTTGTATTTTCCTTTACTAATTTAACTTATAATCTCTTCTGCAAAATAGTTCATGATTGTTATGAATTTATATCTTAAATTTTCGTTAGTTATGAAGAACAAAACACTATCATCAACAAACATGATACGTTAATACTCAAATTCAATTGTAATAGGGTGTAGAGTCAGTATCTGCTGGTGATAGATTAAAATTATCGTATAATATATGTCGGGCATTGGGTAGCATCAAACCAAATGGCAGTTTAACTAAGTCTATATTGTGAGTCTCGATCAAAAGTAAAAGTGTCTAAGAAAATGTTGTAATATGATATATTAGAATAATATGGGCGATACATTTTGAAACGAAAATTAGGTATAAGACCTGTTTTTTAATAGTGTTTAAGTTCATAATTAAGTGAATCTACGTGATGTAGTATCATTTCTACTTTCTTTAAGTTCTTTACCACGACCTAGGTTTCGTTGTATTACAACATCTTCAGGTGGGTTATTAGCAAAGATATTCCGGTGGGTTATTAGCGAAAATCTTTGCTAATAACCCACCTGAAGATGTTGTAATACAATGAAACCTAGGTCATGGTAAAGAACTTATAGGAAGTATAAATAATACTACATCACGTAGTTTCATTTAATTGTAAATAACGAATTTCTACAAAATTAACATCAAATATATTCATTAAGTGTTTAATTTACTAAGTCAATTAATAGTAATCAATTAGAAGATCTTCCAATTGATTTCTAGGTACGAATTTTTATATTCTACAGTTATTTAAAATATATCGCAATAAATTCACAAAGATAAACAAGTAATTTAAATTACCTACATATATATTTTTTCTGAATTTTAGAAAGATTTAGACGCGCAAGTTCTAAGTAACATAAAACCCCCTAATTATTAAAAATAAAAACGTTTACATTTAATAGAGAGGGATGCTCAACAAGGAAACAAAAAAAAGTAAATTATACAAATTTTTAATTGCAAAATAAAATTTCACTTTATAATTATTTGCTTATTTCAAAATATGAACCTTTGTAATTCACAGCCAAATATTTATGAAATAATGTTAAAATGTGATTTATTGATCACTGTATAACCAAAAATATGATGATTAATGACCACTTTATACTAGCTCTCATCCCGATTTCATCATTGCAATCTAGCACATTAGCGCCAAATACACTTAAGACTTAGGACAGACGATTAGAAATAATAAAGACTATTACAGCAATTCAGCTTACATCTAAATATAAAGTTATTTTTATTCCAACAGATGTCCTTTGTGTTACAAATATTTTTAGAGCAGAAAATTATGGAACTTTAATTAAGGCTACACGAATGAGACTGCAAACAAAATGAGTAAATAAGTACTAGGTATATGGTGATTATCTATTATAGCAAGCCGCACAAGAATTTTGGAAACTGAATTCACTTTGCATGATTTAATCTTCGATAAACTACGTTTGATGCTATATCTATAAAACATAATCTAAAACACTTTTTTGTACTTTACTTCTTCAAACCCTGCGATGTGCATTCCTTTTTGGTTTTTGCTTTTCAAACCTTGCCATACGTTTGTAACGTAAATTATATTTCTTGAATTGAAACAATTGAAGACTGAACAATTAGTGTTAGTTTAATACTTCAAGATAAAGTGTTGATTTTTGTAATTTCATTCATGTTGATAAATACTCATAAAAATCATCTCTTGAAATTATTACGTCGGAGATAAAGTTGATATCGATTAAGCTGCTACAGTTTAAGACCTAAGTTTTACCTCAATCTAGTAGAGATATAAATCAATCATTTCAATTATTACTATCTTTATATTATTTTCAAGATTAAAAGTAAAGTTTAAATGATACTGCCTATTGATAAATTTTTATTTTTCTCCAATAGTTTGCCTAAAGGCTTATATTATCACAACGTAGAAATTATTTCTCCAAATTAACTCAATTATTAAAAACGAGTGTTGATAGTGGTTTTTTTTTCAGTCTTATCAGTATTTTAATAAACCTTTTCTAATTGCGATTTGGTGACTTTTTAACAAACATTTTCAGCAGTTTGTAACACTTATGCATTTTGTGCCTTTCTACAAAATTCTTGGGTTACTTCGAATGATAAATAAATGTTTTCTTTATGATGTGGCGAGATATTCATTTCTAGTAATTTATTGTTTCACAGCATTTCTATATACGTTGCGATCATTTTCGGACAATACATAAGACAATATACGCTGATTATATAATTAGAACGGGCAGTTCTTTAATCACTTTTTTGTTGATGGTATTACCCTTTTGGCAAGAGTTATGAATTTGATCTTTAATTTTAACATATTTAATAGTTAATAAAAACAATGTTCTTAATGGAAGAAAAATTAATGTACTTCATTTTATTATTCAAACATTTCTTTTATGGCTTGTACTTTAATCTGAATTTATTTTTATCAATTTAGTTCTCGTCTTATTTGATATATTTTTGTTCATAATAACCTGTAGAGATTTCATTTGGTATTTACCTTATGTTTAGATTTTCTATTTTACTTACTTTCGGCCTAATGCTATATCTCGTACTTAATTTTTCTTAATTCCTTACATAATTCGTTCTTGTGTTAGTTTTTAAATTTGATGAGTTTTTTTTACTATTTAAAAAAATGTTATTCCACTTAAAGTCGATTTAGATTTGTATAGAACATAATAATAATAAAAATAAGTGTGATATTTAAATAAAAAACATAAGTATAGCACATTGTTTTCTTAACTTTATAGGAGAATACAGGAAAATAACAATGAATCTGTTTCCAGAATAAATAAAAATCTAAAAACTTGGAGGTCTTCCCCATTTTTATATCGTATGTTGCCTATACAAACCTATATATAAAAAAAAAATTAAAAACAAAATAAAGTAAAATATGTCTATATATATATATATATATATATATATATATATATAATTATAAATTTATGGGAATTGGAATGGATTGGAATGGATGGATGAAACTCATAGTGACAAAAGTCTGACTGTTGTAATTATTTCATAGAATAAATTAATAAGCTGACCTTGTGCTAAAAATATACATAACATTTTCTAGTCATAAAAACCACCTTCTTCAATAGTCACAGCTATACGATCGTAACTAAACAGTTTAGTTTGGGTTTCAATATATCTTATTATTTTTATAAGTAGCTGGCATCAGTTAAATAATATAAAATTACCGCAAAATAGGTGCAACGCCTAGCTCTTCATATACCATTGGCATGCTCACAATGATACCTTACAATTCCAGAAATATCCACACTATATGAATTCTGCTCTAAAAACAACAGTATGTCTTTTTCGAAATGTGACGTGACGAAACTTTTACCTTTAGAATTTTTGACCTTTTTATATAATGCATATGACAATTCTTTTACATTTCAAATAAAATAATATGATCTGAAGATATTGGTGAAATCCTGCCCTTGAAGAAGATCTTAAGTTCAGTTTAGGTAAATTAAAAAAATCCTGTAGCTACATAGGAGTCAATATAAGTTGAAATGATAGTGGCTTACTCAAACAGCGTATCTTTTGCACCAGCACATTTGCTAACGTATTTTCTTCATTATTTTGTTCAATCGTACGATTTAAAACTTAGACAGCAATTTTTTTTAACAAAAAGTGTGGTTCGATAACATAGTTTTTCATCAGTATTTATTTGTTTAGCATATTTTTCAGGAGCCGAATAATTTTTTAGTTCTTCCGTATACTAATTGAATTGCTAAACGGATTCTAGCTATAATTGAAAAGCATTTACTTGTTCGACAATTTAATCCTGTTGGGCCCCTTCAAGGTTGACATTATTATTTTGAACTCTGTTTTTAAGATTAAATGTTGCATCACAAAAACTCCGGTTCACAATAAAAATGTCGACTAGTTTCGCCAGTTTACATATTTTGTTAGAATTTTAATTATTTGTTTTATTATTACTACTTTTATTTTTCCAGATCTCTTGTTTTCAGCAATGAGTTTTTCATCATGAGTCGTTGAAAATGACGCGAAAAGAAAGACCTTCTTGGAATATTTTATTCTAATCTCACTCACAATCGGGCAGTTAATATTCTGGAATAAAGCTCTGGTTACGATAACGTGTAATCGTGAATACTACTGCGGCTTAAATTAAAGCTACATATAATATACGTATATATAATGTACATAACGTCTATTAAGTCACAATAAAGTATAAAATATCACGTACCGCCTGTAAAGTCTATAAGAACCTAGCTACGACTTTCAATAGCAACCTAGCTACTTTCTACAATCATAAGCAGACACAAGTATAGAATTGCGTCAACTTCATTCATCTGTACAAACAAACGTATTTTTACTAAAATGTTGACGTAACTAACTATATTATTTGGCTATTAAATGACACGTTACTTCTTTCTTAGTTCATGTATATTTATTGACTTATACTAAGGATCTGTGCAAAATATTACCTTATAGAAAAATCAGGCTTGGGCTAAAGATTGGTATACCACATACACTTATATATATATATATATATTTATATATATATATACATATATATAATATGTGTGTGGTCTGTAGCTGCTAATATTCAAAATTAATTGGCAATAAATTTTTAAAAATGGCCGTTCAAATTGGATGATTATTTTCCAAGACTGGATGTGAATTAGGGAATAAAAAATGTCTTTCACCAATTTGGTTAAATTTCATTATTTTTAATTTTTCGGAAGTTATTACGTTACGAACACATATTAATAATTCTATGGAAAGACAGAATATGACATAAAAATTAAAACGTATGCGATTAAAATATTTCTCAAAATAACTTTGTGTAGAGGACTCGATTCCGTAAGTAATAAATATTTGCAATATGAATTGTTTCCTGCGTATAATATCACCAGATGAAATTTTTTGAAAATGTTTGTTTTAATTACGAAAACCTACAAGCAACATTTTACCTAATACATTTTTAAAACTTTTTTTGGATTTTTATGAACAGTGGAGCTCAATTTTGTTTCTAAATAGCGCCACACATATTTGAGGCAACATGTATGTCAAATGAGCTTAATGTAATTGTACATTTTGTTAACAACGAAATTTATATTATACGAGATAGGGTAAACATTTTCATCGCTAGGTGCATTGCGATGTGATATGAGGCAAGTTAATTTATATTTACTGCCTATTGTGTAGGAACACTTTGTGAACATTTACACATCAGGTATACTAATAGTTTCTGATGATATTAAAAGAAACTATTTTCAGTTGATTACGTACATACGTCTGAGATTTTAATCACTACGATGAACTCTTCCCCTTTCTTGTTATCTCTCCACTCATCATACTCAACTCCGGTTGTATAATATTAATTTGACTGTTGTATTTATTCCGACCAATATTTGAGTAGAACTGATACAATTACTTGAGAAAAACTTTAATGCTATTTGCATTATTATACCTAAGCGAATATGCGGGCAAAAGTTAGAAATTGATTTAAAATGTTATTCTCCTACTAAAATATGGACCCTCAATTTTTATATTTGTTTGAAACCATAGAAAAAAAAACAAAAAAAACTGGACTAGTCTAGAAAAACCATTTTCAATTCTTAACCACTTCCATCTTATAATATGAAACCAAGTTTATGGACGAGAAGTTTGTTACAATTTTGATAATTTTTATCTATATCTATCGTTTTGTGTCTGGGAAGATAACTACTCTATGTAATTTGTTCCGTGTAAGCGAAGTGACTGAAACCCTTCAGTCACTTCGTTTACGTCGTGCAACATTAATGTATAATTCTCCGTCATAACTCTGGTCCATTTATCTCGATGGTTAATGGCGCATATGAAGGAAGTTTCAATAAATTAATGGTTAAGTTCATTCATCTAATTAAAACACTAAAATAATTAACGTCACAAAGATAACATATTCATCATATTATACGGGTGTATTAACAATTCTTTCAGAAAATTAAATTATTTTTATTAGTATTGGAATTTTTATTAGAAAAACTCGCTAAGAAACTGATATATATATATTTTCATCAACTATTCTAAATACTCCAATATTAGAATACGCCCTTCAATTTAAAAAGAATAAGGTTAACCTGATAGGAAATAAAATTCAAAGGTACTTTGTCGATAACTGTAAAACTTTATCTAAAATTTCACTCAGGAGACGCTGTACGACGAAATCCATCTTTAAATGCGGTCAGCTTAGAAGTTTATCCGATGACGTATGCCAAATGCAGGAAGCTATTTTTTCAGCATCTTTTCATTTGTCTTATTTAAATAAATCCTTTCTTAAATTTTTGTTTACACCAGCCTATTTAATTTTTGAATTGTTTGATGTTAAGTTGTTAAATTATTATTAAATATATAGCAATTCTAATGGCGGTAATTAAGATTATTATAACTCAGGACAATATCTCTTCTGCTTTTAAGTACATGCATATAAATATATACCATATAAGATATATATTTGTTTATTTAAGCAAGAAATATACCTTGAATTCCAAAGTTAATAATTCCGAGAGTAACGAAAATTTTACCTCTTTTAAATATTTCATTGAGTGCAATATACATGAAGAGTAACTAAAATTCTCTGAATATTGTACTCGGTATGTATTAAAATTTGCAAGAACTGCTATCTTCGAGTCCCTGTTAAGTTGGATTAAAAAAAAAGATTAAAAAAGCAATTGTTGAGATATTAAGGTACATTTCAAAAAATAGACTGAGTGAGTGTCAAAATGCCCATATGATTTAGTTGCATATTTGTTTACGACCTATGAAATGTCCAAATGGAAGGGTAAGTTTGATTTTGATAGGCTCTCTAAAAACATAGCCGATATAAGAATTTATTACTTGATTGTATAAAATCTTAGTATTAACCATTAATTATCAATCTGAATGTATTTGATTTAACCTACATTGTTTTTTGTACGCCGTGACATATTTTCTAGTGAGTTGAATCACGGTGAATAATGTACGTCAGAAAACTTGCATATATCTACAATTAACTCCACAATGTAATGAATAACGCTCAGTACAGTACTTGTATTAAAAACAAAGTAGAGTGGGTCTACAAGGAAATATGCAAAACAACTGTAATTAAACAAAAATCTTTGCTGTTGAAATTGTGCAAGAATGGGTGAGAAATGGCAAAAGATATAAGCGCAAAATCGTAATAACTGATGCCAACTACCAAGGTTGTACCTATTAATGTGATCTGCAATCTTCAGTGATAGGTAACGTTTAAAGGAGAAGAAAAATAATGATAAAAAGGAGTATTTTCAATATATTTCCAACAACACTAGGTTTAATCCGCATTCAGTCTAAGAATGGGTACAGAAAATTTCAATTTAATATTTCTTTTAAATTTACTAATACGAAAATTTTTTTATAGGGGGAAGTTATTATATTAATTTATAAGCAAATAAATATAACAATAGTTTCCCTTTATTCTGAAATTATTCCCCTCCGAAGATTAAAAGCTACGTAACATCAATCTATAGTTTTACTGATCGCTGTTGACTAGAGTCGATATATTCTTCAGGTTGTATACTTCGAATATATTCTTCAGGTTGTATAGTTTTAACAACGTAGAAAAATAATTTTCCTGTCTACCAAGATCATATATGTGCACAATATAAAATATTTGTTAAAACTGTTGTCTTGTTAAAACAGATTGTTTTATAGGAAACAACCATTTAATTCGCCTCATCCTGATTCTATAATATTGTGTTCTCTCGAGTTTTATAAATCTAGTGGCCGTACAGCTTTAAACTATGGGAAATGGACTACGAGAAGATATGATGATGTTTGAAATATTAAGGGAAAATAAGACTTAACAGAGTTTTGTCTCATTTCATATTTGTAATCATCATTTAATTAACGTAGGCATGTTAAAATGTTTATTAGTTTTTACTAAAATTCCGCAGGTTTTGGCTATTTCAAAATAGGTTATCAGCTGTTAATGTCTGTTAAGTGCATAAAATTTTAACCTAATCAAATAAGTTATTTATGAAAAATAAGGGAGATAATATTTTGAGTAGATATTTTTTCAAAAGCATCGTACGCATGGTTTTATCGAAAGCACACACACACACACACACACAAATATATAAGTGTATACATATATATATATATATATATATATGTATATATATATATATACATATATGTATATGTATATATATATATATATATATATATATATATATATATATATATATATATATATATATATATATATATTAAAAACCTCTATGTTACACTAATATTGTTATAAGAAGGTTATGATTTTACTCGAAATGTGAATAAGGCATATTTTCTCTGAATAGTCTTGTCACAAATTAGCGAATTTTCTTCCAGATTTAAGTTGCTCACAAAGTAATTGATTTATAAGAGGTATGTAAGGATATTTTAAGGTCTCATATATTAGTGACCTGTTGTATATACTCAATTATCTGGCTGAATATGTCTTAATTAAAATACGGGCGGAGGGTTCTTTTATTCTGAATCGAAAAATTCTATATCTTTATGATTAATTAACCTGTTTGCATAAATTATTATATTATATTAAAAGCGATGTCTGTATATACTTACGCATGGAAATGCACGGTATTGTAAAAAATTGCCAACATTTATAAACCTCTTAATTTTTTTTATCGTTTAGTTTGTGTTAGTTATTTTGTAATAAATTTTTACTAAAGTTGTAAAATCGTTGGTATATGGCAATCCTCAAATATTTGATCGCAATTTTTAATTCAATTAAGGTCGTACCATGGAATAACATTCAAATTTGTTATTTTTTAAAGCATTTGCCGGGGTTAAGTAATAAGAAATCTTTAATTAATTTTTTCTAACGGTCACACTTATTTTAACGCTCTGAACTTCTGATTTAATCCTCATGAAACTTTATACCGGGCGCTAAATATGAAAATCGATTCTTAATTAGCAACACCAAAAAAATTTTTAAAAAATATGAATTTTTCACCATTTTTCTTAATTATCCCCTAGAATAATGCATGAAAATGGTAAATTAGTAATTCTAAATAAATTTGTCGCCATGTCGAACACAAAAAATGCGGCACGCGGCGTGTACAAAGGGACCGCTCCCACACTCTCTTACTCCCGCACCACGGAACGACAGACGTGACGGACTAAAGATCACGTAAAAAAATCGATCTTTTTATAAATCGATCAAAAATATGGCTTTTTTTCGATACAAGGTATGTAAATAGTATTTAATTAATCTGTGCTAAAAGGTAAAGTAAAGAAAAAAACTTTATTAAAAGTAAATAAGTAAAATCACCTATGTTTACAAACAAATAAATTATGTTTTTAAATTACTTTTATAATTCCTAATATTCCCTTGCAAAAATTAAATTTTACTGACTCTTTTAGCTTATAATCTGCTTCTCCGCTGGGTTAAAACCTGCACTGCTTTGACAAAAGTCTTTCAGGTGACAAAGAGCTGGCCAACGTTGTTAAATATTTATATGCTATATTGTGCAACTTCAGTAATAGTACTTTGTAGTCTACCTATATTTCTAAAGGATTTTCATTAAATCTATTAACTGGAGTGCAAGTCATCGCTTGCCATCGCCTTTGACGCAAGTCATTGCTTGCATCGCTTATTTAAAAAAAGTTACAATGTTCTTTACCTTAGATAATATTAGTTGTGATTCAGGAATTCCTAAAATATGTTGAACGACTAAACTAACCATATGTGGAAAGCATAGAGTATGTTTTTTTCCCAAAATCAATCGAAAACGTTCACTATCTTTTCAGTATTATGTGTTACTACTGCCGTGACTTTATCAGTTTTAGTAAGCATTTCTTTTATGTACTCAGACGAATGTCATTCAGGTGGTTGGTTGGTGGGTGGATGGTTCATTCAGGTGGTATATTATTCAAGTTACGGATTGAAATTCAATTCCGATGCAGAATTGAGTTGTGACACCTAATTAACTTCTCATCTGCAGACGTGACCAAATGTCACTTGTTAATGTGAGATATTCTACAGAATATAATTTATTTTTCATAATTATTGAAAATAATTCGTACTTATCATCAAGCCAGCATCTTACAGAGACTCTGCTGAAATTCTTACACTGAGGTGCTGTAACTTTCAACAGGTTTCCAGAACCTGTTGAAAGTTATCTTTACAAATTATAAACATAATTTCGTGGTTAATATTTTTGCTTTTGTCACTAGCAGCTAAATATAATTATATTTCTCCGAAAATACTTTTGATTGACCTCTGTCATTTCAATGGTAACTCTCCACCACAATCAATATTCGTAGTTATTTTATTAGAAGTATTAGCACTTAACTCGTGATTATCCGCTGTCGACATTAAAGGAGACGGTTGGCAGGAATCATTTGGAGTGCGTTCTGAACCTGGGACACTTTCTTTTGAAATTCTAGGTATTGACAAAACAAAATCCATTTTTTTCCATGTAAAATTAGAATATTTTTAACTAGGAAAATCTCCAAGTAGGCAACTTTATGAATATTTTTAATATATGCTGTCACATTAGAGGTCATGCTAGCAGTTTTAACATGTGTTGACACAGTTTACATTTAATAGATTTCTCGTCATTTCTATTGTAGTAGTTCCAAACGACACTTTTTTATTCATGTGTGATGAAAAGAAAGAAAAGATTGGGCTTTTAAATTCCAAAAATGCTAAACTAAAGTAGTAAATAAATAATCAAGAAAAAGCTAAAATAAAGTAAAAATTTTGGGCTTAAACTAACTCTCGTGAAATTGGAGACAATTAACATTCAGTGAAGTTCATTGCAAATGTGTAGCAAGGAATAATTGATAATGTGATTATAATTTCAAAGTGGAGAAATAAAATGTGATACAGGTAGCATTGAATTTATGGAGAAACAATTTGCGATTGTAAGCGAAGTGGATTTACTACTTTGAACAGTTTTATTAAAATATCATTAGGGACAAGGATATAAAAATGTGTAAATAAGTTGATCAGATAGGTAAATTTTCAATTATTGTAAATAAGTAGATTTCAATTTGTTTAAATATTCCTTAGATTATATGGATCACCTGTGTTTTTCAGCTCCAGCCCAGTGTCTGTTCTGTGACTGTCCAGCCAAAAAATGTCTATCCGACCATAGTAACGAAGTACAAGTAAATTTGTGAAGTTTAAATTTTTGAAAATTTACAAAGTCTTAAAAAAACTTGCAAATTTGAGTAGGGTATTGTAATGGATTTAATTTCAAACAAGTATTTTAAGCAGAAATTAATAATAGGTATGTAAGTTTTCAATTATTGTAAAAAAAGTTTAATTCTAATTTTTTTAAATACACCTTAATAAAATTATCGATTTCAATAAATATTTCAAATCAGTCATTATATACGCTGTTTACGCACGAATTATGTGGGAAAAATTGGAATCTTACTTCCGAAAGTGCAGTTATTTTACAAAGTAAAAATGGAAAATTTTCTTAATGGAATCACGACTTTTGAAACGCAATTATCAATACATTCAAAAATGTTGACACAAATTTTTCATTACATGAGAACTCGCATATAAATCACATTTTAGTACATGGCCGCGGGCAGAATTCATTTTACGTGGTCCGTCTGTATATCGTGTAATGGTAACATATTCTCGGAAACGAGCTCGAGTTAACAGTCGTTTCAATTTTTTTAGAAATGAAACGAAAGCTTCTAATTATTTTTATTTCCGACCTATGAGAATAAGGACAAACAGTTTTGTTTAAATTTGAGATTTAAAACGTATTTTTAAATTTTAGCCACTGACCAAAATATATTCCCTTATGTTCACATATATACAAGTGTCCGGGAATAAGTGTCGGTTAAAGAAAGATATTATTCCTTGATTTCAAAATAGTTTATCGTTAAAATATAAAAGATTACCTTTTTTTCAGGAGATTGTAAATATTCGCATATTCGTAATTATTTGTCATCTTTTTCGTACACACGATACACGCGCACATTATTCAGCGCCGCTCGGAGGAATTAGCCATGCGAAGACCTCGCTACTGCGGGTAAAAATCGCTTTCCGGGCATGTATCGGGTGTGTTAAAAAGAGTTATGTGTAATATTTTTTATTTGTACTTGGAAAAATGGCGTACATATTCATACACTACACACACACACATAACTATACTACACACACACATATGTGTGTGTGTGTGCGTGATAAAAGCCAAGCGTACGGTGCCATGGGTAATGTAATTTTCGTTCCATGAGGTACACTTCTAAATATAGAGTATTCTAATATGACAATCGAAATAAATAGTTTTTCACTACACTTTAGTACAGGTGGCCGGACGAATTTATGTAACTGAATTATGAGGGTTCATTCCCTTTGGTATGGATCTCTGACAATATTTAAATGTATATGTATAATAAATCATAAATAATCTTATGGCATAACAATTTTAACCAACATATTTAATAGTTATAACTTCTCGGACATATTTTATCTAAATTTATTTCTATTTTACTGCGATTATATTACAACTTGCAACATACAATATTGAATTATATTTTATATTTGCACAAAATTTTTGTACTTGATTTGTTTGAAAAGAATTTGCATATTTGATTATCTTCTATTACAAAATTATTTATTTAACCAAATTAATATATTAATGTTATTTTCACCACAGGTCTGAATGAAAAATACTTTAAATCAAATAAAAAACCCTATATCGCACAATAACTCAACCGTATATGCAGATAAGATATTTTTTTTAATCATTGTACATTACGATTTAACTTTTAACTACGGAACATCCGCAAAAGACTTCACCCTTATAATGACGAAGGCTCACGGAAAAAACTTTGCAGAAAAGTTTAGGGTTATCGATGGGCAGTATCTTTCACGTTCGGCCCTTCAATCTTATAGAAAGTGGAAGTTTCCGTTCATTTGTGCAAAATGGTTGAAAAATTGCTGTATAAGTCGAACAAAATGTTGGGTTCAAAATGAGATTAAGATTGGGGAATTCAGTATTATGACACTCGTATCTGCGTATTTACTTTCGTGGATACATTTATTTTTATTAATATATATGCATTAGCAAAAATGCATTCAAAAGGGTAAACAATATTATAGCAAGGTAGATATTATACGTTTATATCTTGTTATGATTATTTCATCAAAAAATTTGTTTTGAAGAATGTGATTATTGGGGCATTCATTATATACCATTTTATTTACGTATAGTTTATGGGACGTTTTGTAGATATTATTTTATGGGACGCACTAGTAAGAATTTTAAACAAGTTTTGGTATAATGTGGTAAACATGAGTGATAAATTGAGTGGCTCACGAATAGATAGGAAGACATTGAAAAAAAATACAAAAAAATTGCGCAAGTTTAACTAGACAGCGACTAAAATCTATTGCGGTCCTAACTGATCCTGAATTAATAAAGTGATATTTCCGGTAATAATTTGTAGTGTCATGATACGATAAAAAAATCGAAGGAAAATCGCTTAACTAGTTCAGGACTGGAACTACTGAGTACATTTGCAAGAATTGATAATCCAAAGTTATCCGCGCAGGGAAAATTATTAAAAGGTCCCAGAGTATATTTTGAGAAGAATAATATGTATTATAAAAACAAAAAAATTTCATATTATAACTAGTAGTTACTACTTTTTATTTTTGGGTATTTTGCACTGTTATATTAATTAAAGATGTAGTTGGCAAACAAAGAACTGATTATTAATCACTTTTTTGACTATCAACCACATGAATCGCATGATTTGACTATCATCACTGGTTATCAATCACACTAATAAAAAATGTCGTGGAAATTGAAAAAAGCTATATCAAACTAACTAACCCAAACAATCCGATATTTCGTTATTCTACATGGACTAAAAAAGTTTTTAAAAATCCTAACTCTAGTTTTTACTGGATTTAAAAATTTAAAAGTAATAATTTAATTAGTGTATTTAATACGTGGCGCAAACAAAGCCAATTAAAACTTATTCACTTAATATTTAACTAATATTTTAAACAGTTTTCAAGCTTAATCAATTCAAATTATTGTTTAATTGGATTATTAATAATTAATATTTAGTAACTCCATTACAAAAATTAATTTTTAAACTACATTTTTCTAATTTTTTTTTGTAATTGTAAAACAAAGAAAGACAAAATATTAAAACATAAAATTGTAGGAACACAAGTAACATGTGGTTATTTCATGACATAAAAGTATAAATTTTCCCCATTATAAAAATGTTTAACATAGATTAATAAAAATTCTCTAACATCAATTAGAAACAAGTTCTATTCCACAAAAGTAAGACGTTTCATTCTGTTAAAGCGACTATTGAAACAAAATTCTATGAAACCAAATAAATTCTGCTTTCAAGGTTAATAAAAATCAACCAAGTTTATTAAAAATATTCAAAATCATTTATATTTGCAAGATTTAAATTTGAAACTAGGAAATTATCCATCATGAAATAAATTCGCGTAGACTTTAAAGTTGCCGGTAAATAAAAAAACTAAATGACGGTCATTTTTTTGTCAAAATTTATTTTCTCTTTTCATCC
Source organism: Druceiella hillmani (assembly GCA_039881145.1). Lineage (NCBI taxonomy): Eukaryota > Metazoa > Arthropoda > Insecta > Lepidoptera > Hepialidae > Druceiella > Druceiella hillmani. The sequence goes on along the minus strand of JAYKKI010000021.1, from coordinate 5,645,925 downwards.
CGTTTTCATATTTTGCTTTTTAATTCTATAATTTTTTTAAAATATTTATGGTAAAACTGTAAGGAATCTATTACATGAAACGTATTTTTTACAGTAACACTGACACGCATCAAATCAGTGGAATATCACAGTCTCATTATAATGTAGGTCTATGTTTCATTTATAAATTTGACAAGCTTTATATTGGGACAAGCTACAAACCATTAAATTTTACTGTTTTCTATTTTGATTACGAACTAACTGATTACACATATAAGCCAAATATTTTAAATATTTTGTATGTTGACTGAATTTTAATCAGGACAATCTCTAAATTAAGTATTTAATATATTTGGCGTTAATTTTAAACAGCAAAAATCTTTGCTAATATCCCACCTGAAGATGTTGTAATACAACGAAACTTAGATCGTGGTAAAGAAATTAAACAAAGTAGAAATAATACTGCATCACCTAGTTTCATTTAATCGTCTCTAAATTAAGATAAAATAATTTAACTGAAGCAATTTGCTGATAGCTCGGGTGTTGTACGGATTTAGGTGATTTTTATAAGTATATATTTTCTAAATAGCAGTGAAGTTTGCTTAACATTAGCCCTTAATTGTTTAAATTTGAATGACATTCTTCATTACATTTTAAAGAATTTTTATTTTTTGTGAAATTTGTTTAGATTTATATGACATTGAAATATGATATGCAAGTACAAAAATAAGTATAGGAGATTTTTTCGTAATTTTCTCTGTAGGAGAAATTTAAGAAATAATCACGAATCTGCTTCAAAGTCAAAGAAAATTTATACTCTTATGGACTTTCCCCATTTTTGTATCATATATTACCTATACATACTTATACAAAATATAACACTTAAAATTAATGGGTATAACATGTAAATATTTATATTTCAAACTCATAATAAGAAACCTTTGACTATGGTAATTATTTAATGGATCAAATTACTAACTAGAACTTATGTTAAAAACAAACAAATAATCTACTCACTAATATTGCTTTCTTCAATGATTACAGATATATCATCGTTCTTAAATAGTTCAATTATAAATTCAATATATCCTATTATTTTTGCCAAGCGACTAATATTACCTAAATAATATAAAATCGCTGTGAACGCTCTTCACATACCATTTGCGCACTGAGAATAATACTTTGGAACTCCAAAAATATCAGACTTATGTGGTTTATACTTTAAAAAGAGGTGTCTCTTTGTCGAAATGAAATCTGGTTAAACTTGTACTAACAGAAGATTAGACTTTTTTAACATAACACATTGCAATTCTTTTACTATTTAAATTCTTCTTCTTCTGTTTCACTACACTCTTTGCAGAGTGGTCGTCACGTCGACGTTTGTGGCCTGTTTCACAATGCGGCGCTACTTTTGGCAAACTCTTGTTCTCCTTGTACATTCCTGCAGTGGTCAATTGAAGGTCTTCTTTATTTGATCTGGCCATCAGACGCCTTTAACCTCATTGCCATCAGACGCCTTTGACTTTGCCCTGCACTACTAGGCGCTCCATGGATTCGCCTCCACGCCGGCCATATGTCCAAAGAAAATGAGAATACGAGCTTATACTGTGCTTGATAGTCTTTGTCTTTGTTTAAATTAAATAAGATAATTTAATGATATCGGTATATATTTACCGTTGAAGAATTTTTTAAGTTCTGTATATATCAATTCAGACAAATCCAGTGCCTATATCGAAGACAATATAATTTAAAAAGATAGCTTACGCAAGTAGCGCTTTTTCCAAAAAGGAGATATTTTCAACTGCCAACATAGTTCTCTAATTGCTTTGTAACATCGAATGATTTAAAAATTTGGTAGTAATTTTTTTAACAAAAAAGACGTGATTCAGTAATAGATTTTCACATTAGTATTTAAACGTGCAACATATTGTCATCAAGATGAAACTTTTTTTATCTCACCTGTATACAAACTAATTTTTTTAATGGATTTTCGTCATTATTGAAAAGCGTTTGCTTGTTTGAATTTAATTTTTACCGCTTCTATTTTTGCAGATTTATTGGTTAATGAGAACGCGGATCGAAATTAAGGCCGCATGTTTATCCGTATATTAAGTCACATAGAAAAATCAAATACATACCACTTATAACTCCGTACCACTTACACACATTTGAGGAATATATATAGATGATAATACACTTTCTGTAAAGAAAAGAAAACACCATAAAGAATATTCAGATTTTTATGTTTCTCCAAAATACGTTAATGCAAGTAACCCCAAACAATTTTCAAAGCTTTTTAATACTTTCTTTTCAAGTGTGCAAGTTCTTATACTAAATCTATACATCGGTGATCTGATATTTGACAAGGCTCAATATTAGTTAAAAGGCAACCTTGAGATAAAAATCGACGAAGTTGATGCAAAAACCGACTGCCTATGGCGACAGCCATTAAATTTAGAGAGAGATAACCGAAAATTTACTCCAACGTCCATTAAATAATTTATAAAACATACCTATATAAATGCGAAGAAAGATTCAGTTAACGTAGAAAAATCGTTTCCTGTTCTCTGCCTTCATAATAATTGCATTCATTTTAAAATGAAAGAAGGTTGCGAACAAAGTTCGGTCTTGTTTCATAGCTACAGCGAAATCGTAAAGTATCGTGCCGAAACTTTTTTTAATATAGGTTTCTCATTTTCTTTCTTATTAATTTGAATTACTTCACATGGTTTTTCTAGTTTGAAATATTTTTCTATTTTGAAAATAGAGAACTATGTAATACTGCAAAAATATTTCGAAAGAAATCTATCAAATTTTTATGCGTCTAAGAACGAATTCTATTACTTTATTGTCGTCGCCGTGGTGTGTTAGGTTGATCACAAGGCATATGGCCTTTGACGATGCGACGCACCGCGGCGACCCGGGTCCGATTCCCGGCCGTTCGTCGAACGGGGCTGGACTGGTGTTGTGGTTGGCTGTAAGAGATTGCTCTTGTAGAAATAAGTCGGCCTTATGTATCAATGAAATAATAAAGTAGATAAATAAATAAATAAATAATATTTTACGGAAAAAATATCATAAATTAAGTAAATCATACCCCTTATATGACATTCAAAAATACATTTATATTTTTTAGATTTACTTAATTTAGTTTGTACTACAATTTAATCACAAAAAGAATAAAAAAGAATACCTTTTGCGGTGCAACATCAATTCCGAGCAAAAAATACACTCTTAGGAATCAATTCCAAGTCGTCGCTTCTCTCTCTCTCTTCCTTCCTTCTCCCTCTGTCACTCACATATATGACTACGGAAAAACTTACACATACTTATGAAAACCACGTCCACACGGCACAGGTTCTAAAAATCTATAAGCGGGTCGTATTTTGCGAAGCAAAAAGGGAAAATCCCTTTATTTGTATTTATCGGCACATTTAATACTTAACAACTTACATACTTTATTACTTTCTTGCTTATGACAAACAAGTCAAATGAATTCATAGTCAACAAACTTACCTATCATAACTGAGAAGCTCCTACTATTTATTACCTTTTGGGTTTAATGTCGGATTCTGTCAATCCATGTGACTAAAAGAACCCTTAAGATAAGTTAAAGTAACTGAACTTCGATGAAACTGTTTGTTAGTATGGAAAAATTCCTGTCACTAGACACTCTTTAATTAAATTCTGACCACTAATTGCAACCAAACAAATCAAACGAGTCCAAAATTAATTAATCTAGTCTTTACCATTGAGGAGTTCTGTTACTATCTTCAGCCACATCATCAGGAAATGATCGCCATATCGTTAGACTATCAGTGAGTTGAGTATCTATGAAGACGTTTCTCGAGAAACTCTGTTTATAATTTCATATACCCTCATCTGCTTAAAAGTTGCTTAGGATATTTTTCAAGTACGTGGTCAGGTTTAGACAAATATTTAAATGGGACCACCATGAATGCATAATCTTTTATTTGTTGTCATAAACATGAACAAATTCACCCACTAGAGCGAACCCTAAAAATCGAGAAAAATTTCAACGGATACCTACAACTGAAACACGACTATTTTAATAATACCAATTACAAAATTATAAATATAATTGAAGTGTTTATGTTTATATATGTACTGAATATTCTTTACATATTTTTTTTCTTACAAATTTCGTTCCTGTATTTTTATTTTTTTTTTCTTAAGGATGACTAGTATGCAAAAGGTAATTTAGTTCTTTACTTTGTACTTGATACCAAAATCCTCTTAAATACTGCTAAACCTTTCCTTTGGAATTTGTTTGATCTAATTAAATATATCATATAGAAATAATTGATGTCTTGTAAAAATGTTACTGTTTAAGTAGTATTTAAAATATGATAAATAATCAAACTTGCATTACGATATTAGTAACAAAGCTACACATTTCACTCGACAAATCGAAATAAATTTAGCAGTTTTTAATTACTCCGTTCATTGCAGTGCTAAAGTTTGCAGGTCAGAATTACAGTATGCTGTCTAACTAGTAATTACGTAAACAGGACAGACCGCAAGTGAAGCATAGTAACCAATGCTTATGCATGTCATTTCTCAGCTGTAGAGCTGCCGAACTTTAAAAATTGTACTTTAAAGTATATTTGTAGAAAAGTTTAGTTATCGCTTCTATATATTTCTAGTGTCTAAATGAGTTCTTACATTCAAGGATCCTTGTAATTTATTATTTTATTAAATACTATCAACATTTTGTGGACAAAGCCACAAACACCCTATGTCATGATCTTACTTAATATTACTTAAATAAAGGGTTTAATTAAAGGTAAACAAAATGAAAAATATTTAGTCTAGTAAAGATGAGAATACTCACCACATTGTTTAAGAATATAGACCACATTGTCCGAGATCAAGAAAAAAACATTGAAGTTCACTTCATAAAGAAGGTTACTGTATTTATTTTCAATAACTGCTCAAAATATAAGCCAAAGCAACATTAAAAAAATGGGGAACAAAGTACAGGCTTCTGCATATTGTGAACCGCAGAAGTTCTCTAAAGTTTTGCCCCGCGGGTCTTTGTAATTTGGAAAGCCAAGTTTGTTCATAACGGCGCTCTTTTTAAAAGTTATTACGGTGATATATACAGAATACACAAAGTTATTTCTTCGCAGATATCGAGTCATTCCGGTACCTTTTCAAACAATTCTAAAGTGAAAGTCGTTTCAATAACGGCCGGTTTCATGTTTGAATTGTCTGCCCGCTAGGTGATTAAATAATTTTAAATTGCAAGGTAATCCGAATTCAGGAAGTTAATACTTAGGAGGTAATGTATGTATTTGTATATTTAAGTATCCATTAAGTTTATGAGTAAATTTATCATATTCCATATAAATTTAAAAAAATTTGAAGACGAATATTTTAACTTGTACTAAATTCTATATAAGTGTAAAGACTCTTTACAAAGGTAAAAGGTTATAATTTACCTTGTTTTTCTTCTGTCTCTGCCTCTTACACTTAATCGTGAATTGTTTAAAATATATTTTTTTAAATATGAAAATAACATTAAAATATTTACGTTAAATTACATTAAAATACGTTTATAAGCTACTATTTTCGTGTATATTATGTAAAAAAATACAGAAAACCCTAACACAGCTATTACTAACTTAGAGTAACGAATATATTATAAATTAGTCAATCGATCATTAAAAAAATTTACGTAATTATTTATTAAAATATATCTGTAGTAAAATTTTATTCAGCACCGTCAACAAATATTAAATTTATTTCTTTTTAAGCACGCATATAAGCAAAACATAAATATAGCCCAAATCAAAAAGTCTGTCCCTTGTATTTGGAAAAATGTAAGCGCAATAAAAAAAACATAAACGTATGATATAAAGATATATTTTTATGCTTATTGTACTCTTGGAATATGGGTTCCTCATATTATTGACGGGAACGTCGAAACAAAACTACGATAGTTACAAATCGTAAAACTTGTGTTTACGTTAGTGGTTTCTTGTAACTTTATGAATGGTCATTTGTATTTTATCATACGTTAGTGGGAAATAATTCAAAAACTGCTGAAATAATTGCTTTAAAAATGAATGGAACCGCTATGACATTTACGTAAATGTGATACAAACATTCTTTTCAAATCAGTACAATGACACGTTTCCATTCCCTAAAACATTTGTAAAACAGTTTAAAACTGGCTGAAAAATAAAAAAAAAACCTTTATTCCTAAATGTTTACGTGCTTATAAAATATTTACTGTTCAATAATTTAGAAGCAACTAAATACTAATTAAGAAATAGTCAAGACGGTATTAAATAATGAATATATTTGGCGTTAATTTTGTAGAAATTCATTATTCATAATTAAATGAAACTACGTAATGTAGTATTATTTCTACTTACTTCAAGTTCTTTACCACGACCTAGGTTTTATTGCATTACCTAGGTTTCGTTGTATTACATATCTTTCGTTGTATTACATATTTCGTTGCATAATGACTTGGTTTTCGTTGTATTACATATCTTTGCTAATAGCCCACCTGAAGATGTTTTAGTACAACGAAACCTAGATCGTGGTAAACAACGTGAAGAAAGTAGAAATAATACTACATCACGTAGTTTCATTTAATTGCGGTATAAAATAGGTTAAAGTTGGTCTTATAGATATAGTAAGGAGATAAAAATATGGTATTAAATGGATCAAAAGATGATGTCACTGGTGCAGTACACAACAACATTACCTTTGATAAATTGGTCAAGATACATACAGCAATACGACCTTAATTACCAAGATTTCGCTTCATGCGAGCTCTAGTACCAAGCATCAACTAATGTAAACTGGATTCTTCGGCATTTAAGATATATAATATGATGAGATCACATAGAAAAAGGAAACCGCCGAAATCTGTGTTTCACAAACAGAAAATAGAATAAAATATAACACAATTTTTTATTATAATACATAACAAAAAAGCTATCTTCGTGATCGTTAATATACTTTTAATGTACGTGCATTTAGTTAATCGACAGTGTCACTCGTTCTGTGTTATTTTTAAAATGAACTGTTCTTTCGTTTTTTGAGAATTGTTATGATAAACCTGTCAGGCCAGCAAATTTCATGGATCATGTTTTATTTCCCAAAATTTATTTCTGATTTGTAAATAAGATAGCTGGTAAATAATAATAAAATTTTAATGAAAAAAGAGACAATCTTTTTTTAACAAGGAACAAATCTTTCTTTAAAAAAAAGCGTTTGACTAGTCAAATAAGCTTTAAGTCGATAGATTTTCTTATAGTCCCGATCCTGCCTGTAATCAAAGAATTCATTGAAATAATTCAAACGAGGCTATACTCGATGGAATATTTTATCATCATAACCATTTTATCATCATATCTTCGGTACCGCATTATCATTGTATTTTCATCAGAAGAGCATAAGTTTACAAAAGTTTAAAATCGAGACAATAATTATAAGTAGATTAAAATCAACTAGATACGCTTGGATGCGTACACAGTTTCATATAAATGAAGCCAACCGAGCGTATAAAGCGATGCTAACAGTGTAAATAATCGTTATTATCCTACCTGAAAAGTAGGTTCTTGTAAATACCGTTTATTCAAAGTTATTATCCTTTCTGTGCCCTGTACTATACTTGTAAAGCTATACAAGTATTAGTTTTCGTAAAAGTGAATTATTCAATTAGAAGTTTGTGATTGATAATTAAAATTCAATCACCATAATACAGATTTGCAATGAAAAAAATAATCAAGTGGATTCTAATTGTTGAAATTATAAACATACTGAAAAGTTCTTGTGATAAACTATATGTACAGAATGATATGTGAAGTAAAAGGTAAGATTTATTACATTTCAGTAAAAGATAAAATTTATTGCAATTTTGTTTTCGGTACGTGCAATGGATTATGCAAGTAAAATAATATTACAGGCTATAGCGAAATCAGCTATATTACATATAGTGCAGAGTGTAATTTTCAACTAAGTCATTTTAATAATTTCCCCCAGAGTAAACGAATGAAGGTTTTCCTATTTTATATAATATATATTTTGCAAAGGAATTTCTTCAACAAATGTTAATATAAAATGTGGCAACTTTTTTTATAAAACGTCGTATTTAAACGTTCCATTTTCAATGATGGAAATTGTCTTATTTTTTTTACAGCTTTTATAACAAATTTGGCTAAATCATATCCACTGTGAAAATTGCTCTTTTATATTCTCCCTTTACCCTTTTATCTCATAATATTAGTCCAATAATGTAGATATTATCCCAAATAAGTAAGACTTATTACATGTCGTGATATGTAATGAAATCAGAAATATAATATATGTGCATCGATAAACTTGACTGGATTTTCTTGTATCTGCGCCAGGACACGTGGCGACAGCGAAATCATATTATCTAACAATTTTGTTTCCTGTATGTGCAATGGATTATGCAAGTAAAATAATATGCAGGCTATAGAAAAATTAACTATATTATATAATTAATTCGATATTATTATTTTTTTATTTTTTTTATTTGTAAAGAGTTTCGTGTGTAATTATTAAATAAGTTATAATAATAATTTGCTGCCAGAATAAACGTAGGGAGGTTTTCCTATTTTATATAATATGTATTTTGCAAAAGAGTTCCTTAAATAAATTTTAATATAATATAGCTACGTTTTTATAAAATATATCGCGTTTTACAGCTTTGATAACAAATTTGTCCAAATCATATCCACTGGGAAAATTATTATTTTATGTTATCCCATAAAATGTGTCCAGTATTATATAGACAGTATATATTACATCAAATAGGTATATATAACATTTCTGCCCAATACACATTTATTAGCAATACATATTTATCAAACAACTTTAAAACTTCAAATAATATAACACTTTCCGATTTTTAAAAATATCATAGAGAATAATTCATTATTTAACCTACTAATTACATGTTTTTTCTCAAAACTCCATAATAATTAGATATTAGCCACTTACCTCTTTTAATGCGAAACAATTTTATGTTTGAAATGAATTTTATTTAACTAAAAGTAAAAAGGATTATTATACATAACGAAATAAACGGAATAAAAAAACATATTTTGGTTCGATAACGGAAGATCACCTTCAAAGTTTCGACATTTTCCAAAGTTTCTAAAAGCGCCTATGACTATACCGCCGAACTCCTTTTCTAACCACACCCTTTTCAAAAGTTAATCCGATGATATGTACAGAGTACAGCAAGTGATCTCCTCTGTAGATAAGAAGTCTTCCCTAAACTTACTTTGAAGGAAACTGTTTTATAGGGGTCGTTTCAAGGAGGATTGATTTGACTTCTGAGCTATTTCTTTATAGCAATATAAAATGATTTTCGCGGGTATTGCAGACGGAATAATAATATGGAGTACATTTATAATCTTCCTGTAATCTTGCTTTTCACAATGTGAAGGTTTGGGATAAAGTGAAACATTTTATACAGTAATTGTAGTATGTCTCATTGTATATTTATTTTATATAACGAAAGGCAAAATGCATTTGAAAACTAAAATATTTAACGATTCCCAAAAATCATCATAATTTTTAATTTTATTTTTAATAAATGTAAATAATTAGTTTATTTATGTCAAATTTAAAACACGTTTTATATTAAACCTATACCTTGTTTTATATATCCATATCCCTTTTCTAATAAACGAAATATAAAGAGGAGAGTGATACAAGGCTATATACGTATAATACACGGTGCTCTAAGGGAAATGACAAACTAAAAGCTAAATCATTAATCTTAATCATTCGTAAACAGATATATCCATCTTCTTCTTACTTGTAAAGAGATAGATCTTGTTTATTATGTTGATATATCCATATCTGCATTCAAATAAACAGAATATAAAGAGGAGAGTGATACAAGGCTATATACGTATAATACACGTTACTCTAACATTATCAGCGTTATGCATATAATGTATGTAACCAAAAAAACCATTTTTAAAACATGGTCTTTTACAATTTTGTTGACATTATAAATATGAATGAACGTGTCAAATTCCTGCTTTACGCCAATAACATTGTGCGAGTAACACGGTTATAATTTGCGTATGGATAAACATGGACACGGCCTGTCTGTAAGGATTTTCAGTTTGGCCACAGAATCCTGAAAAGAAAGTAAATTTCGACATAAGATCTTAGAAAGAAAGTAATTTTCGACATAAGAGTGAAAATAAAGAAAAAAATAACCTTTGTACTTTTAATATAATGTTACTAAATTTTTTTTTTTTATTTAATTACTTTATTTCATCTTTTACCTCTATATGAGTATTATTTTTTTGTATATACTGGTATTTTTTTGTCAATATTAGCTTATGTTTAATAAATGTAAAGTTTTGCATAATATTATGACTACTTTTTACAAAATATTTATCAAACTTCTTAAATACATGGCGAGTTAACAAAAATATATTTTCTTTCAATTACCTTTACGCTTTTCATATGTTCTTCTCTTACTTTATATGATTTTAAAAAGAGTTCAGAGCTAAAAGTTCAGAGCTATAGAGATGCCCCATTAGGTTGAGCTAGACGCTCTTAACATCACGAAATTTAATAAACTCCTAAGTATTAGGAAGAAATTGAATTGTGAAATTTTATATTTTCAGAATGCATGATTTTTTTTTGTTATTGCTTAAAAACTAGGGAAGAATTTAAGTAACTGAATATGTGTTAATTGATCTTTATTGTAAACTTTGTCAGTCATAAAATGTAAATGATAAAAATAAATTGTTTCTCAAGAAACGAAAATGCTCTCGGATTCATGTAACGAGGTCAAAATATAAATAATATTATTCTTTGAATTGCAAAAATTTGTAAATCCTCTTAATCGACAAAAACACATAAAAAAAATCACACGTAACTGGCAAGCAAACCCTCCTAACCCATATACACCAGAAAGCGATGTATATCATTCTGCGATTTACGACGATTGCCAAATGTCATTATCTCATGCTCAATTATTTCGATAAATCTAATCACACGTGGAAGCGACACTTGTTTATAAACCATAACGCAATACAAAATTATATTGAATTTGTCATATTTCTATCTAAAATCTGTCTACCCTAAATATTTCTCCGCAATTAATAGTACCAATTTAAATATTTAAAGTTTATATGAAACATGTGGTATGCGATATTAAAACTAATCGAACAATCCATAAATATTACAAAGGTAATTATTTAAAACGTTGCAAAATATAATCCAGTCTTCAACCAAAATATCTAAAATCACATTTCTGCAGTGAAAGAAAATATTAAAATCTAGTACAATATTAAAGTTAAATCACTGTAACTGGCAAAATATAAAACTATAAAGTAACCATTAACTGGTAACAACACCTAAGTATAAGGTAACCATAACACTTAATTACGTAAAAGGAATAGTATAATTATTTGTCTGTATCGAAAAATTCATGTATATTTTTAAAATACTTAGATTTTAAATTACTAAAATATCAACCTGGTTTGAACATTTCAAAAAAACATTTACATATCTGTCTATGAATAAAAACACCTGTCATACTATTTCTTTGTATAAAGATGCATTTTTATTGTACTTTCCTTTACTAATTAAACTTATAATTTATTCTACAAATAATTCATGACTATTACAACGATTCAGCTTATATCTAAAGATAAAGTTATTTTTATCCTAACAGATATACTTTCGTGTTACAAATATTTTTACAAGAGAAAAACAGGTTCTGCACATTATTGAGACTGTGAACAAAAATTATATGAGGTTTATTCATTATCCCATGCCGCACAAGACAGTGAAGCTGATTTCAATTTGCATTATTTGATCCTTGGTCAACCACTTTTGATGGTATCTATGAAACTTAATCTGTAACATTATTTTATACTTTACTTCTTCTAACCCTGCTATGTGCATTCTTATTTGTTTTTTGCCTTTCAAACCTTGCCAAATGTTTGTAACGCTAATTATATTTCTTTAATTGTCTCAATTGAAGACTGAACAATCCGTGTTAGTACTGCAAAATAATGTGTCGGGTCTTGTTATTTCATTCTTGTTGATGAATACACATAAAACTCAACTCTTGAAATAATTACGTCGGAGATAAAGTTGATATCGAATAAGCTACTTCTTTAGTTTCAATTGTTGCTATCATTTTCTAGATTGGAAGTTAAGTGTTAATGCTTACTGATAAATTTTAATTTTTCTCCAACAGTTTGCCTAAGGGCTTTTATTATCACGAGGTAGAAATTATTTCTCCAAATTAACTAAGTTATTCAAAACGAGTATTGAAAGTGGTTTATTTCAGTTTTATCAGTATTTTCATAAACTCTTTCGAATTGTAAATTCGTGCATTTTTTAATAATCATGGTCATTGGTTTGCAATATTTAGGAATTTTGTGCATTTCTATCAACCTCTTGAATTATTTCCAATGACATATAAATATTTTCTTGATGATGTTGCAAGATATTCATTACTAGTAATTTATGGATTCGCAGCATTTCTATACCTACATGTTGCGATAATTTTTGTACAAATACACATGCAGATATTCTTTTATATAATACAACTTTACTTTTTTATTTCCTAAGTATTATTCATTCCCAAGAGTTTAGCCGAAAATTGTCAACAGTGTATTATTTGAAAACGTTAAGTTTTGTAATAATTATTCATAAATTAATATTCCCTATTTCACTTTTGAATATATTTTATAGATCTGAAAGCAAATGACTATATTTCTTTCTGGAGCGAACGAAAGCTATATATTCCCAGATAAAGATAAATTATTTCATACATATTCATTTTTGGAAGATTGTTAAGTAAATAAATCCTTTTGCCCGCTTCGTTTGTGTAAGTGAACATAACTGGCAAGTTAAGATAATAAATATGATGACACAAAATCAAGTCTATGTAATGGATTATAAAATGTTTTTGTATTAGTTACGAAGTAACTACGCAAATGAAAAATTTACGTTATAATAAAAAATTGAGGATTACTTTATCATGACATTCCATGAAAATTTAAGATTTACTTTAAGTTTTACTATAATGTGACAGTATATGGAACGATCGATATGCCAAAAGAAGATGAATATTATAGTTCGGTTGTTTATAATTCAGTGACGCACTATTACATTTGGTGAAAATATAAAAAGAAAAGCCACTTGTTTAAACTGTTCAAAAAAATATTTTCAAAGTTTGCCAATTTGTTTCTATAAATATTAGTCTTCCAACCGGTTAAAGAAAAAAGATCTATGGTAAAAATAATTTTAATACGTTTTGGATTCGACACCCCGAAAGTTACTGTTAAAAGCTAAAATATTATAATACAACTTTTTAATAAAAAAATGTACTGACCCTCAATAAATAGAAACCAAAAACGAACTGAAATATATGAAATAATGAAAATACGGGTATCCGACTATATATACATTAGTAAAATACTGCTACTGCTGGAGGTTTTTGGGATCGGTGCCAAGTCGACTTCTATCCAGTATATGCATACCTACACACAAGTAGACGAGTGCCACATTCGGCTGCTGCATGAGTTGCCTTTCCACTGTAATTTTAACCGACAGAATTTTTGCGAATGTTGCACGAGTTGTCATGTCATTTTTTCTCACAAGTTTTATACCAGTAAATTGTTTTTTTAATTATTAATTTTATTAATATATTCCTTAGTTTTTAATATTATTTTTAGACTTTCATTAGATTAGTATTGTGGACAATCTTAATTGCGGTATTTGTAATGGTCTTAATTGAGGAATTCCATGGTGTTCTTAAATTCACTTAGTTAAAATCTAACCACATATTTGTGGGTCAATGTCATATACCATGGGGATAAATCTTTCCAAACAAAATATGTCATCCACACTGGTAATATACATCTAATAAATATATATCTGAGGTAATATACACAAAAAACAATCGAATTGAGAGCCTCCTTGTTTTAAATTGGAATAAAAATTTTAATTTAATAATAAAATAAATAAACAAATGATAGGAACTAAAATCGAGAAAAATCTTACAGACTCCCTTTTACTCTGAATATAAAATATTCGGATAGTAAAATCCGTATATACACACGCCATATCGAGTATTTTTTTTCAGTAATTGCTCTTCTATAAAGCAATTCAGAGCATAGTGTGAAATCTTTATAGGTATTTATTAAATAAAATATATTGAAAAGGAGCAGGAAACGGAGAAGTATTATCTATTTTCTCATGTACTTTGCCAAGAATAGCAGATTATATTTGAGACATTTTCTATACGTGTACACGTGTTGCGTGACAGCTGAGGGTTTCTGTTATTTTGTTACTCTCACACTCTTGTTCATAGTAATGTAAAATATTAATTCTGTACCTCGCGTCTTTGCGTGAACAAAGAGTAGAGATATAGAAAACAGTTTCTCACATAAATTATTTTATTTAAATATCTATTATTTTCTGGCAGTTAACAGCTACCTCCGTAACTTAAATTCTTGCAGTGATACTGAATTTAGATACATAGACTTAATTGAATGAAACTACGTGATGTAGTATTATTTCTACTTTCTCTAAGTTCTTTACTACGACCTAGGTTTCGTTGTATTACAACATCTTCCGGTGGGCTATTAGCAAAAACCTTTGCTAATAGCCCACCTGAAGATGTTCTAATACAACGAAACCTAGGTCGTGGCAAAGAATTTAAAGAAAGTAGAAATAATACTACATCAGGTAGTTTCATTTAATTGTGAATATTGAATTTCTACAAAATTAACTCCAAATATATTCAATAATTAGACGTATAATTTTTATTTCAATATACATAGATTATGTAATTAGAACGGCCAGCTCTTTAAACACTTTTTGTGCTGTTTAGTTATTTTTTATCCTTAATTTTAACATTATTTAACAGCCAATACAAACCAAGTTCTTAATTGAAAAAGAACCGAAAGTGCTTATTTTAATATTCAAACATTGTTCTTATTGCTTATATTTTAATTTGAATTTAATTGTGTTCATTTAATTCCTGCCTTATTTCATAAATTTTTTATTAATAAATACCTGTAAATATTTCATACCTCATGTTTAAATTTTCCATTTTTTACTTACTTTTGGCATAATGCTACATTTCATACTTAATTTTTATTATTTCCATACATAATTTGTTCTTCCGCAAAGACTATTTCACAATAGCTTTTCTAAACTGCTGAAAACTATACTCAGATACCCAATAGCGAGGAGTGTAGTTAAAATATTCATAATTAGTAAATAAAATATTCTCGCCAGTTTAAACAATACTTTTCAGAGTAAAACAAAAGACCTTTGCAATATCGTCGTATCTATTCATTTGCACGCTGGTCCGTCCATCAAAACTTCACTTTTTCTATAGATTTTGACAGATGTAGGTGAAATTTGGAAAGCAGCTATTAAATTTTGGTGTGTAGCATAATTTTGAAAAATTGTATTTTTAAACCTATCGAAAGCTGCACAATTTTCCATCGTATATTAGATCTCATAAATCAAGTCATTTATATTTTAATTTTGTTTACAAATTTAAAAATCCTTGCGTTATGTTAAGGCTAGAAACCATTAAATTTGTTTGCTATATATATTGATTGAAAGCTAACTAATTAAGTACATAAATCAAATATTTTAAAAGGTGTACCTAATTTATTCAGAATATATATGTATAAGTGGACCTAATTTATTCAGAATAGTTTTAAATTAGGGGTAATAAATACAGTTGAAATAGATTTAAAATACCGCCTAAAATAAGACCTCTGCACAGAATTGGTTGATTTTTTCCCCAGAAATTGCTTTCTAAGTAGCATTGAAATTTGCCATATATTAGCTCTTAAGTGTTTTAATTATATGTGTTATTTTTTACATTTTAAAAAGTTGTTATTTCACATACACTCTATTTAGATTCGCATGGAAATGTTAAATGCCATGTTTAATTTATATGAAATATTTTTAATTTGTATGAAATGACAAAATGTTTAATTCTAGGTTCATTAATGATACCTTAATTTCGTTTAGTTTAAGATGTTTCTATTGCGTATAAGGTTTAAATTAAATGCCTCCGTTGAACACACTTATAAAAAAAAACGGAAAGATCTTTTATTTACTTCACCTTAAAAGTCACGTACGTTGTATGGGTTAGGATTAAAATAAAAGTCAAATTAAACTTGTATACATCCGTTGGAGTGAATACTAAAAAGTCGAAAAAATCCCAACGAATAAAACGAATTAAACACCGATTTTTCTATATGTCTCGATGAATTTATTTAATATTACTTACAATACTTATTATTATGTAAGTGTATGTATACAAAATGATGAAATATATAAACCTAGTAAAGATAAGACAACTCACGACATTGTTTGAGAGTATTTCCGGAATAAGGAAAAAATTATTGACATTGAAATTCCACTTCGTAAAGAAGGTCACTGAATTTATCGTCAATAACTGCTCAAAATAAAAGTCAAAAGAAACTTTTAAATAATGGAGAACAAAGTACAAGTTACTGCGTATTAATAACCGCAGACGTTCTCCAAAGTTGTGCCCCGCGGGCCTTCGTAATTTGAACATCCAAGTTCGTTCACAATTGCGCCGTTTTTAAAAGTTAATCCCATGATATATATCGAATACACAGTTATTTCTTCGGCAGATATCGAGTGACGCCGGTACCCTCTTTGAAAAAGTCCTTTGTAAAAGTCGTTTTAATAGCTTCCGGTTCCATTTTTGAATTATATGCCCGCTAAGTGATTGAATAATTTTAAATTGTATCGATTTGAAAAAATTAAAGCAATTATTACTTAAAATATAATCTAATTTAAGTGTTCTTTATTGATATTAAACTAAAAAGAAAATTTATCATATTACTTATAAACTTAAAAATCGAGTGGGAAAATGTTTTAAATTGTATTAAATTCAAAATAAGACCTATTGTAAAAGATAATAAGAGCTATTGTAAATGATAATTTTGTTAAACTTTCTAGCCAATTTTTACTTATAAATTAAATATTATTATAAGCCCCCATTATCAAGCATATGACATATAGAAAACTCTAATATACCAATTCTATAGGTTGATATAAACTTTATAAATCAGTCAATGATTGTTTATAGAAATTTTACACATATTATTATTAATTGAAAAGAGGCTGTACCAGACTTTTTTTAAAACGGTCTCAAAATATTAAATTAATTTTTTTCACACCCACATGGGCAAAAACCTAAACGTCACCCAAAATATAATGACTCTTCCTTGCTAAAAATATAATAATAAAAAGAAGTTTTTAAAGATATCCTTTCATGTTTATTGTACACTTAGAATAACGGTGTTTTATATTTTGGACGAGAATGTCGGAATAAAACCACGATAGTTACAAATCGTAAAAGTCCTATTTCTGTTTTTATTTCCTTCCACATATAAATTAATTTGTGTATTTTATTACCTCTTAATGGAAAATATTTGTAATACTGCCAAAACTATTGCTCTGAAAAATAATAGGCTCCTAAGAGATTTATATAAATATTATAGAAATGTTCTTTTCAAATCAATGTAACCTCGGTAACCAGATAAAAACTGCCTGAAAGATAAAAAAATCTTTGTTCCTACTTATTTTTATGCTTGCAAAATATATATCGCTGAATTCGTAGTAACTTAGTATTAATTATCAACTTGGTTGTGCCCCCCCCCCAAATTCTGTATCCGCCCTTGGTGTTAATGGTATAGTAAAATTATAATAATAAGAAGAAGATGATACGAAATTATTCAGAAGATGGTGTCAATGGTACCGTCAGTACCAGCATTAACTTTGGTAAAGTAATTAAAATACTTAGAGCAACACGGCTATAATTATTAAGATTTTACTCCAGGAAAATAATACTTAGCATCAACAAATCTAGAGTGGTTTCTTTGGCATTTAAGATATTTTTTTACGACAATATCGGAGAGAGATTAAAAAGATAGAGAAATGAGATAGCCGACATAACCCGGCGTTACGAAATAAAATAAGATATCAAATAAATCAGCAGTTCACTAGGAGAAAACAGCAAAAAAATTAGATGAAATTTAAAGTTGAAATACTGAAAAAAACTGTCATGCATACATTTTTAATATATGAAGAACTTTGAGCAAAAAATAGTAATTAAAAATCTATTGAAATACGTAAACTTTTTATGCAGCAATGGTTGAATAATAAATATCGATCGCTTTTTAGATAAGTACTTAAAGTCGAAAAGAACCTAAAATAAATAGTGAATTGACAGTGACATCCGTTCTGTGTTGTTCTCAAAATAACCTGTGGATTTTGGATTAGTGTGCTGCATCAATGTACAGAGGATACAAAAGGACACAGTCTGAAATTTATTTTGTCTTTCTGGTTTAAAGTGTTCTCCATTTATAAACTATTGCGTTACGTTATGACTTTTAGTTAAAATATATATTTGATTTATCTGAATGATGATTTAAATAAAAATTTTAAGGGTCCTTTTTTATTTTTTTCTGTACACTTTTCTAACTTTTATCCGTATAACTCTTGTAACTAACATAACATTGCGGAAACATTTGTCGGCCTCCTTTGTCATCTATAGTATTGCATGCCACATAACTTTATACGTACCAAGAAAATGTTTAAAACAGAAATAAAATTTTCTTAAAATTTACTACATAATAATTATAAAATTACGTGTCATTGCACTATGAAATATGATTAATCACCCCAAATTTAATATATACTATTATGTATATTTGCTGAGTGGTACAGATTTTCTGATTTTGGACCATGTTTCATGATTAAAAAAAATTATGTAATATTAATCCGTTTAAAGAAAAAAATCATAATACCGAGACCATAATTTTGATTAAGTAGTATATATAAAATACGTCTAACTGGTAATTGCGTCGCATCTTTAATAATGACCTGAAAACTATATAATTTTTGTTATGTTAATCTATATTCAAAATTAATTTTGCAAAATAAGGTAAGAAAAATGAAAAATATTCAAAATACTCATGTTGTACTTAGTATTTTTTTCTGTTAAATTCAAGTTAAAAATGTAACTCATTTCTTGTTAGAAAATAATTATTTCCAAAATATGTAATTCGAAAGGAAAGATGAAATATGCCGAAAGATGTTTCTCATAGAAGAAATAAAAGTTTATGAAATTAAAATATAAAATTTTATTATTAACAAAAACTACAATTTCTTTTAAATTGTTCACAACTGAATGAAACTACGTGATGTAGTATCATTTCTAGATTATTCCAATTCTTTACTATGACTTAGATTTCGTTGTATTACATAATAGTCAAGTGGGCAATTTGTAAAAATTTAATAACCCACATAAAGATATTGTCATACAATGAAACCTTGGTCGTGATAAAGAATTTGTATGAACTAGATATAATATTACGTCATGTATTTTCATTTATTTGTGAAAAATTAAATTATAATGAATTTCTACAAAATTAACGTCAAATGTATTCATGTAAATTTATTCAAATCGAAAAAGTGGACTGTTTATGTGCCCTTCAAAGAAATTATATTTAAAAGAGAAGCCCCGAGAAATCTGGAATACAATCCGATGGATTACACTTTTTGGACGCTCCGGATAGAACTGGAAAAATGTTATTAATTACCTTGATCTTGACTAAAATCCTTTCAAACGGCCATATTGCGTTTGCTTTTGCTTCTTCAAACATTGCTCTTATAGAAGGAGGAAGGAGGAAGTTGATAGAAAGAGGAAGAATAGCGCATTCAGCACTTAAATTGTCTCTAAGCATGCAAATTATAAAAAACTCAAAATGTCATGTTTCATAAACATCAGGAATGTTTGTATCGTGTATGTTGACTATATCAGTATCGACATACATGATACAAACATTATTCTGAACAAAATTCCAAGTGTATCAGTGACATACAAATCCATTGACTCCGTGATGAACCAAAGTGAAGTAACGAAATTTCGGAAAGCGAATTATAATAAATTATCAAAAAACTTAAGAATTGTAAATGGTAATATAAAACATTTAAAAATTATATAAAATACATTCCTCTCATCTCATTCCACATGTATTTTGGTATTAAAGGGTAAAATGAGTTTCATAAATGAAATATTTAAGGAATCCCAAGAACTAACCTAATTTTTAATTAGTTTTTTTGTTTTATTATCCATGAATAATTAGTATATTGATATGTTAAAACACGTTTTATATAGAACATATATTTTGGTTGGTGTACCAAATTTGTCTTGTTTTAACCGGAATATAAATAAGAGAATGGTTCGAGGCTTATACACATGTTGTTATAAATATAATAAAAATCTGACTTGAACGTGTAGGACTCGCTCTACAAGGGGTCCGTGCACTATTAAGCAATTAAGAACATTTAAGTGGACATAGCATTTCCATTAAATTAATTACAAACATTCATTTTTCGCGAAATTTCCTTACTTCCTAATAAATCTTTCACCCGCGTGGAACATATTTAAATATCACTGCTTCTTACCATATAAATATGTAATTTTATTGCTTAATATGTCTTTCATATACTTATGTCATATGTACAGACATTCGATGAACTTTTTAGAGACCCAACTATATCTCATAAGTTGGTCGACTATTATTCGTGAACTAGTCGACAAATAATAGTCGACCAACTATCCCTATGTAACTGTGATAATTTCCCTCTTAATTTCATTTTAATTAATATTATTGTAAATAGTTTTCGAATATTAGGAAATACATTTTAGATAATGGGACATGACTTGATTTGTGCACGATAAACCAATTTTGATGGCATCTATGAAACTTAATCTGTAATATTTTGTTACCCTTTAATTCTTCAAATCCTACAATGTGTGCTCCTTTTTTGCTTCCTGTATTTCAAACATCGCCATATCCTTAAACGCAAATTACACAGTTAGTCAATTGACACAATAGAAAATAAACTGTTGGGTCTTGTAATTTAGAGTTATGAAAACTCCTACAAATTATCTCTTCAAATAAATGCGTAAGACATAAATCTGATATTGATCAAGCTATTTCAGTTTAAGACCTAAATTTAACCTTTAATATAGTAGAGATGTCCATTAATCATCTCAATTACTTCTCTCGTTATATTAGTCGCAAGATCGGAACTCAAGTTTAAAAGGTATTGTTTAATGATAAATTTTATTTTTTTTTTCAACAGTTTGCCTAAGGGCTTTTACCTTTACAATGTCGAATTTCTTCCCCAAATTAACTCAATAAAGAAAAACGGGTATTGAAGGAGATTTTGCCAATGTTATCAGTATCTTCAGATAATGTTATCTGAATTGCAGTTTGGTGTTTTTTAAGGGTCATTATGGGTGGTTTTTAATATTTATGAATTTGGTGTATTTTTACAAACTCTTGAATTATTTCGAAATATATGGCTTTATGATAATACGAGATACTTGTTAGTAGTATTTTATTTCCTCATACGTGAATAGGTTTTCTTTCCTTAACTAATGAATAAATAAATTTGAACTGCTCGTGCTTTTCTTTATACGTTCTGATCATTTAAGTAAAAACAGATAACAGACTAAATATTCTTTCATGAGATGTAATTTTTTTTATTTTATATCTTAAATATTTATCATTCGTTATAGTTTTGTCGAAAAATATCAGGAGTGTATTATTTTATTTCGTTAAGTTTTATAATGATTATTCATAAATTAATTTTTTCTATTTTGAATATATTTGGCGTCAATTTTGTAGAAATTCATTATACACATTAGAAATTCATTAGAAACTCATTACACAATTAAATAAAGCTACGTGATATAAAGTACGTTTCGTTGTATTACTACATCTTCAGGTGGACTGTTAGCAATGATGATATTTGCTAACAGCCCACCTGAAGATGTTGCAATACAACGAAACCTAGGTCGTGGTTTACCACGTTCTTTAAACTTAAAGATCTTTGCTAATAGCCACTTGAAGATGTTGTAATACAACGAAACCTAGGCCGTGGTAAAGAACTTAAACTTAAAGAAAGTAGAAATACTACTACATCACGCAGTTTCATTTTCTATTTTACTTTTAAAAATATATTATAGATACGAAGGCAAATGACACCGTGTATATTTACATTTTGTAGATTATTTTGTAAATAAGATGTTTTGCTAATGTTATCTGTTCAATGGGTCTAACTAGGAAGTTACAAAAACCTTCTCTTAAAGACGTAATTTAGACATTAAACCTGCCTAAAATTTAATATGGAACATGAAATTTTGTTTGTCTTGGTTACAAAATTACTACGGAAAAGGAAAGTTATACTATTTTTAAAAATAGTTGTAAATTATGGAAATAAATTAAAAAGGCATCCGGTGTTTTATGAAATATGTCAATTTTCATATTATGTGATAATATGTCATAGTAGCATGATTCAAAACAAAAAACAAAAAAATTGCGATCATAAAAAGTGGATTATCAATGTATATTATATAACATGGTGTGCGATGGGAATTTAAGATTCATTTTGAATTATAACATTAGTATATGCAACGATTAATATGGTAAAAGGAGATAAATATTTTATCCCGTTAAAAAATCTGAATATTATATAAAAATTTAGATTGTTTTTTTGTAAGTCAATAATGAATTGCACATTGTTAAATTACAAAACCAAAATCACTGATTTAAAAAATCTAATAAAAACTTTTAAAGTTCATCTTTCACTTTTCATACACTGAAAGCTACTGCTAAAACGCACTCAAATACTTTTTAACAAAAAGCTGAACTAACTTGAAAAAACTGGAAAACAAGAAGCGAACTGAAAAACACAAAATAATGGAAATACGGCTATCCGAACGAAAATACAATTGCACAGTACTGCTACTCTTGGAGAGTTTTTGAATCGGTGCCAAGTCGAAGTCTCTTTTTTTTCTCCAGTATATGCACACCTACACAAAAATAGATTAGTGTTACATTCGATTGTTGCACGAGATGCTTTGCCAATACAATTTTTACTAAAACAATTTTTGTCAATACAATTTTTGCTCCCAATTAAATGAAACTACGTGATATAGTATTATTCCTACTTTCTTTAAGTACTTTACCACGACCTAGGTTTCGTTGTATTACATCTTCAGGTGGGCTATTATCTTTGCTAATAATCCACCTGAAGGTTGTAATACAACGAAACCTAGGTTGTGGTAAAGAACTTAAAGAAAGTAGAAATAATACTACATCACGTAGTTTCATTTAATTGGGAATAATGAATTTCTATAAAATTAACGACAAACATATTCAATATCAAAAATTTTTGCTATTATAATTTTTGCTAATACAATTTTCGCCAATACCATTTGTGCTAATACAATTTTTGCTAAAACATTTTTTGCCGATACGATTTTTGCAACTATCGTACGAGTTACCATTACAAGTTATATGCTGATACATTTTTAATTTTGTCTTATTTTATTTCTTAATTTTATTATTAGATTATTACTAAGCTTAGAGTGTTATAGATCATCTAAACTTAAATACAGCACTTGTACTGTTCGTTATTGAGGAATTCTATGGTCAGCGTTCAATTCAAATAATCAAATTCTATGTGGATTTCCATGAGACAATATGATAAACTCTGGGGTTTAACATTTCAAAAAAAAGGTCATCTTTACTGAAAAAACTAAAAATAATAAAATGTCATCCTTACTTTCTCACAAATGTCAGAAATTTGAGGTCACACTCCTAAAAACAGTCGAATTGAGAGCCTTCTATTTTTGCGAAGTTGAATGACAATCTTGGGATGAAAATATGTATCAATAAAATCCTAACATGCCACATTTTTCTCTTTATATATCATTTATATTCAGGTAGTGAAATCCGGGTATATGGTATATTTAGTCACGGTATATTTATTATTATTCAGAAAGTTCTCTTCTATGAAACTTGTCAAAGCCTAGTATAAAATCGTAACAGGTATTTAATTAGTATAAAACATTGAAAAGAAACACAAAACGTAAAAATATTATCTACGTTTTCTTTAATACTATGATAAGAATAGCTCGTACTATCAGCGATTCAGTTTCCTCTACAAGTATACGTGCTAAGTTGTTGTCACTTAGCACGATAAAAAGGTTTTGCTAATTTTTTTACACTTACGTTCTGTCGTGTAGAGGAATCTGAAGTGTTAATCCCCTATTTCATATCTTCATATGAGTAAACAATACTGATCTAGAAGGGGAAGTTTTGCATATGAATTGAAAAGAAATATGTGTGTGTGTGTTTGTGCGTGCGAGCGTGCAAGCGTGCGTGCGTGCACGGGTGCGTACGTGCGTGCGTATGTGTGTGTGTGCATGCGTAGATTGAGTTTGAAAAGATAACTGTTTTTAAATTCCAGTATACAGTTATTATAAAGTTAAAACAGGCACCACCATAATTACTTGTGTTGTTGATAATGTTAACCTTATATCAAGGGATGGATATCCCAATGCTCGATTCCTTATATTAGTAATTTTTATCTCTTATATTATCTATATTTATATTTAATAATGAATACATACAATTAATTTAAAAAATTCCACGTGGTCTTTTTAATATTTAAACAGTGCTTTTATTGCTACATTGCTTATCTTTAAGTCAATTTTTTTATTAATTATTTAGTTAAGCTGTTAATCGATATATTTCTTGTTCCTAATGTTCTGCAGGTATTTTCTTTCGGAACTTACTTTATGTTTAAATTTTTCAACTAACCTATTTGTATCCTAATTATTACACTTAATTTCTCTAATTCTCTCAATTACAGAAAGCTTCACTGTAATAGTGAGAAGAACAGTCTGGATGTTTATTCGAATAATTTAATTCAACATTTTTCATCCTTAAGCTTCATTTATGGAACATTAAGCTTGAAAAATATGTATAATCCTTGCACCATTTTCTAATTTTTTTACTTCGAATCTGAAAAGTCAGAGAAAACACCAGATACAAGCGTTTCATGGGAACTTTCCAAGAAAATTTGTGTCACTTAATTTGCATCAACTGTTTAAAAACAAATACACTAGTACGGGTTCATATTTTGTGCGTGTGTTATCGAATTTTTGTTTATCATTCGGTTACTCTCACCTACATATGATATTATTTATTTATTTCACTGAATTAAGCTGTCTTATTGTTACCATCTAGATATAAGATGTAGTGCCACATGTAATTCAGTTTTGATTAACTTAAAAGAACTATTCATGTTCGTACAAATATCAAACTTCTGATGTACGAACACACAATACTAATTTTGATTATGACAACGAATTTCCGCTATTCTTTTGTTTTAATTTTTAACGTATTTAAATCAAAAAGAAAATAAAGGTTATTCATGTCCAGCCTTCCCATTAGTTAATTTTAATGAATTTTGTCTCTGTCACCTAATTGAAATATTTTAATTTTAAAAGATAATATAATTGTTGAATGCAAGAATTAAAAAAAAACTTTTTATACCGCACAACAAAGTAATATGAAACTCCCTTTGTCTCTTTCTCCCACTATGCTCTATCTCTCTTTGTGCCCGAATTACACTAACCCCAGTCGCAGAGCGCAAGTCTGACCTATCCATGGCTGTAGATGACGTCACATCGAGATGACGTCATGGCCCACCCCTCGCTTGTGACGTCAGCACTGCGCTGGAACGCCGCCCGCCCTCGTTACATTATGCTATCTGAGAGCGGAATGGGAAGAGAGGGAACGAAGCAGCGAGGACGGATACAGTTGTTTAAGGATAAACCTGTATTAAGAGAAGGTAGCTTATGTTGGAGCTGTAAATTAATCTTGTGAGAATTCGTATAAATATTCGGGTGAAATTAGCGACGAAAACATAGTGAAATATCTGACTTTGTTAATGTTAGGAACGAAAATATTCATAGAGTTAATATTACAAAAGTTTCAATAGATAATAAAATATAGTTATATAAAATTTTTATTCAAGTTTTATAAATTTTACGTTACAATTCGCTTTTTGGTTCTTTGTGTTCAATATTTTTCTCAAACACAAGAAATATTTTGAAATGTACAATTCTAGTTTCTGAACCTATGAGTGGTCATTGTCACGTAACATGATTGCTAAATTTTGAAAATTAACTTTGTTTAACTAAATACTATGTTGTACTAACTTTAATTAACTAAATGCGATGTACCAAACAATGATTTCGCGACTCAAATTCCGTAACTAACTTTCTGGAACTATTCAATTTTATGATTCTGTTTTAGTCATTGCAATTAAAGGCAATGTGTCACTCTTTGTAAATTTTAATAAAGTTAAAAATAGGTTAAATTTTCTACTTATATCAAGTAATATTAGCTATATTACAAAGTGATTTATATCTACACATCTATTAAATTTACGAAACTTAAACGCATTCCGGCTTCGTGCCGAAGGCATAATCAGCGACATAAGAATAAAGATTCCCCCTAATATTCATAATGGCAAATAAATCTCGAGTTACTCTAATTACAGTACCGTACAGATGATTTGTAAATACGTGTAAAATTAATCTGTCGTCATTAATAATATAATAAAAACTATTTGTATTCTTTTCAAGTGACAATAATTGTTGTCGTAATAGCGTGTAAGTTACACTACCCAATATATATGTACACACAAATATACATATATATGTATATATATATATATATATATATATATATATATATATATGTATGTATATATATGAATCTTCTTATACCACATGGTGTTGAAATCAATTAAAATGTAATACTTTAGTCACAGGAATTGTTTTAAGTGGTTTCTAATTCCAAACACGATGTATGTAATTCCATACATGCCCCGCTGCTTTGCTACCGATGTCGACAAAAAGAACAACTGTGTTGAGAGAGTTAATAATATAAACATCGCAAATGTTTACGTTGTGTTTATATTAAAATTATGTTTAATTTTTTTGGAAATAAAATTTTTCTTGGCGTATTTTTTTATTTCACTGTTTTGAAGTGTAAAAATGTTTACTGACCAAATTTCCATTTGATGTCGAACGGTCAAATCCACATTGTATACAGTCTAAATATCTTATACTATCAAACGGGTTATTTTAGGAAATATTTTATTTAAATATATCCTCGTTAATATTATTATTTTGGTTTGTTTGGTTATCTGCTTATTCCGCCTCCACTCTTCAACTATTTAACCAGGATGTATGAAATTTTGGTTATAGGCGCCTATGTTATGAACACAATAATTCCAAAATATAATATTTTTGGAAGCTCAAAAGTCATCCTGTCAGGATAACAATGTAAACATAAGTAGATATGTCACTTTTTTTTCAAATTATACCACTATATTTTTCTCCTTTTCATGGAAGAAAAGCAGCGAACGAACGAATACTAACCAGATTTGTAAATAAACCCGATTGATGTTCGTTCGTTTAAGGGTATTTTGTAATTATACGTATTCATTTCATACAATATAAAGTATAAATTATTCGGTAACTTCACTATCTATTGCTACGGCTTAGAACAATATTTCACAAACAACATAACACCAGTCCAGCCCCATTTGACGAACGGCCGGGAATTGAACCCGTGTTCCCATGGTGCGCCTCATCGTCAGAGGTCATACGCCTTGTAATCAACCCAGCACATTACGGTGACGATACGTACTTTAAATAAAAATTTATTATCTACTTGAAATAAATATTTTAGAATGATAAAGCCTCTGCCACCATTTCCATACAAAAAATACTGAACATCGCATGACAAATTCTCGATTTGAGAATGTCTAATGTTATGATTAAATTTAGTTCATATTTTCTTATAAACTGGTTTAATTGAAATAACTAATGCACATATGAGACAGTAGTAATTTCAATTAAACCAGTTTATAAGAAAACTAGCTGACCCGTGCGAAGTCTTCGCACTATATCGCCATCTAGCGTGTTCCAAGTATACAATTTGGCTAAGATATTTGATGTGTCTCCCACAGATGGCGTTTATGCCAATTGTTATAAAAATAAATTTTTTTATTAACAAAAATATTTTTTTCGAATTTTTTTATATTTTTCGCCCAAAGTAGAAAACATAAGCTTTAAGTGGGTATTTTTTTTATTTTTTTTGGTGCAGTAGTTAAAGAGATTGAGCCGCTCGACCAAAAAACACCTTTTAGAAATAATATATTTAGATATGAACTAAATTGAAAGGGTTAAGTAAAAAAGGTAAATCTTCTTATCGGGCTAATAGTTAAAATTTCAACATCTTTAAAATGTTATACATCCAAGAGTTCCTGAAAATATTATACAAGACGCGAATAGTTTTGCTATCACAGTGATAAAATATACTTATAGAGAAAAGGCAACTATATTATACAATGTAACAAAGTTTCTACAGATATTTTAGAAATAGATATATTAGACGACATAAACGGAAAAAGTATGGCTCACGAAGATATTGATTTAATGGGTTATTAAATTAAGTAAGAGTGTGGATCGAGAATATATAGATTTAATGTATTGATAAAGTAATTATAAAATATTAACATCGTAAATTGAATAAATTGATTTAGATATTTAAAAACTAATTTCATAACAATAAATATTAAAAAAATCTGTCGAGCACTAGTAAAACTCGCACACGAGTATTCGCAACACATTTAGGAATTCACTAACATTCAGTGGTACGTGATATTTCTTATAAATTTAATTTTTTCAGAAATTAATACATATACTTTTTAGGGCCATATATTTTTGTTGCTTAGACAAAAAAAAATTTAAAGCAATTTGAGGTTATAGATTCAACTCGATACCTCGATTTGTTTCTTAAAAAAAAGGGTTTTGGCACACATACGGATGGCGGATAAACAGAAAACCCAGTTATCTGTCCTATTTACTATGAGGGAGAGAATTTAAAAATTCAATTATTATATTCCGAAATTAAATTTAAATATATGTTTCGTCTGTAACACTTATCTGCAAAAGTTGACATAATAACAAAGCACTTATAAAACACTGCAAAGTTTGACAAATAACTGGTGGTAGGTTTTGAAAATCGATGGTCAGAAGTCAGAATTAATATTTAGATACACAAAGCAGTTTAAAAAAAATGAGATATGGAATTTGCTCTTCAATAGTGTAAAGTATGAAGAAAATAAAAATAAACCTTATCAATTTCTTACGTGTTAACCAAGTCTATTAAAGCTCGAAAATCGTATTAGCAAAAAAATTATAAAACCAAAAACATTATGCAGAACAAAAATAAACCAGAAGCGGAAATTATTAAGGTAATTTTAGCGTCAAGAAGGAGGCGTTGAACATTTCTATTCGATTTACTTCTATCTTATATTACGAAAGCCGATTTATAAGCGCTATCCAGTCACACATAACGTAATGCTCATATTCAGTCAGTCGACATATTAGTGTGCACCCCACCGTGCTACTTAAAAGCTCTGAGAGAATCTCGCGCAAAGGGAAACGTGCTAACATCATCTCTTTATTAAAGTGTACTTATACAATTATAATTTAATGTTATAATTTTTTTTAAATCTACTCTATTCTTCTGCCTTCATTTCATTTAAGTAATACACGAGTAAAATACTTGTAAACATCGTGTATCAGTCTATCTGTGATAGTTTTCACTATTTCTATAGGTTTAGGTTTTTGTACATGAAATTTTGCAAGTATGTATTTTGAACCGTGATTTAAAGTAATATAAATACGTTTTGAAACAATAATGGAATTTTGCTTTATGTCCCACGCCATAGAGGGAATGAAAAAAATTTACACGCGTACACTCCTTGAAAATAAAATGTCTTTGGAAACAAAATTAAAGTTATATTTTAAAAATTTCATGTTTAATGCGCTTCGATATTATAGGAAATGTTACCCAAACTTTGATTTAACCATGGAATTAAAAAAGAAGTATAAAAAATTATAAGTGTTGGAAATCAAAATAATTTTGACAAATTTGCATTAGCAATTTTAAAAGAATATGAACTATTGCGCAATCATACTTTATAAGTTTTCTAAGGGACATTTGAGGAATTATGTGGATACCCATTTATTTTAATCAATATGAAATAAAAAACAGCAATCTTAGTTTCGCCCTTCTGATGATTTATGTAAGCAATCGATTAGATTTCTCGAAAGTTCAATTCCCAAAGCAATCCAATTTAATAGCATAAAAACCAGTCAAGTGTAAATCAAATTCACGTGCGAAAGGTTTCGTAGCACCAAACAATATTACAATTATAAGTTTGTAATTCTCAAAGCCATTGTGAAAATAAAGTTATTGTCGCTGTTGGTATCAAACATATCCATATATCAAATACTGTACAACATATCTTATTCAAACTAACTTTCTTTAAAAGTTTATTTTAAGTTTCACTGCTCTAATTTTTTTCCAGAATTTTACACACGTTGTGAAAAGTTAGAGGAGTATTGACATTAAAGAAAAGTTATTTTGGGACCGCTATATAATTATTTGAGACCTATCTAATTATAACCCGTACGCTTATGTACACTGACTTTTTATTTCATCGCTGAGTTACATGCATGGAGTGCCACAAATAACTTATTTTTTTACATTTCCACTATTTCATTGTATAACGTTTAGTAGAAAACCCCTACCATCCAAATTTCGTCTTTATAGTGCCAATAATCTCAAAGCAAAATCGCTATAACACACGCCCAGACAGACAGACAGACGGGCAGATGAACAGAATGCAATTATAACGATTACGTGTTTGTCATTTGGCTATGGAATCCTGATACGTTAAAAAAACAAGGGCGTGTGCAAAGTTTTCATATCCCTTTTAAAAGCGGCAAAAAATTTGTTGTAGAATTAATACAATTTGGATATTATGTTTTAAATTTAAATTAAATTAACAGCATGTTTAAATGTAAGTAAAATTGTTAACTAGATGTCTATTTAGTTTAATAAGTAAAATAGCTATAAATGCTAGTGACTAATTTGTTAATAACAAATTCCAAATTTATCAATAACAAATCCGAGCAAAAAGACGCAATGACTGTGCCATGTGCGTAATGAAGAAATGAAGTTATGGTTAGAGTTACGTTTTCCCCACCCACTACAAGACAAGCCGTTCATTAGAAAAAATAAATTTATAATTTGTCACAGATAACTTGTTTCTACTACATTGATTTCACTTCGGAGTAATAGTCGACCAACTTAGGACATGTAATTGAGTCTAGAAAAGCTTCATAAAAACTCCAAACACATCACTCAAGTCAAACGCAAAAATAACTTTTTATTTTAAAATGTGTCTTTATCATTCAACCTTAGTAGGACTGCTTACCTTACGTTACGCTAATTATGTGCATACGCTTGGAATAAAGAAAAGAGGGGTTATTTGATATAGAGGTAGTGTTGACAGCACTTACGATTTTAGTCTTTAATTCGATTTTTTTTCAGCTGCATAGAAATGATGAGATATGCAGTTCAAGTGTAAATCTTATAAAATTACTATTTTTGTTAAAAAAAAGAATTAATATAAGGACGAAATGTTATTATGGTGAAGAGTTACTACCTTTCTATAGAGGCAATATTTTCAAACTGCATGTTTTGGTTGGTTTTTAGTAGTATAAAAGAAGTAGTACATGAGAAAAACATCTACCTACTACTATGTATTTTATGCAGGAAGTAAAAGTTTTTATATATTAATGATTTAAAGCAGTATGCCCATAGGTTATAGCACATATCGGGCAATGAATAATATTGACTTAATTTCTTGTTCCCTTTGTGTAAATATTTATATCATGCTTTTTTTTATTCTGTGTTTCTATATATTAATTTTATATGTCGAACCAGATTAAATATTATGCAGCATATAGTGGTTAATTGGACGAAGTTTTAGGCTCATACTTCTAACAAATTCGGTCAAAATCAATTATATAATGATTATTATTTATTTATTATTTATGCTCGTAATATATCTTATTTTATACCTTTTGTCCATTCGGTTTCAAGTTTCGGAGTAGTTCAAAAATCGTCAAAACTGCTTTGTAACTTATCCCGACTAATGTAATCAATGCATAAATAAGTGTTTTTTTACACTTATGGCTCAACTATTCAATTATTTCTAAAAAAATTGGCTGCAAATTATAAGTTTCACAGAGGTATTCATAAAATACCTTATATTTTAAATAATGCTAATTTTACGCGAGTGAAGCCGCTGGAAACAGCAATACTTGATATATGGTTAATAATAAATATTTTTTTCAAATCATCCCAAGGCTATAATAGAGTAAAAATTTTATCGTTGGATCGAAGTAGTCTTCTAAGATTATTTCACGTCGGTATGTAGACACACTAACTCCGAAACAATTTATCCCTCAATACCATTAATTTTACGAAATGTTAACTAAAATTAACCTTTATTTCAATACCGTTCTTGAATATCTTTAAAATTTACTTATGTAAGCACCTACCTTTTTTTCCGTAATACACTTAGCTGAGTCGCTTAGTACCGAAATCAATCCCATCCGTTCCATATTCAACGGGGAGCGACAATAAGTGAAGTAAATATATTCCCATGATCGATACCCCCGTCTGTTATAAATAATTCGGCCGTTATCAAGCCAGACAGGGGGCGAGACCCAGGATGCGTATTAGCATCGTTACCTTCCTATGCAGATACTCCCAGTTGTGCGCTTACAGCTCGTAAGGACGGTCTTGGGGCCGATTTGGCAATATTGAAAAGATCCCGGTGAACGCGCCGGTCTTAACTGGGCCCGGTTTTGACGCGATCTTTATCTTAAGGTTAACATTTGTTTGTCGGAAGATAAAGAGTTTGGTAACCGAAAGACAAATATGTATGTAGATATCTCCGGGGGTTTTTGAAAATATTATCCTTTAGTTTCCATTTCCCAAGGGTTGAAGCTTTATTTGGTGGATAAATTTAGGGTATCTTATTTAAAGGGGTATACTCAAAGTCTTATCATCTATTTATTAGTTGACATTTTTAATATTTAATCACAGAAATGTTATAATGGTAATATATGAGACAAAGTCGCCGTAACTACAGGCGACTTCATATATGAATTATTATTTAAACCAATACGAAAATTTGCCATTTAGATTGGGAATGTGTACGTAGTACTATTACGTAAACTCGTAAACATATAACTCCCCTTTTATGCAGTCGTGTAAAAATAATTAAATCACTTCACACATCGTGGTTGTTATTTTTAATAAAATATTTACCATCCATTATAGTGTTTGATGATATTTGTACCAATAATAAAGTTTCGCTGTAAATGTTCTGTCAACTTTAAATTCAGTAACAACCTATTATAATCATAATAATTTACATATAATAGGCTCTAATAATCTACATATTGAAAATACTGCTACTGTTATAAATTTTCCTTCAAAATATCTATAGTTATTTGCGATGAAAACAAAACCTTGCAAATTTTCAAATTAAATAACAATATGTTTAAATATGAAATGAACGCAAATTCAACATTAGTCGTTGATAACTATGGTAATGGCATAAATTAATATAAACTACTGAGCAATTCCTTGCTACAAAATCTAATAGTATTCAATGGAGGGTAAAGTATTAAGACTGAAAATGCTTCGTATCGTTAACCAATGTAAGCAAAAATAAAGGAATTTTATAAGGCTAACGCTGCAATTATAGGAGGAGTATTCTAATCTTATATATATATATATATATATATATATATACATATATATATATATATACATATATGTATATATATATATATATATATATATATATATATATATATATATATATATATATATATATGGGCACGAGAAATAAACCAACAGTTAGAAGTATTTGATATCACCGATTACATCTAGTCGTTAATATAATAATTTAATAATTTGAAAAAAAAAGTGTAAGATTAAATGCATTTCCCGTCCGAGTTGAATTAAATGTTCAGTTCGAAACTTAAATGTTCAGTGTTTGAAATTAATTGCAACATTCAGACTATTAACCTTTTTTAAATACATCAGTCCTAAATGCCAAGGCCAATGAAATAAAAAAGGATCTAAGTGCCAATATCATATGGCTTAAATTAAGGAAACATTGATTTTATATATGGTGCTAATGTCGGGTGCTTTCCGTTTCAATGGTCATAAATGCCAGATGTATATTTTTGTGAATTATCAATCTGTAATATTTGGCTTATAAGAGAGGACGAATACATATGAATAACAGCTTTGGGCAACCTATAAGTATTAACATTTGAACTAATATTCACTTTAACTGTTTTAAGGCAATAATACTATGACATATGGATAATATAATATATGGATGGTTTTAATTGTTTTTTCTCCGAAAAAAATTATGTTGTATTCAGTATATTTTTGGCCTAGGATAAGTGCGCTCATTTTCATAAAAACTTTTACACATTTTCTTATTTTTGATAAATACAGTTCCATTTTTCTGAGTTATTTGAAATATATTCATAAATATAAATGTCCTTACATTCTTATGAATGTCCTCATTGACTAGGTATATGGTTGGCTGTGACTTATTAGCCATCTTGATTAGGTAATGTAGGCTATAATATATCATTCATAAATTTTCTTTGACAAATAAATCAATGATATTTATCAAATCACACGGAAATCATTAATGCTAAACACTAGTAGGTACCACATTGAAAATACATTAGTACCTGAGAAATTGGTGCTTCTTTACGCGCAATAGAACTATTTAGAACCGAAAAGGACTGTAATTTACTATTAACAGTACTTTTCGGTTCTAAATAATCCTTTTCGGAATTTCTGTATTTCATTTGATTATTTACAAATCTGCGTAGCGGTGTTTGGTTTTCAATATACAAAACCATAAATCGTGAATCTAAACCATAAGTCGTGAATAAACGTAGCAAATATAACAAACAGAATGATAATTGATGAAAATGTACATTTGGCATTTATGACCATTGAAATGGAATGCACCCCGACAATAGCACCATTGAAAAAGTCAATGTTTCCTTAATTTATATATATATATATATATATATATAAATATATATATATATGTATATATATATATATATATATATATATATATATATATGCGATAAACATTTTGCCTTTATACGGTAAAGGAAGAGGAATCTGAATGAACTCAGATTCTCATGACAGATACATGTAGCATCCAGAATTTGGTATTTTAAAATTTTGACAGTCAATTTTTAAATACAAAATATCTTTATATTACCAATCCTTAAATCACCAAAATTGTCCAGTGTTATACCTCAAAATAATATTGCTTCAAATTAAAAAAAAAAGAAATATTTCTAATGGATTTTAACTCCGAAATATTCTGATTTGGCACAAACATCCCCCAACTATATATCTACTCGTAAACCCGTCCGGATATCGGCAAAGCATAGCGCCATGTTCTCGTTGAATAATACATCCTCACGAATGTTGCTCCAAGTACCTAGCTTGCAGTAAATAATCTTTTAAGTTCCTTAGCGTGTTTTTGTTCTCTATGTAAAGCAAATTCTGCAAGTAAATTGCCGTACTTCTACTTTTGTATTTATAATGCATATAAAAACCACAAAAATATTATAATGGTAACAAAAATATGCTGAACCATAAAGTTAACAATTATCGTAAAATTGCGTAAACAAGGATGTGGTAAAGGTTCTATAAAAAATTTTATTATTAAATTATCGCCAATATTATATTATGCCATTATTATAATTAATAATTTTATTATTTAATTAATTGCCTATCCTTTTGTTCGTCCTTTCTGTTATTTAGTAGAGTTTCATAATCCTTAATAATTATCTATCCACTATACGGAATTTACTTAGTAAATCTTCTTATTCTTTTTCCAAAGAAAACGTGGATGAAATTCATAAATTTTGTATTTAATTACACCTCAGGTTAAACAAGGAAAACTTTCTTCACACCCCTATTACACATATAAAAATACGAATATCCTTAGTCGTTTACGTTGGAAATTTAAATATCTCTTTATCTTTATTCATGTTTTATTTCTCACCAATATTTGTTTTTCCGAATTTAATATTTAACAAACATTTTTGCTCCAATTAATTTTTACCAATTTAAATAAAATCTGACGCATGAATGCTGATTACTATTAAAATCGTTTTTAATACTTGTTACCAGATAGTGTAAATAGTCAACGTTAAATCAATAAGAAAAAATTGGTGGCAGCATGCCTTTAAATCAGTATTAAATATTTTTTTCGTGTAATTTCGTAATATATTTCTAATTAAATATTCTAACCGCTTTGTCAAATAGAAAGGAGAGATTAAAACTTAACTACCGTTGGATTACAATTATTTTACAATTATAACAAAATTTATCACTCTTAAATTTCGACATGTAATTGTATAGTGATAATTGTTTGTTCAAGAATTTCATAAAATATTGTCAATAGAAATAGAATAGATGATATTTATTATAGCAAAATGTTATTGTCCGGATTGGTACCCCGAACGAATGCATTAAAGAGTAAATAGTATATTTGTTTATATACAGCTATTTTATTTATGCATTAGTTTTACATTTTTTTACGAAACAATTACAGAAGTAAAATTCTAAAATTCGTGTCATGTTATGACACGAATTTTGCTGAAACTAAATTGATTCCAATAAGGTCATAACTTCTTATAAACTTTATTTACCCTAAATTCTTTACTATTACGGCCAAAATATTTATTCGTTAAAATTTTTAAATCTGACATTTCAACTTGTCTTTCGGAACATAATTGCAAAAAATTATTTTAAGTAGAAAAGAAAATGTACATTTTAAGTGTACGAACAAATTCTATATATTTGACTTAACATTTCATAAAAGAAAAACGATTAATTAAGAATGATTTTCACAATCTTGGATTTAAAAATTCAATTTATTTACTTTAAACGAAATTTCAACAGTAAACCCAAAATATTCACGAAGCGAAAATATTCAAGACGCTATATGATTGAGTTGTTAGTTACCTCTATATGATGACGTCGTGTTCAAATAACATGGTATACTCAAATATTGAATATATTTGGCGTTAATTTTGTAGAAATTCATTATTCGCAATTAAATGAAACTACGCGATGTAGTATTATTTCTACTATCTTTAATTTCTTTACCACGACCTAGGTTTCGTTGTATTACAACATCTTCAGGTGGGATATTAGCAAAGATATCTTTGCTAATATCCCACCTGAAGATGTTGTAATACAACGAAACCTAGGTCGTGGTAAAGAAATTAAAGATAGTAGAAATAATACTACATCGCGTAGTTTCATTTAATTGCGGATGGTATACTCATATAAACAAACAGAAAATATGGTCCTACTCAGGACGATACGCGAACTATGATCCTTAAATATAAATATATTGATCAAAAGCGAAAGGACATTTCTTTAATTAAATTTAATCCAAAAGAAGCATGGGGTGCTCTCGATTTTAATTTTCATAATGCAAATGGCAAGCGATTAAAAAATTACAACTGATATCAAGCGTTTTTTTACATTCAAGTAAATGTTTTTTCATCAGAGACATCCTTCCGTTCTTGACTACATTGTTCTATTCAAAGCAAATTTTTTATTTTTTAATTGATATTGCTACAATAGCGTGTCGTTTATTTTTTTAATTATAGTTCTATTTACTTTTTTTTTAAACTACACAAAAAATTGTTATAATAAAATTTTTAATTTATGAATAAAAAATAGGTTTTTTTCTTGCTATATTTTATTTTCTATTACTGTTGTACAATCATCAATTCTTGATATGTATGCAAAATTTTAAATAATTGCGACATATGGAAGACGACGAATGGAATAATTGCGACGTGTGCGATAGTGTACGACAATTCAATTTTAATATTCCCTTACACTCATACATACATGCAACTTAAGTAAATAAAAGTGTGTTAAAAAGGGATAACCTAACTGAATATTACAAAATTACATCATCTTTAAAGGACCACTTTTTGAATGATTATGGACATGTCTCCTTAATATAACGTCATTGCCTCGATATGAAAATGTAGTGTCCGTTAAATAAAGGCAAAATTGTCCAAAATTTATTTACATTGTAATTTATTTTCAACTATCCTTTAAATGCCGTTTAACTATTAAAATGATAAAATAACTGTAAATGAGCCATTAAATCTTTAATGTAATGAACTTTAAATTTATATTTCAGCAAATACTTAAATTATGTTAAAGCAAATACTTTCATGTGTTTGATATTCACATGAGAGTATTTGCTTCTTATACATTCGTTGAAGAAAAATGAATCGATTTAAATAGAAAGGAATTTGAAGACAACCATGGTGTTGAACCTTAAAAATAATATATATATATATATATATATATATATATATATATATATATAAATATATATATATATATATATTTATATATATATATGTATATATATACAAGTACAAGAACAATACACACATATTTGGAAATATGCTTAAATATTATAATATAGATAATATTAAAATGTTAGGACTGTT
This sequence comes from Druceiella hillmani, assembly GCA_039881145.1. Classification (NCBI taxonomy): domain Eukaryota; kingdom Metazoa; phylum Arthropoda; class Insecta; order Lepidoptera; family Hepialidae; genus Druceiella; species Druceiella hillmani. The sequence goes on along the minus strand of JAYKKI010000021.1, from coordinate 5,607,446 downwards.
TTTGTCTTACAGATAATAATAGGACAAAATATTTGCAAACCTTGATTATGATAACTATTTGCTCTTTACAAATGCGTTACCAAAATTATGAATGCGAATATAAAATTATTTTCGGAACAGATGTTTAAATTATGTGTAAATTTTAATGAAAACTTTCTTAAATTTTCTTAGTTTTTCCAGGAGTTGTTATTATTTTTCATAAATTTAATACTCTTTTGCTAATTTTTGTAGGCGTGATAGTAATTTATTTCGAGTTCTTATTTACACCTACGTTTTATGTTTAAATGCAAAAAGAATTTATATTTTTTTAAAACGCGCCTTACCTACAATATAATTGAAAATATCCCTAATCCTTTTTAGGTAAAATAGAGCCTTTGTCAATTTTTAATATTAAACTCCACTTCCAGTATTTAAAAAAATCACGTACGCCACAGTTTAAGTACAACAGTAAAACAGATAATTTATAATGTCTATTAAGGTTGTTAATTTTAAATATTAACAACCAGATGACACGTTTTAGTACATTTAATTTCTAGTACTATATACTTTTTGATAATTATTGTGCTCTTCAGAACATATTATACCCTTAATATTTTTGAAGAAATCATAAAAGTTATAGTTCAAAATAATAGTTCAACGTCTGTATGTAAGTTAGTTAATATGTACATTTATATCTTAAATAATACGTTAACAAAGTCCTTTTTATAAAAACCAAGGCTTCCACGCTCGTTTAAATTTCATATTCCCTTTTAACAATATCGTAGTTATTTAAAAAAAATTAAAATCCCATTAAAAGTAGGATTCCTTCCAACTTGGCTAAACATGTTCGTTAATTGATGAACTGTTGTAACGATAATAGAACATATCATCGTTTTGTCAATAAAATACTTTCAAACACATACAAATTTTTGGTAGAATGTAATTTACAACTCGATTTTTTAGATATAGCATGAGGAATTTTCATCTAATGTAACCGTAAACGGACGAAATAGTCTTGAATCTGTCAAGAAAAATTTCTAAAAATTGTGTTTTTTCTTAGCTCCTCAATAAAAACAGCTTTAACGAAACGTAATTAATTTGTAGCTACGATTTAATTGTATTTATAAGAAATTGATGGGACCCTTATAACGTCACTCGGGCATCCGTTTGTCTACCAATATGATTGTACATTTGTCTACCAATTTGTCTACCAATATGATTTAGTATTTTATTTTTTTCTTAAATTTGTAAAATTACATGGAATAACAATTGAATAATTAAATTATGAGGATTCTAAAAGCGTTCCTTTCAAAGTGTTATGTAAAATATTTTCAGAGTTATTTTGGAAATGTCCGCCGGAAAGGTTCATTTAGAAATTAAAAAAATCGATTCCATTTTAAATTACTTATTTTATGTTTTATAACGAAAGGAAGAGAAAAATACAAGGATTCTAAAACAGTTTTTCAACAACTTAGAAATATTGCTGAACAATTCCATGCCACCTATCTCCAAAAGTAATTAAATCAAAAGTATTACAAAAAGCCTTAATTAAAATTAGAAGAAAACTATTTCAGTTATTATATATACTCTACCATATTTTTTTTCTTTTAATTCACAATATTATCACAATTGTAAAACATATAATAGGCAGATGATATTAATTTCTGATAATAGTTTAAAATATTGTAAATATATTAAACCATAACTTAAATATTTATATGTACCTAAGTGAATATAGAATGTCAGTAGTTGAATCTACTGCAATTATATACGTGCCCTTAAATAATTATATGTACCTAAGTGAGTACAGAATGCTAGTAGTGGAATATACTGTAATTATATATACGTACTCTTAAAAAAATATATGTACCTAAGTGAGTACACAATGCTAGTAGTTGAATATACTGTAATTATGTATAACGTGCCTTTAAATAATTATATTTTACCTAAGTGAGTACAGAATGCTAGTAGTTGAATATACTGTAATGATGTATAACGTGCCCTTAATTAATTACATGTACCTATGTGAGTACAGAATGTTAATAACATACTTCTAATAGAGCTTAACAAGTTTTATTTACTACCTGTACCTCTATATAATTTAACTACTCCATGAAATAACTCAATATTAACCAACTAAGTACGACACCGTGTAGATGATAGGGATATCCATAAATTTAACGATCGATTATGGAAACGGCGTTCAACTTAGTAAAACGGTGACTTTGATATACTTGGCATATATCGAACTAGTTTAGGATTAAATATGGATGTGATGTTTAAGTGGTTATTAAATTATATTGTTGCTTTTAGACAGTTACGGAATTTTGGAGTCATTAACATTTGACATATTTATATTTGCGTTACTTTTAAGAATTCTGAAGTTTATATCAAAAAATTTATAAAAATTTATAAAAAAATTTATAGAAAAAAAATTTATATCAATATTATTAGAAAAAGTATTATAACAAGGTTGCAACAGGATTTTTGTATATATTCAATACATTTCTAATAAAAATAATAAGTATATAAATCTTAAACTTATTTCTTGAATTTCTTTCTCTTTATTTCTATATGTTTAGAATCACGTATAAATTGATATATAGATTCTGTGTAGTTTGAAAAGTCGAGACTTGACTGTTAAACGCTTACCATAGCTATATGCTGTTAAAACAAATTAATATTTCAAAATAAATCGGTAGTATAACAAAGTTGCAACATGATCGTTTATTTATTATAAAAAATTTCCATTAAAAATAATAAGTATCTTAATCTTAAACATATATTTTGGAATTGTTTTCTCTTTATTTCTCTATATTTTAGAATCACGTATAGCGTGCTATATAGATTGTGTGTAGTTTCAAAAGTCGAGTTGTAAGAAATTTAGTTAAATAAAGATAATTACTAAACCTTGACGCAAATATAGTTTCTGAACAACGTCTAGTATTATTTGCTAAATAATACATTAACGTGAAATGTGTTCTAATAATTCAGTTCCGTTTTTAAGGTTATATCGTTACACGGTTTCTTTTGGAAACTTATTTTCCCACACTGGACATCGGTCGCTAATTTATATCCTTAAGCTCATATTTATTTTTCAAAAATTTGAATATATTTTATTAAATCAGATTAAATAGTTTAATGTAAGGAAAAGGGCATTAAAGCAAGTCAAATGCAGTGTAAAATAATGAAAATGGAGTGTTAAAGGTTTATTGAAATAATACCAATCTGAAGGCAGCCCCAAACTTAAAAGCCCCTGCAGAATGAACTAGAACCTGAAAAGAGTTTTCTTTCTGTGTGCTATCTTCATTTTTTACATGCAGGAAAGTGATTTGTTGATGCGATTTATAAATATAATTATTCTTTGATATAATACTATTAAACTTGTATCCATTTCCCTAAAACCTTAGAATGAAAGTTTTAAATCTTGATAGTGATTGTTATTTTACTGAATACTAGATGGAATTACAAGAAAACAATATTTAATTTAGATAAAAAAAATAGTCAGGGACTGAAACTTAACAGATAAATTAAAATGAAAATTTAATAAAAGTTAGATCGACTTGTAAATAAAAATGGATATAAGGAAAAATTTAATTTTCGTTTTTCTTCTTTTTTTATATATAATGAAATTTTATATTTCTCTCAATTCACATATATGTTCATAATTGCTATTTAAATCTTTATATTTTTCTTAACATATTGAATATATTTGGCGTTAATTTTGTAGAAATTCATTATTTACAATTAAATGAAAGTAAGTGATGTAGTATTATTTCTACTTTTTAAAATTCTTTGGCACGACCTATGTACGACATCTTCAGGTGGTGTATTACAACATCTTCGTTGTATTATAACATCTTCAATCTTTGCTAATAGCCCACCTGAAGATATTGTAATACAACGAAACCTAGGTCGTGGTAAAGAACTTAAAGAAAGTAGAAATAATACTACATCACGTAGTTTCATTTAATTGTGGATTTTCTTCAACTTATACATTTATACTATTTGATTTTACTTTGATATCGGTTTGGTAGAATGCAAGTTTTGTAAATTAAAAAGAAATTTTTGAAAGATAAGAAAATGAAATGGTTCAGATATACTTTATATTTTCAATATATTTGACGTTAGAATATGATTTGAAAAGGGATCTTAAAGTATATATGTTTAATTTACAAAATATTTTTGAAAATTTCTGCAATATTATTGTTAATAGAATAAATTACCTTTATAATTTAAATTCTATCTATAAATATAAGGTGTAAATATGAAACTAAATTAGACATGTCAGCGTGTACATAAGTGGTTATAATTAAAAAATATAATTTTTCAACAACCTTATACTTGAATGAAAATTGTAACAGTGTAAGTAGATTTTATATTTAATAACAGCCTTTAAAAATAAAACTTTTGAAAACAAAATAAAATCTTTGAAATATACAAAGAAATAATGTTATCACGTTTTCAATAACTGTAAAATATTTATTAAAGAATTTAATGGCAAATGTAATGAAATCCACATAGAAAAAAATACACAAAGTTAAGTGAATGACTTATTTTTACCAAAGAATATCATGTTTTAAAGCAAAGTACAAGGAGCGATTGAAAATTTCTGAACCTAAGGTACTCAAAGTCAAGATAATGATTTCATAAATTTGTTTCAAATATAATCCTACAACTTCACTACATTTTTCACACTTTTTATAAAGGGATTGTATCTTACCGAAGAAACAGTTTATTTCTATGCCCACAAAATGTTGTTCTACGTCTGTGTGCAACTGATTTTCGTCCTCAAATCTTCGAATGCGTAAATTATTTTCTAAAATACTAAGGAGCAAGTAATCGCTGGTAGTCAAATCATGATTTAATATGGCTAGTTGAATTCTCTCTTACACTTTATTAAGACTGTAGGCTGACTGTAAATCAGGACTGTCATCTTTAATCTGTAGAAAAAACATTACATATAGATAATACAATTAACTATTTAGATATTTTAGATTCTAATATGTTTATTCTTTTTTCAGTTAAATGATAAAGTATACACATCTAGATATGAATTAGAATTAAATACGTGACAGAAGCAAGATTACCTTAATTACTTCACCACATGTCAACATTCGTAATGTAGTTAATAACTATAATTACGGTGGAATACTGAAACGTTTGAAATTGCAATCGATATTATATTCAATTAAATGTAATATATATTTACGGGTTTCTTCCGAAAATCTATATTTTTGCTTGAATTCGTTGTGATTCAACGTCTTCACGGGATTTTTACTGAATTTATGCAATTTCTTCTTTCGCATAAGAAGCACTCTTTTTACCGCTTACGTATCTTCTGTAAAATCGATACCATTCTCTTACTTTTAAAAATCTATACTTTTAAAGAACTTAAACAAATTAAACAAATAATAAAAACTACGATCACTTATATAACAAACGTGAAATGTTAAACTTTAAACAGGTTTTTGAGGTTAGAATCACACGTTAAACTTTGGGACATGATGATTTAATCAACAATAACTTACAAAGAGGAGGTTTAAGCTAAAATAGTCTAATTTCCTGTTTATTAATAACTGATTTATCGATTCCTCGTCGTAGAGCTGAAATCTGGTTATAACTTTATTAATCTCTATATTCGTTAATAAGTGGTTATTGTTTAAAATGTAGTTGTTAAATGTACATCTTCCAAAATGTGGTTGTTTTGAACATAAGCAATATCTATTTCTTATAAAATCGACTAAATTTTATTATAATTAAATGAATGCGAGCACAATAATTATTAGTTCCTTCCAAAAGGCCCTTTTTATTCAATTCTTGCATCTAGTACGTCAATTTTATTTTGTAAATGGAAATATTGGAAATATAATTTATATCTGTAAAAATCCATATATATTATTTGTGTTTAAAAGCCCTTTTATTTTCAACACTGAATCCCACACATTCATTCCATAACGGTCTTTGCGAATAAATGTATGAATTTTCTTGAATTTCTTGCTGTTAATATTAAATTATCTCGTTAAAATTTAATTATTACTAAATTATCCCGCTAAAAAAAATTGCCATCCACAAAGTATCTCTGGACAAACAGCTAAACTTTTCAAGGCCACGTAGAGACATAATATCAAAACAGAAATTAGTTAATTAGCTAAAATCTTACCATCCCCCCAAGACATTATTGTTAATTGTTAATTTCAAATAAGTAATTCCGACATAACAAAGTCGCCACTCCGCCTTTACAAACCGAATCGCATAATTTCATTACGCCAAGAGATTTTCGACAACAAATTATTTTCGTGGGGTGGAATAAATAATATTTTGCCTTCGCACTTGTTAGCATTAATTATAAACTTCTAAAATAATTTTCCACGCTTTTTCACAAGAGTCCGTCGGCGAAGCCGCTAAACAAACGGAGCAAGTGGTTAATATAGGATGATGCTGAGAACATTTTAGCTTTCCACAAATTTAGGACAGAAAACCGTAGTATTTCAGCTGAATAAAAATTTATAAAAATTTAAAATTACGTCTAACGTTTCCCAATTTTTTATTGTTATGAAATATTTATTTCGACAGTTTATAATTTTTTCTAAAAACGTTCAACTAAACTATTTTAAATGTTTGTGTTTGAAGATTTATATATACCAATACGCTAAAGAAGTAGAGTTTGTGAGTTATTTTGGTTGGGGCAATTATAACAATTTGTGAGTTAGTTTGGGGTAATTATAGAAATTACAAAAAGTCCTTTTACTGCTGTTGTACCTTGCGTTCTATTAGAAATGTATATTTGATCAAATTTTATATTATAAAGTTGCTTCAAAAAGCTACTAAGATTGCGGGCTATCATCATAATCTATCATATTGTTCCATTTAACTCTAAACTTTCGGTTATTTACTTTCAAAAATTCTTACATTTCTGAAATCAGAATCTATAAATTATAACAAAAAAATCTTCTATTCTATCAAATCTAGCAAAACTATTTGACAATATGCGTTTTTGTGATCGGTTGATTAAGACTATTGAATAAATTTTGTAAACGTATTTGTTGTAGTTTTTTTTGAAACAGAGTTATTAGAATTAGTTAGAAGTACAATCGCAGTGGGACGATGCGACAGCTTTTTTATGACTTTTGAATTGTATGTCTCAAAATATCTTATATAAATCATATATAAATATATATATATATATATATATATATATATAAATATATATATATATATATATATATATATATATATATATATATATATATGTATGCTAATGGTTCGTTTTCTCTTACTACTAATTTAAGGAAGTAGATTAATTACCATTTCGTTTATAATATCTCAATTAATATTCACAAAATCGTGTAGCACATAGTGAAAGTTATAAAATTATTATATATTTTCAGTAGCATAAAAATATTACGATTACTGTAACACCAATTTCATGAGCGAATTTAGTCAAAAATATTTTCATTGACATTATGGTAATGTTTTTTTTAAATTATAAGAAAATTTCCAGTTATTTCTTCATGTTCGAAAATTAATTTATTAGCAGAATATATTCAAGGTTGCTTTTATTTCTATTGTAAATATTTTAATCCCAATCACAGGCAATATTTTCAATTCCTCTCTAGTAATGATAACTGTTAAGTTTGGATGGGAAAATTACATTTTTCAGTAACGCAATCAATTTTGCTTGATTTTATTTACTTTTTGTCTCTCTACTATTTTTATATTAGCATATCTTACTTTCACGACCGGTAAAACTATTTTTGTCAAAAACCTTTATTCAAGTTATCAATTGTATACATATAATTTATTATTGAACTCTTGCACTGTCATAATGCCCATCATCAATATTACTATAACCTAGTCTCGAAAAATATAGGTGTGGCATTTATATGATCAGAATCTCTCGGATATTATTAAATAAATACGTGGGTTTCATAGGAAAAGCAGCGGAGCACGCCGGGTATCGACAGAGATAATTGAATTGATTATACTATTATTATAGGAAAAGTGGAATTATGAATTTCATAAAATTTTTAGTTTAAGAATTACTACTAAAGTAATGAGTTTCATCTGCGTTATTTTTTAATACGAACAAATCGTCCTGGTAAAAATGAATATTAATGACTTGTTGGTATTTTTATATACGATTTAGCTAATAATTTAATCACTTTTAAATCCAATTTTCAATGTCAATTATATTTATGACACAATGATTTTACTTCTAAATTTGTTATTTCAATTGATTTCATGAAATTATCCTTTAATCAGGAGTTTTACCAGTGCTGTAAGTAGGGCTATACAAAAATTCAAGATATGTGACTTTCTTTTAATATTCTAATAGAAATTTCTCTTTAACCCAAATAGATTGGGGTACATGACACTTCATGCCTTTTTCTCTCATCTTATTTTACTGTGTATGGTAATGGGGTATAACATGCATATAATGTGTCAACTTTTGAATGAGATATGGATCCCTAACACTGTTTAAATTTTTATCTGCACACACACACACACACACATATATATAAATATATATATATATATATATATATATATATGTATGTATATGTATATGTATATGTATATGTATATGTATATGTATATGTATATGTATATGTATATGTATATGTATATGTATATGTATATGTATATGTATATGTATATGTATATGTATATGTATATATGTATATGTATATATGTATATGTATATTTATATGTATATGTATTTATATATGTATATATATATATATATATATATATATATATATACGTACATAATAAATTAGTGTGTCCATATATTTCACGTGGCAGCCAAAACTACCTACCACTAATTGGTGTTTATGGTAGCCTCACGTCTCTGCATCGTATATTATGTATAATTATTTAAGAATGATAATATATTAGAATACATCAAATTTGTTCCGGATAGTTTGAGAAGCATTATGTGTAAATGTAATCGAATGAATGGAAATGTAATGTAATGTACTGGAACATTCTTGAATCTAATAGAATTAACCGGACCCAAAAGGTCGAGAATTTTTTCGAAGATTCAATAGATTATATATTATTTGCTTGAAACAAAAAATTATTATATATTATATGCTATATCTTATATATTATATGCTTGCAACTGTGAATCCCATTCACAGTTGCAAGCATATAATATATAGGATATAGCGTATAATATATAATAATTAAAAAAAGTTATAACTTCTTTACATTAGTAATTTTAAAATTTGGCATACTGTATATATAATTAAAAGCCAAAAGACGATAAAACCATAGAAACAAAAAGATTCTACGATTTACGTACAAGTTTACACATAGAATACAAACTTTGAAATATTAATCATCTTATGGTTAAGAGCAAGAGTTAGAAACGGTAAAGGTTAATTATATTAAAATATTAAATTCTTATTTCATAAAATTAAATATTATAATATCCAAATTAATATTTATATAATAGAAGGATAATTATTATTACATAAAAAGAAATAATATAATCTCAAGTGACAACTTTTTCCGAGCAGCCTGTATTAAAAATTGACTCAACTTATTTTCAATACGGAAGCCAAGTACGGAAGTATCAACGCACTCAGACCGTGACTAGCGGTGGACGCCAGCGGATAAGTCTTTATTGTATCTGAATTTAAATCAAGCTTTAAACCACTTACCTAGTCCAGACGCTACCTCATTCAGTATATTTCATTAAAACTTTTTCATTTACAGTCCCCATTGTGTAAATATGTTTGCGCTGGGCTTGCAATTGAGTTCGGAGGCGGCGCTTTTGTGCAAATTGCGGCTTATAGGATTGTTCATTTGGTAGGTTACTTGTAATTCTATTTACTAATTGTATTCGTCAATTTTGTTGAAGACAATTTATCATCGTAGAACAGATCAAGATAAGAAATCATTGAAATTATATTCAAGGTCTACACCTTCTTGTACCGTTAGAATCTTACTGAATATTTAATATTGATTGGGCATATTTTTCACAAATTTTTTTGTTGAATAGTTTCAGTTAATGAACTTATTACGAGATAGAGATCTGGAATTAGACAAAGCAATGATGCATATTGACTTACATGAATTTTAATGGTTAACATTTAAAATGTTTTAAGAGAAATTTTATAGATCATTTCAGAGGAAGTTTTAAGAGTTCCGTCCGTCGTTCACAAACATTTTTTTCAGAAGTCAATCGAAGTAGAGACTCGAAATTTAACCAATCCGATGAACCATGTTTTCTAATTTATTTTCAACAGCGAAAATTAAAGAATATTTTTATGTAAAATTTAAAGATCATTTTGTTAAAAAGTTTGGAAATCCGTATGTCTGTCTAACGGTCACAGCAATTTGCCTCAGAAATGAGAGACTTAAAATTAAAAATATGATGAAACATAATTTACTTGCAAATTTTTCAGAATTGACGTTGGTTAATTTTAGAGGATATTAATAAGTTATCTAATATTTCGTTTCAATTTCATATGTCGTATGACAATCGAGAAAAGGTAAAAACGATTTTTTTTAATTACATGCTAGATATACTAGAGACATTGCTATAAAATTCCATAAGGTCTATTCTAATTGTTTCTCTAGATGTTTCTCATTTAATATGTGGCAAAAAATAATTAACGTCAATGTATATCCCTATACACATTAAGTAAAAGCAGTCGATTATTTTAGCGTTCGGTTTGTTAGAGTATCATTGGACAAAAATGTCATTAAGAAAATGTTAAATAAAACCTTGAAGGGGACAATAGCCATTCTAATACTACTGATCAAAAAGTATCCATATACATTGATTCGCTGTAAATATATTTAATTCTTTCATTATTTAATAACCTTGATGGTAAATATAGTTTTAATTTTACCAGAACATTGTTGAAAGTTACTTTGATTTCGATATAACAACAATTGATTAAATCATTAAAGAGAAATATATTTTAATAACATGGAAATGTTATTAAAATATTTTAGACAATGTGTAAATTACAAACAACGATTTCTCTCTATGAGATGCTGTTATGATTGTACTAATGTTTTTAACACAACTATTTTAGCAACAATACATTTAACTATTAATTCCTATTATTCTGTTTCTAATACTATCGCTCTTCCAACTGAGTTTTCTTGCTTTTTGAGGGAAAAGCAAGTTAAAGAAAAAAAAATTAAGCTACTTCCTACTTCCAAAAAATATTTCACATCATCCTATATTGTTACATTTACATCTTAATAGCCTAATTAGACTTTTATGAATATTTTGTAAAAAAAATTATTTCCTTTACTAATCGTTATGTAAAATATATCATAGGTATTATTAGTTTTTATTTTTTTAAGAAGCCAAGAATATAATATTATATTGAAAATATTGCATTAACTAATACATATTTGTGTACATTAAAATTACTTACTGAATCCAGTCAATTTAAAATAAAAATAAAATAATTGCAAAACCTTCTAAAATTATTACTCGCAGAAACAAAACTAATTCACTCTCAGAAAACATCAATCTACAACACGTACATTTCCGCTCCCTACATGCTTTTTATTCACCCCTTCCACGCTCCACCGGATGTTAAGAACATAAAAGGTCGCAGAATTATGCAGGAGTGTCTCCGCATGCGACCTTTGCGGAGATGACGCGTCGAAGACAGTTTTACACTTGCCCTAAAGCATTACGAGATTCCTTAATTTATTCTGGCGTCGTCAACCCTTCCGAGATCGAGTGTCTATGTTTGGTTCTACAAAAATAATAGTAAAACGACACAAATTGTTCTTATTTACAGGTAATATAAATTAACTGTCATATATCTCATGAACAATAATATAAATTTTCTGCTAAAGGGTTTAGATTATACTTCAAAATGTTAAATAAATATTGCAAAATATTTTTAAAGGTGATTTCATACTTTTGTATTATAGAGTTAAGTAAAACAGCTATGTATAATGAAGGTCACACATATACTCACATCTTACTCACGATTACCTGTATAATATTATTATATCATATTTAAGACTTTAATTTCAATCTATCTATTCAAAAAAATTACGAAAATGTTGTATGAACCTTTCTAATTCAAGTAAAAAATGAAACACGTGACTATCATAAATTGTGGGCTCGTGTTTACTTTTCATTTTTGTAGAAGACAATTTTTTTAGAAACCATTTATAGTATAATTTTCCATGGCTATATAGCATCTTTACCTATATATATTCCAATAGTTTACATAAAAAAATGTTCACACATAAATTTGGAAGGGTTCAAATAAAGTAACCATTTTTTTCCGTCCTGATATGTGGAATAGAACATCAATATATAAAGTAATTTATACGAGTTCTAAGAATATTTTTTTTATAATTTTAAGTAAATTATAAAAACTAGATAATTTTACATAAGTTCTAAAACAGTCCACAAAAAAAAAGAAAAAAAAAAAAATATATTTATATATATATATATATATATATATATATATATATATATATACACACACACACACACACATATATAATACTCTTACCTCAAATCGACTTAAATTATTTTTTAAATTTATATCCATGATTTACATATGCTAAAAGTAAGGGAACTGAGATGGTCTAAAAGCTAATGGTACATTGGTAGGGATCATTGGGATTGACGAAATTCGTCGACTCGTCGGCATTTCCGAAACTACTTAAGCCAAAATGGTCAAAAAAGAGCGTAATTTTAAAAACAATTTTAGAATAACTATACCAATAATACTAAATCATATTATACTCATATCACAAATGTAGATTAAACGTTTATTTGTGCCTAAGCACGTACAGAACCACCGTTGTGCGGATTTTACTTGTAATCCGTACGTGTAATCCGTAAAATATATTTTAATAAGTATTTATAAAATTATTTGTCATCTTGAAATTTGGAGATAGGACAAAGTCAGTACTGACTTCTACTTGGAATAGAAGAAAAAACTCCAAAAGTCAATCCACATTATCTCCATCGAACACAAATATGATCTAATTAAAAGCCGTGCATTTAACCTGACTCTTTTTTTTATTTATGTAGAAAGAAAACTCGAAAATATCTGATTTGAATTACACCACCTTAACTACGTCAAGATGCAAGAGCGGTTCCATAGATGTATCTATTAATTTCAATATATTCTTTATAGGTAAACAACATCGTTAATTATCGGTTATTAATCTACACCTAAAATTGCGAGTATCGAGGATTATCTTCCATAGGCACATAATTTTATTGTCCAACTTTTATTCTGATGATTCAACGATTATCGCAGTTTTCCCAAATTCTTCTTTCTGAAATTGTGAAATAAATATGGATTTTTAGAAACCCATGCAAAGATGTAGGAAAACTAAGGCGGTGTTATATGCTAAACATAAGAGTTTTTAATATTCCTCAGGTTTTACGATTACGAAAGATAAAGTAAATAAAATTTAAGATTTTTTTTCTAGAGCCGATTTTCTCAGAAACTATGCAATACAGGCACGTAAAATTTGGGACAGTAATACATCTTATTTATCCATATATTCTAAATATATCGCCACCAAGTTTTTAAAAATATTCATGTACCAATTAAAGAGGAAGTAAATTAAGTCTTAAATTTTTGTTTTTACATTTTTATGTCACGTGGGGTATCATTGTAAAACATTTTTGGTAAGGAATATAAAAACTTTTTTTCAAAATTTTCAATTGGATTCTAAAAAATATGCAAAAATATAAATTTTCGCCCCTTATTTTCTTAATTACCGAGATAGTAAAAATGGAAAAATAGTATTAATAAAGTTTGACTGGAAGAGAGAAAAAAAATTACATCGATCATCCTAGATCTTATAACTTTTTTAAATATGCACTAAATTTTTTGTCTGTGTAATATTATGTACGCTAAAATGTTTATAAGTACCACAAAATATATGGAACCCTCTTTATAAGAGTTTTACTCGTCCCATCAGAAGATCTTTTCATATTTCATTGACGTATATTTAAAATTGGGTTGAATTAAAAAAAAAACTAATTTTGTCTAATATTACGATTACAGGTAAATTAAATGATATTATAAAACTTTAAAATCTATAATTTTATTCACATTATGATGTGAAATATCCATGTAATAACACTTTATTCCATACGCTGAATATATCAGTAAAAAAATTTTAAATGTGTTTCGAAACATACCAAAATTCCAATTATACGCAAAAAGTTCGTGATTGGACTTTCTGCAATTAGACTAGGTTGTTTTTGATCTTTTATGATATAATCTTAGAACTTTTAAGTTTCTTAACTATCTATTTAGACGTCTCTCCGCGTGATTTATTAAATTTTCTTCGAAAAGGTTAAAAAGTCTACTAAGAATCAAATACACAACCTAGGTATAGTTCGCAATGATAAACGATTGAAATTTTATACGCGATTTAAAATGTGCGACGCTATTGTGCACAGCCAATTTTTTTCTGCTTCTAATATAAACAGCGAAAGTTACACAGCATCTGTGGAAAGTAATATAGAAAATGGTTACAACCTCAATAGCTATTATTTGTTGTATTCAACTAAGATCATAATCAAGAGTTTTCATTCAGAGAACCAAATATTCGCCAACTTTTATGACTGTGTTCGAGAGCAAATTTTGATCCAACTTTAGAGGCAATAAGATTACTAGGAAATATATAATTGAATATGATTTAATATAACTAACTAATTTTTAATTGTTTACAATCATTTTTAAATAACGTTTTACTTTCCTGATTTTAAAAGAGAAATAAAATACAGAATCACCAGGAGACCTTTTTTTCTACATCGTTGATACTAAATCCTTGTATGTCACGATTACGACAGCAAACATACCGTATTGTTACTAAATATTATTTTAGTTAAAAATGTATTGACTCAGATGCTTGGATGGAGGAAATTTGATGTTTTGTTGACTACGATCAATGTGGCAGATGATGCGTTTCATGGGAAAGAAGTTGTTAATTTCATTTGGTATTTAAATGGTCTTATATAGCGTAAATTAGAATATATTGATAGCCTTCATAGAAATATAAGACTTTCAAACTATAAATATCTAAAAATGAAAATACCTGTTCGGAAAATGAAGAGCGCCTTCAATCTCTCTGCTAAACTCAAAATCCAAGCACATTTTATTTTTTTGAGTACATACTTAGGTTGACACTCACATCTCTAATAAAAAACAACAAGCTGATGAAGAATGAATTTTTTTTTAATAATCTTAAAAATTGACCAAGTTACAAAAGTTTAAATTTAACCTTTAGAGAAGGACGGTAATTCTGTGTTGTGAGGTCATTTTTAATATCACACATTATATTCTACGAGAGGAAACGAGACGGGGATATACCCAACTCTATCCGTATCTTCAAATTTAGAAGCCTACAACTGACTTATTTTTTAATCAATTTTTTAATTTTTTTTCAAGACCGGTTTTTAGTTAACTTATATTTCAGAGTATTGTACGAAAAATGTAAAAAATTAGAATGAGTCATCTACCGTATTGTATAAACCCTTTCTATGATACACCCTAAAATAAAAGAAACAAAATTTTCCATTCTAACAAAATGATTACGAGAAATCCTCCCTTCAAAATATTTGGGTTTCGAAGGGTTAACGTATTGTAGCGTACCATATACGACGTCACCGTAGTATCACGTAAACGTAGAACGGCTTTACGAGTAAGTTTAGGGGCTTCGTAGACGGCATGATGTGTGTCGTTGCGATGCATTTCAATTATTATTTGGTACACTTTAGGGAATTAATGTTCTAGAGGTTAAAATATATGGACTGTGTGGTTTATACGTTGACTTACTCGTATTCGTATGCCATATTTTTATGATAAAGTATTACTGCAAGGTATGGGAATAAATTGACCAAAAAAATTATCACATTATTGAACATAATTTTCAAGTAAAAATATGAATGATCATGGAAGTTGTAGTCTAGTCGAAAAAGTATTTGAATTTTTGAGTTAAATGATACGTAAGTTCTTATTTTTAGTTTAGGTAAAGCGGATAATTTTGGGTGAATTTCGCGTATATACACCCATTGTAGATTTATTAATCCGACTTTTGAATTTTGAGAGGATTTGAATATGGACACCAAATCCACCGATATTTATATATATATATATATATGTGTGTGTGTGTGTGTGTGTGTGTGTATGTGTGTGTGTGTATATACATATACAAATCATTAGTTGTATGAAAATCATAAGTCCACCTTTCCAGTCTACAAACTACTTCGAGTTATTGTTTTTTTTTATTTGATATAGAAGAAATATTGGTTTGACTTTTAAAAAAATGAGTGCAATCTGATATTACTATTGCAGACATATTCAAGAAAATTATAAAAACTTTAAACTCCAAACTCAACTGTCATTGTGATATGAAGTTCTCAACGTAAGTAACATTACAAATGATTCATTGAATGTATGTACAACGAATTTACAGATACGTCAAATGTCCTTATCGTACGCAAAAAGTTCATAATAAAATTTTTAAATGATTTTAACTTGGTTATATTTAACCTTTTTATAGGTGTTTTTACCTTTTCAAATATCTATAAAAATAATCTCTCAAATTAAACTAAATCATCACTAAATCCGCCTTAATCGTTACTTGTTTATGTACACACACGTACACGCGCACGCGTACGTATACGAACATATACACGTGCAGCCACACGCACAAATGCACGCATAGTATACGAACAGAAACACGCACAGACATACGCACAGGCACACGCACACAGTGCAGACGCATGCACGCACAGCCACACACACGAGCGTATGTATACACAAGTATATATAGAAAATAAGGAAATTTATGTACATTGTAGAAACTACTACTTAAGGAAGATATATGGACCAAATCCGTCCAATACTTTTGAAATGGCGGTGGATTAGAATCTAACAAATTCTTCAAAATTCAACTCTCAGCAAAAATTAAACTTTTTCCATTACTTGTCCTAAATTGCATTTAAACTTATACACCCACCATTCTTAGGATCTCCATATGATATAATTTCATTTGATAGCTAATAATTCTTTAGGAAGGATATATTTCCTTATTTATTTTAGTGCATGCCTTAACTAAAATCTTATAAATTATTTAAATATTATTTATTATTTTTGATAGCGTAAGTAGGTACGCCATCTAAACTATTAAAAGATGATGGTACTTATTATTTACATAATAAAATTAAAGTTAAGTTTTATTAAAAACTGATGGATTTCCACTAAAAGCCAACATGATGCCGCTTCTTATGAAATCAGCATTTGTTTAAATTGATTTAAGCAATCAAAGTGCCAATTCCAATGTAAACTAAATATATGAGATATTTAATAGATCTGCATTTTAAATGACATGTCTGGCTATTGAAACTTTGCCTAGTTTTGGTGGCATAAGGATTTTAAATTTTATATTTAATCAGTTGGTTCATAAAATTATTTTAAAAACGAACTAAGTGATTTTGAATGAACTGCAAGCTTTTTTGGAAACCCTATAATTAAATTCTGGTGAATATTGTAACTGATGTAATATATAGTACTAGACGCAAAACTCTCGTCAATACCCCTCTTGCAAGGACTTGGCTGCTTTTATATTGTAACTTTTAATGATTTACATCAAAGAAAACTAGGTTAATTTCAAGTATTGTTTTTAATGTGATTGTTTTTTCGTGTTATTATTTTTAAGTAAAATGATAAAAAATTATTTTTGAAGTTAATAGAAATATTTTCTCTTTTTTTGCTCTGAATGAAAACCTAATTTCTAATGTTAGATATATACTAGTAACTTCTATTTCATTATAATTTATTATGTTTTTTTTTCAAGATAAGGCTATTCTCCCTATTTCTATATGCAATTCCACTCTTTGTTTGAATGAGACTTTTTTACTTGTTAAGCTTTTCTTGGTAATTTTCACTTAATCAACCCTCTCGACATTAAACGTATTCGTATCGTCTTTAAACGTATTTTTTGCTTTGAAAATACCTAAATTACAAATTTTATTTTCTTTCATTCGTTCAAATGTTCAATACACTCAAGTTATGAACGTTGTAGCTGTACGTATTCATTATCTGCTGTAAGTATCTCTCACAAATTATCTATCCATTGCATCTGTTTACACCTGTTAACTTACATGTCATAACAATTGAAATTACAAAATTTTTTTCCGATGTCGTATGTTGAAAAATGTATTTACAATCGGTTTTAATATTGCTATCTCTAAAGTTGTTATTTATATTATATTTTAAAACGAGGCATCCAGCGAAAAATGAGGTAAAGCAAATTTGTTTGAATTTTATGTCTCCGTATCTAAAATATAAGTGTATGTACGTAGTATTTATATAAATGAATACTCCGTGTAGATAATTTTAGAATATTTACTCCGTGGAGATGTTGACAGTTTGATGCAAAACACAATATAATTAGAAAAGTTATTAGAAGATAGTCGTGGGAGGAGTAATAATTTTACATTATTCCAGAAAATGTTTACTCCGAGGAACTGATGATATCGTAATATATATTACTGAGATTAAAAAAGTATTTATACTTTTGATTCTCTAAAATAAGGTAAGAATATATTTTCTAGCATTAGGATTCTAAAAATCTGTCATAATGCGAAATTAAACTTTAAAAGCCAAACGATTGCAAGTTGTAATAGACAGAGAAATATATACATGCTGAGTACTTTTTTATACTATATACGTCATATAAAAAAATTATTAAGGTTGACAAATATATCGTGGCAAAATTGAATAAATTTAATCTACTGATTCCTGATTGAGTAATGTTTATTTTTAATATTTGATTTGGGAATCGTTATAGATATTCCATTATATTTCCTAGGAAAAGTTTTTATTATTTTGGAGTTACGAGAATGGAAAGAATACAGACTGGTCCTATGAAATATGTCACTGCGGCACATATAAAATTTTTACATCATACTTTCTACGAGAAAAACGATAAGAAAATCAAAAGTAAATGTAGACAACAAGTTACTTACTTGTTGTCTATATTTATTTTGAATTTTTTTTAAATGCTGTAAGGAACAAATAATTTTTTTTTAAATGCAATAAGGAACAAATATTTTATTACTTTTTATAACCACTCGTATAAAAATAAATTTTACATAATGTTTACTGTTTACTTTTAAAGAAACAATTTTATGTATAATATTTTCAGTGCACTTCTTAAAAAACACTTTTGGTAAAAAAGTTTATTTTAAGTGATTTGATTTCAATAAATTAAGAACTCGTTTAGTATAAAACGTTAAATGTTTTACGTGACAATTTGATAAAGATTATTTGGTTTTATTACGTCATTTAGTTCAAACGTTTGAATATTTGTTATAAAAATTGGTTACATTTAAAACCATCAAATGCAAAAAAATTAATGCCAAGCTTTAAGCTCGCATAAAAAGAACAGAACAAGAACCTTTTATTTATAGAGATTTTTAAATGTTATGAACCATACCTTCATAATGACCCCGACACGATCAAAAGCGTTCTCGTACACGAATGACACTTACAAAAGCATTCTGGTACACGAATTACGGGTACTTGGCAGCAGAGTGCACTAAGACACCAAGTTATGGTTGCGTATAAATTGAAACTTCTCTCTTCACCATTTTTATATATTTTTTACAAATCTGTCTGCATAGTTTTTAATTTCAGACATCATGTGTTAGGAAATGCGATCATAAATAATTTTTTGTTTGTTTCTCCCGAATAAAGTAAAGCTGCTGTTTCGAAAGCTTTTGAAAATATCTGTACATATTTTACTTATGGGCAGTTTCTGAGTTGCGTTTTTTAAAATATCAGATCGGAAAATTTTTTCGATATTTTTATAGATTTAATTAATTTTTTTTTAGGTAATGTACACACAAATTTTTAATAAAAATGTTTGCTGATGTGAAAGTGAAGTTTGTATAATATTACGTTTTCTTAAAAGGAGATTTATTAAAACAAGAAAGAAAACAATTCGTCTTATCCCCAATATACAAGTTAAAAAAGATAGTAATTTAGAAATGCTGTAAATACATGTTCGCAATCATTTTCATGCGATGTAAATATTTACTCAATTTTGAAATTATCTTCAAAAATGTGAGCGAAAAATTTGGGTTTTGCTTGGCTTTTAAATAAAACGCAATTTATTTTATATCTACTCAAAATACTACTGGTGACTGTGTCTAGGGCTACGTACTTTAGAAGAAAAAACAAAACATTTATAGTGTTAGTCCCGTGCTGGTTTTTCTATCTATCATATTTTTTTTCTTAGACTTAATAGTAATACTTGAAATCTGGCATAGTAATAAGAGATATTTACATGCGCAATTTCTGTGTATGGTATGGGGTTATGACTATGAGGGGCTATTTATAACGGTCTCAAAAATACTTTTTAATAATTTTTGATAGTACTACCTGTGCCTGCGACTTCATTTGCATGAAATTTAGTGATGATTATTGTTAAGAATTACTATTATATGTAAAATTATTTACAATGGCTGAAAAATGCATAAATATCAATACAACATATATTTATTTAAAAAATTACCACATAGATTTAATTAACTGTGAGCGTAAGAAGCAGTAAAAACGGTATTTGTAATATCGTTAACAGGTGGCATTAGTTGTACATTTATTTTTATAATATTATAAGTGAAAAACCAGGTTAAAAAAAGTAATTTTTAAAAATAATATAAGTATGACTTAGTTGCGAAAAATTTATTTTGGTAAATAGTTTAAAAGAAATATTATTCCCGTCATTTCCACCGGCGTTTTCTCAGGTACCCTCCGGGGATCCGTAACATCCCTGCATACAAAATAAGGGACCTTCGAAGGTCCAGTAATAGTGTCCCGTATCCACAATCATAGCGCTTCCTCCCAAAATGGTTAAGTACTGTCCCTACTCAGTAAATTATTTAGTAATTCGATTTTTTCGACAACGCACTTGGCGAATGCTCTAAATGACTTAAAGATTGGTCCATTCTCAACCAAATCTCGGTGACTAAAGATACCACATTCTAAAGGCACCACCATTCTAAAAAACCTAAATGTGTATGATATTCTGGTATTTTGAGTTTTACTAGTGGATCAGGCACGATCGGCCCAAGCGTCGGAATTTATCCCTCTTCTCGCGTGACGTCAGAGCTAGCAGTTCGACAGCGATCGATTTGACTTTTTCAAGACATATTACACTTTAAATACTCCCCTTGATTTCGTACTTTTTCTATCATCATCCTATCCTTAACAGAATAACGCAGATTTGAAGATCTTAAATATAACACATGTATATAAGTTGTAAATAAATTGTTAATAGCACATTGTTACTTGTAATTAATCTGTATAATTTAAGTAAAAAAATATTTGAATTACCGAGTGTAAATAAATGTTAATTTATCGATAAAATTGTAATTTTCAATTAACTCCTTCTTTGTATTATACAAAATAATAATAATTCAGTGATATTAATTCAATTTAATTCATAAAAGTATACAATTTTTCATTAATGTTTCTTTATCATGTTATCACGTAAAAGTATTGTCCGTAAACCAACTTTACAATCAATTTTTTTTTTATACTAAAAATGTAGATCGAATTGTAGTCACTTTGCTACTCTATTATATATTATTCCGTTATATACAACAATATCAGTCTTTCTATGCCATATTCCGTTTCTGCATTTAATTTGTTTTTGTGTAATTTTATATTAAATATTAACCACCGTCATTGCTGTGAAAATAAATCAAACTAATATTTTTTGAAGAATGAACTGAATGCATTATTCTTTCTCGTACTCTTAAATGATTCTTCATATATGGAGTCTTCAGATAACATGCGAATACGAAATTATTATAGTTAATAACATTTATATTTAACTGCTTGCATAAGGTTATTTTTGCAGTTGATACACTTTAGTGTCTATAAAAAAAAGCAAATACATACTTATTGAGGTTTCACCTTTATTCCAAGTTACTTGCTTATGTCCAGTGGATTGATTCACTCGTTTCCTCCTGTCAGGAGGACAATCAACTTCTCCACTTCCGTGAATGCGAAGATCTCTTCCGATGCACGATTGCTTATATATAAATTGGCAAAACCTATTTAAGGACTGGCAGACGGTAATTTATAACGGCCACCGTAAAATAACTGTCACGTTTACTTCCCAGCGTTACAAAAGGGGTGCAGAATATAAATTATCGAATAGGCCTCATAGCTTCTGTCTCATTTGTTATATGAAACGAGGGCCCTGAATGAGTTGGGCCGTGGCAACTGTTACTGAAAGAGAAATGTCTTTTTGGGCGTTTTTTTTTAGTCTAACCAACTATCGTGACCTCCCATCGCATAAATCTTACTTTATTAAGCGGCTGTAGAATTGAATATGCGATTGGAAGGTTGTCTGAAAGGCATTCCGCGTAGAATCTTTGTTATTAGTTTTATTTTTTGCTCTTTCCTCTGTGTGATTGGATTATGAGTTTCGGGTTGTAACACGTAAGCAAAAATGTATGTATTAAGTAGAGCCTGACCCATGGTAAATTAATTAATACCAATGTGAAAAATATTTTTTATAATAATTTATCATGGATATGTTTACAATAACTTAGTTATGTTAATATTATGAGGGAAAAATTGGATTTGGTGTTGATAAAATGTATTCAAAAATGTTATACTATAAACATAACAAACAGTATATTCAGTTTTGGAACTGCATGAAGTCAAACGTGTAAACAATTTAAATTGTAAAACCGAACGGAATGGTATTTAGAAATTATACAAGTTTTTAATCATTTGTCAATAACTATCGAAGCTTTTCTTAAATTTTACCTTACTTTGAAGTTTCATATTTCGCAAGTGAGCATAAAGCTTATATGCGAAAGCATTATTTAATTTGAAAATAATTATTTGATAATATCCATAGAATTATTTGATGATATCCAAAGAATTATTTGATAATATAATATTTAATTTGAAAAGAATTATTTGATAATAAACCATTATTTAATTTGAAAATAATTATTTGAAAAGAATTATTTGATAAGAATTATTTGATATTAATTTGAAAAGAATTATTTGATAATAAAAGAATTATTTGATAATAACTATCGAAGCTTTTCTTAAATTTTACCTTACTTTGAAGTTTCATATTTCGCAAGTGAGCATAAAGCTTATATGCGAAACCATTATTTAATTTGAAAAGAATTATTTGATGATATTTACTAAATGGAAAAAAGTTTACATTCCATTACACATTTATGGGAACATTAATTTTTTCATCATTATGCTACATATCGACACAAATCTCATCGTGAAGCTGTACGTGAAGACAAAATTAAATGCGCCTAACTATAAATTGTAACGTGAAACTGTAGAAAATTCAGGCTGTAACAGAAGGGCGGATGGCCGGACGGATTTACGGAAGTACTGACGGCAGTATGGATATGGTAAGGTTAGAAGTGCTTCTTTTCGAGCACGTGATAATTACTATATATATATATATATATATATATATATATATATATATATATATATATATATATATATATAATATTTTCTAAATTGATATTATTTACCTTGATTACTTTAACTTTCCCGTCGCTTGGTTAATGCCTGACTAATTTCATACGAAACTTATGAAATGGTCGGCTTTTTTAATATCTCATATCACAAAATAAAATCTAAAAGAAGATAAGAAAAACATAACACACCAAAATAAATAATTGTGAAAGAAGTTACCGTAGAATGTAACTTGAGGTTCAAATATTATATTGATTTTAAATCCGAAAACTAATTTAAATATATATCCAACGTGATGATGAAAACGAGAAATATTTGTAAGCGATTGTGTTAAGAATATAGTTTGTCAGTTGATTAAAATAATGTAAATTTTAATATATATATATATATATATATATATACACACACACACACACATATATATATATATATATATATATATATATATATAAATATAAACTAATACATAACAAGGAAAAACCGAAGGTCAATAAACAAAGGTGTATTATCACCTATTTCTTGAACCTCGTAACCCTGTTATAAGCAAATTCTATATTTGAATTCCTTTTATTGCGAACTTGAGTGATTACTAAATTTCCTGCTTAATTGTTAGACATTTTTGCTTCAGCCATATAAATACAGGAATTTAGCAGCACATTGAACATTTTAATAATAGTATAAACTGATGTGTAGTGCCGTCTTAGGTATTTATTTTGAACAATACTATTATCTGAAAATCTTTGATGGTTATGCTTGTTTACGTTTGCAATTAAAAAATCCTGATTCTCATTAATATTTCATGATGGAAGAAAAATACAAGGTTATGAAAGTAAATCGCTCTGCCTATCTTAAATGAATGCAATGGCATGGGTCTTTAAAACAGTTTTCTGCCAAACATTGATATGAAATTAATCATAATAGCATATAATTCAAATTTGAAAAATCGAATGGAAAATTCAATTTGAAAAACACCACCTTTTAATAAATTACTTCGTATTTGAATTAAATTAAATTATGGTTATACATCTTTTCAATGTGCCATTTGAAATATACAAACTATTTATAAACTTGTAGTTGCTTTGTTGCTCAACAAATTAACTGAATAAGAGATTTAAATGCCTAAGGACAAATTTTCGAGTTATAGTTTATATTATACCCTTTTTTGCAGATTCATTATACCGTATGCGTTACTCTGTTGTACTGTTACTTACCTCTTAATAAAAAAGTGTTTTATTGTTTGATGTAGCCATAAATAAAAGCAGCAAATACTACTCACCTATTCTTTTTGCATGGAAGAACTCACTTCTTTTTTTGACAATATAAAAAAAACGACATGGGCTCTCAACAAAAATAAATACATCTTATAAATAAATATATTTAGAAAAAAATTTAATAGTTATGAGGCTTTGTATTTCGTTTGAGATAAAACTTTCTATACAATGCAATTTGAATTGATGTTAGGTAGGATAGATCAAAGTAGACAATGTTTTTTCGTAAATGGTTTAACATAAGTTTTGATACTTTAATTAATTAATTTTTTTTTTGGTCAGAGTTCTGTCAGAAGAAAAAATTTATAAAATTCAACCTAATACAATGAACGCCAATTAACAAATTAATACAAAATCGCAAAAGATACTGAATATTTTATCAATTATGCTCCGAATGTAACCTTGAATAAATCATTAACTTACCTTTTCAGTTTTTATGTATCCTTACTGGATTAGGTAATAATAAAATAATTTCAATAGAAAAATTCATATAGTTAATGTCAAAGCCGTAAAGTATTATTACACTTCCATTTAGGTTCAATGACATGAAAACATTGACTTCCTAAAAGCATTATTGAAAATCCCCCAAAAGTGCTCGGCAAAACAGCGAAAGAAGGATATATTGTTTTTCACAAATCCAAATAAGGCAAATGCTACTCAAAGGGAAAACCTCCGAGGCGCCTGTACAACTTACGGCATGAGATAAGGGTTTTATTATTACACTCTGTATCTCTACAGTTTAGCCCAGCGCTCCCTTAACCCTCTCAGACTCCGACACTTTTGAAAAAGTTGAAAAATTAAAAAATACAATACTATTTATATATTACGTAAATATTTCTATGTAAAAATGTGTCTCCTCGTTACAATTAAATTTAAATATTGTAAAAAAATTCATTACCAGTCTTTAATTAATGAGAGAAGGTTTTAAGAAAATTACACAAAACCTGGGATTATATTCATTTTAGTTTTATATTTAAAACATTCTCATCAAAATATAAATAAATTTAATGGCAAATTGACAAATGAATAAAAATGTTAGTGTTTCATTATACTTCATCTCAAAAAAATCACGATAGGCGATATGTTTGCATTTATATTTTGCTCCATTTGTGATTATACAGAATAAAAAAAAATATTTTGAAATACGTTTTTTTCTGCGTATTTAATTTCAGAAGTTACCGCCTAAGAATTTTGAAATAATTTTATTCAAAAATTGTATTAAATATATTTATTCAGATTTATTTATAATATTTTCCTCAATTTAGCAGTTTATTTAAATTTATATTATTTAATATATTTTTTTTACAAAATTTAGTATTAAATAAGTAAAAAAATAATAGAGTAATAAGCTTAAAAAATTAAGAACGGGTAAATGGTAGTTAGATATTCCTGTCTCATTCGCTTTTGTAGAACTCAATAAGCATTATTAAAAATGACGAAATACTGGTTCTGTCATGCTTATTTTAATGTAAATTTTTAAGATACATAATTTTTTTTCCTTTTTGAACTTGAAGTGTCAAATACTTTATTTTCTATATAAGTATTTTTAACGTAATTAAAGTAATTCCCAGTATATTTAAGTGAACAAAACATTATAATTCCATTTATATTTCCATAAGTATTTTAGTAGAAAGTTCAAATTGTATTTTTTTATTGTTTCAAAATAATGGGGTAATAATAAAAACCTAACATTAGACATTTATAAAAATTAGTAATTTCAAAATTTAATTTTGATTAAGACAAACAATTTAGTCTTTCTTTTTAAACTCATGACTACCAAATTTAATAAAATTAAAGTTAACGCATTAAGGAATTCATATACTTTAGCCAAAAAGTTTCTAAATTATCAAAAGTGCATAGCAAATTAATAAAAATGTTTTACGTTTCTCAATATAAACTATCCACGTTTTATTAAATGAAACACATAGGTAAAGCGTTAAAGGGTCATTGTCTGCCGAGTGTGGCAGTTAGGGTTAAATATACCTATGTATGTTTAGATGAACGAAGTGGGCCTTCTTAGAGCAACATCGTAGCGAGCCTTTAAATTTCATTTACGGAAGGCTCTACGATGTCCTTCGTAACGTAAGGATTCGATATGTATATATTCGTTTATTTGTCGCTCTTCATCGGACAAGAATTTGCTCTCAAGCAATAAGAATACCGTCATCATTGAGTCTAAGCCGCCTTTATTTGGGTACTCTTTTTATCAAGTGGTCATTCAGTGTTGGCGTGCACAGACAAATTAAGGTTGAGCCGTATTGAACACGTTACGCTTCGTGTCACATTTCATTTGTTCGTGTTATTTTAAATAGACATAAAAGAAGCCATCAATTATTATGAAAATATAAATGTGTATTTTAAAATAAACAATTTTATTCATAAATGTATAAGTAACTGAGACAACGTGTTACGTATACTTTAAAAAAAACTTTAAAAAAATACTTTAAAAAAACAAGACTGCATAACTCAAATTATAATGTGTTCGAGTTATAAATTAAATCTTACTTTGTATATAAATTTACATTAACATAAATAAAGATGAGGAGTGCGTTTTTTGAACGTGGGCGAAAGTAGATTCCATATTTTACAAATTCAAATTTATTATAATTATTAAATTTCAATGAAACATACCTTATATCTTTCCTTAGATCTAGAAAATAGCAAAACACCAATAAACGTACAAAATAATTTTATACGTTCTGTGCGTACAAATAAACATGTTCTCAGATAAACCTAAGAAAATTCCAAAAACAATATTTTGTGTTTTCTCACTTTTGTTATTTTTCCCGAAACTATTTTTTCTTAATTATATTCAATGTACAGACAGTTTTATTTTACGTATAGACGTTTACAACAATTCACATACCAACACAAAAATGTTACTCAAACTGACGAAACCAAATATATACGTAATACATATGACATGGAACAATTTTATTTGTGAAAGACAACCGATAACCATGTCTGCCCTCGTGTATTTACCCGCATTTGGGTTGATTTCTGAGCATCAAGACTCCAAAAAATTATTTGAATATACTTTACCACTTAACATTCATCTCCTCTATATTTTTTATTTAAATTAGGCTAAGTACATGTATATGCAATGACGTTAGTTCAGTTTCGATTTTTTGAAAGATTTGACGATTCCAACTTACAGTTACTTTCGCATATTTGCAACTATGTTTCAAATGTAAGTATTTAAGAATTTGTTAGTTTATTTCAATTATTATTAGGTTATATTTAGGAATTTTATGAAACTGTACTCGAAAGCAAACATAGATAATCCGACACAATTACTTCCGTTCATGTTCTTCTTTTTTTATTTATTTATCATCCCTCCTTTTTATGTAGTTGACTTTGAAAAAAGAGGAATTTCTCAATGCGACAGTGTTTTTTTCGTTTGTATGTACCTCACATATCTGGTATTAAAAAATCGATTTACACTTTTATCTTTTTATTTCGAGGTACATAAACCGAATGTGTTTAAATTTGGTTAGAATCTGGCAATATAAATTGCGGATATACTATAGAATTCCTAAATACTGGACAGCACATGTGCCGAGATTGAATTTGACCGATATAATTCTTAAAAATTTGCTCTAGTGACACAACTTTAGAATCGCAATCTCGTGATAGGGATTCTTGAATGATGAGAAGTAAATAGTCATGGAGTTTAGATTTGTTTGACTTGTTTCGACGTATGAAGAAAGTAATATAGTGAATAGGTAGAAAGTATAAATGAGTACATACGATATAAATCCATTCTAAGATCTATAAATGCTGATTAGGCAAGTGTACTGCCTACCTAAGTTGTGAGACTTAAGAATGTACTGTTTTGAAATTAATATTTCGGATGTCAACCAGTGGTTCTGTCATTAGACTCCGAGTATCAATACTTCATACATAATATTTCAGGAGTACCATCTATTTAATCTGAAAAATTAACAAGCAACCATTTTTAAATTAGTATCTGAGTCTCAAGCAGAGACTGCTATCATTAAACCCCAGGTCCCAACTCCTCAGCCGTAATATGATAAGGGTTCTGTCTACTTAGACTTGAGGATTTGCTGTTTTTAACTTAGTATTTTGAGTCTCAAACAAAGACTCATGCTTTAAACTTCTGGTCCCAATTTTTCATTTCTGATGCTATGTGGGCACTGTCTGCTTAAACCATAAAACTTGAGGGTATTTTTTTTCTAAATTAGGATTATGGGTGCCAAGCAGGGACATTGCCATTTAACTTTGGATTTTACTTCTCTTTCTTTACACTGTGGGTAAGCAGGCAGTACTTAAATAGGGAGAATTGAGAATACGCTGTTATGAATTGAAATTGTGGGTTCCAAGCAGAAACTCTCTCTTTTTCTTCGGAATTTCAATTCTTCAGTCTGAAGCTGCAGTTTTCTGAATATAAAACCATGTTTCCCGCATAAATTAAATAATTATGATGACCTCTTTTCAGTGGAACCTATGCTGGGTCGCTAAGAAAAAAAAAAGAATAAAAAAAATTTGGTTACAGTTTAGGCATTGAAATTGAAAGTATACGAACGAATTCCTCAATAATGAAAATCGCGGCAGCCGTAATTGAGTTTGAATGATTTAAGTCTAAATTTATCATTAAACTATTAAACCGTAATTTAAAAACCTCTTAAAACTTGTTAGAATGAAAGGTGGCATAAATCAGTCCTTTAATAAAATCAGGATGCAGTGGTGGAACCAGTAAATGAGGACAGGATATTTTGACTGATGAGGAATAAACTAATTAAATTTGAGCTTACTCTAATTAGTTTGACATATGCAAGAATAAAATAGAAAGTATATAAGTATATACAGATACATACAAAGGTATGAAACAACTAAGGTATTAATAGGGAGGTGGAAATGTAAGTAAGTGCAGGTTTAACAAATGCATAAATAACTGTGTCATTAGTAGGCATATAAGTAGTTTATACTAGCGTATACAGGCTTGAAGCATCGAGTATAATGAAGCCAAAAAAGGGAATGTGAATTGTACATATATCCCTATGTATGTATGACCGTAAGTACGTATACAGGTACGTACAAATGTAGATTTATATGCATATATTAAGTTTATTGAAAGCCACAGACTTCTGCTTAAATTTTAACGAATAAAGGATTATTAATATTGAATTTATCGTAATTTAACGAAATACTGGGTAACACAGAATATTAAAGGCCCTAAACGTGGAGAAATAAAGTTTTTTCCAAAAAAAAATTGAACAGACTTCAAATACCTACCGAATACTAGGAAGCAGAAAATTATAAATATACGAGTACTTAGTTGTAAGCTTTGCGATGCAACGTCGTTTCCAAAATTTTTGATTTTTTAAATTTTTTAAATTTGTAAAATATTATTACTGCTAGCAATTCTGTGTACGTAGTGATTAAGTACATGCCGTAAGAAAGTAATAAAACATTGATTTTGCACAGATTCCAAAAAAATTACAATAACAATATTTAGCAAATTTACTTATGTTCGGAAAAGATACTGCAGAAGCCACAGCTAAGAACTGTTATAATCATTAATATATACTTTTCAGAGCCCTTCTTTTTTGGAGGTAATTTGAAAACGATTCAACTTTTTCCAAAAATGTTTTATTACTAAATGGATTTGCTGAAAATTCTTCTCATTCGTCTTTTTATTTCATATTTCTTTAACATTCACTAATATTTAATTACTAAGTGTTCAGAATTAATTCGATACTACAAAATAAAAGAAGAAAGATTTTATTTCCTTTTTTTTAAATCTCTTTTGGAGTTAGGCCATGAAACGAAAAAATATTGTAATTTCATCGAATTCGCCCTTTCCTTTTCGTCTTTCTTTTTAGCCTTATAGTTATCTTTATTTTGGAGCTATGCGTGGCATTATTTAAGCGTATAATATATACATGGCAAATTCAATCAATAGGTGAATAATAAAAAAAATGTATTATTCCTAATTAGGTTTTTTAAGGGACCTTTTTACCTTACTTCATAACAATGGAGAGACATTTAAAATGAAATTAAAATTCTAAAATAAGAATAAATAATTCTAAACCAAGAAAATAATAAACTTCAAAGAGACTTACTACAATCCCCTCTCCTCCGATTTTCTAATCTTTAGTTTGAAAGATCTGAAAGCATTCAAGAAACTAATATTTTTTCAGAATTTACAAAGGGAATCATTTCCTGTTAAGGTAACCAGCGAATTCTACTTTTTGCATGTTTAGGATACATACTTAGTCGGTATAGCTTATTCATTAAATTAAAATCCATATATTTTATTTTTAAAATCAATATATCAATACAAATCAACTTTACATTTGCAACATACATCCACCTTTCACTTATCTGTACTGGTCCTTTCCTGACTAAAGGACCAGTAAATATAAGTGAAAGGAGTCTCAATTTAGTAAATCTATTTCTTTATTAAGTAGTTCATTTTACTAGATTCTGTCTCCAACATCAGATCCTCAAAACAATTTGTTGTTGATTCTTTCAAAGTATGTATTACTATATCACAATCTATAAATTTGATTTTTAAGTGTGAAGAACTGGACTATGATGAGCAAATTAAATATTTTCCTCTTCAGCATTATTATGTTACAATTACATTAAAATCTAAATTGAAATGAGATTCTATCTTAATAATTAGAAATCCAGCAAACAGAAATATGTTACGAGCAGGAACCCTTTTCAAATTTCTTCAACTTCTTAAGAAAAACGGCCCAATGTTCGGCGATGCGAACCTTACAAATTTTACAACCACTTTTGTGGGCTTCTTTTTAACTTAGATAAATCACTGGCAATGTTTCAAAGTCTTAACATGTACGTATTCATGTATTCATATGTAAATGTGTGTGAGTGTGTTTATGTATACTTTTATATGCATATATGTATATGTAGACACAAACATATGTATAAGAAGGGTGTTAAAAAAATATCCGTTTATTTTGTTGAAACCACAATTTTGCCAGTGATTTTTCTCGGTTGAGAACTTTTATTCAGTTTTCAACATTTTCACACGGTTAAATGCATAGGATTACCTGTATGAATAACAGATATATTTTTGTCATAATAGGTCAGTTTGTTAAACTTTTTTGACAAAGGACTTAGCATAAGTTCCATTGAAATAAAGTAAAATAAAACAATACAAACGATAAATCGGGAATAAAGAGACAATGCAGGTTGAGATAAATTGATTACGTAATGAAATTTCAGATGAGTTTGCAACATATACGCTGAGATCACATTTTATAAGTCTATATTTAGTTAATTCCATAATTTTGTAATGTATACGATAAATGAACTTACAGGATACAATTCTATGTTGGGTTATTAAGAGAATCTCCTTATATTTCGAACGCAGTACAAGGTCGTGAGAGAAAAGTTATCGAAATGTAAATCGTAGGTATGAAATTGTGAGGTGATAATAAAACAGAGTTGGATATTTTATGAAGAAGTGAGAAGATATTTAAATCATGTGTCTCTAGTCAGCTCGGCTCTTATATATAGATTTTTGAAAACATTTAAGCTAGCCTATCCTAAAGAAAAGACTTGCTTAAATGTTCTACGATTAGTTGGGTTTATCTAAAAATGCCATGTGATGTATTGATAAATATAGTAATAGTTTATCAACAGAGAATATAATATGTACTCGTAGATATTCATGTGCGCTTCACTTCAATACTTAGTGTTACATTTAAGCGGATTACATTAATATTCAAGTTTTTTACCAAAAAAGGATTCATCATGTGACGTCTGACAGACGTCAAAGGTTCAAACTTTTATTTAAATAATTTTTATATTTTTATGCTCAAATATTTTTATTGAAATAAAGTGAAAACCAAAAGAATCATATTAAACTCTGCGAAAATAAACAACTTCTGAGTATATAAAACAAGTATTCAAGTATATATATATATTTGCTTTTAATTATTAAGGTCAATATTACTATTATTATTATTTTTATTTTAAATTATATAACGCTGTTCATATTTTAAAGTAACTTAATGCAATACACCGATATAAACGAGAAAAGTTGTATGCGTTAGTAAATAAGGAACAACGTTAATCCGTATTTAGTTGGAAAGATTCAACAAGACACGAAGCTAGCCGAATGGCAGACAACACGCGATGCTGGGCGACTTAAATCTCAAAGAGCCAAAAGAATACGAAGCTGGTCGAATGGTGAATTAAGTCGTAAAGAGCCGACAATATACGAAGCGGGCCGAATGGCAAGACGCCTCAAGCCATCAGAACATTTTAACTTCCATTCAAACGCGCTATTAAATATTTCATATCAATAAAAATATTTTCTTAATTTTAAATTTTATTATAAGTCTATAAAATATACGTTTGTCATATTTCACTTATAATTTTATTATAAGTGAAATATGACAAACGTAAATTTTTATTTTAATAAACGCAAGTTTGCGATCAACAAATTCGCGATAATACTTTTCTTAACTCCACTTCCTTTTACATAGTTATACAAAAAAATTATACAAAACAAATGGATCTTACATTTATCCGTTTGTTTTGTATAATTTTTTTGTCCACTTTTTATACAATTATGATTTGCACGATATTCATCAAGATGTCATTATTTAACAATGAAGTGAAATCTATAAAATTGTATGAAGACATTTTTAGTTTCCGTTTACGGTTACAGCATGCCGTGGACGCCAATAATGCAGCGTGTCAATCACAAATTTTTTTGTGTCAAAAATAGTTTTGGAATATTTTTCAAACTAAGCGGATTTTTATTACCCACTCCTATAAATTCTCATATGTCATTAACATATCCGCCACCATATTCTATGATATGGGGCACGCAAAATCGATTCCTATGTAAGATGTGAACTGGTGACCGGTATGAAAAAAGCAAGTCGGTGTCGAAATTTTGACATCTTCTCCTCCATACTAGTGTAGACTAGATCAGCCAAAAATAATATATCAAAATGCTAAACGGTTTTCAGATCGTCTTTCAGATAGATTCTATAGTACGATAGAAGTTCAACATTTTAAAATGATAACAAAATACAAACTTTTCACCGTAAATAAACACCGATCGTAAAATCTCTCTCAGAAAATTCAAATTACATTCCAAACGCTTTTTGATACTTAAAAATTGTGAGTCACTAGTCTTATAAAACCACCGTAGCATTTTTGAGTATATAGTTTGTAAGCTACGAGGATAAATTCATTTGTGACTCTCAAATTTGTTTTGTGTTGTGATCTTCAATAAGCACGAGAATTTTATTTAATGTTGTAATACTCAATAAAAACGCATGTTGCCTGTATTAATCGTTTATCTGAATTAATAATTACACCCGTTTATGAAGTTTTATGATATTTTAATTACTTTTAAACAGAAGGTATTTACATGAACAAAATATCTATAGACACAAAATATGTGTTTTTTTTTCAAAGTAAACAATTACTTTTACTTTTTAGAAGGAAACAAATAATAAGTAAACTGTACAGCAATTTCTAAATAAAAGCTCGTTGGCATTGTAGCACAATATTATAATTACTTGTGATCAAACCAACAGAGTTTATATCCATATTATTACAGCAAAAAAATATATTTTATATTAGTATATTGATTTCATGTTATTACAAACATTGAACACGCACTATAAATTGTATAGAAAACCGGAATCACCGTAAAATTTAAGTGTCTGAAATTTTAATTTATGGTAGATAAACACCTTCAAAAAAGTTGTTGTTCAACCCATCCAGCTGTGTTTAATAGCAATGTCAGAGTTCAAAGTAGCAGGTTATTACTTTCTATTGTCCATAGGACATAATAAGCTACTATTTTAGGTCTACTTAATATTAATACATAAAGGAAATATTTAAATATGAAATACGTGTTTTATAGGATTAAGTTTAGGATGAATTGTTTCTCTGTTTTCTATATTTTTGTACATGTACATAAGGGAATTACCATAGTTATTAAAATAATTATAATATTTAAAATTTATTTCCAACTCTTAATACAATGGTTTATTTAAAATAATTACAGAAATAATGGCAAATACTAACGACAACTTTGTTTTTTCACCATTTAATTATATTTGTTTCTTGAAAATATCTAGTAAAATAGCTCAGCAACAATTCGCCTACATTAAAGTTTTTGCCTTTACCCTGATAAAGTTTGTCCATTTTTGTGACATCATACAAAAGCAATAAACACCATATTGGTTTAAACCCCACAATTTTTGAGGAAGGAATTCAAATGAGAGTGTAAGAAATATTTTTTATGGACATGTTACAATCCAGCCTTTGGTTTGACGATAGTATATTTTCGAAAGGCATAACAAAGTTTTCAGTCACATTATTTTTTTAAAAAATTGCAAAAAAGATCATTCCAGATTTTTGTCTCTTTACCTTTTAAAATACGGTCAAATTTTTTTATTATAAAATAAACTTCTAGTCTGGAGACTAACGAAAATTTTAGTTTTGTTTAACCTTAAAAAATTCTGTTAAAGCTATTGAAATTTTGTTTAATTTTCTTCCACGGATTTCAAAGTCTTCTCCGTGAGCCCTAGTTATATGTGCAGCGGCGGAGACATTACTTTTTGTGGGTCTACTAAAAAAGTTTTTTGAAAATTATTTCTCCACTTTTGTGTGATTGACGAAGAGACCCCTACTTTTTTTAAATACTCTTGTCTGGCATAATTATCCAATTGACGGATAAAACAATTAAAGTTTGCGTTACCTTGTTGAAGTCTAAAAAAGCTACAAATTTTAAGCCATAATATTTCATATGGTAAGAGAAGAGTTTTAATATTTCGTGAGGTTCTTTCATGTGGTCGGCAGGAACAAAAGTTAAAATATTTTTGCTGTGTAACAAAACAAATTCTTAAACTTTGTTTATAGCGTCTAATAAATAAATCATATTCATCCTGTTTAGGTATAATAGTAAGAGTTTGCATTAAACTATTGACTTATCTAGAGAAAACTAAATTTTGAACCTTTTTTAAATAGTTTCTCAAAACACTTTTTATTTAAGCTTTATACTTTTACAATTATAAGTCCTTTACGAGATAAATAATTTAATTTTACATAGGATGTTTACTGGGGCTTATGATGATACACTTGTTACATACACTTGCATTTGCTGAGTTTATGGTAAAAGTCATACGATATTATTTTCATCACCATCATCATTACGGGATTGGATGCTTTGAAATTGTGTATTGATAGTTGTGCCGCAAATGCCGGGTAGCTGATGACATATTGGGTTAGACTATTACAATTTTCTTTATTTTAATTACACGTTAATTTCAAACAATAAGGTTATCTGACAAACATAACAGCCAGTTAAATTATTAGTTATTTTACGACAATGCATTGGCATTGCGATACAAAATTATTGCTTTTGGCCACTTACCCAATTCTCAGCATCTGTAGCCCATGGATTGTAATGATCTAATTTCCATATTTAAGTAGAAATGATATGATTTTTCTTATTAAAAGGGTTAAAAAACTTTCTTATACTAATATGATTTTACTTTGAATACAATGGAACTATTCACGTATTTTCGGCGTATTTTTACTTAGGAAATAAATTTTAATATTCATTTTGAACAGTTTGTTATTTTTATGCAAAACGGTATAAACATTTTGCTGTCAATAAAATAAGTAAACGTAAATATTTAGGAGAAGGAAAAGAGATTCAGCGTGGCCAGATAAGCAGAAATTAGTTTAGAATATTTTGGAAACCATTTTGATGTTGACTATAGTGGAACGGGGCTTAGTTAAAAAATTATTATTAAATATTTTGCAAATATTTTGAAGATAAAATTCAAAGGAAATTTACATTTAGGACGGATACTAAAAAATTAAGAAATTTGTTTCAAACTTCTTCTTTGCAATTAAAATAATAAAAAAAAATTGCTTACCAGAAAATTTTGATCAAATCGGAAAATAAGTGGATAAGAGCACACTTGATGGCACTACAGTGTGCGCTATAAACATTATACGCAGTTGTTCTAATGATCCCACCAATATTTCTTCTGTACCTTTAGCGCTAACTATTCCTTACATAGAAACTTGTGCACCTCTCCCAATCTATTAAAATGAAATTTAATATCCAAAGTATACTCTTTATTATGATTTAATAAAATAAACATGAAGTATGTATAACCAAAAACAAAAAAACGCTCATTACATGGTATAAAACAATCAACCAGTGGGAGTTACTATTTTAGTACTTCGTTTTACTGTTGCGGCGTAACTGGGCAACAGGTCACCGTAACATAAAATTTATACCAGCATTAAAACGGCCTCATTCGCTTGTTAAACCAGGCGATACTTTATAACTGCCGCATGTTGCAAATACTCCCACTACGGTTTTTTTCTGAGCGCACTAGTTCCCGACTGAATGAGTATCCAGGTCAATTCGATACTGAAATAACTCAAGGTTGTTTACGCGCCTGAAATGACTCGTTTATAAAATGCACTTCGATTCAACTGTACACGTTTACTCTCTAAAGCAGTGTTCACTTAGGTTTTATGTGCCTTTTAACATTTTTTTCATTATGGCAAAATTTTGTTGCAAGCAAAGCAAAAACTCGTCTTCTTCTAATAAAGCGTTATCAAATTCCGTCTTTTTTTTCAACTGAATAGACATTGCGTATAAGCTATTTAATCTAAACTCTAAGTAATATTGTATAGAAAATCATAATAATTTTGTATTTACATTTAAGATTTATCAGTTTACATTAAATAGTAAAGAATTTACATTTTAGTTGTATTTGGTGTTCTACGTTCCTTAAATGAAATTTAAGAGAACGGCAAGTGAGGTTAAGAGAAGACAATATTTGTATGGATTGTGTTATTAATAATGTTACGTATATATTTCTAAATTAAACATATTTAATAATATGTTTACTTAAAATTAGGAAAATAATATTCAACAGAAAATATTTTTAGTTGAGATCTAGTGTAAAAATGCTCTTGCTAATTGTCATGGATATATTTTATAAAACCTTTAGATCCACATGTTATAAAGCTACGCTATTTTGACAATTTCCAAACTGCACTAGTTTTTTTCATGATAGGCTTTGTGTGGTACTGAGGAACAAATATATAAAAAATATGATTTAACGTGTCGTAAATATATGACACAAAATAAACGATAAAACTCTTATTCATAACTTTGTTTATTTTAAGATGTACAGAATTGTTTCCACTGAAAACATCTTGAGATGGAAATTACTTTGCGAATAAACTATTTAATTAGGTTTTCGTTGAAGCTCTGAGTTAACCATGTGCAGAGTCAGCATAAGCTTTAAATTAGACACAGTCAAAACTGTAGTGGAAAAACAGTTTTAAATATGTTTTTCTTTTGAAATTGTAAAGTTCTTCATTTATCCTATTAACAAAGTCTTTTTTTAATATCTATCATGTACGGGTGGAGGAAAATTACAAGCAAAGATACGGCTATAGGTTACCACACATCAATACGTAGATAAAAATAAAGAGCACGAAAGTCTTTAAAGTACTTCTCCTGGAGTTTAAGACTAAAATTATGTAGACATTATTTTTTTAAAAGCCTATATGGCTTTATACAAAACCGGCAGGTCAGTTCCCTCCATCTGCTAAGCAATATTTGTAATTAATGTCTGAAACTTTTTGCTTGCGCCTAGTAATATTTATAAACAATCTTCGCGAATAAAAAGTTGTTTTGAAATACAAAATGCGATTTATAAATATTCACAAACTATTTTTATTTTAAAATTAAAATTAAATAAGGAAAAGGCATATGATAATGTAAGTGCAAAATTTATTAGTTATGACAAAATCATATATTTCTTCAGTGAAAAAAATGTAGTTACTTAGAATAAGGAAGATTAATTTTTTTCTGAATTATAAAAGTCTAAATTCAAATTTTCAATCAGAAATTTATTTCGAAAAAATAAATGTTTTCTATTTATTTATATAATTCGGATATATTCCAGGTAAATAAAATTAACTATGAAAATCACAAATAATATTTGAATTTGTAATGTTACTACCATAAACAATATTAATACCTAAAAGTTGAAAGAGAGAAGAGTAAGAGACGAAGAGAAATAAAAATTTAAAGTCGTCGTGGTGTGTATCAAATAAAAGCTTCTTATGATGCGGTTCAAAATATAGGAGGTTATTTCTTTTAGTAATGTAATTTTTTTCTTACGTATTCTCTAATAAAGCACTTCATCTCACGATCTCAATAGTTATAAGTGAGTAAGGTCTGAAACAATTAAGAATGTTGGTGATGAAGATAATGTAAACTTTAAAATACTTCAGATAATTATGTTTTGTCATAAACAATTTGATTATTTGGATTAAAATTTTGATTAGATTATTAATGACTGCAACAATAGAACATAAGTTCTCCATTCAAAAAAAACATGAAACATATTTCTCACATTTTTTTTATTTTTTATAACTTGTTAGCTTATTGCAATATTAATACGGTTTACACGAACCTTGTAAAAGTACAGGTAGTGCACGAACAGAAAAATATTTATTGCAAAAATTGTGCTCTCGGTTTTAGCAAATTTATTATCTCGTAATTTTTTACGTTGCGCGAAGTTCGACTTGGAATTGGCTGATTTATTTTAATCTAAATTTAATTTACTAGAGCCCGTGCGAATAATTTGCATATCACCTGTGAGAAATAATATATGGAGAATTATAAAAATTAAAAAAATATTTTGAATAGTTTGTCATTAGCGGTAAAGGTAATCTTCAAAATGATAGCTTAATCTTCGGTTTTAATAAAGTATTGAGGGGAATATCGCATACAGACCACAAAGCAAAAAAGCAAAACCTTTTAAAAATAATTTACATAAATAGAATAATATTGTAATATTATTCTATTTATGTATATTATTTTTCCATATTGTATAACCTCGCAATAATGATCGAAGAGAAAAGTAATATACATAGAAAGTAATCATTTGTAGTTTCGTCAGTTGATTTCATTCACATCTGATCTATCGAAATTGTATAATGAAATTAAAAAAAATATATTTTTTGTGTATATATGCTATATATATTTTATTACATTTTGAAAAATATTTTCTAAAGATTCCAGTTTACTCTAATTTTGCTAATAGATAATATTAGATGAACTCATATTATATTTTAAATCGCTTTTCTCATTTAATTTTAAGATTTAAAACGACAATAAGATAATATTTTTATGGCGTGTTACACAAACACTGCAATTAATTAATATGAATCTACCAAAGATTTGAAGTAGAATCGTAACAAAGCACTGGCACATGTTATTTCTAAAGGAATAACATTCCATATGTTAAAATTATCACTTGAAAATCCTTAAAAAACTCTTTTATTTAAAAACATTACGAGTTTCTAAACATGCCAAAAATAAAAAAAAGAACAATGTTGAACTTTTATGAGAGAAAACTCTTCAAACTCTACATTAAAAGGCGGATGTATATACCTTTTTTTATGTTTAATTATATGAAGTATATCTATCAATTATTTAAATCATATTTTTACTTATTTGTATGTATCACAAAAAACTCGTCGCTTAAAAAATTAAAAGGCGGAATTTGCAAGTTTATATGGAAGATTTAATTAAGTCTCCACATAATCATTAACATAAACACTTTTAAATTAGGTCTCGTGTGAATAATTCTTTTCCATTATATAACGTGTTTTTAATTTCAAACCAAATTCGAACAATGTACGGTATATTCCCTACAAATGTTTGCAATAAATTTAATTCTGTCACTGTCTTAAATTTAATTTATTTAATATCAAATGCTAGTGGAGTACCATTTTGTAGACCAATTAACAAAATGATATAATTTATGTATCACTTACTCTCAGCTAATGTTTTCAATATCTTAAAAATAAAATGTGCGCTATATATTATTTCTAAGGTCTTGAAGACATTAGTTGAGAATTCATGTAAAATTACATGAAACAACTTCAACTTAATCGAACATACATTATGAAATAATTGGTTGACCTAAGAAATAGACAAAAACTTGGTGATTATCTAATGGAAGTCTCTTTTTAGAAATTCTTTTTCTAATGTTACCGTAGCCTTGTCCTTTATCACAATCTTCATCGTATCAATTAAAATATTGGAAAGCGCTTATAACTTGGGCTAACATTCGGTTAGCAATTAAAAATATGTAGTTTCATCAAGCTGCATTTTGTAAACGTGTCATTACGGGCATGTAAACGACGTGAGTTATTACAGAATCAAATTGACCTAAATGCTCACGACACAGGGACAAGTACGTTCAGAAACAAACGTAGTGGGAGTAAATGAAATATGCGGTAGTTATAAAGCAACGCCATATATACCAGTCCATGAAGATTGTTTATTGCGGTTGTATAGTTTATATTACGATGAGCTTTGTTGCCTGATTATGCTGCGACCATGGAACGAAGTACTAAAAGGGCAATTTGCACCAGTTGCCTGTTTTATGCAATACGATATATATTTTTAGGTTTGGTAATAAATATTCAATTTATACTCCATAAAATCCTTTGTTAATGTTATTTGGTTGCAAATTTTAATAAATATTGAGAGAAATATAAAGAAAAATAGTACAATGTTTTTATAATAAATCTTCTTGGTCCGAAGCTCTAGTTCAAAAACAGTCTGTTTGTGGTCAGTATCTGTAATTAGTTTAATTGAAATGATCGGGAATTGCCTGGAATATCATGGGACAATGTAAGGAAGAAATAAAAAAGATCAATAAGGTGATATTTTTGCACGCTTTTCATCAAAGAAATAGGAATTTTTTTGACATCAAGTAAGAAGTGTTCTACATTAGGTTAGATTGAGTTGAGTTCGGTAAGATTGTTTTGATTTTTCTTCGTGTGAATATATTGCCTGTAACACTTTTGAAGGCAAAACAAGTAAATAATTTTCAAAAGTATTATTTTAGTTTGATTAATGGTAACATTTTTAACTAAACAACACTGCGTACTTCGAAGTGTTTTTAAGTATGCTATATATGAAATATTAGAGTCGATTTACACTTTTCTACGTAATGCCCCTTTCTTTATTAACCTATAACAATAGGTCTAGTCGCAATTAACAATATGCGAATATCTATATATATATATATATATATATATATATATATATATATATATATATATATATATATATATATATATATATATATATATATATATATATATATATGTATATATATAATTACTAAACCTAAAATATTACTATGGACATACTCGGGCACGGGAATCTTATACTCCATTACTCCATGTTTCACTCTACCTAAATTAATTAATTTATTTATGGTTTTATAGTCTTTACAACTGTAAAACTTTAACAAAAGTAGGTCTGCACACATTTAAAAAAATAATAAAATATGCTCTTTAGACATCTATGAAAGCGAAACACCTTTGTATAGATTTTTTCTTTTCCCTTTTGGTTATTTCTAGTTTCACTTGGAAACTAATGGTGATATGTGAATGGAGCTGCCATTAGGATAATCTTTGCGATTCACATCAAAATCATATTACCTCTTTTCCCTTAGAAACTTTTCGTAATGGATGTTTTGATGTCTGTCTTTATTTATCAGTTTACTTGTTCATTAGGCAATGTCTAAATCCTAGGCCGACCGAAATTAATTTTACATTGAATTAAACATTCATAAGGAATGCTAAAATTAAATTATTAATGCTTAAATAGTGAGACCGAGCGTCTGGATTTAAAACTGACACTTTTGAAATTATTAAATAAGTTAGGCTTTTAAAGTTCAAGCTAAAAATATGGTTCTTTTTAACCGGCCATTGATACTTTTGAGATCCAAACCTGATTCAATCTTAGATATTATTAATTCACTAGCAGACAGTACCAATTGTCTCGCTGCATACATAGTTATGAGTAAACAAATTTTGAAAATATCCACACCGTACTTACTAACAATGATCAAAACATGACTATGATTTACATCCATTCCATCTGTCATGTCATAAAAATATTAGGTTAGGTAAGGTTTTATTGGTTTAGGTTTGATTAAGTTGAACTGATTTTAAGTTGCTTAGGTTAGGTTAGGTTGAATTCGATTGGTTTAAATTGAGTTAAATTATGGCTGGTTAGATAAGATTAGATTAGCATTGCAATCGAGAACAATATTTTATTATATAAAATAGTTATTTGTTTCGTAGGTACAATGTGAAAATCTAAAAAAGGAGGCAGGGTTTGTATCACAGGGAAGAGTTTCCTCCACTTCTTCTTTCTCATCATCGCTTGAATTCGGGTAGCACGTTTCTAAATTTAATGTTGCTTTTGTTTCCATCAAGAACACATTTATAATAAATGTTATTAACGAGTAAAGAGTATACCGTAGAACAAAAGGCAGTATACATTACCAACGCCACAGAAAAAACCTAATTTATGATAATGACGTATAAAATAACTATGTAATAACATTGTTCCAAAAATATTTTTAGCACCAATTTTTTTTTAAATTTGGTTCTTTGCGTTTAACCATACATTTCATTTGTTATATAAACCTGTCTAATTTACTTTCTATTTGTAGTTGTACAAAGAAAATTAAATATAAACATTAGCTTGGAAGCACGTTCACTACTTATTATTCAATTCCGTTCCCCTTTATCCAACGAGTTCCTGATAAAAATCATGGGCTTATTCAAAGATGGAAAAAATTACAGCAAATAAAATTTTCATAATCCCTTTATTTATATCTGTACGTTGTTGCTAGTTCTCCTTTCTCTTGCCAAGATAACCAGGCTGTTTAATGTGCCATTCTTCAGGCTAGTAAAACTTGCGTATTAAACGATTTTTATTGATTTTATTCTGATATAATTTAACGTCCGTTAATGAGACTTTTTTAGTTTACTCCAATGAGCTACGAACCTCCTTTAATGGAGAAATCAGAGCTTTGGGTTAAACAGCAAAAGGGATACTCTTATAATTTAGCTACGTAAAGTATAAATAATTGTTTTGGTCACCTTTTCTCTTGTTCACTCATGTAGGTACACCTAAACTGAAGCTTTACCAGCTCTGAGCTAACTACGCGTATCTGTATAAATTTTTATATCGGATGTGAACTTCTGAAAACTTGTCGAGTGCCGGTGACACTTTTCAGATCTTTGAAATAGGTCTTAGTTGGGTACCTGTATTAGAAATTAAACGTTTCTTCTAATATTCGTAATTACCAGAATAACAAAGTGGATATAATTATTTAATTAACGTAAAAAGTACAACCTCCTTTTTACCATTCTTAGAGCAAAGTTTTGAGGAACTCTTTTTTTACGGTAGGTAG
Organism: Druceiella hillmani; assembly: GCA_039881145.1. Classification (NCBI taxonomy): domain Eukaryota; kingdom Metazoa; phylum Arthropoda; class Insecta; order Lepidoptera; family Hepialidae; genus Druceiella; species Druceiella hillmani. The sequence goes on along the minus strand of JAYKKI010000021.1, from coordinate 5,563,373 downwards.
TTTTAAAATAAATAATCTCTACAATAACTCAATACATGGAAATAAATTTCACGAACAGAGAAAAATCGACAAATATAAATTTTTAATCATTCTCTGTTTTAATATGATATAGTAAATCACTCTTCTTTCCTTATGTTCATACGTCAATCCGTCCGTCTGTCAATCGCAGTCGTAGAATTTCACTTCTGACGTCACAAAATTTTGCAAGTTAATACCTCACGTCGAAAATTTAATTACCACGGGAAAAATATTTGAACAAAAACCATTGGTGCACTTCGCCAAATATGTTAAGTGGAAATGATAATTTTTTCTCGTATATTCCATCAACAGTGATGTCATTATAAAGATCATTTAAAGTGAATGAATCCAGTACTATTTACTATTTTATGTGCCGTTTGCCAAGTACTATACTTCAGAGCGATGTTCAATATACCCATGTACCGTAAATTTTTCAGTTATTGATTTGGAAAATTTAAAAAATTCTAGACGTGGTTGTTTCATTTTCCAATTATTCGAATAAAAATAAGTTTTAAATTGCGTCAGATGGTGATTTCCGCTCATACAATTTCTATTTGGGTATAAATCTTTATATCTAACGCTTCGATCCACTTGCTTTTGGCTCTTTGCTAAAATATAGTATTATTATCGTAATAGCTCGTGTACTATCTTAATTTTATTATACTAAGTTACCAGTTAAATTTGGTTTTATCATTACTCAGAAAATAGCTAGTCACACCCAAAATGTTGGACACTTTTTTCGCCACGTTTTTTGCTCGCAAACCGACCACATAGTGCCAACGACTTTAAATGTTGTGTACAGTACATATCGCGCTATATTTTCATTCACTACGCCCCCGGTATGACCGTGCCTCTAGCCGCAGTCATTCGGGAAATCTAGTGGAGTGACTAAAATAATCCTTACTCATCCAAAATGACGTTCTTTGATAGTAATTTGTGAGTAAAACCGAAGGAGCCCCACTGGAGCATCGTTCGGTCCCTAATCCAATTAAATCATTCCGCGCTACTGGCCCTAAATGAGTTCAAATTAAACATTCAACATGATAAATCTTGTATGCACCTTTGTTAGGGCTGATATTATTATACAATTATGTACCGGAAGAGGGGAGAAATTCAAGTGATTTATGGATAGTGTTTTCCTGGACTTACTATTTTCCTAATGGTGGAACCTCCATATTCGTAAACTGTCTGTTATTCAGGAAAATTTAAGAAATGATATATTGTTAAGCGAACGTGTCAGCCTATGGGATAAATTAAGATTGAAAATATATCATTGCCTTAAGTGGCATTATATTTTTTAAATTAAAAAATATTATATATTATAAAATGATATAATGGAAGAATTCATTTTTTAAATTAAATTTTTTTATTACGTGATTGTATAAAAATACTAGCCCTAACGAAATGCATATAAACTTTGCTTGGGACAATGTTAAATTGAAACTGAAATTGTATTAAGAACCGAAAGATGCTCGAATACCGCTATTTGGTTTTAGTCACAAGTTACTATCAAAGAACACTAATAAAAAATTATATTCTTTTTAGTTTTTCTATAGTTTATTGCTTAAGATTGTCTACATGTATAATATATTAAAGATACGTTACGATCGATCTAACATAAAGATAAAAGTTCAAATTGTATTTAATCTGCATGCGGGATAGTACGTAGTTCTAATCCGAAATATCGGATACCATTATAATAGATTTTTATTAAATACTTTAAATCTAGTTAATAAAAAAGTGTTTCAGGAGAAAAATCGGAGATATATCGTTAATTTTCAATTTGTATCTATATTAATTTTCGAAATAATTGCCATTAAAAATCTTCAGTTTCGTAACTAACTAATTCATTCACACCCTGATAGGTTGAAACCCTCTGGTTTATTTTTTGAAGGGCTATAAACTTGAAAGTATGTTATTATAAGTTAAATTATTATCAATGAAGGAATAGCTCAGAAACCTGAAATGATAAAGTATATTTCATTGTACATTTTCATATATGTATGGATATATATATATATATACATATATATATATATATATATATATATATATATATCTCCACACATATACATATACACAAAAATGACCTTTAAGGTGGTTTTAATGAAAAAAGATCGACGAAACTGGTGTATTTCCGCAAAATTTTAAGTATGTGAGAATTGTGTACTAAGGAACCATTCTGATTATGGGTCTGTTGGTCCTATGACCCTTGTAATTCTTAGAACATAATGTTCGAGGATATACGATGTTTATTTTGTAACATATTATATAAGCGGTCATGCTGCAAATTTGTTTCGATAAAATGGCACCATAAAAACTAAAATAATGGTCAAAAATTGAAATGTGATTTCGCGCCTGAATTGGAACCTGTTAAGAATAAGCTCAAGATTTTCAACAGATCCATTTAACATACATAACATCCTATGTATGCGGCAAATGTACGTAGTGAATCGCTTAAGAGAGAAGACAGGGACTTTATGTTAATAATGTATTAATCGCATCCGCTGTTTTTCTGTACATTTAAGTTTCCTTTCAATTTTCTGCAGTGAAAACGCTCAAGGACAACCCTTTAAATTGATTTCATTCCTAGTAACATCTATGCAAAAATTGGTTATTGTAGTTTATCATCGATTGAGAAGGAAATACGGGCAAGGATTTACTTTCATATACTTTTAAAAGTCTTATCTCAAATGAGTTAAGAACATACGACCAAATATTGCTAAAACTGGATATGCTGAAGAATCTCAGGAAAAGAAAACGATAAACTATAAGAATAATCAAAATCCACATAAAACATCGGACCTTACAAAAAACTAATAACAGGAAGCAAAATTGCATTGAAAAACTTGAAAAACTTTAAAAAGTTTTTTTTTGTAAAAGGTAATCGTATAAATTAATTCGATTAAAAGGGACGAGTTTTTCACTGTTTTGATAGAAGTGCAGAAGAGCGGGGTAAGATTAATTGATTTTTGTATTCACGGCCAAATTAATTTTCAACTTTCAATCGCTGTATCCATACATAGCTAGATCAATAAATCCATTAAAACTATTTGTTTACCTAAGTCTGGTTAGTATATCGATGAACATTGGACAAGAAAACTATTTTATAAGTATTATTTGTATGTACTTTTATGTACATCGCAACAACTCCTTTAATATATAATTGTTTATTAATCTCCTTTAACTTTGCTTACATCATCAGGTTGCAAACCGTTCTTGATACTAAAACTAATTCCTTATTATACCGGAGAAGCTTAACACTCCTAATTCATAAAGGGACAAACTTAACTCTTGATTTAACTTCGAGCACCCCGAAAAGCGTTAGTTCAACAAACTTATCCACACCCAATAACTCAATGACTTTATATAATTGCTTATGACTTGGTACACGCTTGTATATAATATGTGGCTACAAACTAGTAATGAAAATTAAGCCCGACATGAGGATGAGGTGATTAAGGAAGTACCGTTATCGGTGATGTAATGGTGAAGTCAATGTTTGTTCATCACTTATTGATTAATTTGGGTACAAATTAATATACTACAAATTATTTGTTAATAATTATTGTTTAAGGGTTACCCTAAAAGTTAGTTCAAATAGGGTGAACTTACTCATAATATATTGTACTCTAACGCCATGCGCATAAAACATATTTACATTTCATCCACTACTAATCGTTCGGAACGAAATTGCATTAGATACGTTAAGATATACTGGTGTTTAATAACAAAACTAGTTCTATTTTTACACATTGCTGTCTGTTGAAATTTATTGCATTCCTACTTAGATGCAAAATTGAGTGAGTGTCTCACGACTATAATAAAATCGTTCTTTTAGTATAAATTTGTATTCGCACATTTTTGCGTAAAATGTGATAATATATTTTTATAATTAAATCTAGCCAAATTAAGACATAAGTAAATACCAGCAAATGAGATAAAATTTTTAAATACTTTTATAGAAGGATCGTATAAAAAAATGTTATAAGCTATGTTTTACTGGAAAATAAATAAAATTGAATTACGCTTCTCTCAATGTGTGTTCCTTGTGTAAACCTTTACATTTTCTTTCTTTATTATAATCTACCCTGGTAAATAGTTAAAGTCAAAGTAAATTTCTATTTCAAATCGATTGTCCCAATTCATATGCTATTTTAAGGTAGTCACGATTACCAAAAATAAATATTGAATAAAAACAAATAAATCCATATATTAAAAGATCTTTGCTAAATATTTTATGGATATTCACTATAGCTTTTTTATTTAACGTTTCTTTTTCACTCGTAGCACATTTTTTGGACTTTCACTATGATTTTATTTATTTCATTGTATTTTTTACCCTGAGGTTATTTTTTGGACATTCGCTATAGTTAAATTTTATGTTTTTTTACTCGCAACGTTCAAGACGATTTATTTTCTGCCTTTATAAATAGAAATATCACAACCTTTTCGCAACAGCAATAACGTAGGTTGACCATCTGGTTGAAAATGGTGCGATTCAGAATACGAAACTGCAAATCTCTCTCAGCGAATGAATATACAATGGATTTAATTTTTGTGTTGCGCAGTGAAACAAACTTTGCTTTGTCTGTTTGTCCCTTTTTCTACCATAGACTTATGGTTTCACTATTTTTAAAAGAGCGTTTTTAAACCACATTCAAGTATAAATTGTGATATAAATAAGAAAACATATTTCGTAATACACACTGATTTTAAAATAATTTCCCTTAATAAAGTACATGTTGATTTATTATAATGTCCAAAAAAATATATACATTTCATTAAGTTTCAAATCGGTTTATTTTAGATAAGTGAGATCAAAATTTAACTTGTTTTCAGTACATAAGTGTCAATTAATGAGCTTGAACATTTTTATTGAAATTCCCGATCAACTTTACTTACTAAGATTTTCCCTTCAGATTGTTTCCTATTCATTAATTTCCAATCGCGCATGAATAAATGGAGCTTCCATTTTTTAATCTGAAGTTAGGAGTCTGTTCATCAGATTACTACGCTTTTGTCATCTAATTATTTTTAATTAGTAACGCTTTAATAAACACAAAGCATTGCAACTACCTTACCAGATGTCATATAGTAACTCTAATAATGTATTATGCATTATCAGACTGCTAAAATAATTAAAAAGTTACAATATAGAGGTATCAATTTGAAAGTATTCTAAATGATATGAATATCGTGTTAAGTTATTTATACGAACACAAGACAATATTAACTCTCTAAACCCATTCATAAATTAACAACGACCTATATTTGACAACTAATGAGGTATTAAAATTAATTAATAGATTATTGCGTTCTTAATTAGCCAAACATTACTACATTTGATGTTGTGTTTAAATTTTTATTTAACTTCGTTTTGCTTAAGATACGTGACGCAAAATTTGCTTTGGTTTATATTTCCACAAGTGATTTTGTAGCCATCTAAGATAAATAAAATCAATTTCACCGATGCATTTGTAATATTTACTAAATAATTATGCAGGGAAGTTAATCCTCCTTTTGATATATTTATGAAATAATATATCAAAAGGACCTGTTTCTTCCACTTAGTCAGTTTTATCAGTTATCCTTAAACAGTTATGGAAAAATTGAATCAATATTGAATAATTCATAAATCTGACAATAATCGACACGAATAATATTTCTTGGATATGATTACGAATTAAAAATTTGCGTATAATTTATTATAAATAATTCTATTCAAAATTTATTATTAATTTTTCTTTTGAGTTTTACGTTTGTTCAGATTTGTCATATTTTTGCCCTTGTAAAGCTTCGCATACAGAACGCATGCAAAACCATCGTCTCATTCAAACCAAATAATACAATTCTAAGAACAGCTGTGAAAGTGATTACTTCACGACTTTGCTTTTAGTAATTTCGATACCCAAAGTATAAAAAAAAATTCCAAAGGATTAAATTTTATAAGGTGACCATTATTATCAAAAAGGTGGAATATTTTATTACATTTTACATTTAACATTTTGGAAAAATTTATTCAAGGTATCAATACTTATCGATGCGAGTAAGTAGTTTACACTGATAAGAAATTTATTTCTTGTATATATTTTTGCAAATTTTTTAATTGAATAAACTAGCAGATTCAAGGGATGAAGTGTATGTAACATTAAAATGAAACATGAGAGGTATAAACGATATTTTTCTTAATACACAATGAAGCCAATGTGAGCTGAAGCCACTCCGTCTCAACTGTCTGTTCTGCTTCAAATTTGTGCACTTATTGATTATACAATTTTTATAGTTTGATACAGAATTTTCTTCGTGAATAATCACTAGCCAGAAGATTTTCTAAAACTGGCTCAACTGTTTTAATTTCTTAATTCACAGTTAGTGAACAGAGACGTTTATATCACTTACAGGTAAAAGTCAAAACCATTCTTTATACGAAAATTTGCTGCCCTGTGTAATGCTAAATTATAAATAGAAAATAAAATCATTAAATTTCTATAAATAAGAAAATCGCACCATTTAATTCTCATTTAATTTTTTTCCCAAATTTTGAAATCTTCAATAACTTAGGAACTTTCAGGTTCATGCAAAATTTGTAACAGTTTTAAACTAAGGTCGGAGGAATAAGGTAAGTAGGATACAAAGGTCGAAGAACAAATTATTATGCGCGTAAAAATTGTTTTATAGAAGTTCAGTCCCTCAAAACTAAAGAAATTATACACGTATAGGATCATTTTATTATCGTTCTTCTATCTATCAAAGCCCTGTTCCTCAGAAACGGGTTCACATATCAAGTTGAAATTAATAACTTGTCTTGAGAATTATAGCATTACATTGCAGGAAAAATTTAATGTGTTTTTTTCGGTTCGCGCAACTAAAAGATATGACACTTCTTTCCTTGTTATTTATATAGCCAAAATATTATTGAACTAATAGTTACGAGGTGGTAAATAAAGGACTTATATTTTTTACGTTTTTCTATCATGAGGAGCGTCGTTAAAAGGGCTTGTTAGAAATAGGACCAAACTTTTTTTGTTAATTTTAAAATATGTGAAAATAGAGTATTCCACTACATTCCTTGCTTCCGGAACTATTGAGTCAAAAATCAGGAAAAAAGCAATGTTGGTATATCTAACTAGAATTTTGCAGGAACATTAAAGAAATTGTCTTCGATGTTATAATTTTAGAAATATGCACCGTATTCCTATATATGTGAAAGATATAGAAGGAATACATTTACGTCGTGAAAAACTCATAGTTGTAATTGGTTTAATAGAAATACTACGTACCTTTAAATATAAGTAAGCGCCTGAATGTATGCAGAACTCTCGCAATGTGATTTTTACTCACGCTTAACAAGTTTTTCTTTTGAACTACAAATTTTTATGAAAAGTAATATTCATTTCAACAAAAACTGTCTCCACATTTTAACTAAGCGCATTTTTAATTACAAGTGGTAATTTTCCTCCGTAATTACTTGATAAATAATGCAAATGTATCAGCGTGTAATAAATTTCAATTATCTAAGGTGGCTGCAAAATCACACATGGAATTATAAACCAGAGCAAAATGTTGCAACACGTATCTTGAACAGATCGAAGTGAATTCAAAACTTAAACACATTATCAAACATATTAAGTAAATTTTGCGTATTTGGCTAATTAAGAACTTAATAATCCAATAATCATAATTAATACCTCAATTATTTTACAAATATAGGTCGTTATTAACGAATAAGTAGGATTTAAAAAAAATGATATTTTCTTGTGTTAATATAAATGGGTTACTACGATACTCACATAATTTAGATCACATTTGAATTAATACCTTTCTAATGTTGTAATTTATTATTGATTGACTTGTTTGACAATTAATATTATATTAACAAGGTTATAATATAACATCTGCTAAGGAAATTGCTGTGCTTTGCATTTACTAAAGTATTACAATTGGAGTGATAATGAAATATTATGAGCAAACCAATCTGATGGACAGAGTTCTAAATTCGTATATAAAATCAAAGAATCATTTGATTCTGCACGATTTGAAATGGCTGAATATGGAAAAACTTGGAAGGAACATTTTAGGAAATAAAGATAACCATGAATTTTATTAAACATATTCAAGGTCAATAATTGACACTAATGTATTATAAACAAGATAACCTTTAGACCTCATTTAACTGAAACATGATTTGAGACTTTTACTGAAATATATAAAATTTCTTTGTAAATACAAAATATGTGGTTAAAACCTTAGAAATAGGGAGAAACGTTGCATATTAATGGGGATAATATCCCGCAATTGGATAAAATTGCATAGTATTATTTAAAAGTAAACTAACTTTATTTTAAAAGATCTGTCTAGTGATACCCTATTGAATAAGGTACACAAGAAATATCTATCTCATAATTAAAACCATGCGTAGTTCATTAGGATAACTTATTTTAATGTTTCATTATATATTATGGAAAATAACCTTCTAAAGTATTTATTTATATTTACATGTTTGAAAATGCTAAAACTATGACACTGTGGAAGAAAAGGGGACAGACTGAAATTTTCTTTGTTTCACTGTTCAAGACGAAAAAGACATTTTCTGAAAAATAATTTGTTGAACGATTACTATTACGAAGGAAAATGTTTATAAGATGAAGCATTTGTTAGTAGTAGGGAAAATTCTTAATTATAACAGGTAAGTAATCATTCAAGATTTTTCTTGAAAGTGACTTGTCAAGGGAAAAAGGTTTTGTTTGCAAGGCAAATATAAAAATTAAAAAAAAAAAATTATATATATATATATATATATATTTATATGTGTGTGTGTGTGTGTGAGTATATATATATATATATATATATATATATATATATATATATATATATATATGTATATATATATGTATATACTGCTCATTATAATAAGGGTAAATTATAAAATTTTAATAGTGTTAAAAAATTTCTAAAAAGTTTATTGGTTTCAGAGCGTGAAAAGTAATGGATTTTAGTTTCACGATATGTATGATAGGCAAAAAAGATGCTATAAACGATATAGTCGACAAAAATCAAACATATATCCTGGAAAAATAGTCAAATATTTCAGACATCGGTAAAAGTAAAAGAAAAATTATCATTTGAGAATATTCATTTGTTTTCTGAATAGGGAATTTTCATTTTTGAACTGTGAATATTCAATAATTATTCTAGCGCGGTTGACAACAATGTAATTTTAACTGTAACATCTAAAATAATCGTATGTGGGAGACTAATATAATATACCGAAACTGATTTGAAACAATAAAGGAATATTTATGCTAATTGTATTCATTTAGCGTGTAAAGGTTAATTATATAAAAGTTAATTTATAAAGATTTTGATAATATCATCGATGCCTAAAGTCGGGAGTAACGTAAAATTATATTCCTCAATGCATTCTCATATCGCGAGACATCTTTTCGAAATCTGTAATGTAAAAACAGTCAAAATGTCACCTCTTTTTTTTCGCCGTTTCGTATGCTGACTGGCACGTATGTTTGCAAAGCACTGATCTATCTACATCATCATCAAAAAGGGAAAGGTTGTGATATTTCTAATTGCACTTATAAGTATGGAAGTTAAATTGCCTTGAATATCATGCTACGAGTAAAATAAATATTTAAATAAACAAACCTGCAATGAATATCAAAATAATATTCAACAAAAATCTTTTAATATATATGTTTTGTAGTTTTTTTTCAATATCTATTTTCAATAATTCTGACTTTCCTAAAGTAACACACGAATTGGGAAAATTTAATTCATATAATATTTTATATTGATTTACCAATTAAAGATAATAAAAATGTAAATGTTTACACAAGTAATACACACTGAGAAAACTATAATACAAATTTATTTCTTTTCACTTAACATTATTTCTTATAATGGTTATTTATATAATTTTTTATAAACATAAAAAAATATTATATTCCTTTTCATTATGTGTTACATTTACTTATGTTTTAATTTGGCTATATATAACTTAGAAAAATGATATTACATTCTGCCCAAAAGTGTTCGAATGAAAATGAGCAAAGAGTGATTTTATTGTACTTGTTTGACGTACAAATAGAGATTGGTTTTGTTAATAAACTCCAATAATAACTAAATTTATCTACTTGTAAACTTTCATTCCTGACAATTAGTAGCTCATGAAAGGTAATTTTATGCACATAAGTTCAGAGTACAATATACTTTGGCTCAGTTTAAGAAATTTTAAATTACCCCGTAAATAATAATTGATTGATAGTTCCTTAATTCGTTCCTAAATTTATCTTCACCACGACATTATCGTCAAAGGTACTTTCTTAATCACCTCATCCTCAAATGAAGCTTAATTTTATTTGCAAGTATGTTGCTGCATATTATATACAGGGTATACCAAGTCGTAACAAGGGGTTATATAAAGTCATTGAGTTATTGGGTGGAGATAAGTTTGTTGAACTAACGCGTCTCGGGGCGCTCGAAGTTAAATCAAGAGTTAGTTTCTGCATTAATGAATTAGGCATGTTAAGCTTCTCCCGGTATAATAAGGAATTAGTTTTAATATCAAGAATGGTTTGTAATATAACGATGTAAGCAGAGGTACAGTGGATTATTAAACGATTACATATCAAAAGTGTTGTTGCGATATATATTTAGGTACATACGAAAAATATTGAATTTATACATAAATTCCATTACTGAAAAGTAATTACCCATATGGGTATTTTTTTTTCCTTGAACATCGTTTATAAAATAGTTCCTTTTCCCATATTTATCAACAAAACAACTAGAGTTAGGTTTTAGGTTTTGGCAATATTTGGTCTTATGTTTTAAAGCATTTCAGATAACAATTTTTAAATGTTATAATAGAAAAGTCCATCATATAATTCCTTCTTAATCGACTGTAATCGACAATGGCCGATTTTTGCATACATGTAACTGGGAATGAAATTTATTAAATATACATCGTTAAACGCTTTCACTGAAGAAATTTGGAAGGAAACTTCTGCATACGAGAAAACAGTGGATCCGAATTCGATTAGTGCCTTGTTGAGTTTAAGTCCCTGACTATTCTCTTTTGTAAAGTATCGTACATAAAGCTGCAGCTTATACCGCACATACAGGTGTTAAGTTGGAAGGATATGGGATTTGTTAAAAATACTGAACTATTTCTTAACAATTCAAAATAACTCACCTCAGGCGTGAAGCCATGGTTTAATTTTTGACCATTGTGTTGTTTTTACTATTACGAGGATATAATTTAATCGAAATAAATTTTCAGAAGAATAACCCCCGATACAACCCGTCATAATCTACGTTATAAATATATATATATATATATATATATATATATATATATATATATATATATATATATGTATATGTATATATATATATACGTGCACACACACATAAACATATATATAATTCACTAGAAATCTTTTACCCGAATGTATATATGAAACTGGATAGGTACACTGAAATAAACTTTGTCTAACTTATCATTTTCCAGTTTTTGAGCCATTTCTTCATTGGTAATGTGTGTCTAGTTTCAAGTTTCTAGCTCATCTGAATGTAACCTATAAGTTTCGAATCTTTGAATGGACTGAAATTAGAAATTCACAGTACGTAATAATTTCTTATTACTCTCCCGATATATTTTGATACTAACTAGGCTTTTAGTGTTAACTGAAACTAAGTTATGAAAGGACCAATTTACCTGCGATTTTTTTCAGGTAAAGGGTAAACTATCCAATAGTTCGCATTATAATTATGCACCATTGTGTAAGCAGATTGAATAAAATTTAAAATTTTATCATTGTGTTAGATCGCTTTTAATACATCAATGATATTATTATAAATGCAAACAAATTTAAAGGAAAACAAACTTCAGGCAAATAGACTCTACCAAAAGTTAAAAAATACAGTAATATTTATATTATCAATGGTAGTTTTTGTGAACATATCTGTATAAATGAAAAGTATAAAATTTCTTGTTTATTCAATTTAAATATATTCATTGACTCTTAATTTTAAATTAAAGCGGCGTGAATATTGCTATATTTAAAAAAAATTAAATTTTATTCATAATTTTATCAGTTAAATTTATCTCAAAATTTTAAAATTAAAAGTATAGAAAATTGCACATAAAGTTAATTACAACAGTTTAGTTTAGTAAATACGCACGAGATTTGTCAAGGTGAATGTTTAATTTGAACTCATTTGTGAACAGTAGCGCGGAATGATTTAATTGGATTAGGGACTGAACGATGCGCGAGTGGTGCCTGTTCGGTTTTATTCAAAAATTACTATCAAGGAACGTCGTTTCGGACGAACAAGGATTATTTTATTCTCTCGACTCGGTTTTCAGAATGACAGAGGATAGAGGCACGTTCATACCGGGGGTGTAGTGAACGAAAATATAGTATGGTGTATACAACGTATAAAGTCGTTGGCACCATGTGGTCTTTCTGCGAGTAAAAAATATAGCGCAAAAGGCATCCAACATCTTGAAAGTTACTCAGTAATTATTTTATATGTAATGATAAAATCAAATTTATCTGTTAACTTAGTACGCTAAAATACAGGTGGTACACTCACTTTTACGATAATAATATTATATTGATAATGGTACAAGTAAAAACAAATTAATATATCAGTATATTTTAATAAAGAGCCAACAGAAAGTGGAATGGAGTTTTGGAAATAAAAAATCAGATCCATGGGACCGTATTTCGGTTACCGTTAATCGTAAACTAACCCAATTTAAAATTAGTTTATTTAAAAATTTGAAACATATAATGTCGTTCGGAATTTTTAAAATTTTTTAAATGCATTGCTGAAAATATTAACGTGCAGTGGGTACATTGAATGCTATTTTGCAGCTTAATATTTTGCAAACGAAACATAAAATTTAAACAAAATTGTTAATAGAACTGGATTGTTTTACTTAAAGACCTTTATAATGACCCACCATTTAACATATTCGGAAAAGTAGACTAATTATTTTTTTTCCATAAATATTCAATTTTTTACACAATGTCCCAACCTGCAAAATTTATATGATATGCGATTAACACTTGTGTAGCTGCGATTCACGAACAAAACAAAATAATAAGGGTAATTTACCTAAACCAACCAACGAAACTTATGGAATAATTAAAAGGTCACATCCCTTTTTTCCCTCGGAAACTGAAATTTAATGCAAACATTTCTTTTATAACTATGTACTTTGTACCGCCAGAGAACGGTTTTTCAAACCCGTGAAAATGAGATTACTCTTTTTTCTATAAATTAAATAATTCTATCCACTTTGTTATCCTGGTAAACCTGTATCTTAGAAGCGTCATTTAATTTGTAACATAGGTATCCAATAACACATTTCAAAGACCTGCAACGTATCATTAGTACATGCAAGGTTTACTGGAGACACCATGATAATAATTTATAAACATACGGGTAGCTCAGACGGGATGTGAATGTTTTAATTTAAAAAGTAAAAACCCATTTTGTCCATATTGATTCTTTGTTCGAATTATTAATTATATCCCTTTAAGAAGTTTTATGACATTTTAATTACTTTATAACCGAAGGTATCTTCGTGAACAAAATATATATAGACATATAATGTATCTTTTTTCGAAGCAATTAATTTTTCCATTTTAAAAAGAATTTATTTGTAAGGGTCTACTAATATTTAAATTTCGATCAAAAATTCTTTCCACATCTTAATGCCGTCACTTTGAATTTCTAAATTATAATATAAAACCGATAATTAAGTTTACCTGTAGCTGCTAATCGTCATATATTTTAAAAGCCGATTAATTGTGGGAATGTGAGAAAAAATAGATAATGAATTTAAATCCGGGTTTAATTGCATACAAACAGATTAAGCGTAAGTTAAAGAACACAGAAAAAATAGACTCTGTGGGAGAAATGGTAAATAAATGTTGAACAGATGAAGGAAACAAATAATAAGTAAACTTTAAAGCAATTTCTAAATAAAAATTCGCCTGGCATTGTAGCACAATATAATAATTACTTGAGATCAAACCAGCAGAGTTTATATCAATATTATGACAGCATAAAAATATGTTTTCTATTAGTACATAGATTTCATGTTATTACAAAACATGGAACACGTACTATAAATTCTATAGAAAACCGGAGTCACCGTAAAATTTAAGTATCTGAAATTTAAATTTATGGTAGATAAACACCTTCAAAAAAATAGCTGTTTAATCGATCCAGCTGTGCTTAATGGCAATGTTAGAATCTAGAATAGCAGGTTATTACTATCTATTGTCCATAGGACATAATAAGCTACTACTTTAAATCTACCTAATATTAATATATAAAGGAAATATTTAAACATAAAATTACTTAATATGAATGTGTTGTGAAAATATTTTAATATGAATGTGTTGTACATAGGGAATTTTGCCTGTTTGTCCTTTCTGAAATCATTTGTAAAAATTGTAAATTGAAAAAAGTTTTAAATATTTTTAAAATTTAAAAATGATTATCTAAATCGTGCTCTGAGTGTAAAAATGGTATATAGTACAGATGTTCGGTATTAACTGGTTTGATCGATGCTTCTAAGATTACTATAGCATTTAAACTTATACATAAAAAGTGACAAACCAAGCTAATCAGTTTTGGCCCATAAGTTTTAGGATTAAGTTTAGGATGAATTTTTTCTTTCTTTTTTATATTTTTGTAAATGTTATTGGCAAATAAATGATTGTAATATTAGGAGACTACCAATGTTTTTAAAATAATTATAATATTTAAGATTTATCTCTAGTTTCTAATGGAATAGTTTATTTAAAATCATTAAAAAAATAATGGCAACTACTAAACGACAACGTAGTTTTTCTTTCATTTAATTATATTTTTTTCTGAAAAATCTCTAGCAAAAAAGCTCATGAACCATTCGCCTACATTCAAGTTTTTGCCTTTTCCCTGATAACGTTTATCCTTTTTTTGATATCATGACGAAAGCAATAAGCACCATGTTGGTTTAAACCCCACAATTTTGGGATTGAATTCTAAAAGAGAGTGTAAGAAGTGAATTTTTATGGACATGTTTACAATCCAGCCTTTGGTTTGACGATATTACATTTTCGATAAATTCCACATAATTTCAACTACTATTATTTTTTACTATGATTTTTGTCTCTTTACCTTTCAAAATATGCTCAAAATTGTTATCATTAAATAAACTTCTAATCAAAAGATTAATGAAAATTTTAGCATTCTTTAATCTTGGAAATTTCTGTTCAAATTAATGAAATTCTGTTTCATTTTTGTCCATGGATTTCAAAACGTTCTCTATGAGCCCTAGTTTTACATACAGAAACAAAAGCATTACTTTTTACGAGTCGACTAAAGAATGATTTTGAAAATTTTTCTCCAGTTTTGAGTGATTGACAAAGAGACCACTAATTTTTTTAAACACCCTTTTCTAGCATAATTGTTTCATTCACAAATAGAACAACTAAAGTTTGCGTCATCTTGTTTTAGTCTAAGAAAAAACTATAAATTTTAAGCCGTAATATATCATAGGCAGCAGAAGAGTTTTAATATTTTCGTGATGTTCTTACATGTGGTCGATAGGAATAAAAGATAATATATTTTCGCTACGTACCAAAACAAATTCTTAAACTTGGTTTAGAGCGTCTAATAAAAAATTTGTGTACATCTTGTTTAGGTATAGTAAAAGTTTCCACCAAACTCTTGACTTCTCTTCAGAAAACTAAACTATAAACCATTTTTCAATAGTTTGTCAACATTTTTTTAGGCTTTGTCCTTTGACATTTATAAGTCCTTTACAAGATCAATAATTTAATTTTATGTGCGTTGTATACTGGGCCTTGTGATGATATTCTATTTACATACACTTGCATTTGCTGTTTATGATGAAAGTTGTGCGATTCTATTTTCTTTACTATCACCATTACGGGATTGGATGCTTTGGAATTGGGTAATGGTTGTTGTGCCGCAAATGACGGGAAGCTGATGATATTTTGGAGAAACTGATACAATTTTCTTTCTTTTAGGTGCACCTTGTGAATACGATACTGCATTGGCACTGCGATATTGCTTTTGGTCTCTCAGCCAATTCCCTATATCTGTAACACAGGGATTGTAGCAGAAATATAAGTTACAACATCTATTCTGGTATCTTATTTCTATATTTAAGTAGAAATTATATAATTTTTCTTATTTAAGGGGTTAAAGAACATTTTTTTTTATTAATATGGCTTTACTTCGAATTCAACGGAAGTATTCACGTATTTTTGGGAAATTTTAAATTAGGAAATAAATTTGAATATTAACTTTTGACTGTTTGCTTTTTTTATGCAGACCAGTATAAGAGCTCTGATATTTTTTATTTTTTTCCTATCGATAGAATAAGTAAAGGTAAATATTTGTTTAGGAAATTACGGTAGATTCATAACCTTACAAAGTTACGTATAGCAGAAACTCGAGCTAAGAAATTACTTTTACGTAAGAAAGGGTATTCAACGTACCCAGATGAGGAGAAATTATTTCACAATATTTTGAAAACCATTGCGATGTTGACTGTAGTGGAACGGGGTTAAGTCACAAAATGACAATTAAATATTCTGAAATTTTTAATCGTTTCTATTAAGACAAAACTCAAAAATATTTTATTTTCAAGACTGTTATTAAAAAAATAAGAAAATTTATTTCAAACTTAGTACTCCTTTGCAATTTAAACATTAAAAAAAACTTCTTCAACAGAAGTTTTGATAATATCGAAAAATAAGTTTGATAAGAGCACACTTGACGGCACTAAAGTGTACGCTATAAACAATACCCGCAGTTTTTTGTAATGATCTTAACAATATTTCTTCTGATCCTTTAGTACTAACTATTCCTCACATCGAAAATTGTATTCCTCTCGCAATGTAGTAAAATTAAATTTTATACAAAAGTACAGTATTATGATTTAATAAAATAGAAATGAATTATTTATAACCAAACAAAAAACTGCTCATTGCATGGCGTAAAACAATCCACCAGTGATACTTACTATTTTAGTACTTCGTTCTACGATCGTAACTGGGCAACAGGTCACCGTAACATAAACTTTATACCAGCATTAAAACGACCTCATTCGCTTGTAAAACTAGGCGATACTTTATAACTGTCGCATGTTGCATATACTCCCACTACGGTTTTTTTGAACGCACTATTCCCCGACTGAATGAGCATCCAGGTCAATTTGATACTGAAATAACTCAGAGTTGTATACACGCCTGAAATCACTCGTTTATAAAATGCACTTCAATTCAACTGTATACGTTTACTTTCTAAAGCAGTGTTCACTTAGGTTTTATGTGTCTTTTAACATTTTTTTCGTTATGGTATAGTTTTCGAGAAATGAGAACATTTATGTAATCTAAAATGTATATCATTTAAAATATATATCATTTTGTATTAATATTTAAGATTTATCAATTGACATTAAATGGCAAATAAATTACATTTCAGATATATTTGGTGGTTGGAATGGTACACCTGCAACTCTCTAAGTTCTTTAAATTAAATTTAAGAGAAATACAAGTCTTAAATTTATTATAAACACTTACATGGATTGTATCTTATATTCTTACGGTTTCATTTAAATTTAAACTCATTTAATAATTCGTTTATTTAAAATTAGGAAAATAATAGAGAAAATTTTTTTCGTGCATCTAATGCAAATTGCACGTGCTACGTTTAGTTTCATATGTGATAACGCTACGCTACTTTAAAAATTACATACCTGAACTAGTTTTTTCCCGATGTGTTTTGTATGGTATTGAGACACAAATATATAAAAATATGATATACTATATCGTAAATATGTATCACAAAAATAAACAATAAAACTTTGATTCATACCTTTTTTATTTTAAGATTTACAAGTTTATTTCCACTGAAAATTTCGTGAGATGGAAAATATTTTGCGAATAATCTATTCTGTTAGGCTTTAGTCGAAGCTCTGAGTTAACAACATGCAAAGTCAGTAGAACAGTAGTAAAAAAGCAGTTTTAAATATTTTTTTCTCATGTCTTGAAATTGTAGAATTGTTCAGTTATCCTATTAACAGAGTCTTTTTGTATCTACCATGTATGGATGGAGAAAAATTACAAGCACAGATACAGCTATAGGTTGCCACACATCAATACGTAGATAATAATAAAGTGCATAAAAGTCTTTGAAGTATTTGTCCTGGAGTTTAAAAGTAAAATCACATAGACATCATTTGTTTAAAAACTCACATGGCTTTGTACAAAAACCAGCAGGTCGTTTCTCTCCGTCTACTTAGCAATATTTGTAATTAATGTTTGGAACTTTTCTACTTGCCTCATTTAATACAAATATTTACAAACAATTTTCACAAATAAAAATTTGTTCATAGTTATTGTTTACAATTTTTTGTATGTTTAAAAACACGTAATTTTCTTAAATATAAAGGGGCGTTTTTAAAAATTTACATAATATTTTAGTTTTAAAATTAAATTAAATAAAGAGGAGATATAAAATACGGCAATTGAAAAATGTATTAGTTATGGCGAGATCATAACTTTGTTCAGTAATAGAAACGGAGTAACTTTGAAAACGAAAAACATATATTTTTCTCAATTACAAGAGTCGAAATTAAAATTTTCACTCAGAAATCAATTTCAAGAAAATAAATGTTTTCTATTTATTTATACAATAGCGATATATTCCAGGTCAATAAAATTACCTATCATAATAACAAATGATTTTTGAATTTCGAATGTTACTAACATAAACAATATTAAGAACAAAATAAATCAGCCGATTGCAAGTTGAAACTTGCGAATGGCTGTTCTCAAAGGAGTGAGAGACGAAGCTAATTAAAACGTTAAAGTCGTCGTGTGTATCAAATAAAAGCTTGTTATGATGCGGTTCAAAATATAGGAGGTTATCTCTTTTTGCAATGTAATTTTTTTCTAACAAATTCTCTAGAAAAGCTGTTCATCTCACGATCTCAATACTTTAAAGTCAGTAAGGTCTGAAAAAATTAAGAATGTTGGTGATGAAGATAATATCTAATTTAACATATTTCAGATAATTATCTTTTGTCATAAACAAGTCAATTATTGCGTTCAAAGTTATAACTGGAGTATTAACGACAGCAAAAATAATACATAAGTTCCCTATTCAAAAATAACATCAAATATATTTCTCACATTTTTTATTTTTCATTGTTTGCAAGCTTATTGCAATATTGACACGGTATACTATTTTATTCTCAATAAAATTTACTAGAGCCCTTGCGAATAATGAGTATATCACCGAATTGTGATATAATATGAAAATAAGTAAGTGAAAGGTATTCTATTTAGTTAAACTATTTACAGATAGTAAACTCATGCATAGAAATTTCCCTGTTTTATTTCAAGTAAATTTTTTTTATTTGTCATAGATCATAATTAATACATAAGTTCTAGTGTAATAAATATTTAATAATATCTAAATAAGTACCTAGAGGAGAAAATTTATTACATCCATTTAAACAGATTCTCAATAGATGGCGCTGTTTACAATATACCTCTGAGAAATAATATACTGAGAACTAAAAAAAAAAATTTTGAATAGTTTGTCATTAGCGGTAAAGGTAATCTTTAAAATGATAGCTTTATCTTTGGTTTTGATGAAGTATTAAGGAAGGTATTGCATACCGACAACAAAACAAACAAAATCTTTGACAAATAATATATGAAAATAGAATAATATTATAGTATAACCTAATAGTAATAATCTTATAGAGAAGTAATACACATATAGAGTAAGTATTTGTAGCTTTGACTGTTGATTTCATTAAAATGTGGTGTATCAATATTGTATGATGAAAGAGAAAGAAAGTAATATATTTGCGGATATATGATACATATTTATTTTAGGGGAAGAAAAAAAAGTTTTCTTTGTATTCCAGTTTACTCTAATTTTGCTATTAGATTAATCTATTTTGTCATTTAATTTTTAGATTATAGCGGCAATAAGATAATATTTTTATGGCGTGTTACACAAACATTGCAATTAATTAATATGAATCTACTAAACATTTGAAGTACGAACGTAACGAAGTTCTGGCACATTTTATTTCCGAAGAAATAATATTCTAAATGTTAAAATTATTACTTGCAAATCCTTAAAAAATTCTTTGTTAAAAAATATTACGAGTTTTTAAACATGCGAAAAATAAAAAAGGACAATAAAGAACTTTTATAAGGACAACTCTTTAAGAATCTACATTATAAGGCGGAGGTATAAGTTTCGGATATGTATTTAAAATCACGCTTAATAGTTAAAAAGAATATGTAGCCTGTTTTTCAAAACATTGCTTTTTAGATGGCCCTAAACTTAACTTTTTGTTCATTGTAATCATAATCAGTGGGTAAGACAAACTCAGAGTTTCTCCTGGATGTTAAGAATATATTTCAGTTGCAAAATATTTTTTGTCGTATAAGATTTTAGGTGGAAATAAACATAGGTATCCTAAAGATAAACAAAGTGATATTTATAACTTTTTTTAATATTTAATTACGTAAAGTATATTGACCAATTATTTAAATCATATTTTTACTTATTTGTGTGTATCACACAGAACTGGTTGCTTAAAGAAATTAAAAGGCGAAATTTGCAATATTATATAGAATTATAACATTTAAATACAATGATTTTTTAAAGGTTTCGTTAAGTCTCCACATATTAATTGACGTAAACATTTTTAAATTAGGTCTAATCTGAATAACTCTTTTCCGTTGTAAAACGTGTATTTAATATCAAACCAAATTCAAACAATGTACGATTATAACACAACGACAATGTAATGAATTCTGTAAGTGTCTTCAATTTAACTTATTTAATGTAAAATGCTAGTGGGGCACCATTTTGTAGACCAAATAATAAAGTAATATAATTTATGTATCACTTACTCTCAGCTAATATCTTCAAGACCTTAGAAATATAATAAAGTGCTTTCATGTAAAAGTTTCTTATAATTTCAACTTAATCGAACACACAGTATGAAATAATTGGTTGGGCTGAGAAATGGTCGAAAATTTGGTAATTATTTAATGGAAGTCTCTTTTTAGAAATTCATTTTCTAATATTACCGTAGCCTTCTTCTTTATCTTAAACTTTATCGTAACGAATAAAATAACGGAAAGCGCATATAACTCGGGCTAACATTGGGTTAGCAATTAAAAGCAGGTAGTTGCATCAAGCTGCATTTTGTAAACGAGTTATATGGGCGTGTAAACGTCCTAAGTTATTACAGAATCAAATTGACCTAGATGATCATTCGCACATGGACAAGTGCGTTCAGAAGCAAACGTAGTGAGAGTAAATGAAATATGCGGTAGTTATAAAGCAACGCCATATATCCAAGTCAATGAAGATCGTTTATTGCGGTTATGTAGTTTATATTACGATGAGCTCTGTTGCCGGATTATTCAGCGACGATGGAATGAAGTACTAAAATGGTAATTTGCACCAGTTGACTGTTTTATGAAATGCTATAAATATTTCTAGGTTTGGGAATATATATTTAATTTATACTTCATTAATATTTTGTTGATATTATTTGGTTGCAAATTTTAATAAAAATTGAGAAAATTATAAACGAAAACAGTACCATGTTTTTATAATAAATTTTCTTTGTCCGAAGCTTTAGTTGGAAAACAGTCAGTTTGTGGTCATTATCAAAAATTCATTTAACTTTAATGATCGGGAATTGCCTGGATTATCATTGGACAATGTAAGGAAAAAAAGGAAAACTATCATTTAAGGTGACATTATTTGCACGCTTTTCCTCAAAGAAATGGGATTTTTTTTGACATCAAGTAAGAAGTGTTCTACTGTATTACTACTGACTGGGTCACGGGGCGAAGACTACCGCGAATAATACGGGTTTGTGTCATACGATGGACGAGTTAAGCTTGTACTCCCGGCGGTGAATGATTGATGACTAGGCTGAGTGAGTTTAGATTGATTAGAGTAAGGTTAGATTATTTTAATTTTTTTTTTCGTGCGAATATATTGCCTGTAACGCTTTTGAAGGTAAAACAAGTAATTAATTTTAAAAAAAATTATTTTTGTTTGATTAATCTTAATATTTTTAACTAAGCAACACCGCGTACTTGAATGTATTCTTTAAACCCTATATGTGAAATATTACAGTTGAATTACAACTTTCCACGTAATGGCCTTTATTAACCTGGCAACAATGGGTCTAATCGCTATAATCGATACGGGAAAATGTATATATTTATGTATGTATATATATATATATATATATATGTATATATATATATATATATATATATATATATGTGTGTGTGTATGTATATGTATATAAATATATTTGTATATAATTTTATGTAGATGTTATTTAAACTTAAATATTACTATGTGCATACTCGGGCACGGGAATCTTGTACTCAGTGTTTCACTCATACTAAATGAATTAATTTAGTCATGGTTTTATAATCTATACAACTATAAAACTGTAACGAAGTTGGGTCTGCACATTGAATGATATTTAAAAAATATCGTAATATGCTATTTAGGCATCTCTGAAAGCTAAATACACTTGTGTAGATTTTTTCTTCCAACCTGTTCGTTATTTCACTTAGAAACTAATGTATATATATGAGTGGCACTGTCCTTAGAATAATCCTTGCGATTCAAATCAAAATTATATCACCTCTTTTTTCTCAGAAACTTTTCCTAATGGATGTTTTAATATTTGTCTTTATTTATCGGTTTGCCTGTTTTATTGAGCAATGTCTAAACCTAAACCGACGTAAATTTAATTTGCATCGATTCAAACATTCCTCACGCACATTAAAACTAAACGATTAATGGTTAGAAAGTGCGTCCGGACTTAAAACTAATACTTTCGGGACTATAAAAGAAGTTAGACTTTTAAAGTTCAAGCTAAGAAATATAATACTTTTTAACCGGTCAGTGATACTTTTGAGATCTCAACCTGATACAAGCTTAGATATAATTAATTCACTAGTGGATGTACTATCCACTATGTTATCACTGCATGCATAGATTTGAGTAAAAAAAAATTTAAAATGTCTACACTGTACTCACTAACAATGACTAAAACATGGCTAGGATTTACATCCATTCCATCTCTCACACCGTAAAATTATTAAGTTAAGTGAGGTTGTATTGGTTTAGATTGCATTAGATGGAATTGAACCTAAGTTGGTTAAGTTAGGATAGGTTAGGTTGAAATTGACTGGTTTAAATTGAGTCAAGTTATGGTGGGTTAGATAAGATTAGATTAACATTGCAACCGAGCACGATATCTTTTTATAAAAAATAGCTTGTTGTTTAATATGTACAATAATGTAAATATAAAAAAGAAGATATCTTTTGTACCACAGAGAAGAGTTTTCTCCTCTTATTCTTTCTAACCATCCCCTGAATTTGGGTACCTTTTTAAATTTACTGTTGCTTTTATTTCCATTAAATGCAGATTTTAAATATATATTATTAACAAAAAAGAGTGTACCGAAGAAAAAAATTAAATGTACGTAACCAAAGCCGCAGAGAAATCTAATTTCTCATAATAATGTATGAAAAAACTATATTCCTTTTTCCATAAAAAAATTCTAGCAACAATTTTTTTTCAATTTGGTGTTTTTCATTTAGCTATACATTTCATTTGTCATATAAATATTTTTTATTTACTCTCTATTTTTAGTTGTATAAAGAAGTTTAAAAATAAACATTACCTTGAGAGCACATTCAATCTTTAACAAACATGTAAAAAACTACAAAAAACATAATATATAGCATTTATATCTGTATGTTGTTGCTAGTTCTCCTTTCTGTTGTCAAGATAACTAGGCTATTAAATAAGCCATTTTTCAGACTGGTAAAACTGGTCGTGCAAAAAACGGTTCTCATTGATTTTATTCTGGTCTACTTTAACATCCGTCAATGAGACTTTTTTTAATTTACTCCATTAAGCAACGAATTCTCCTCTATTGCAGAAGCCAAAGCTTTACGATAAAGAGCGAAGAAGTACTTTTTACAACTACGCAACACAAAGTACAAATAAATGATTTGGTTACCTTTTCTCTTGTTCACTCTTGTAGTCACGTCTTGTTTCAATTTGTGTACACTTAAACTGAAAGTTGTATCAGCTCTGAGCTACCTACGCGTATCTGCATAAATTTAAATCAATTGGGATTTCCAGTAAATTTGCCGAGCATCGGTGTAACCTTCTGAGCTTTGAAATAGGCTTTAGTTTGATACTTACGTTCGGAACTAAAGTTATCTTCTAATATCTGCAATTCCCAGAATAATAAGGTGGAAAGAATTATTTAATTTATAGAGAAAGTACGATCTCCTTTTTATCATTCTTAGAGCAAAATTTTGAGAAATCCTTTTCTACGGTACATAGTTATAAAATAAATAGTCTCTATAATAACCCAATACATGGAATTAGATTTCATGTACAGAGGAAAAACGACAGACATAAATTTTAATTAGGTCATATTTTAATATTTCGTAGTAAATCACTCTTATTTCGTTTTACTCGTCCATCAATTTTGTTATGTACATCCGTCTGTCAATGGCAGTCATACAATTTCAATTCTGATATCACAAAATTTTGCATGTTAATTCTTCATGTAGAAAACTCAATTACTGAGGAGAAACATATTTAAAAAAAAACATGAGTGCACTTTGCCAAATGTTAAGTGTGATCGCTCATTTTTTCTCACATATTTCATTGAGTTGGGTGTCATTATACAAGCCTCCTATAATGAAAGAATCCAGTACAATTTACTATTTTATGTGCCGTTTCTCAAATACTAAACTTCAGAGCGGTGTTCAATATACCCCTGTACCCTAAATTTTTAGCTATAGATTCGGAAAATTTTAAAAATTCTAGACAACCACTTCATTTTCCAATTATTTTAATAAAAACTAGTTTTAAATTGCGTTAGACGGTGATTTCCGCTCATACAATTTCTATCTGGGTATAAATATTTACTTCTAACGCTTCGATCCACTTGCTTTTGGCTATTTGCTAAAATATACTTATAAAATATAAATATTTATTTACATGTACCAATATCTATATAGTATTATTATCGTAATAGCTCGTGTCCTATCTTAATTTTACCGTACTAAGTTAACAGTTAAATTTGGTTTTATCATTACTTAGAAAGTAGCTAGTAAGTAACATCCATAATTTTGGACACTTTTTTCTCTAAGTTATTTGTTTGCAAACTGACCACATAGTGCCAACGTTTTATACAGTATATACCACGCTATATTTTCATCCACTACGCCCCCGGTATGAACGTGCCTCTAGCCGCAATCATTCGGGAAATCTAGTCGAGTGAATAAAATAATCCTTACTCATCCGAAATGACGTTCTTTGATAGTAATTTGTGAGTAAAACCGAACGAGCACCACTCGAGCATCGAT
The DNA here is from genome assembly GCA_039881145.1 of Druceiella hillmani. Classification (NCBI taxonomy): domain Eukaryota; kingdom Metazoa; phylum Arthropoda; class Insecta; order Lepidoptera; family Hepialidae; genus Druceiella; species Druceiella hillmani. Next base: position 5,537,828 of record JAYKKI010000021.1, on the reverse strand, counting down.
TGGTCCCTAATCCAATTAAATCATTCCGCGCTACTGGCCCTAAATGAGTTTAAATTAAACATTCAACATGACAAGTCTTGTGTGTACATTTGTTAGGGCTGATATTATTGTACAATTATGTACCGGAAGAGGGAGAAAATTTAAGTCACCTTTGGATAGTGTTTTTCTGGACGGACTATTTTCCTGACGATGGAACCTCCATATTCGTAAACTGTCTATTATTCAAGAAAATTTGAGAAGTGAAATACTGTTAGGCGAATGTTTCAGCCTACGGAATAAACTATGACTGGAAATATAATGTTATTGCCTTCTTGTAAACTTATGTGACAATACATTTTTTTCAATAAATAATGTTATTATTATAAAATAATATGATGGAAGAATTAATTTTTTAAATTAAATTTTTCCATCACTTAATTATATAATGATACTAGCAATAACAAAAGTGCACACAAACTTTCTTTGGGATAATGTTAAGTTAAAAGTGAAATCGTATTAAGGACCGAAAGATGCTCGAATAGTGCTATTCGGTTTTAGTCACAAGTTACTATCAAAGAATGCTAATAAAAATTTGTATTCTTTTTAGTTTTGCTATAGTTTATTTGCTTTACTGCTTTCATTTTTCTTGATTGCTTTTACTTAAGATTGTCTACATGTATAGTATACTAACGATACGTTACGATCGATCTAACATAACGATAAAAAGTTTAAATTGTATTTAATCTGCATGCGGGATAGTACGTATTTCTGATCCTAAATATCGGATTCCATCATAATTCATTTTTATTAAATACTTTATACCTAGTTAATAAAAAAGTATTTCAGGATAAAAATCGGAAACATTACGTATCGTAAATTTTCAATTTGTGTCTATGGTAGTTTTCGAACTAATTACCATTAAAAATCTTCAGTTTCGTAATTTACTGATATATTTACACTATGATAAATTGAAACAATCTGGTTTATTGTTGGAAGGGCTATAAACTTGAAATTAAGTATATATTATCAAGGAACGAACAGGTCATAAACCTACAAAATAATAGGCTGGATAAAGTTTATTTCATTGTACTCATACACTCATCACAGTTTCTTATATGTACACGTACACATATATATGGATATACATATATATATATATATATATATATATATATATATATAAATATATATAAATATAAGGTGGTTTTAATACATATATAAAAATCGACGAAATTGGTGTATTTCCGCGAAATTTTAAGTGTGAGAATTATATAGTAAGGTTCTTAAGGATTATATAGTACCGTTCTGATTATGGGACTGTTGGTCCTGCGACCCTTGTATTTCTTAGGGTATAATGTTAGAGGACTTACGATGTTTATTTTGTAACATATTATATAGGCAGCCATTCGGCAAATTTATTTCGATGAAAAGGCATCCTCAAAAAACTAAAACAATGGTCAAAAATTAAACTACGGTTTCGCGCTTGAATTGGAACTTGTTAAGAATAAATTCAATATATTCAACACATCCATTAACCATATATAACACCCTACGTATGCGGTATATATTGTAATAAATCGTTCAAGAGAGAAGAGACAGGGACTTTATCTCAATAATGCTTTAATCGCATCCACTTCTTTTACTTAGTTAATTTTATTAGGTATTCTTAAACAATTATAGACAAATTATATCAATATTGATTATTTCAGAAGTTTGATAATAAAAAAATTGCCTATAATTTATTACAAATTATTCTATTAAACATTTATCATTAATTTTTCTTCTGAGTTTTACGTTTGTTCAGTTTTGTCATATTTTTGCCCTTATTAAGCTTTGTATACAGAACACATACGAAATCGTCGTCTCATTCAAACCAAATAATAAAATTCTAAGAATAACCATTCCTCAGAAACTGATTCACAAATAAATTTGAAATTAATAAGGTATCTTGAGAATTATAGCATTATATTTCTGTAAAAATATAACTGCAACTAAAATATATGGCCTTCTAAAGCTTATTTCTTTGGTATTTATAGTCATTAAAATCCATAGGGTAATTCCGGCCCACGTAAAATCTTGAAAGTCAGCATAATAGAAGATATATACCAAAAAACGCAAAAATCCAAAAATAAGAAATTTAAAATTTTATGCAAAATTGTAAATTCATGTTGTAATAGGAAATATATTTGCATTTTATTTATAATCAGAGTAGACTTTTTTATGAATCATATGTCTTAAAAGATGGTAAGTTGTATTACATATCTTTTTAACTAACATTTAAAACTATCAAAAGCTATTATTTTTTTTCAAAATATTTTTAAACTAAGCGTTAAGTAATAAAAAACTTACAAAAAAATATGTAAAAATAGGGTATTCCACTAAGTTTTTTGCTTCTGGAACTATTGAATCAAAAAACATGAAAAAACAAGGGTATTGTAAAATCTAACTAGAAAATTGCAAGAAAATTAAAACAATTATCCCAGATCTTATAATTTTTGAAAGTTGCACTGTATTTTTATATATGTGAGAGATGTGGTAGGCAAAACATTTATGTCGTAAAAAATTAATAGTTGTAATTGATTTAATAGAAATACTGTGTACCTTTAAATAGACGTAAGCTCTTGAATGTATGCCAAACCCTCATAATGAGATTTATAGTTACGCTTGAAAAGTTTTTCCTTTGAAATACAAGTTTTTATAAAAAATTATTATTAATTTCAACAAAAAATATCGCCGCATTTTTGCTAAGCGCATTTTTTTATAAACCGTTTGATTTCTGACCGTAATTACTTAGTAAATATTGCACATGCACCAGCGTGTAATCAATTTTACTTATGTAAGATAGCTTCAAAATCACATGTGGAAATATAAAGCAGAGCAAAGTGCTGCAACATGTATCTTGAACAGATCAAAGTTAAATCAAAAGTCAAGCACATTGTCAAACCTAGTCGATTTTATTTGTTTACCTAATCAAGAACGTACTAATCCATTAATGATATTTGTTATTATAGGTCGTTATTAACGAATTAATATAATTTAAATAGTTAATATTGTCTTGTGTCAATATAAATGCGGTAACACGATAATCGTATCAATTAGATCACATTTGAATTGATACGTCTCTAATGTTGTAATTTCTTATTTATTTACCTATCTGACAATTCATATTACATTAACAGGGTTATTATATGACATCTGCTAAAGAAGTTGCAGTGTTTTGCATTTACTTAAGTGTTACAAATTAAGTGAAAATTAAATATTATAAGAGAAGCTATCTGATGGACCGAGTCCTATTCCTCCCGAATTCATATAAAAATCGAAGCGTCATTTGATCCCTAGGATTTGAAATCGATGGATAAGAAAAACCTGGTAGGGAAATTTTAGGAAGTAGAGATAATTGTGAGTTGTAATATATGTTAGCACCATAACTGACCCTGATGTAATAAAAACAAGATAACTTTTACCCGACCTCGTTTAACTGAAATAATTTCGGAAACTTTTAATGAAATATACATAAATTGTTGGAAATACAAAATTTGTGATTACAATCTTGGAAGTAGAGGCATTGCATATTCGTTTGGTTAATATCCCAAAAAATGGATAAAATCGCATAGAAATATTTAACACCAATTCTTTATTTTACTTTATACTTTTTTATAATTAAAAGGTCTGTCTAATGGGTATCATTGAATAAGGCGCACAAAAAATATTTTTCCCATAATTAAATCCACGTGTAGTTCATTAAAAGACTCATTTCAATATGTTATTATATATTATGGAGAATGCCCTTCTGAAGTATTTATTTAAACTTATATATTTGAAAATGCTGAAATTATGAGACTGTGGTAGAAAAGTGAACAGAAGAAAGGAAGGACCTTTCTGCTTCACTGCTGACGCGAAAAATAAATTTACCGAAAATATGTTTACTGAAAGGTCACTAAGAAAAAAAATTAAAAAAATATAATAATAAAACAATTAATTTAAATATATATATATATATATATATATATATATATATATATATACATATATATATATATATATATGTTTTTGTATATATATATATATATATATGTACATATATATATATACACACACATATATATTACTTTTCTTTTGGAGAACGTTTAAAAATAACAACATCAGCTGATACTCCTCATCCGTGATGTGCAAATAAAATAAACTTGCTATACATATATTCGAGTATGATATTACATCTATAATAAATTCATTAAGTAAATAATCTGTGAGATTCATATTTTTTTTAAATTGACTAGTGACATGTTTGTAGCCCTTATCCTGTACTATAATGGTAATTTTTAAATTTAAATTTTGGTAAAAAATTTTGTTAAACATTGCTGTCTTACATGAAAAGATAATGTATTTTAGTTTTACAATATATCTGATACGCAAAAAAGATGCAATGATTGGTATTGTTAACAAAAATTTAAAAAAAATCAAAAACATATCCCGGAGAAAAGATATTTCAGGCATCAGTAAAAGTAGAAGATACATTTTTATTTGAGAATATTCATTTGTTTTCTGAATTGAAGATTTTCATTTCTGAATTGAGAATATTCAATAATTATTCTAACGCGGTTAACAACATTGACATTTTAATTGTAACATCTAAAATAATTGTAAGCGCGGGACTAATATAATATTCCGAACCTGATTCGAAAAAATAAAGGAATATTATATAAAGTTAGTATGTAAAGATTCACTATGTAAAAGTTAATTTATAAACAATTTGATAGTATTATGTATGCCTAAAGTCAGGTGTAATGTAAAATTATATTCCTGAATGCGTTCCCTTACTATATAAAACATCTTTTCGGAACCTGTAATATGAACACTGTATAAACCTCTTTCATATTGCAGTTTTGTATGCTGACTCGCAATGATTTATCTACATCACTAGTGTCGCGAAACGGGAAAGGTTATGATATTTCTTATTACACTTGTAAGTATGGAAAATAAATCTTTTTGAATATTATGCTACGAGTAAAATTATTATTTAAATAAACAAACCTGTAGTCAATGTCAGTAATATTTATCAAAAATATTTTAAAAAGTAGCACAAGAATTGAGATAATTGAATTCAAATAATATTCTACATTGACTTTAGCAATTGACCAGGGTAGATCATATCAATGAAAGAGAATAAAAATGTAAAGGTTAACACATGTAACACACACTGAGAAAAACATAATACAAATTTATTTCTTTTCCCGTAAAATTATTGGTTATAATATTTATTTATTTCGTTTTCCTATCAACGTAAAAAAACAATATATTTCATTTAATTATGTCTTAATTTGGCTAGATGCTATTAAAAAAAAATTTAATAATATATTCTGCGCAAAAATGCTCTAATGCAAGTTCATGGCAAAGAACCGATTTTATTGTACTTATGAGACGTCTACTTATTTTTTTATTTATATAAGAATGCTATGAATTTTAATACAAAAGGATATGCTGAAATAAAGACTGGTTTTGTTATTAAAATCCAACAATACCTGAATGTATCTACTTACGAACTTTCATTCCTGACAATTAGTGGCTTATGAAAGGTAATTTTTTGTGCGCATGAGTTCAGGATACAATATACTTTGGCTCAGTTCAAATAACTTCAAATTTCTGATAGTTCAATAATTCGTTCCTAAATTAATTACTAAATAATTTACAAACATTGACTTCACCCCGGCATTATTGGTAACAGTACTTTCTTAATCACATCAACCTCGTATTAAGCTTAATTTTCTTAGCCAGTCTCTCGCCGCATATTATATGCAAGAGTATATCAAGTCCTAACAAGGGGTTATATAAAGTTATCGAGTTATTGGGTAGAGATAAGTTTGTTGAACTAACGCCTCTCAGGGCGCCCGAAGTTAAATCAAGAGTTAAGTTTCGATGAATTAGGCATGTTAAGCCTCTCCCGGCATAATAAGGAATTAGTTTTATTATTAAGAACAGTTTGCAATCTGGTGATGTGAATAAATGTAAAGTGGATTATTAAAATATTACATAACAAAAGTGTTATTGCAATATATATGTAGGTAAAAATAAAAATATTTCAGCATTTATACAAAACTTCCATTACTGCAGACTAATTGCCTAATGGTTATCGTTAATTTTTTCCTTGAAAAACAATTATAAAATAGTACCTTTTCCGATATTTATCAATGTAAAACCAGAGTTAGGTAAACAAAAAAATTAATTGTTTGCTTGACACATGACAAGACAAAGGGATGGAAACTCTTTTACATCAAAATTGTAAAAAACTTTTTTATTTTTATATGACTGCTTTTAATATTTTATAATTTAATATTCTATTAAATTATTGAATTATAATTTTAAATTATAATTTAATATTCTATAATTAAGTTTGAAAATTTAATTCTTTTTGCACTAACCTTTTTATTGCAATTTTTAATATTTTTGTTGTTTTCCTGTAAGGTCTGACCTTTCTTGTGGATTTTAATTATTCTCATTTTGCATCCTCTTCTTTTATCAAGCTTTTTAATACATAAAGTTTAAGCTACATTTGGTCGTGAGCAAACTCAATTCAGATAATAATTTTTAAGTTTTATGGAAGAAAAACCCTTCCTATAGTTCCTTCTTAATAGATTTTAATCGACAATGGCCAATTTTTACATATACAAGTTACTAGGAATGGTCATCAATTAACGTTCTCACTGAATACATTTTCAATTAGTGCTTTGTTGAGTTTCTGAAATTCGATTAATGCCTTATTGAGTTTAAATCCCTGGCTATTCTCTTTTGTAAAATTTCGTACATAGAGTAGCAACTCATGCGGCACATATAGCGTATTATATGCTGAGGTGTACGCTCTGTTGAAAATGGTGAACTAATTGGTAACATGTTTCAACTGAAGCACGAAGCCGTTGTTCAATTATTGATCATTGTGTTATTTTACTTTCACGAGGGTACCATTTAATCGAAATAAATTTCCAGGAAGATAACCCCCGACATATATATATATATATATATATATATATATATATATATATATATATACACAGGTTGTCTAGTGGCAGATTTCAATGTTTGAAAAATTATAAAAAAAACTACGCCTCTAATAAAAAGTAGGTTTATTTGAACTTTTTAACAACAAATGCGGATTTCGTTTTTTAAAAATCACGTTTTTCAAATAGCGGCCATCGAGTCTGACACACTCTTCGAGTCTAGCACGCATGTTTTCAAAAACGCGTTTGCAGAGCGACTGGGGTATCCTACTGACTCCGGCTCGAATATTTTCTTTAAGTTGTGTCACAGTGCTCGGATTTATTTTGTTAAAAAAAATCCGAGCACTGTGACACAACTTAAAGAAAATATTCGAGCCAGAGTAAAACAACGGATTTTAAGTATCCCCATAAGAAAAAGTCACATGGGCTTAAATCGGGTGACCTAGGTGGCCACGGTACGGTACCGTTTTGGGATATGTTTTTTCTGGAAATAACTGCCGCACTGCATTCATGGACACATTAGCAGTGTGAGCTGTGGCCCCGTCCTGCTGGAACCATGTGTTTTGGTTGAAGGATGGACTATTCTGTAGTTCTACTCTGAAAAAGTCATTTAACATCTGGGCATATCTCTCCGAATTCACAGTTAGAATTTGTTCACGTTGATTTTCAAAGAAATAAGGCCCTTTGATTGCAGATGCAGACATGGCACACCAGACTGTTACTTTAGGCTTATGTAAAGGCTTTTGATACATTTGTCTTGGGTTGTGGACATCCCAGTAACGAAAGTTCTGCTTATTCACATATCCTCCAATGTGAAAGTGAGCTTCATCACTAAAGAATATATTGCCCATCCGGGTAGCAGCACGAAATCTCAACAAGATAGCCTCCGCGTAAGTTTTTCTTAATTCAAAGTCAGAATCGTGTAAATCTTGAACAATTTGAATTTTATATGGATGGAACCTGAGCTTTTTTCGCATTATTACCTGTAAAGTTGATTTCGAAATTCCCAATATCTATGAACGTGTACGCAGTGATAAACGGGGATTTTAAACGACAGAAACCATAACACGCTCGACATTTTCATCCGTGGCTACCAATGGTGTAGGTCCTGGCCTGGGCCTATTTAATGTTGATCCTGTACCTCTGAACCTTGCTACCCATGTCTGAATGAGGTTGATCGATAGTCGATTACGTAATCGACGAATACTGTAACGATTATTAAATCGACGGTGTGCTACAGACAGCGAAAATCCACTCGAAATGTACGCCTCGACGGCAAAAGCGCGGTGCTCTCCACTCCACTGTTCCATGGCTACTAAAACATCCGCACCGCTGGCGCTTCTAACGACGCCCCCCGCGCCCCTCTTATGTGTTGCGTTCAGAAACTATGTTTGTTCAATCTTTGAGATCTGACACTGGACAACCTGTATATATATATATATATATATATATATGTATATATATATATATATTTACATTGCCCTATAAGTCTACTAGTCATACGTATGTATGAAATTGGATAGGTATCATTTTCGGATTTTTGAATTTTTCCTCCATTGGTAATGTGCATCTAGCTTAAAGTTTCTAGCTCTTCTGGAAGTAACATATAAGTTCTGAATCTGTCAGGGTGTGATCAATTTTTTAGTTTACTCATTCAATAAACTGATTTTGTATGTTAATTATTTTGTACTACCATGGACTTAAATTAGAAATTAAGTACGTAATAATTTCCTATTTCTCTCCTAATATATTTTGATTCTAACTAGGCTTTTAGTATTTACTGAAACTAAGTTATGAAAGGGCCAAATGTTTTCAGGTAAAGGTTGTACTATCCAATAATTTTGATCGGGACTACGCACCATTGTGTATGCAGACTGAATACGATATAAAATGTAATCATTATGTTAGATCGATTTTAATGTATTGATAATATATTAGACGACTTTTAACAAGAGTAAACTTGAATCAAATAGACTTTAGCAAAAAATAACAAAATACAGTCATATTTTTATTGAAAACATAGGTTTTGTCAACATATCTGGATATAAGAAATGTATCATAATGTTTATTTGATTACAAAAATATATTGCCTCAATAATTTTAAAACACAGCGACATAAATATTGCAATCTGTAATAAAAGAAAAAGTTTTAAGTTTATCATTTATATTTTTCTGATAATTTTAAAATTAAAAATATCGAAAATTGCACAAAAATATATAACATACTATAGTTGAGTTTCAGCTCACCACTATATTTACATTCTTAATTTATCCCATAGGCTGAAGCGATTGCATAATCATATTTCAAATCCAAAATCTTTGAGAACAAATAGACATTTTACAAAATGAATGTTCCACCATTAGGGAGACAGTTCGTCTAGAAATATACTACCCAAAGATGACCTAATATCATTTCTCCCCTCTTCCGGTACATAATTGTATAATAAAATCAGTCGTAACAAAGGTACACACACGATTTGTCATGGTGAATGTTTAATTTAAACTCATTTAGGGCAAGCAGCGAGCAATGATTTAATTCAATTAGAGACCGAACGATACAGGTGATACACTCGCTTTTACGATAATAATATTATATAGATAATGGTACAAATAAAAAAATGTTCATATCATATGAAGATATTTTTACAAAGAGCCAACAGCAAGTGGAACGGAATTTTAGAAAAAAATTCATATTCACAGTGTAATTAATTGAATTACTATGAATTATAACCTATCGAAATTTTTAAATTATTTTATTCAAAAAGTTAGAATGTCGTTTAGAATTTTTAAAATTTTTTAAAACCATAGCTGAATATATTAGATCATATTGAACGCTATTTTTGAGCTTAATATTTTGTAAACGGAACACACAAAAAAATTGTTAACAGAACTGATTTTTTAATTTAAAGACGTTTATTTTTTTCCATAAACATATAATTTTCTGCACGCACCTGCTAAATTTTTGTGATATGAGAATAAAACTTGTATGGCTGCGATTAACGAACACAACAAAATCATAAGAGTAATTTACTATAGGACCTGCGCAATTTATGGAATGTTTAAAAAGTTATATTCCTTTTTTCTTCAGAAACTGACATTTGATAGAAATATTTATTTTATAACTATGTACCGCAAAAAAAAGGTATTTTCGAAACTTTTTTCCTAACACGGTGAAAAGGAGATTACTCCTTTTTCTACAAATGTAATGATCCTATCTACTTGTTTATTATGGGAAACCTGTAAATTAGAAGAAACATTTAGATTTTAACATTGGTATCCAATAACGAAATAAATAACGTATTTCAAAGACCTGAATTGGTACATGCAAATTTTAATGGGGACACCATCGATAATAATTTATAGACATATGCATGGGCATTTCAGACGAGAGGTGAATGTTTTAGTTTATGTGGATTAAGGAAAAATTGACAGAACGGTTGGGTGTGTTTCGAATTGCCTAAGTTACAAAAATGTTCGCTGTCCATCGTGAACCTTTGGTTTCTCCATCAGAAGAGGGTTTGTAACTCAACGGGATAAATAAACAAGTTTCATTACTTTCAAGAATATCAGAATATAAGGCAATTCATGGAGAAATATTTTTCTTACGGTTACTTTTACGAATCTAAAGATTAAGGTCATTCAATAGCCTTGTATTTTGGCAATGAAAAGGAATACTAGCAATATTATAAAAACATGAATACTACAAAGGAATTATGGAAATCGTAAGCAGATTTTGAAAATGGCAGTGTTTTAAAAATAATGAAAATTTAAAGCTTTTTCTAAGTTTTTCAAAACTTATACGAGTAGGTACTATAAATAGGAGTTTCTATTATTATCTTTTACATAAGTAACTCATTTAAATAAATAAAAAATGGAACCATATGATGCCAATTATATCCCTGAATGGGTATCCAGTTTCACGAGATGATATGTAAATTTATGTACATCGCGAGAGGTTTTAAAAATAAAATATCATATTAAACTTTTGGATTAAGCTTAGCAATCTAAAAAGATTGCTAAGATTACTACTAGGCATTGAAGTACTGCATAATAACTTTTATGCCAAGTAGTAAAAATTAATATGATGAATCTTCTTTTTATTTTTTTTATAGATTATCGAAGAAACATAACTGCTATTTAATACATAGTGGTATTTATAATCACAAATTTAACCAAAAATTTAGGGTGTGATATTTCTTTCTTACTTGTTTCTTTCTCCTCATTTCCCTTTACAATATTATTGGCTCTAAGTAAAGCAAGTAATTCTTAGTTTTCTTAATGAATTGGCCTTAATTCTCATACTTTATCGTAGCCTTCAATTTGCCTGGTATTTTAAACATATAAACATACTTTTAAGTGCAGGCAATAAATGTCAAGCAAATAATGTTGTGTGTTGGGATAATCACAAGGCATACGGTCTTCGAGGGCGCGGCGCACTGCGGTGACCCGGGTTCGATTCCCGGCCGCATTTACATTCAACCATAACATCAGTTGAGTGGGGCTGGACTGGTGTTACAGTTGGATGTAACAGATAATAAGTCTACCATATGTAACAATTAGATACATTAAAGAAGATAAATAAATAAATCTATTAGTGAAATGTTTCAACATGATCTCATCTAGTTTTATGAATGAAGATTTAGCAACGACATTGGCTTCAATTATACACGAGTTGAATTTTTATTCAAGAGTGTTTTAATCCCTAGTTTTTATATGAGAAGAATAAGTCATAGTTATTCTTATCTAAGTCAAGCATGCGTTTCCTCAAGAAATCAATATCTTTCCATAAATAACTGATTTAATAAAAAAACATCAGATAACCAGTTGTATATAAATATACAGACCGGCATAATTTTATTTAGTCATCTTTCAAGAAAACTTCTAAACAAACACAGCTAAATAAAAATACAAAACCTGCTTATAATTAGGAAAATTTAGGGAAACAAATGAAAAGAAAAGAAACTGGTAAAACATAATAGATATTGCACAATTGTTAGGTCTCAGTTACCGAGAAAAATGAAATAAAGGTAAAAAAATAAAACAAGTTATTGCAATGGAAGCAAATGGACGCTGAAGGCAGAAGAAGGCCAAACAAGCTATTTATGAATCACTTTGTGGAGGATTTCAGTCCAGTGAATCTGGCTAATTGAAAAAGTAAAATGAAGAACGGAAATGTTCGTAAAAAAATTCCACAGAAAGCCAATGCTTATAAACTAATGAAGAGTTAGGAAAAAACGTAGCGTGCAAAAATATTCTGCAGAACTAATCTGTTTTTTGTACATTTATAAAATTTAATATTGCATTGTACAAGGCACTTGCAGTCCTGTAATTTTCAAATTTCTTAACGAGAAAAGAACACATTTAATTTCGATATGTTTATCCGTACCGTATCAGAAAGCTCGAAAGAATTACCTTTTAAAAGAAGTGCTAATGAAAATAACTTGCACATTACACAGTATATGTCAGTAAAAGTTTAAAAGCAAACTTACTTTCAGTTAAATAAGCTCACAAGAGTGTCTTATTTTTAATACAATAGTATCAATTATTTGACTAGAATATTTTTATTAAAATTCATGATCATATTTACTTATTAAGATTTCACTTCCAGCTTTTTCTGTTCCATCGATCCATAATCGTTCAGAAACAAGTGATGATCCAATTTATTATACGGATTTATTAATATATCCATTCATCCATCAGATTGATACGCTTATATTATTTATCATTAATTCGGAACCCTTCGGTAATTAAAAGACGTCACAACTACCTCCATATAATAACTCTATCGTTACATGCATTTGCGAAGATATATGAGGCGTTTTCTACTACAACTTGGCAAAATGGAGTTAATGAACCTCCGCATAATTAGTTTCCTTTTATTTTTGGAAGAATTTAATGTAAAATACTAGTTCACAATTTAGATGCATTTCTGAAGTATAATTATTACAACTTTTTGTTGTAATAACGATTACAGAACAATTCACTAAATTCAACGATACTACAATACATAACGATGACGCCCCTCAAGAAATATATCCTCACACATCACACATATATGACAATCTGATTCAAACGATCAGGAGAAATTTCTACATGATTCCATTCCAGATGCCGGTGTAACAAAAAGTTGATTACTACAGAACGCAGGAAAATACGTTTTATTCTGTAAGACAAACTTGCTTTCAATTTAAACAAAATATAGGATTACCCGCTAACACCAAAAATCCTTGAAAGCGCTTTTATTTCATTTTATTATTGTAGAAAATTGTAATTAAAACTAGTATTTCTATTTCATTTAATGCAGAATATACATACTCGAATGCTTTAGTATATAATTGTTTTCTACTGTTTACGTTAAAAAATCGTTATCTCTTTATATTTAGCAAGACATAGTTATATTTGAATGATTTTTGTAAATATCGATCTCGTATATTAGCATGCTATAATGAGTGACTTTGTTGATTTGGTTACATAAAACACTACAACTATTAATTTTTTTTAAATTAGATCAAATTAAATGACAAAAAGGTGGCCTATACCAAAAAAATTCTGGATAATGGCATTTAAAATTTTTCAATAGATATGAGAAATATGGAAAACTTTTAACCGGTCTTTTTTTTACGATTTTAAACTTTAAAAACTGATTAAAATGTTGTCCTATATGCAATAAAGTTGCAAATTAACTAAGGTCTGTGTGAAGTATATTAATAATACTGCGATTTTATTATAAAAAATTATTTTTTTCTACTTAAGAGGGTTAACTAACACAAAACTTACGCCGGTTAACTTAAATAATTTTCCTTTTATTAAAATGTTTGTGAAATTTTTCTTTTCATTTTGAAAATCTGTCTTTAAAACGTCAATGACATGCGGACATCTTGCACATTAATTCTAATATTGTATCAAAAATAAAGCTTTGAAATTAAAAATAGGAATAAGGACAAAAATTTACATTTAAAAGACCAATCTAATGATGTGTCTATTGAACCGGGCCCGCAAAAATAGGTGCTCGTATTTTAACGTATATATGTTTCATTAAAATAACTTTTTTCACTTTATTTTACTATATGTTAACTAAGATACCTGTCTGAAGTATTAATTTTAAAAATTTTATTTCAAAAATGCAGAAGTTGTCTGCTTGTCATAGAAAAGTATGACAAAAAGACTATAAGTGTTTTCTGCTTCCCTGTGCGATGCTGAAAATAAAAATTTTCTTAAAATTTTAATGATAAGTGGGCATTATAAAGAAGGTGTAGTTTTTAATATATTTTACGTTAATTTTGTAGAAATTCATTATTCACAATTAAATGAAACTACGTGATGTAGTATTATTTCTACTTTCTTTAATTTCTTTACCACGGTCTAGGTTTCGTTGTATTACACCATCTTCAGGTTGAAGATCATTGGCACTTGAAGATGTTGTAATACAGGGAAATCTAGATCGTGATAAATAACTTAAAGAATGTAAAAATAATACTATATCACGTAGTTTCATTTAATTGTGAAGGTGTAGGTTACTAAGAAACGTAACTTTGTTTCTCGTCAGGGAGAAGTAAGAATCTTTATTACGACAACACATTTACATAACAACAAATCTTGAACGCCCACTTTGGGCGCACAAGATTTTTTGAAGTGGTAATGTATTAAAGTACTATTATCTACAAGGTAAACAAATACATTGACAGAAATTATGAAAGAAATGGATTTAGTAATTTTTTTGTAAAATATTCATAAAGTTTATTAGAAAACAACTTGAGTTACAATAATCTACCCATTCTTTTTAAATCAGACTATTTTAATTCTTTTTTCTGGTTGGATAAATGCATAATAAATTTGTATGTAAAATCTATTGTAGACTAATAATTAATTTGCCGCAATTATCCTGTACGAATGAAATAATGTTCATTTTATGAAGGTTTCTAAAATTAGTTTACAGCTTCCAGACAAAAAATATCCAATTATTTTAGATATAAGGAAACGTAAAAGGGGATAGAAGAATGTATTAATATTTAACCGTAGCTGACTATAACGAAATTTATAATGGTGAATTCTAAAATGACTCTACAAGCAATGTGAGACTAATACCTATATAAATTTCCGAACCTAGATTTAAACTTTAAAAAAACATTTGTTATAGTGATTTAAAATCTGTATAATATATCATAAATATTTAAAATTGGATACTTGTATGTATGTGTGTGTGTATATATATATATATATATATTTACATATATACATATACACACACACAAAAACATTCAAGTATATAAAGCGCCTTAACTTGTGCCTGAAAATAAAATTAATATGTTGAGGTTTCACTTCATATACGACTCATATTCGGAAAGTAAAACATGGAAATATGACCTGCGTGTTCTGATTCGAGCTTAAATTAATGCCGAGCACCAATCGACCTATATCAGTGCTCTTGTAGAAAGGGAAAAGTTTGTACACTGATATGTTTCATTACAATGAAACGGGCGGAAATTAAATCCTCTCGAATGTTACGTTCTGCGTAAAAACGTGTTAAACACGAGTGGAATTCACACTAGGACGATTACATGGAAGATTACACATTCATATTAAGACATTTAGAAACATCTAAATAGTTTAATAAAAATATTATGTACCACACATAATATTGTTGTCAAACTATTCAAAAAATGTTAATTTTTTAAAACGATAATATATATTTTTTGTGACATAACTACAATTAACTATTTTGCGAATTTTCTTGTCAACTTTTGCTATAAGGCAATGCTCGCTGCCAAATTCCATAATTCTAAGTCAACGGGAAATACCCTATGGGTTTTGATTTATTTGCCAATGTCAAAAAATGCGTTATAAATTACTGTATTTTTAGTATTTTTTTATTGCATTAACTTGATGCTTAATTTTTCACCGTTGCAGATCTAACTATTTATTTTATATTAATTTCAACTCGATACCTCTACGCGTTCCTGAGAAAAACGTGTTGACAGACAGATGGACGGAAAACGAAGTAATCCTATAAATTATTCTTTTTTCCTTTTGAGGCACGAAACCCTAAAAAATATTTAAATGAATATATTCAGAATATATTTACTTATATATGAAGTTCTTTTAATATAAGCGCTTAATTCTTTTATTTCTCTTCGACAATTTTTCTTCAAGAATCCTCACAAAAACGTTAAAATTGAATTTTAAATTCATTTTAGAGGTTTACGAGGATGGGTTTTAAAACTTACAATTAGATCAAAATGGCAAGCTAACTCATTAACGTCCTTAAGGTATTTTATTGAGAAATTTAATATTTAGCATGCAGTTAGAGTTATAAATACAAGAAATGAATATGAAAATTCTTGTTCGAGAAAAAGTATAAAAGTTCAAGTTTTACACTCTTAACATGTAATTGCTAACATATAATGTGTTAACTAATTAACTGAAACTGAATGATTTAAATAAATTAAATTAGCATTAATACTATATTGTCCTAAACCTGTTCTAACATAGATTGAGAACGATGTAATACTTATTTCAATTAATATGAAAATCATTAGTTTGAATAACGTAAACTATATTTGTGCTGGAAGTGAAGTTAAATTGCACATTGTTCATGTTACAATCTCATGAATAAAATTCTTTTCATTTTCTAGAAATTTATGTAAATATTAATTTGGCTAAATTTGAATAAAGGAAATCATATTATTTGCAAATACGTCTGAACGTAATTCCCTGGAAAAATATACATTTCTTACAGTTATGGGATGATCACTCAAATCTATACCTAGATGTGGTGAAATATAATAGAAAACGATGCACAAAAATATAGTCTAGTTTTATTTCTAAATTTCAATAATGCCTGAATGTAGAAATAAAGAGTTCAAAACTAATACCCAATACTTAGAAACATATAAAATGTAATTTTGTTGCTCATTCGTATGAAGTCAGAATAATATAGGTTATGACTGGTTTCATCTAAGTTTAACGTTCAATTTTAGTCCGTAAGCAATAATTTTTGGACTTTCTTTTCTTGCTCTACATTATATATAACCGTAGTGAAAGAGGTTTTATATGTATTCATTGATCTATTGAGTAAAGATAAGTTTGATGAACATTTTCGAATCTCGCCGGTCGAAATAATATCAAAAGTTAATTTCCTTTATTTGAAATTTATGGATGTTTAGCGTATCCTAAACCATTAAGGTTTTAGTTTTGATAAAACCGTTAGTATGTAATTTGATGATGTGGTGAAGGTATATTAAATGAGTAAACATAAACATATTTAATGCAGTTTTTTAATATTACGAGATGTTCGTATTTATTTAATCAATTATATACATATATTTACAAACTAAATTCATTACCTTCCACATCAATAACAGGCGTAGAAACAAACTAATTATAAAAATGCATAATTTCACAAAGCATTAAAAATAATTTATTTTTTTCCTTTACTTGTGCTACAAAATCTCCCATTACGCTGACTGTCAAGATCATAGGTCGACTGGAAGTATTTTATATGTTTTGTATATAAATGAGTAAGATATCGCATAAAAAAAACTTACGCTAAAAGGATAATATACTTCATTGTGTGAAAACTTGCTATTTTTACATCAGTGTAAGGAAATAGGCATCTGTATATAATTTTAATGTTATGTAATACCCAAGCGGTTTCTGAGGAAAAGAGCTTTGGCAGATACATAGTAGTTAATCAAGTGATTCGATAAAAGTTTCGTTTCTTTTCACTTGTGGGACGAATAATTTTTCAATTCTTTATTTGTTTTTGTTTAAAAAATTCATTCGGTTTTATATATCCTATCATTTAATAAAGCGATAAAAACTAAAAATAAATTTGGTTGCAAATATATTAGTCAATAAATCCCTCACATTCTAAACTTCTTTAGCAAAACTGTAAAATACTCGGATATTTTTATCTCACTCCTTAAAAGGCTAAATTTAAAAGCAAACATTTAGCCCTGTTTAAGCCATAATTTCAATGAGATTTCAGTTCTTCTCTAAGGTCTGATATTTAAAGTGTATTTTAAATTTTCTTCTTGTTCATCATTTTATTTATTCGGGCCCTTCAGCATATTGGATTTCAACGTTAAATGATCCTACCGTCAATTACCTTTCTTTAACCTATTTGAGTCTAAAGTTTTTAAATTTTGGAAAGGAAAAACAGTTTGCAGTTCCTTCTCAAACGATTGTACTCAATAAAAGCCGATTTTTGATCAAATATTCTCACTCGAGAAAAGGCGAAGTAAAGTTTGGCAAGTGTTAACGTACTCCACATATAATGTTTTCCATGAATTTAGGTTCCATTAAAAATATCCAACTTAATTTTAATAGGTTCCAAGACATTATTTAATTTTAGGTATAATTTTAAATTCTCCTCAAACTAGATTTGCTTCGGAACAGTATATGAAAATGGCGGTTTATTGTAATACCCTAATAATTAACGTTACTCCTCGAGAAAAACAAGTGTCCTATAGTACCACCAGTGTGACACTTAATATATGAAGATATATTTTTATATAACAAAATTTATGTAATAAACTATTCAATACAATAAAAATTCAATAAAAATTTTCACAACATCCTACAGATGAAAATCTAAGTTAAATTTAGATCAATTTGGCAATGTACTCTTAAAATGACAGCACTTTAAATTGCGGAAAAATTGGTTAAAATACATTTTGAAACAAAATTACATATAAGACCAATCGTCGAGAAAAAATTAAAAAAAAATTAAAACGTTTGTCTGAAAACTATATTCTATCACATACAGGGAAAACAAAGGTCTATTATGTTGTTATGCAGCATTATATCATTTTAATAAATACTTCTTGGTATTCGTTAACAAAAATATCGCTAGTTTATTATATTATTTGGCATTTGGCATCAGAAGAAAAGCGTCACGTAACACGTAAATAACGTCATGGAACCAAATTATCCCTTGTCAAACTTCAATCAGAAATGTACATTATAAAATAAGACTCGAATTTTACTAAAAGTTTCTAATAGGAGCCAACTAGTTGTCTCGTATTTTAATATTTATTTCTATTTGTACAGCGTTCTTTATATAGGGAATAGTGTATTTTTGGATGGCTTAAATGCAAAATATGTATCACTCGTTAATTTCTTTATTTCCTTAGCTATATAAAGCTTTTGGTAATAGAAAACTACAAAATTTATCTTTCCAACAGTTTTTGCCATCGTTTTTGTTACAATATCTAATTACAGCATACAAAATTAATTAATTTGTCGCAAAGACAAAATTCCTTTTAATACAATTTTTGGTTCTTAGTGTTTCAAATATGATATTAATTTCCCAATACTTCAAATCTAAAACCTATTTTTCAAATTCCAATTGTTCTGATCCTGTTCTATCCCAGTTATAAAAGATCATAAGTGACAAAAATCTGATTTCCCACATGGAAAATGGTTATATATGCTAAAATAAAACAAACCTATAGCTAGTTTACGTTACCATAGAAATACTAAGATTTAATTCTATACATGTTGTTCACGATTCTCCTGCCAAATAACTTTATAGTGCAACAATATAATTATCGGAGCATGGCAAACGTATAAAAACAACAAATTTAGTGTTAATGTATGTAATTAAAACCTAATTAGTATTTTTTAAAAAGTACTGAATATTGCAAACAAGCAATGCTGATATTTCCTTTCAACTTCATAACTCATTAGAGTTTAACTTAGCCTCGTCACTTCAATCAAAATTCATCCAGAAATATATTGAACATTTACGTGAAAATGTTTAAATTCTCAAATCCTACTTAATAAATAGATACTATAAAAAAATACTACTGATGTTCTATCCTTAAAATGTAAATCCACACAGAATGAGACCATCCTAAGTTGATTTGATGTAATCTGTAATCTCTACATTATTGTACTATAATATAAATGTTAACAAAAATACACACAAGATTTGTCACGGAGAATGTTTAATTTAAACTTATTTAGGGCAAGTAGCGTGGAACGATTTAATTGGATTAGAGACCCAACGATGCTAGAGTGGTGCTTGTTCGGTTTTATTCACAAATGACTATCAAAGAATGCCGTTTCAGATGAGTAAGGATTATTCTATTCACTCGACTAGATTTCTCGAATGACTGTGGCTATGGACACATTCATACGTGATGTGGGGCGAGAGTATAATTATGTGTGTATAGCATATAAAGCGTTTGATTCTATGTAGCCCGATTGTGAACAAGTAATGTACCGGAAAGAGCTGCAAAAGTCATGAATGTTACTTATCAACTTCTTTATAAGTAGTTACGTAATAAAGTTCCACCCGTAACTGAATGTGCCACAGATTTGGAGATGGTAGACTTGCTGGTAGGCTAATATATAAATACAATATGAGGAGTAAATAATTGGCCGAGAAAAGTAACTCGAGAAAAATTTGTCATAAATTGGGCAGAAATTTAATTATCGGGAATCACAATCTTTATTGGAAGTATCTTCTTCACGGTTTGTTTGAGTAATGAACTTTTAAGAATTCTGCATGGTTTAACACAAAAAATATAAACCGCAGAATCCCTTACAAAGTTTTTAAATAAATACTTACGCGGTACATATTTGTTGTGATATTACACTATATTTTCCTGTGTACATGGCTACACCCATAATATCAGCTAAATAATTTCTCATTCGAGTGATCTGAATAATATATTAAGGAAATTAAATCAACTGGTTTTTCATATCTGAAATATTGCTGGTTTTCGCGAGTGGTTTAAGTAACAATAAAATGGGAAGTGTTAGGAGTAACCGACCTGCGCGATCATAAGATGAATACATGGCTGAAATAATAAAGCAATATCACCAATATTGACTAACGAATAACGAAACTTAAATTTGAATGAACCGGTTACGTAGCCGACAAAAAAATTGCCCATAGTGTAAGACAGTTGTTGACTTTAGACCATGAGAAGAAAAACTCACTGCAGGAATACCGTGAATGGGTTGGCGTAATGATATGAAAAGAATAGTTATGGACATGGATAGAGACGAATGGTATTGATTTAAGGTAGGTTACACAGAAATGGCAAAAATGGCTAGGAAGAAGAAGTTAATTTCCTTTAATGTCGTGAAGATACTACACCTATTGAGTGGTTGCTATTAAGTGTTTTTTTTCGTCCCCGAATTTATGTAGTACATTTTTAAAGGCAACCAAAAACAACATATATTTTAGCTTGAATAACGTTTGTATCTCAAAAGTACCGTCAACCAGGATAAAAGGGTTTTATATCTTACAATAGACTCGACAATTTCTGCTTATTAGGTAATATCAAAGTGCTTCTAATTTATTTTCAAGCTTCCTTAGAAATATTTTATACGAAGAAGTTATTTAGATTTTTATCTCTATCTTAAAATTTTCTGCATGAAAATGAATGCAAATCAGGTTAGTAGGTTTTAAATAATCTTCAAAAAATAGGCAAACAGATAAATTAAATGACGGATGGGCAAAACATACCTTAAGAAATATATATTAAAAAAAAGATAAGATAAATTTAATTTGGATTGCAAGTATTATTTCGCAGAAAGCTTCAGTCATATAACTCCTGAAGTTAATATATGAGACGGATAAGCTAAAACAAAGATGTAAAATACACAGAGAGAAAGAGAAAAAACCTGAAAAAGTGTGTTTTGCATTCAGGAATGCCTAAACAGCATGTTCCACAATTTTCAGTAAAAAATGTATTCGACGTCCAGATACATCTCTTGCAATGTTATGAATTTATAAAAAAAATATTTATTAAATACGATTAAAGTTAACGGTATGCTGGTAAGATATACGTTTAATCACTTGTTAATATTTAGGGTTGTGTAATAATTCCATTAAACTATTTAAAATAATAATACTATTTTTTAACATATCTTTTATAAGTAGTATATCTTTTACAAGTGTTATAATATAATGACATCTTTACACTTTTAAAATATGCAATAGACAGTAAATTCATATCATGGAAAAAATCTTAACCCAACCTAATTCGACCTATTTATTAATTAACCCAAGTCTGGGGGATATCATTTACATGCCCATTTATGATATATCCGTGTATAATTAATGGTAACATTGTTATCGTGACCAAGTCGGTAGTTATCAAGTGGAGCATTTCTTAGTTGATATCGACTTAAGTCTACTTTTATATATTTGCTGTTGACATTCAAAACTACTCTCCATCATTTAAATTAAACTGATTTCCGACAAAGTTAATGATTAACTAACTTTTTATATTTTTGTCAATACCGGTTTAAATTTCATTACAAAATCAAATCACACTATCAATAAACGGTTCAATAAGGTATAGATAAATTATAAAAACAAATATTGTTTCCATGGCATAAAACAGTCAATGAGTTGAAGTTAACATTTCAGTACTTCGCTTCACTGCGCCGCGTTGCGGTTTAACTCGGCAACAGGTCACCGTAACATAAACTTTATAACCGCAATAAAACGGTACTCACTCGCTTGTAAAACGCGGCGTTGCTTTATAATAGGCTACGGTTGCTTTTGAACAAATTAGACCCTGCGTGAATGAGGATCGAGGTCATTTCGATACTGAAATAACTCGCGATCGTTTACATGCCCTTAATAACACCTTTATTAAATGCAGTTCGATGCGAATAGATATTTTAAATATTTAACGGAACGTTGACCTGGGTTTTATGCGATTTTTGATATTTTTATTGTCATCATAACGTTTGATAGAAAAGAGAACATTTATATTTTGAGTGAAACAAGAGTATGAAGCCATTTGACTTTTATATAAGGGTTGCAGAATTCCTACCTATTATAACCAATTAGACGACCTAACAGTGCGTGGCTTATTCAGCCAAAATTATAAATAATTCCTTGCAAGGAACCATGATATTATATTATTAAAATTGAGTGTCCATCGCATGACAGTAAATGCTAAATAAGTTATATTACCCGTTATAAATTCCTTAAGTTAAACTTGATAGAGCTATTACCTCATTGCAAAATGTTTATACAAATATATCCTTGGTTTCTTTAAATAGTATAGATGCATGCTTACGATTTGTTTGTTTGTTAACCGATTTCAAAAAAGGAGGAGGTTCTCATTTCCACTATATTTTTTTATCTGTATGTTACCTCAGGTGTCCGTCAATTGTTAGCTATTTTGACTATTTTTTTTAATGGAAGGATTTATTCCGAGTATTATCTCCGTATAACCTCAGTATAGTCTCTTAGTACTAATCTGATTATGGAAATTGAACATGTATCACAGAAATCCCAAAAATATAACAGCGCAATTGCTTTTATTAAGTTTTGATGACATAGATCTAATCAATTTGGATATTTATTTTTTCCGATGTTAAGAGTATACTCCAGTAAGGTTTCAAACAAATTTGGTTACAATCAGACAATGGAAATTAAAGATATACCAAAGAATCCCTCAATATTGAAGAGCGCGGCTACCGTGGTCGAGTTCTTATGATTTAGGTCTATTGAAAATCTGACAAGATATAATGAAGTACTAAGAAAATAATACGAAACGCAAGATAGAGTACGCAAAATATAATTTCAATATTTGGTCCATAAGTCCTGATGCTGCAAGAAAACTGCCTGCTTAAACCGTGAAATTTGAAGATATACTATTTTTAAATTATTATTATGACTCTCAAACAGAGGTTCTGCTACTAAACTTTGCTTTTTTGTCTTAACATTAAGCGACACAACCTGCTTAAATCAAACGTGATCATCCGCGGTTTTTAAATTATTATTACTACTGCCTGTCTCAATTGTGAGATTTCATAATCTGCCGTTTTTAAGTTTACATTTTGGGTTTCAAACAGAAACTATGCTACTAAACTCGGGATACCAGCTTCTCAGTTTTGACGCTGTGGAGGTATTGTCTTCTTAAACGGTGAGACTTGAGGATCACTTGTTTTAAATTATTAATATAGGTCACAAGCAGAAACTCTAATATTGAACTCCAGGTTGCAACTCATCAGTCCAGGCATTGCAGGGGTACTGTGAAAATTTCTTATCAACGAATCACGCATGAAACATCAACCATGATAGTAAATCTGAGAAGTCATTCTGAATTAACTATACTCAATGGATTAAACAGTCATAGCAATAGTTTCAAAAGTCACTTACAAAATTTGTTTCTGGTATTTTTATATTGTTCAAATACTATATCAATAGATTCATTACCTAGACTCTCTTTAGTATTAACGAATAACAATTATGCACAGATATCAGGAAATAACGTTAATTAATAAATTGTAAATATTGAATAGTGTTGTGGTATCTTGTTTTTTTTTTCACCGAAGCTCCGATTGTGAGGTTTTCGCTTAAATGTGCGACTTGGATCAACTTGCTTTAACAATAAAAATAGTCCGCCATCATTATTTTATTCCACCTTACCTGACAGCGCTTTTCTATCTCTTTCAAATAGTGATGAAAAATTGTGCCTTGCTCCTCACTTATAGCTCCTAAGTTATCAGGAAAATAGTCCAAGTGTGAATTAAGGAAGTGAAGTTTAATGCTTATCAAAAATCTCATCTTTCCGAAATTTTCAATACTTTTTTTCTCAATTACGTAATAATTTAGACTTCAATGGTTCGCTACAAAATTGTTCACTACTTTCTTAAAATATTTTTGGACTTCTAATTCAATTTTACTTAACATTCCCGGGGGAATAACTTTTCTCTCACAACATTTTGGGTTCCGGCACCACTCTTTCCTAGTTCATTTCTTGATGCCCACTCTTTCTTCGTCCAATGTTGTACTCTGTCTTGATTATATCTTTCGCAGAAAAAGCAAGGGTGTTTTGTATAGCAACCTTATGGACTGAGCAGCACACATATAAATTTCAGATCTCCACAGGCTATCCAACCGTGCCTTATTTTATCCAATACATTTTTCGAATTAACGTAATATTCTTTCAAATTTACAAGATTGGGGACTGGCAGTGAAGCGTGCTTATTACCATTATGCAAAATAACTGCTTTAAAACTCTTCTCTTTGATTAGTCTACGATTTATGATGTCATATTCGATGTTAAACTTTTTCACTAAGCCAAAAATATCTTTGCAATACACTAAACCGCGATCTTCAGCAGAATGTGGTACAAAGTCTGTTTTTCCGTTGAGGTACCTATAAAATGAGATGACAGGAGTAAGCATATTATTTTTCAATAGTCTTGAAGCGAAGAGTTAAGCTGCATTTTTTGGGCCGTCTTAGATCTCTAGATAAGTCGTTCAGTTCTGACTGTGAAAATAATTGTATTTCACTTGCATTTGGCTCAAATTGAACTTCAAGTTGAGATACCTCTTCGACATCAGGCTCATGTCTTCAGCTTGCAATGAGTCCAAATACAGAGGTGATGGCGGTGCAACGTTCGGGTCGCGATGCACCGCTTGCGTTAGTAATTACACGGTTGGATATACCAAGTCCTTTTATGTTTTATAATTTTAGCCTGTAGTCATGCAATAGCAAAAATAACAGTCTTCAGTGTGATTCTGAGAATATATCCATAACATAGGCGATTTTAAATAAGAAGTATAGTTCTGCCCTATTGACCACTTGCGAAGTTCACGAACTTTATGTGGGTATCAATGTTTGTCTTGATTAGCGAATTCTAGGCCCAAATACATATTATAAACGTTACTTAAAAATACGGTAATGTTATGCTGTTGTTTTTTAGCATAAACTACCCACAAATGTAATAAAAAATGGCCGCTGAGCTTAAACACTTCCACGATGACATATTTTAAGTAAGCGTTACAAATTGCACGGAAGTACTGATTCTGTACAGACAACGATGTTATTACTTACACAAACATCTATTAATGTACATTTTCATTACATTTCGTATTCACTCTCTTCTAACGAATTAAGTTAATTACAGTTAATCGAGGTGTTTACCAAATGACCTAAAAATCCACCTCCTTTTCAAAAATAAGTGTATATTACTTATTTAAGTACGTTATATTTAACTGTTAATGAGAACTTGTTCAATATCGTCTATCGCAACCATTTAGTTTCTTTTTGGTTCAATAAGAAACAATTAAAATAAAACGTCAGTTCTTGACTAGCCTATGTGCTTTTGGCAAAAAAAAATATGCTATACAACTAAAAATTTTGACGTGATTGAATTTTTTAACATATAACTAAAATTTCTGACGTGATTGAATTTTTCATTAGCATTTTCCCATAATCAGTGCCCCAAAGTCTATCAAAGTCAGTCATCAAATCCGAAAAGAGAAAACCATTGTGGAACCCTGATTATTTATGGTGACGATTATCGATTAATAATACGTACTCAAAATACCAAAAAAATGCTAGAGTAATTTTTGAAACTACAACAATGACTGCATTTAATCCATTGGTTAATTAACAATATATATATATATATATATATATATATATATAATATAGCAGGGCTGGACTATTTTGTAATTACTCTTAGAGTGAAACTCTCTTTTAATCTTAAATGTAAATTTGAATGTAAAATACTACAGAAGTATTTTTTTATTAAAAATATAAGAGCATTATAATTTCATTGCCTTTTTTTATTCCAAATATAAGATAACTCACTATAAGCTGATGAATCCAAGATCCTAGTAATAAAATATCGTGATTTGCTGCGTAAAACTATTTATAATTTCAACTAAAGAGATCATAGGTTATACAATCATTAATTCAATAGAATAACAGGAAGTACTTTTATAACACTATAATCGAAGTCTCCCTTTTAGAGCTTCATACTCAACCTGCACCGAAAAGTCCTCTTTTCCCTCAAATTTTGCGATCAATATACCAAAACCGCATAAAAATCAGACCAACCTGCGTTAACGATTACAAAATATACCGTTAGATCGAAGTGCATTTTATAAACGAGTCATTACGGGCGTGTAGACGACCGCGAACTCTTTCAGTATTGAGTTGACCTGGATACTTATTCGCGCATGGACTAATACGTTCAGAAGCAAACGTAGTGGGAGGAAATGCAACATGCGGCAGTATAAAATACCACCTGGTTTTATAAGCGTATGAGGACTGTTTTATTGCCGTTATAAAATTTATGTGACGGTGACCTATTGCCGAGTTATGTCCCGATGGTGGAAATAAGTATTAAATGGTTCTACAGGTTGACTGTCTTATGGCTGTATTAAAAGTTTTTTGTCTGGTTTTAAATATTTTTTCATCCTTTATTGAATATTTTTATGAGAGTATAATTTGATCCGAAAATTAAATTTTCAATCAGTGCACAAAATTTTGCTTGTACGAATAGCTTATATTTTTTAAATAAAACCTCTTTGCCGGCAAGTTATTTAACTAATATTATTGTTTATTACGAGAGTAGTTTGAAATATTAAGAGGAAATGTGGCAAATTAAAAGGAAAATGGACACAAAAATAACATATTTGCATGAAATTTAAGTTAAAAATAAATTCAATCAAAATTAAGTAAAAAAATTTTTCTTTATAATATCTTGGCTGTGTCACGGTACGAAGATTGCTACAATTAAAATATGTAACATTATGTTTAAGTCAACAAAATCCTACGAAACGGTGAAAATGTTTGTTGAAGAAATTCAAAGACGACTAGCGTAATCTTAAAGATGGATCCTATTCTGGTTGTCTGTTGATGTACACGTGCAACTCTTACAAGACCGAATTGATGACGATCCTTTTCTACCTGTTAATCGAGTGACTGTCATTATTTAGTCATGAGCTTAATTGCAGTCACGGTTTGATATAAATACATGTGTAACTCAGCAAAAGTGCCAACATGGAATTCTTATTAAAGTTTAAATTAATGATAGTAAATTTGGAAATAGTACATAAATGTCTACGAATTCCGATATAATTTTAATTTCTGGTTTATATGTCATACTCAGAATAAAAATTGCATACTCGTATGCAAAATAAAAAATACTTAAGCTTCAGTTTTAAATACGATCCAAAGGATCCTAATACATGAATATGAACAATATGAATTTAGTTCCCACACAAAAAAATGAGAAAATAATAATATGCAATATATAACATAAACACAATAATTAACGAGATACTAAAATTATTTAATGAACTCTCCTGTAATGAATGCTAAATGACAGGAAGTGACGTCATAAGCTAGTTGTGTTTTGTATGGGGCGGTTTCGCGAAAATCGTAGTTTGTCTGTTTTTAAGTTGTTATAACTTAGTAATGACAAATTCTAGGTACGATATATTTATTTTAACTGCTTTTATTGTTATTACTTATTCGATTTTAGTTATAAAAAGTTTACCTCGTAATTATATCGTATAAGTAAGTTCACCTCGTAATATTTATAATATTATAATACGATACGAATTTCAACCCCTTTTAACTCTTTGCCTGAAACTACGATCTTAATATAAAATTACGCCCTAATCCCTCAGCTTAAAATTTTATTACATGTAATCGTTTACCATAAATGCCAGAAAATGTTAGATTCAACTAAATATTAACTTAAAAGACGTGATCCAATATCTGCACTCAAAGTCCGTCAGCTCCCATTCTGCTTAAGATTCATCTCCATATTTTGGATATTTCGCTTGTCACATGACACAATTATAACTTTCATAGTTATTTTAATAATTTAAATTTTTTCGTAATGTTGAATATCGCTAACTTGTACCCAATATCACATGTGTGATAATTCATTTTGTAAAGGTGTTATTTGATATAAAAATAGTACAATGTTTATATATCTTCCTTGAGAAACAAAATCTTTTAGATTTGTTCGCGAAAAGTGCTAATTTTAAATAAATAATTAAAGACAAATATTTTTCGGCGCTCAAATATCGACAAGTATATGTAAAACGGAGAGTAAAATAACCTGATGTGAGGTGGAGTGAGACAGGTAGGAACACCATTATTACCTTAGAAGACAAGTATAAACTTTAATTTTGCTGAGGAGATAATAAAGAAATATTCGATTAGGACAAAAGTTCGTTTTTATTTTAATCGGAATCATTAGAATCATGTTATTACACAACAAACACTTCATCGAACAGATAGGTTTTTTAATTGCTATAGATCTAGCAATTAAAAATTGTTTCCGGTAAAAAAAGAACAAAGGGAAAAATTTCATTACTTTTAAAAAAATATGATAATCGAGGTACGAACATACCTCCCTCAGAGATATATAAAATTTAATACACAACTATATATGTATATACGTAATAGAATATATTTTAGAAAAATAATAAATAATAATTTGAACAAATGCAGTGTTTTTAAAAAATCCCATAAAATTTATACAGAGTTTTATTGGGCTGTCTTTAGTTTAGAAGTTCATGTAATTTGAAAATAATTCCTCCTCGCAACAGATTTGTATTTGCTGAGTTACTAATGTTTAGGATGGAGTCCCATCTCAAACTCGTTGTCAACATAGTTATGCACATTATATCAGAGGTAAGTTTATTTAGTTAGAATCGGTAAGTTACCTTTTTTAGCCGACTCCAAAAAAGAGTAAATTTTCAATTCAAAGCGCATATATTTTTTTTATATGAGTGCAGCCATAACTTGAAGACACGTTGACAAAATTTCATGATTTTTTGGTGTGAAAAAAATGGTTTCGGATAGCATCAATATAAATGCATATAGTCAATACCTGATGATATATTACGAAAATATCCCAATGAACTCCTCAAGGAATGAGAGTACAAGGTCCTTTTTAGCAGTTCAATACTAAGTTTAAATGCATTTGATATACAATTGTAAGCACATTAGTCCCATATTTTGGCCAGTGTCTGATATTGGAGTGGAAGGTTGTGACAGAACTTCTCAACTATGAAGAGTAAATTCGTAGAGTTTGGCTGGTTTGACTTGTCTTGATATGTCTTTAAGTCGTTAATGGTGACCAGATTCTTGTGACGAAGCTCGAACACAATGACAGGAACTATTTAATGATGAAGAGTAGATTCGTAACGTTTGCATTTGATCGACTTTTCTTGATAGTTTGTCTGGTCACAAGTTGTGATTAGGGTCTGATGACGGAATTGAAAGTGCTAAGAGGAACTCCGTTCACGGGTTTGCGCGCATTTGATTTATGTTAAGGGGTGCTTTTGTCCGAGAATGAATGAGACAGAGAGAGAGACAGAGGGAGAGAGAGTGAGAGAGCAATATGCATAGGAAGTATGAAACACCTTTTATATATTAATTTTCAAAACCAAAATTTGTGGAGTCAACTTTTATCGAAGAGAATAGGTAAAACCGATCAAGCACGTATCAGAACACGCTCATAATGAAATTCGTTATTGTCTATACCCAACCTCGTCTCATTTGAAAGTTCTAATTAAATGTGTAATTATGGTATCTACATATGTTATATTTTTTTGCAAATTTGACAAAATTATAAGATCATTTTTTTACTAAGCAATCCTGCTTAGGATTTAGAAAAGTACCTTTTCATTTATTCGAGAGTGCAGAATTGATTCTGGTCAAATAGAAACGAAAACCTTTCTAACATAATAGTGATGGTAAAGGAGAGAGGAAGAAGATGATAAATTTATATATAAAATACAACTCTAAATTTTGCGTATCTCAATATTAAAAAATTTTAAAGAGAAGAATTGGATGTGTAAAGCATAAATGAGGAAATGAATCACTATTATTTTCGGAATTTCTGTCTGTTTGTATTTAATGTGTTACTTTGTGCTTAAAAACATAAAACGTAGTTTTGTAGATTCCCTTATATACTTAGTTAATAAGTAATAGTTTGACCTAGTAAAGAGCGTATTAAAATGCATTTAACAATCTTATTTACTTTTGTGATATTTTAAAAATAAAACAAGACTTAATTTTTAACTCAATTAACTTTTGTTTGTGTAGAATATACAGTATTGTGTTCATATTTTTTCAGATTTTTACATACATGTAACTCCATTAAAATAAGTCGTTGTTAAAATAAGAATTCAGATTTATATTTACTTAACAATTTAATTTTACATTAATTTTTTTTAACGATACATAAACCAAAAAGAAATAATTTTGTTACAGAAAAAAATTACTGGAATAGGATTTTCTTTCGCAACAACTTAAATAATAACATCAAAAGCATAATCACTGCGCCCCAACCCTTATTCGAAGGGACACACAAGCACTGAAGGACCACTTGACAAAAACGTTTGCAAAAAAACCGCGACTTAGTTTCAATTTTACGGGTCATCTTCTTGTTTGAGAGCAAATTCTGGTTCGATCAAAGGCGGCAAATAAACTAATATATGCACGTCAAATTCTTACGCTACGAAGGACATCTTGAGCTTTCCATAATTGAAATTTAAAGGGGATGTTGCAGTGTTGCTATAGGGACTTCGTTGTTTTATACAAACATCGGTATGTTTAACCCTCAGCGATAAACTTGGACATCACTGACCCGTCTAAAGACCCGTGATTATAAGGATGACTTAGGGAATTGCTGTTGTTAAAATGTAGATTCAATATTAGATCAAATATAATTTGATAAAATTTGATCATCATATATTTGGTTATCTTGAACAAAAAGATTAAACTACATGTTTTCAATACGATTTATATTTCAAATTACGTGTTTCAGGCATTACAGAAAGATTTATTATTTCATTACACTTTTCATTTCATATTGGAATACGCGTCGAGTGATGTGTCTGAAGAACTAAAACAATGTAACGTGATTTTATTTTACCATATATATATATATATATATATATATATATATATATACATATGTATATGTGTATATATATATATATATATATATATACATAAATATATATAAGCCGTGTAATTTTGTAAAAATCGCTATGAAATATAATAGTTAATATTGCAGAAAAAGTATGTATTTCGCAACATTTCATCTTATTTAAAAAAAAGTAATAATTATTTCTTTACAAGCTATTAAAAAGATACTATAATAACAATTTGGTAAACAAAAATAATTTTCAGTATATTTATTGAAAATAATTTATTTTTTAATAATTTTTTAATAGCACGACAACTATCTTAAATCAATTTTTTTTCATACCATTGTTTTTAAGGATGAATGATGATATTTTCATGACTTTTAATAAAAATAAGGAATAATAATTGAAATATGATGTTTTGTTGACAAAAATATGTTGTGAATTAGTTTAAGTACGTTTAAAATACTTAAATATTTAATAGGCCGTTTTATTTTATTTTTCATTTGGAATTTTATTTTTAATTATTTCAAATAACGATGTGTTTTGGTTTTATAATATTAAAAATTTACCGTGTCAAAAAGTTTTTAGTTTTACATACAGGCAAGAACAAAAAATTACTTATGGTATCATTTTCACTAATGATCATTAAATTCTGCAAGAAGAACTGTGAAACGGAGAATTCGCTACTCTATCCTTACTACTCATTTTTAGAAACACATTATTTTTTTTTAATATTCTGCATCATTAAATCCGAAAATTTCGGATTAGTCAGCTACCAAATTATTTGATACTATTTCATTGAATTGATGAACGGAAAAAATATTAAAATTAAAATACCTTCTGGAGGAACTTTGAAAATTATACATATAGAAAATATAAATAAATAGAAAAATATATAACTAGCACGAAATTTTTCCTTTTTCAATGTTTTCAAATATTTCAGTATCTTGTAGACAGGAAAGATGCAGAATTTATTAATAACACCCTTATATCATGGCATAGGTCGTATAAACACTTCGAAGCTTAAGGCGAAGCTTATTTGGATTTGTGAAAATCAACATATCCTTGTTTCATTATTTTTAAATGCACTTTTTCAGAAAAAAGAATATAAAGAAACTAAAACAGTAAAATCGATTATGAGAAAGTTATTAAAAAGCATAAGTTAGTTTGGTTAATCAAATTTTGATTCCTATTGTATTACATAGGCACCGTTCACCTCGAAAAAGAACGTTAAAAGAAGCATAAAAATTCATTATATTTAAATAAAACATTATACCATTTTCCCTATTCAAAGATATTAACTATTTTTCAATTGATATTGGCGTCTTACAAAATCTTGTAATTTTCAAAATTTTATTGTAAATTTGTAATATAGTAATGAATAGAAGCAGTCGTTTTAAAAATTTCGAGGATACCAATGCAGACGTCAAGATTTCTTGCCACTGTCAAATATCAAAAAATTCACTAGTGCATAGAGTACAGATGAGTTATACGAAAAGGCGCGCAGTTTTCTATTCACTTCTTTTATTTTAAACTATGTTATCGTTTATCAATAAGTAATAACAAATAATCAAGTAACAGCATAAAAAAACCCATAAGATGTAAACAATCTACAAAAAGACATGATACATATAAAATTATATATCCAAATATGTTCTTATGCACTCGAATATATTTTATTACAATAATCTCTTGATCAAGAGTCTCAAATTTATGTAATTGGTGCCAAAGAATTTGTAAATCGGTTGTTTGTGTAAAACAGAACATTAATGAGATAAAATAACACAATTTTGTTTTAAACTATATTACCGATTATCAATAAGTAATAATAAAGAATTAAGTAACAGCACAAAAAAACCTATAAAGATAAATAATTTACAAAAAAGGCAACATCCATACAAAATCATAAATCTAAATATGTTCTTATGCACTCGAATATATTTTATTAGGTTAATCTCTTGAGCAAACGCCTCAAGTTGATGTAATTATCGCCAAAAAATTTGTAAATCAATTGTTTGTATAAAATGACATATTAAAGAAATAAAATACCCTAAATTTATTTTAAACTATATTACCGATTATCAATAAGAAATAATAAACAATCAAGTAACAACATAAAGAAGAAACTTATAAGGTTTTAACAATTTGCAAAATAGGTAATATCCATACAAAATCATAAATCCAAATATATTTTTATGCACTCGAATACATTTTATTACGTTAATATCTTGAGTAACAGTCCCAAATTTATGCAATTAGTGCCAAACATATTGTAAATTGATTGCTTGTGTAAAACGGCATATTAAAGAGACGAAATATCATAATTTTATTTTAATCAAATTTAAACAATGAAACATGAAAAGTAGTTTTTTTAATTTTCAAGTTATATTTTCGATTCAACTTCCCGAAAGAATTTTAATATTATATGGTTGATTGCATGTATTGCATGTCCTTATATAATTATATACATAAACTTATGCATAACCATCAAGCGTCGTCATCTATTATTTATACAACCAATAGCCATCGCAGATCTTATTGCTTGTTACCTACTATTAAAATGTTCAGTGTGGCTGAAGACGATATCTTCTTGTACTACAAATATACTAAATATGGCTGAAGTAACAACATTTAGCAATTAAAAAAAAGATTTAGTCACCAGATATATTAGCCCATCACAAACTTTACATACATAACATTTCATCGTTGAACAAGATGCACGGTGTATACTGTATCGGTATTTTCCTTTTATGTTGTTACGTGAAAACATGAAGAAAACTTATAAGTCGGTTAACCTCACTTTCAGTGAAAAATAAATGACATATACCTTAATATAGAATTCAATCATAATCATATTAAAAGCAAAGAAATGAAACCTGACTTTCAGTTTTTTGAAAGATGAGAAGAAAGAAACAAATTGCGTGCCCTAAAACATTAACCTAAGCTGTTTTTACCGCCTCCTGTATATATCGCAGCCTGAAGATGTGTGAGAAAGTAGTAAAATTTAAAAAAAAATTACGTACCTTCTTGTAAATGTAAAGTGGGTTATGTGAAACGATTTATTAGAAAAACGGCAGTGACAGACGGAAAAGTTGGTTCCGTTTTAGCTTTCGATGTATTAAACCTGTGATGGATGACAGCACCGACAAAACCAATGTAGATTTCCGTAATATAGATGTTTTTAAATGTAAGGATGTAAATGTATGCGGAAATGAGATTTGCCACTCTTTCATCACTCATTAATAGTTACCCTTATAAACCTATCACATCATATTCGAACAATCAAGGGCAGGAGTCAGCCGTCCATGCCGTTCATCGGATAATAATGAACTGAATATTGATAATACATCACACGATATACTAAGATCGATATGTTAGGACAATTTTTGTTATATTTTTAACACATTACTGTTTACAACATGTCTGCCATAACAATTTATTATATAATGTATGTTTTATTTACTCCATTATGTGTTTTAATTATAATTGCGCCGACAATAAATTTGAGTCTGTATTCGATTATAAATACTGCTTAACTTCATGAAGGTAAGAGATCAGTGCAGTCCTCTGTCTTTTCTTCGTTGTTTTAAACCCCTAAATATATTTGTTACTAACTTCCACTCTTCCAATAATTAAATCTGAGCTTGAACCAGATTCATGTTACATAAATTTCGTTCAAATACTTAATAATTAGCTGTTTTTCATTATTCAATAACAAGAAATTGAATTCAAAAAATTCAATTATGAAATAATTATAATACAATTATAAACGTACATTTCCACCTAAAACAAATGTAGAAGTATTCTAATAAAAAATCTGTTTATGTAAACATTTTAAAAAATAAAACAGTAACGAATTAAGCGATGGCTTACAAAACTATCATTTCCACATTTCAGAATATTTCATTAAATTCAAAAAATGTATTTTGTAAGAAAAATCATTTTTAAGAAAAAAGTCTTGAAATTTTTTTTATCGAAATACAAAAATTTCACACGTCATTCGTGAAATATTTTTATCAGCATTTTCCATTAGAGAATTTTCCAATGTAATTAACAACCGTATTTGTATTCTTAATAAAATCTCAATAACTGTAGCATTATCAACCTATAGTCAATTTATGGGGAAGAAAAAAATCCCACTACAATCATGGCAATTAATAGTTGACGTTACTTTATGAATTTAAATATATTAAGCTAAAAAATTAATTTGTCATTCGTACCTACCATTATGATTATTATATTATTACAAATTACATTATTACCAAATATTAGAGCAGTATCATCAACCGGTATAGGCAGCCTTTCCTTTTTATGTTAACGACCACGTGGAAACCATATATGCAACATAAATAACGTGATAGTCGGCATATGAACAAGGATGTTTTAGCCGTTCTACCTTGTTTTTTTAGTAGAGTGCCTCGTTTTGTGGAAGTATTTTAATTTTATATGACAGCTTTAAAACTTAAACTAAACGGCGAGTCACACATACAGTATACACTTATAAGGGACAACCTTATTAGTGCATACTTGTTCGTGTTGTTTCCATACTATTTTAAATAAATATTATTTTTTATGAAAATCATCACTCATCATTTTTTTTTTTAAAATTGAAGATTGAAGTTGTTCAAGGGTTTCGAAGGGTCTTAAACATTTCTATTTAAATATTTTTAATCATAAACATCATTTTTAAATATACTATGTGTCGCCTGCTTTCTACTTTATGAGGGTAAAAACACATAATGAATTTTCTAAAAACTTTGTTATTTAGGATCATAACTACTATTCCTCTATGCACTTAAGGTAAACTACTTATTTTATATATACTTATTTAATATAGTCACAATAATACAAATTTTGATGAAAACCTCATGAATACGTTCCCTATACTAGAATGAAACCGAAGAAACATTATTTATTGAAATGTTCGAAGCGCACCGAGTACTCGAACAAAATAATGTTGGCTGGATTCCTAGTTCAAAAAAGCCACACTCAAGTTACTTCTAGTAGTATAATTTTTTAACTAGACATTCTGGGAAACTTTGGAAAAGTATTTATCTAAACTCACTTTAGCAAATTGGAATGAAAACAAACAAATTGATAAGTAAGAAAATCAAACATGAACAAACCCATTACAATTAACACTATCCTAAGAACAACAAGAAGTATCCACAACATTGAAGATTATTTGTCATAACAACTATCCACTCGTCATAAAACATCCCTAGCGAAAGAGTTATAACAACAATAAACAAAGATGAGGCCATTAGGGAAGGATGGGTGCTTAATTGTGATTGCGAATGTATTTTTGTGGTATAAAAATGAGTTGATAATTTCACAAACAACAAAACAATTTCTTATCCTATTTATTACAAGTACTATTATCATAAACATGGATGTTCACTCTCATTACCCGAGAGGTCCAATTAACTGAGCGCGGTTAACAGTGTAAATATCTACTCACTTGGCTTGTTAAGAATATAATGTCTAGTTTACTTATGGTCGCTGCATAGTTTGGTAATCCTACGGCTTCTCCTTGTGGATAATATTTTTCTCATGAACCCTCTTTAGTGTGCAAGCTTACATGAATATTAACTAGATAACTTTTGGTATGAGCCTCGTTTAAAATGAATCTACCTAAAAGTAGTACCATATATTTGGTCAGATGACTATTTACTATATTTTCCAATACTAAGTTACTTCTTCTAAATTTCTAACCCGAAATTTTTTTTACATTCTCACTCTTAGGACTGCTAATAGTTATAGTATACATGTGGATCAATATTTTCATTAGTATACAATATTTCCCCTAGTATGCAATATTGTTATCATAGCATTGTAATGTCAATAGGACAATACACACATGTTAAGGTATCACTTTCATTCGAAGTAATTTAGAGGCTTACATTTAATTACATTCTTTTGGTAGTTTTCTTTGATTCCTCTTGTAAAAAGGACAACCAGTTTCTGCTCTTCTATTAATGCAAATATCTCTTCCGAAGTACGATTGCTTCTTATGTAAATTGGCTCCAAAACACTTATTTTAGGACTAGCAGACAGTAATTTAAAACGGTCTCTATAAAATAACAATCACTCTCACCCCCAGCTTTACAGAAGGGGTACAGAACATAAAATATAAAAATAGATCCGGTCTCATAGCGTGTTTCACATTTATTAAATGAACCAGGTAGGTTCCTAATTGATTTGGGCTATGGCAACTGTTACTGAAAGAGATATGTCTTTTTGCGTTTTTTTTTTGTGTAACCAACTATCGTGACTTTTCCCAGTATAAATATTAATTTATTATACGACCATAGAACTGAATGGGGAATTGGATGTTTGTTTAAAAATTATTCCGCACAGAGGGTGATTAGATTATAAATTTCTTCGTATTAGACGGGCGTAAAGAATTGGCGATTATTTAGAGCTTGAGTCATGATAATCTATCTGCATGTCGGAACTTAAAATAGGGACCGATAGTTATTTATATCTCTTAAAAAAATAAAAATTAAGTCAAATGCTAATATTTATTTGATTGTTTAATTCCTTGTTAAAAAGGGGCAAGGCTGTCCTTTGGGGTTGTTTTAAATTTAAATGTAATAATTGTTAAATTAAGCATAACAATTATGAATAAAACTTTAATTACCTTTAAAATGGATTATTCCATGGTATCCTAATTAATAGAATATAGAAGCAAAATTGCGAAACAACTTTACATTTGTCAGGAGATACAATAATTTTTTTTTATTTTCTTACAAAGTGGTACATATCTCCACAGGAACGTTGCACCTACCAAAATTGCAATCGCACATGTAATGATAGACTGTGATATTAAATTATAGAAAATGTGAGGCTATATCAAATAGACGGACGGTCACGCGGGTCGACAAACTTAACAGATATTATAAATATTCCAAGAGTCAGCCGCCTGCAAATTTAAGGTGTTTGAATAAATCTTATATTTTATATATCGACTCTACCATACATGACATAGGAATTCACTTAGTTCGGCGGAACTTCCTAGATTATATAGTCATTCAGGTGTGAAAGGTGTAAAAATTTGTTCGATTTCAAGTTATAGTAACAAGACAGCTACTTGGATATTTTAAAATTTTACATTAAGATTATTGAGAAATAACAATGGCAGACAGCTTTGATGGTCATAACAGACTCCATTGAAATCTATACATTTGTTATAACATAATGATTTCATATGGCTACTATCACAGCCAGAAAAATTGCTACAGTACTACTTAGGTTAAACGATATGAAAACATTGATTTCCTAAAAGCTTTAAGAAAAATCCTTCAAAAAGTGCTCAAAACAATTAAAGATGAATATTTTGTTTTTCATAAATCCAAATATAGCAAATGCCAAACAAAATAAAAACCGCCGTCACGCCATGCATGATATGAGTGTATTATTATTACTCTCTGTATCTCTGCAGCTTAGGCCAGTGCTCCTTGAAACCCATAAGACTTTGCCATGTTTGAAAACAGTGGAACATTTAAAAATATGTAGTATTTATATATTAGGTAATATATCCTGGTAAAAAATATCTTTGCAATAAAATTAAATACCAATACCAAATTTATCTATTTTTTAACAAATTATGTTAATGTTGCTTTAATTAAATGTAAAAAGTTTTAAGACATTTCCACAGACCGTCATGAACATTCAAAGTTAATATAGGGGTAGAGAGGGTAAGAAGAGTCTTCCAGTCTTATTCTCTATTCTAGGATGCAATAAACATTATTTAAAACAAGACCACATTTCAATTCTGCTTCTTTATCTGAATACTAAGTTTAAATCTTTGTTATCTGATAGATTTTTAAATTATTAAAAAAATTTGAAATTACGATTCACAAAATAAAAGAGGAACGGTAAGTTACCATTGTAATTGCCATAGAAATATTTCTAACCTACTTAATTAACTCTGTATTATCTTTATTATCCCTTAAATATTGAAATTTAAAGTATAAAATATATTTTTCTTCAGTGTTTAAAATAAAGGCTCAATAAAAAGATATCATTAGGCTTTTAGTGAAATATAACATTTCAAAAATAATACTATTTAAAAGGATACAAGTTAATATTTTAATTCAATTCGTAAATACCAACATTAAATATTTTAAAATTAGCCTAGTAATGATTATATTTATTTGCACGAGAAAATTCCTAAATTATTATAAAAATTAAAGTAAAACTCTTCAAACTAAAAATATGACATATTAAAAATAAACAAATTATAACACCGCTTGCCATATATATTTGTTAATAAAAATTATGTTACGTTATATGAAATAGATATAATTTCAACAGATCGGTGATTGCCAAGTATATCGCTAAAGGTTAGATATTCCTTTGTGCTCATAAGTATATAGAAACAAAGTGTTCCTTGAACCTTGTTCGTTAGTGATGTGATAGTGGGAGAAATCAAAATGATGGAAACGCACGACGTGACCAAGAAGAGGACTAGTGGAGGTAGAATTGATACGGTTAGTCAGTGAAATCTTTATTTTCTCGCATTATTATTAAAAAAATGAACATGAACCACGAACTTTTGCATAGTAAACTACTAATCATCCTGCAAATTTCCATCAGCCAATCAGAAACCAAAACAATGGATTAAACGGCGAATTGCTCTAAAATAACAAGAAAATTGACAGCCGATCAATGATTCTAAGCCACGGTTTTTTGGAAATGCTTTTTATTAAGTGGTCATTCAGCGTTCGTTTGCACCGACATTAGGATTATGACGTAGTAAATGTGTTATTGTTGTCATTACTTCTGTTATTGCAAATAAAAACCTTATGTCAATACATATACTTATTCTATTACCACATTATCGCTTATTTATAAATGTAACGTTAAATTACTTGAACGTAGAAACAAATTATTGTACAGATATAAATATGAAGCAAATGATAAAAGAGTTATGTAAAAACTAAATTTGAAATCGATGAATGCAGACTGTGCGTAATTTAACAGTAAGTTTCGGTTTATTTATAAAATTTCACGTACGCAAGTAAGGATGGCGAAGGTGTTTTGGAAAAGAGACTAAATCTGTGAAAATTGTATATTCTATGTTGTTTAAAAAATTCATGGTCTTTTTGGTTATTTGTTTGCAATGAAACAAACTTACATTGACTTACATGAATCTACTAATGAAAATTTTATCAAAAATCCTTTAAGTGTTCGATCATGATACACGGGCAAATGAACATAATTTTAAACACAGGACTTTTGGGTTATGGTAAATTTTGATGTTTCCATCAATTATTTTTTGTAAACGCTTTCAACAAACCGTTCATTTCATTATATGTAAAAATACAAAAAATAACATTAGAAACAACCAAATATAAAGAGCCGCATAGTAATGCTACCAATATAATTAAAATGTAAATATTGCAACATATTGAAAACTTGAACCAATTAAGGAAATAAAGCAAGCTTCTATTCAATACATACAAATAAAGCAAGCTTATATTCAATACATACAACATAAAAAAATTATCGATAACGATGTTTATCTCTAATATCTTGGGGACATTCGAATTGTTAGCCAAGCGACTACAACTTCCCATACGAATCCACATTTCAACTGAGATCACTAGTATTTTGCCAACGCCTATCCCAGTAAAAGCTTTTATTGCACAATTTAAAATGTAAGTAACGTCATCTGTGAATGCACATGATTAAAGTATACGTTTGCGTAATCACTACGCACAGCTATGCATTTCTTTATAGTTGCACATATATATTCCGATTAAGTAAAGCAAATGCAATTAAATAAAATCTGATATTTATACTAAATAAATTCCGATATGACTCAGAAAAAATTGTTCCAAATGAAGTAATAAGTTTTATGTGATGTTTTCTCAAAGACATTAATATATCAAAGATAAAAATTTTCATAATGCATTTTATCACATATTCTTCATCCCCCTAATATATAAAAGTTTTTGGGAAATGTTTTCAGTGCAGGGGCACGCAAGATTTTTAGTTTTATAATACGTATAATCTACTTTTCTTGTTACTCACTCCTTCGTGTATCCTTTTAATTTCTACTTGATCTGAATTAATTCGGCTTTCCCGAATAAATGTAAAAGCATTTTACTAAATCCTTTTATGGTTAAGTGAAACCACAAAATTCCATATATCTTTTAAATCTGCCCATCCATTTGTACACCTGTCACAGTATCACAGTTACTAAAAATGTGAGACGTGCTCATAAATTTTTTACAAGTACGTGTTTGGTAATGAAATTTTGATTAATACGTAGAAGAACAGAAGAAAAAATTGTATACCTCACCATGTCATTTTCTTTTGAACACCATATTGAATGTGTGGCATTGAAGTAGTTATTTTAATGAAATTGAGTTTTAATTCCCTTTTTGTTAATAAGACCCCTTTATGAAATGATTAAACTCAAAGATGACTTTCAATTTATTCCCTACCCCACCACTAATTTTTTAACCATCAATGTGAAATATCTGAACTATCTTAAAATCAATACATCAAGACAAGTAATTAAATAATTTCACTTTTACAATGAATATTACTCTCTTTCTCTCTCTCTCTCTGCATCTTACCGCCCTGACCAAAGATGATTTAAGTCAATCAAGCCCAAAGTCAATGTAGCTTCACCTAACCCTGGAAGAGATTCTGTCGCCACATTCCAACTCCATAATCAGACCCTGACAACCAGCACAAATTCGATGAATTTACTCTTCATAATGGAAGAGTCCTGTCCTGACCATCTTCCATCTGTAACCCGACCACCATATACGGTAAAAATACTTATATGACCGTTCGATTTTTAAATGGTGACCAAATGAGTAATAGTTTTTACAGATACTTCAAAATTGTGAATTAAAAAAATTACACCAAAATGATTTTTTTTAAATTAAAAAAAGCGTAAACACCACTTGCAATATTTATGTTACTGACCTTAGCAAAACGGCAAGAGTGAACGATTGTTCTTTTTCTCGCCTCTGATAGCAAAGCAGCGAAGCGTGCTTAAAATTACAAATTACTTAAAACTCTTC
This sequence comes from Druceiella hillmani, assembly GCA_039881145.1. Taxonomy (NCBI): domain Eukaryota; kingdom Metazoa; phylum Arthropoda; class Insecta; order Lepidoptera; family Hepialidae; genus Druceiella; species Druceiella hillmani. The sequence continues at coordinate 5,495,131 of JAYKKI010000021.1, read as the reverse complement.
CCGTAACTAAATAGTGAATTTTGTAAATTAATTTTTGATATAGATTAAATGAATACCATGTGGAGTTCACATGGTATTCATTTAATGTCGAACGATCAAATCAACATTGTATAAATTGAGGTTTATACCAAAAAATTATGAATATCTATTCAACGTGTACTGTATCTATTCAACGTGTATTCAATGTATGTGTTTAAATTATGGCTGTAAATAAAAATAGTAATCTATTGAATTGAGAACTTTTCCTTTTTTGAAGTTGGTTAAGTCTAAACATGCTCTATATTCAATCCGTCAATTGTTTTAATATCTATTAGATCCTGTTATTAGTGTCATTTTCTCCTCTTTTGCCTCCACCTTCTTTCATTACAAACTCATTCAGTGCAAGTATTAGGATTCTATATTTTGTAAACTGAAGTCTGTGGGAGTAATAAGTAAATTAAATATTGTTTCCTGCAAAATAAGGGGTTCCATTATATTAATAATGAATTTGAAATAAGACCCCATATAAGCATTGAAAACTCAGCAAACAGAAATCTACGGCGAACATGAACACTTTTTAAATTGCTTCTAATTCTAAAAGGCAGACAGCCCAAGGTTCGTCGATGCTAACTTAAAGATATTAGTTCCATGGCTTTTTTTTATTGTTTCGTACCTCAAAAGGAAAAAAAAGGAACTCTATAGGATCACTTCATTGTCCATCTGTCGGTCTATCAAGATCATTTTTCTCAGGAACGCGAGGAGGTATCCAGTTGAAATTAATACCAAATACTTAGGCCTATAGTTTCTTTGAGATGTAAAAAACCTAGCTTCTATGTCAAAACCCTAAAAATACGGCCACTTATGCCACATATTTTGAAACACGCAAATAAATAAAATCATATAGGGTACTTCCCGATGACCTAGAATCATGATATTTGGCAAGGTCTCACAGCACATGTAAAGGAAACAACCGAATTCGAAAATCGTAATTTTTAATGGTATAACATAAATATATATATATATATAATTTTTTTTTATTATGTACCTGTGAAGAATACAATAGGAAATATATTTTATTTCCAAAAATAAAAATGTTGTAAATGGTTTAACAGCAATATTGTGTACCATTACCTGTTTATAAATGTTAAAATGTGTACGTAATCCCCGTAGTGCGAGTTTCACTCGTGCGTGCATGAAGTATTTTTTATCTTAAATATTACAAAGATATATTCGAATATGTGTATATATAAACTTATTTCTTATTTTTAATGACATTTTTTATTTAGTGTTCTCAAAATCCAAAGGAATTTTGTATATTTATCTGTCCGTTTTTTTTAAATGTTATCGCAAAAACCTACTCATTTATAATTATCTAACGATTCAAATTCTAATTTAGACTAATTTATTTTCTTTGTCAATATTTCCGGAAGATCGTAATGTCCATTTTGGGCCGATTTGAATTAGTGTGACTTTTTAAGCGACCCATTGCTATTAAAACAATGTAATATTTACTTTATAATATTTCGATAAAAACATTGAGTACCAGCTACAGCGGTTATATAACATACTTATATCTCAATCAAGGATACTTTAGAAATAAAAACTATATTACCGAAGAAAATCTCAGCTGAAAAATAGAATGCTTATGTGAGGGAAATTGTGGGCAAATGCTAATATATATTTGTATGTGTATATATGTACATACATGTATATATATATATATATATATATTTATATATATATGTGTGTGTGTGTACATATATATATATATATATATATATATATATATATATATATATATATATATATATATATATATATTTATATATATGTAACAAAATAGATCAAGGAGATAAGGTGAAAGGTGTAGACATTTGGATTGTAGATTGTTGATTTGGATTGTGCCTGGATATTACAAAGGAGTAAGATTTTATACAAAGGTGTAAAAATAAATTATGATTATGGGTATCTAATCTGTTTTGATAAGCTTACCACATTAACTTGCTCAGTTGTATTTTAATTATATATATATATATATATATATATATATATATATATACATATAAATACACACGTAAACGATGTATCTGCAAAACCAGTGAGAATATTTAAGAAAAAAACAAATAACACTGGCGGGAAGAATGTGTAATATGGTACAATTTCCACTATACAAAATGAATGCCCACATTGATAGTATTTAATAACCTGTAGTAATGCTAATTGTCCGAAGTATTTTATATGTGGGTTTGTTTATTTGTACCTTTTTCAAGCTTCGTTTTTATTTAATGATTTTGAGTAAGGAAGTGTTATGCAGAGAGTTTTTTCAGTTATTTTTATTGATCATAATGATTAATATGAGAAACCAGAATTTAGCCATGGAAAGGAATTTACTTTTATTCATGTGTTAGTTTTATAATTTAAATAAAAGTAATTGTGTAACATTATTTTGTAACTAATCTCTATTCCGTTAATAATGACAGTATCGATCATTAATTGAATATTTCTCAAGCGATTAAAAATATTATTCATTTAAAAGTTATTATTGAACTGAAAAATTTTCAATGGCACCATATTTGTTCTTAAACTTTTGTAATAAAATAAAAATAATTTAGTCACATCCACTTGAATTAAAATATTGACAAACAATCTGTCATCCTACAAAAAAATATTTGTAAAAATGTTCCCAATTTTTGCATTCTGTACATCAAAAGGAAAAACAGGGCCTTTAGAAAATCATTCGCCTGTTGGTCTGTCCGCTGTTCGTCACACACAACCATCTTCCTTCTCAGAAAATATTTGACGTGGGAACTTAAAATTTAGGATAATAGGATTTAAATAAAGTAAAGTAACGCGCGTACATATATATAGTACTTAAAAAATTAATATGTAAGTTTTATACGAGGCAAATAATTTACACATATTTTTTTTTTAATTTCACGACTTTTACGGGATATCATTTGATAGAGGAAATTATAAACATTCAAAACTATTCTTGGCGAGTATTGCATTAGGTAATATTTTGTCAAAAGTTTCGGAAAATCAGAATTCCGAAAAAGATTGTGTTTTTAGAAATTTACCGAAGAACTTTATATGATAATAAAGTACCGAAAAGTGATAAAAATTTAAAAATTGTTGAAAAATTTACAACACTGTTTTATGCTTGTAAAATAAATATTAGACAATATATTTATATGGTTAAAAGTTAATATTTCTAATTGTTTACCAAAAAAATGCCATGTTAAATTCTTTTATAGGCACCTACGAATGTGTGAAGAACTCTCATTGTGAAATTTTTACCAGTTTTTTCCATCACTTCTTTTACTTTTTTTTAAATAACTTTCAACAATGCCAGAAAACCAACACACTTAACTTATTGATACATACATAGCCTTATTACATTAGCTCTTCATACACAACACTATACATATCTTGCGAAATAGTTTATTTAATAATTTCAAACCCCGTATGTGTAACAAGGAAATTATTGTAATTATTGTAGTATATATGAACTATCTTATAATTACTATACAGTTACACCGTTGCAGTAACAGAGAGAAATTTTTCAAAATAAAAAAGATACTACTTCGATGTAATTATGTACATCTAATAGGTTAGATTAATTTATTAGATATTTCTTATATTAGAAAAAAAGTGCATAGCAGTAATATGAGGACAAATATGCATAATAATGATTTCAACGGACATCTAAAATAACTGGGTTATCAAAAGTAATTGGGGAAGGAAGAAAATTATTATGGAAGATCAAAACTATACTGGGTTCTATATTTTGTATGACATATATTCTGTATGACCTAACTCAACGTATGTTTCACATTTGAAAATTTGCTAATTTTATTTACCAAGAATATGGGTGGCGATAGAGGTTTAAACAATTTAGATTGCTAATGTCAAATAGAGACCATTTTTAAATCATTTGTAACACACAAAAATGCTATTAATTTTTTACCAAGGAAATAATTAAATTTTATAAAATTTCTGAATTGTAATAATAAAATAATATTTTGACATTTTTTTTTAAATGTACTAAAATTTAACTCGATATAAATTTCATACACTTACTCAGATATGACTCCATTTCTTAAAATCATCACACAAGTATCATCAATAAATAATAGCAATCTTCCTGCATTCACTCTGCCGGTATTTCTTCTATTCCTTGAGTAATTGCTAAAAAGTTTCATTTAATTGGCTTTAATTAAGCTGTTTCGCTTAACAAATTGGTTTTTAATTTTAGTTTTAAAGGCCAAAAATTGTAAATTAAATATACATGGGATTTATTAATATTTAAGGAAATAAAAAACTCGACACACTTTTAAAACAAGCATTATAGTTACTTAACTTTGAATAATCACATGTTTTGATCCTCCTGTTTTGAGCGCCTGTTCTTACTCCAATACAAATTAGTGTAAACTTTTTCTTACTTTTTATTTATAGAAGATTAAATTTACCTCAATTATCTTGCTCTCTTAACTATTTTAAGTGATCGCATACTGATAATAGTATTCACTTGCAGTAAATGTGAAAATAAGGACACCATCATTTTTCTTATGTTTTAAAGGCATAATTAAATATGACTTGTTAAATAAGAATTAAAATATTACCGCAATGTGTGCATTTCTTTACTTTTACATTTATAAATTTAAACCTCATATAATTCTGGTGATATTATATATTGACTAATAAGTATTGTATTTTATAATTTTTGCTAATTTGTACGATTGCGTCTCTACCATGCCATATTAAAAATTAAGCTGCCTAGTCAAGTGATTATGGTCAGTTGAAAATCTTATTCAGTTAAATGTTATAACCTTGGCGGATCTAATGAAAAGGGCGATCAGAACGGAGTTCATTTTTTAGGTCACAATTGTCGTTCCTGGATTTTTTAAACCAAAAATTCCCCATCCTGTTGCACATCGTTGACTCATCCGTCGTATGACTTATATCATTTACGACAGTCTTTGTATCGTAACACAGCGAGAAATTATACACGGAATACTCTTCACTTAATATCGTTATAATTTTATTTTATTTATTATAATACATGGGAAAACGTTAAACTTTATATTGCTTTCTCTTATTTCATTATATTTCTCTTTATATTCGAAACTACTTTCCATAATTTAAGTTAAAAAAAAGTAACGGAGCTTAATTTGAAAGATATAATTTATATATTTATCGAAATTTAATCTTTAAAACCAACAACACCTTCAATAAGAGATTCAATAAAGTTTATATAAAACATTTATAAGCAAACAAGAACCTACTTATTGCATGGCATAAAACAGACGACCAGTGAAAGTTATCATTTTAATACTTAGTTCCTGCCTCGCAGTTAACTCGGCAACAGGTCACCGTAATGTAAATTTTATAACCGCAGTAAAACGGCGCTCATTAGCATATAAAACAAGGTGGTACTTCATAACTGCCGTGTGTTGCATTAACTCTCGTTAAGTTTGCTTCTTAACTTAGTAGTCTATGCTTTTATGAGCATCTAGGTAAATTGGATATGGAAATAACTCGAGGTCGCTTACACGCTCGTAATGAATCCTTTACAAAATGCACTGCGATGCAACTGTTTATTTTTAATCTCTTAAGTACTTTCAAACTGGTCTGTGTGTCTTTTGATATTTTAATAATCATCATGATAATTAAGAGAAATGGGAACGATTTGGTATAAGTGGAATATGAAGCTTTATAAAAGAGGCTAGTTATTCTATTAAAAATAATAATATTCCTTCTGGTTTTTCAACTGAATCACGGATATTTTAACGTTGTAACTCGTTCAGTTAAAACTATAACTAATTTTATACAGGAAGTCATTACATTTTCTTGCTAAAATCTTATATTATTTAGCTGACTATGAGAGATAAGAGCATGTACATTACCGTTATATTTGAAAGACAAAAGTATATTTCTAGATTTCTTTCTTAATGAAGCATTTTTCATTTCTCAAAATAAATTAAAGAGAGTATCAGTCTTATACTTATTGCAAACACTTCCTTCATCTGTGTATAATTTCCTCACTTTTTTTGATAATAATGATTTTTAATCAAATTTTCCCTTGACATTAAAAAATAGTATAAAACAGAAAATATTGTTCAGTTGAGATCGAATTTAAAATTGTTTGTGCATATTATTATGAACAAAGCTAATGAAGCCTTCAAAAGTTAATAGATTTTAATTTAGTTATTCTACGTCAATTTGAAAATTGTGTACAGTGCTGAAATCCATACAAAGGAAAATTGTATGCATTTCTTTATTTACACACCTTTCTACGTAAAATCTTGTGGGAACGAAATTCCTTTGCGAATGAACTATTTTATTAACATTCCAAAAAAAATTCTGAATTAATAACGAAGAAATAAAAATTGTAATTTAAAAGACCTATCCAATTATATGCAATTTACTACAATGCGTGAACTATTTTTCGCGCACGTTTCGCGTGTATTAAAAATGCCTTAAATCTTTTTTTTCATATTTTACGTGTCATTATTAATTGGAAGCCTCACATGTAACATACTGAAAATTTCCGTCGACGAAGATCTAAAACTGCAGAAAGTGTAAGGGTTATTTCTTTCTTGGGGAAGCATAAAAATCACGTCATGGGCACGTCTCGTAATATTGCGTTGTTCAACCTTATAAATGCACTAAAACATATGAGCTCTGCATTATATTTGTGCTTGTTCCACTTCTTATCCTTCAGTTCCATAGTTGTTATAAGTATTCACTTGCTGTAGAGTTTCCATCAAAATATTATTGTTTTTTGTCATCTACCACTAGGTAAGATATTCCTTCATCTTCCATTCTATATTTCTTGTATTTCCAGTTGACGGAGCTTCTTTGTTCTTCCTCTAGCTCCGGTACTTTCTGGCTTTCATTTGAATTTTTTTTTATATTTTTTATATTTTTTCTTATATTTTTTATATTTTTGCTATTCCTTCTTCCTCTGTTTAAATATTTCCAATTAAGGGAGATTCTTTGGTATTTCTCTCGCTGTGATACCCATTAGCTTCCATTATACTAATTTCTTAAATTTTGTTTAATTCTTTAATGTCGTGACAAATATTGATAAGTATTAAATTTTACAATTATTTCTCTTTTCCTTTAATTATGCAATTCGTGGTTTATTTTATAAACTTCATACTGTGCTATAAGTATACATTTTTAGAAGTTTTCATTTAAACATAATTTATTATTTTTAAAACATTCAACTTGTCTTTAACTATATATTTAACTGTTGAACTGCATGCGCGCTCGAATCAGGTAAAATTAAACTTTGGTTTTATGGTCTTATATAACAGCTAGGGGCATAGAATACCACCAAACCCATAATCTATAAGTTATCGACATAGTCATTAAGTAATTAAAGATTATGTAAGGTCAAGTATAAAGAAATTACATTTTTCCGTAAAGAAAATGAATGAGGATTGTAATTACATATTTGTTGATATAAATGTATTACGAATTATTTTTTTAATTTATGTCCAGCATTAGGATCTAAGTTACTTAATTTGGAATCCAGAAGACTATTTTCCTTTCCAGGATATTACAGACTAGAGATTTGAATAAATCAAAAATATATTCGATGTCACTGAAATCCTGTAAAAGGCAAATCATAGCACCTACATGTTTTTAGACATCTCTGCGATCAAAATATTAAATGTGTGGTAATCATTCATAATAATTCCAAGATCAAGTACCGATAGCTTTTCAAGTTTAGTTTCATCTAGTTTATAAGTGCATGCAAATATGCTTGTAATTGCACGGAATACCTAGAAGTAAGTAAGACATCACTGAACAAATTTCATTCGAATACTGAATTGGCATGATTTTGGAACAGCTCACTAATACAATGATTAAATACTCTTAAAAATTTTCAACCATCAAGAAAACCAGGGGAATGATTGAGCATTAAGGGCTATCATTTCTAAGATTTATTTGCCTTATAACACAAAGGGCTTAAAAATAAAAACTACAACTGAAAAAAAGACATTAGATGACTAATTTTAAGACATATTTGTAGCTATAAATCCAAGAAAGCCCCAAATATCAGACATGATTTTAAAAACAGAAAATGAAGATAGAAATAAAAAAATGACGTTTGATTTTTTCTTAGACGTATTGAAAAAGTTGAAAAATAGTTTCAAAATTGTTAATTTATTTGATATTTTGCTTTACCTCTACGAGTGCGAAGCTAAGAACAAATCCATACTTATGTAAAGAGTTTTATTCGATCTTGCCTTAATCAATATACACGAAAACAAAAAAATGTACTTTTCTTTTTCTCCTCAATATTCTGTAAAAAAAATATTTTATTTCATTTCCTTTCGTTTTTCAGTGAAATTAAGTGTACTTGAAGAAATTTATTCCTAAACTTACAAATAATATTTTGTAATTAATATCGCTCGCACTATTTAATTATTTTTTTCGCTGGAAAATCCAAACTCGGATTATTTTTGTGAGTTAATTTCATATTTATGATAAACTTAGGCTAAAATAAAAAAAAATGGCGCCGGCACGCCGTTCGTATGAAATTCAAAATACTATTAAAATAATTCATTAATACTATTTATGTGTGGAAATTGTTTCTAGTTTCCATTTTTAGTATCAGGATAACTAGGGATGAGTGACTAGGAATGAATGACTATTGGATGGGCTGGTTAACGAGCAAGCTTCGTAAAACTGGCCGAGTGAGAAACTGTTCTGTCTCAAATTATTCTCATTTACTTTACATTTATGCTTGTAACTTGTTTATTTCACTTGTTTACTGCTTTGGAAATTCCTTTTAATTGATATCTATATTACAAAAGAAATATCTCTTCCAATTTTCTTGTTACTCAAAATATGTTTTTAAGGTTATTCAGTGAAGTGAGGTACCAATATGATTTCCTCATATCCGTCCACCTGTTCGTCTGTCTGTCCGTCTAACAATTATACAATGTCCATAATTTTAAATTAACAGCGTAAAATATTGTATGGGAATATTTCAGGTAAAAAATTCACTTACTGACTGTGGGTAAATATTAGAGAAATTATTAATTTACTTATCTACCCACATAATGTGTAGTGAGATGTAATTATACAGATCTTTTAACATGAAATAAGGTTCTGTTTGTCGTTTTTTTTCATCTTTAATTTTTGTTGACGAAATAATTAGTTTTAAAATAATTTTCAATCTAGAAAAATTAAGGAGGCATCTCTTTTCTTTAATTTTTATCCCCTTGTTTTCAAAACTGAGAAAAACCCTGTATACAGCATTCTGTTGGATATTTCAAATAAAATTACTTTTAAAATACATCGTGGTTACAAAAGATGTAGACAACTAGAGAACCTTACTATTTGCGCATTATAATTAATAGCAAGCATCTGCTTGGTAGATTTATGAAAATTATTTCAGATTATTTATTTGGATAAGAATTAAAATTATTTATTAAATGTGTTTGCATAAAACTTAATGACACAATAGTTAAAAATATCTTTTGCCTAAAAAATATGGCGAATTAATAAAAAAGTTTAAATAATCGTTCTCATTAGTCATAACGCCAAACACGTAATTAGTTCAAGAAAATGTTGGTTTTGGCATATTCCCCAGCAATCCGTAATTTTGCTTGCTTAACTCTTTAAATACTGAATATATTTGGCGTTAATTTTGTAGAAATTTATGATTCACAATTAAATAAAACTACGCGATGTAGTATTATTTCTACTTTCTTTAATTTCTTTACCATGACCTAGGTTTCGTTGTATTACAACATCTTCAGGTGGGATATTAGCAAAGATTGATTGTTTATTATTATTGTCATATTCAATTTATTTAACTGGCTGCTCCTCACCTGTGCTTCTATAGCCCAAAGCTCCTAGCGAAGAGAATCTTGTTAACTATAAAATTAGGGAACAAAAATGAGATTCGTAATCAAGTCTTTAAATGCTGCTTGTGTATTCAGATTTGTTTAAGTCTTTTTATAAAACGATAGGTTTTATTAAAGAATTTAAGTAATGTTAAATATTGCTAGTTCGAATAAAATATTCTATTTAAAATCAAAATTAATATATGATATTTAGAAATCGCTTTTAAAAGATTTATCCCACAAAAATTTATCGGAATTAATGTATTTTTTGCAACTGTGAATAAATGGCTCATTTCACATACACATTTAAAATTTTAATGCCACGGATAAGAAATTTGAATGGCAAAAATAAACTTTACTGACAGAATCTAAATTTTTCATGATAGATTCATAATTATTCTCAAACAATATTTAGATGTAGATTCGTATCGGCACGTTATATTTTGTTATATACATAAATACAGAAAATATGGTCATTTAAAATATGAGAGCAAAAAATATAAATGAAGTCATAAGTCATAAGTGGAAGCTAATGTCATAGCTACTATATTTCAGTGTTAAACTATGAAAAATTATTTAAATTGAAAATCTAAATTAGTTCAAAAAATATTCAAAATATCAGATAATTCAATTTTTGTCCCATGATTCAGCATTTTTTTTCTAAAGCTACTGCACCCCACTTGCTAATTGATATTCTTTGTAATTTATTAATGAGATACAAATATTTGTTTATTCCTGTCTTTTTCCGTATCATATTATTCGCGAGGCAATGAGTTTACCACAGATGTGTTTAATGTACTAAGTAAACAGTTAGTTTTAACCTTTTATTATTTATAAAGTAGCTTGTAAGTGACATCCGTGATGTTGGCCGCTCTTTTCGCTCACAAACTAACCACACTGCACAAACGACTTTATAAATTATACACACGTCACTGCACACTCATCTTATCTTACGGATGAATGTATCTCTAGCCACGATCATTTGGTAAATCTGTGAATAAATTAATCCTTACGAACCCAAAAGGGCATTCCTTGATAGCAATTTTTAAATAAAACCGTGTCACTTGACCTAAATCAGTTTAAATTAGACATTCTCCATGATAAATCTTGCGCTTTTCTTTACTGGGATCGGTATTATCGCACAATTACGTACCGGAACATAAAAGAAAGTGTATCAAGTCATCTTTGGACTATTTTTTTCTGATTAAATCATGACTACGTACTTATGATACTTTTGTCTAATATTTATATTCAAAAACTGTTTAACGGTATACCTTTCATATTTGTAAACTGTATATTCATTTAGTTGAAACAGTATTGTGTAAGCGTATTAAGACATTGCACGACTTGCGATTGAAAATATAGTGGTGAGCTTATCAAACTGAATTCAAGCAAAAAGGTGAAGAGGAAATCAGGGCTGACTTGTTTACAGTTTTTATTACTTTTATTCTTATAATTATTATTTAAAATTTAGTTATTAATTTTTAACATAAATGTTTATTTTTGCATTCCCTAGCTCAAAAAGAAAAACGAAACCCGTGTAAAATTACACAGCTCTCTGCCCGTCCCTCATAACTGTTTTCATTTGAAACCGCTTGAAATAGCAACTCAAGACATGGTTCTAAAACAAATTAACCCGCATATACCTCAATTGCTGTTATTTAGAAATAGTCGGGCGAACATTTTAGACAATCAAAATAAATACTATTTTTTTTTAATTCCGTCTCTAATGTGAGTTATTGTTCTGAACGGTTAATAATGAGGGGCCAAAAATTTCTTTTGTATAATTTTAAGTAGTATATCCTTAGATATATTTTAAATGATGTGTAAAACGTAGGCCCCCATTATCTTTATTTCAGAAACTAATTTACTCTAAAATTATGAAGAAAATAGGGCATTTAGCTGACTTACCCAAAATTTATAGGAAAACTATAGCCATCAGATCATACTATTTTTTAAATTGTTCCATATTTTCCAAAGATATAATAAGCATTATAATAACGTGGTAAATAAATATTATTTGAAAATAGTTTAAAAGAAATACAATTAGCCTTACTAGTTAAAATTACTTCTACTTTTTATAAATGTGTTGATTAAAATATATTATAATTAATGAGTCAAACGTAAATTATTGCTAAAATTCAATATGCTCAAAGACCTGTGAAAATAGAAATCGATAAACAAGAAAAAAATATGAAATCCGCATGAAAAATCCAACCTTACCGAAACTTGACAACAGCAAATTAAATAATTGATTTTTTTTTAAAATATTCTTTGAAAAGTTAACAGTAAAAAAGATATAAAAATTATATAATAAGCCTTTAAAAAATTTACAGTATAAAATAGTGAGAAAAAGAGCTAAGCTTTTTTACAAATTTGCTTAATAAATACAGAAGTGTAAGTTAGAAATTGTTTATCACAATTTTCACGAGATTCATTTTAACTTTAATGTCGTTTTGCCTATTGACTAGGCCTATAAAGCCATAAGAATTTTCTCTTCATCTATACTAAAAATACAACATATTTTTGGTACGAACACGTATATGTCAAAACTACAATTGATATGTGTCCTTTAATGCTACCTTATCTTTATTATGACTTTTTATTTCAGCACACCTAATTTATAAATAATTAAACTTAATTTCTGATGTAATTTCGACCGACCCGAGACCCGTTATTCAACATAATTAACTCTGAACAATAACTCAATGATTTTATATAATTCCTTACAATGTTTCAGTGTACCGTAGTATATAATATGTAACAAGAAACTAGGTAGATTATTATGAGGATGAGGTGATTAGGAAAGTACCATTATCGATAGTGGTGAAGTCAATGTTAGTTCATTATTTATTGTTCAATTTAGATACGATGTAATGGATTATCAACAAATCATTGCTTACGGGGTAACTTTAAATTTTAACTAAATTTAGGTGTATTCAGTCATTTTATATTTTATTCTGATGTCCATGCTCATAAGAAAACATTTTCATTTTATACTGCTTTGATAGTGCTACAAATGATAGTTCAGAACTAGACACATACACATATTACTGGAGTTTATCAACAAAATCGGACTATATATTTTTTTGTGTATCGTTTTCTATTACATCTCATCACATTAAAATATTATAGATTAAGGGAAACGTCCCATTTGTGTGTATGCGCGCGTAACCACATGCAACAAATAACAACGTGAGCGTGCGGGTGGCATTATTTTTTGTTTAAGTAAATCTAGCAAAATTAAGTCACAACTTAATATAATAGATGCAATTAATTTTTTACCTGGATTTATGGAAGAGTGATATGAATAGAGCATTAATTTTGTTGGAAAACGAATTAAATTGTATTGGGCTGTTCCTGCAAATGCTTCTGCTTTATTTTAAGGAATTAAGAATTAACGAAAGTAAATATCGAATTAAAAGTAAAAAAACCTGCGCAAATATTCATGTTAAAAGACTTCTGATAAATATTGTTCGAACGTTCAATATATACGTATGTATATAGTTGTTTTTTCTCATAATTTAAAATTCGACGATATTCAATTCCCCTGCCTTCAAGTTTAATGAGAAATATCTGTATATAACCTTTCACAACAACAATGATATAGGTCGGTTGGTGCTCTGGATAAATAACTTGCGAGTCAGCATGCGAATTGCGAACTTGAAGAGGTCACCTTTTACGCCGCAAGTTCCATAAAGGCGTCATACGTATATTAAGTGAATACATTGGAGTATATAATTTTAACTAACTTACAGCACTGAAATGCTATGAAATTGGTATATAAATTTATTTGCATAAGATTCTTTAACACACTATACAAATTTTAAACGATTGGAATAAATTTTTCTTTAGGGTTTCCTTCAGATTCGAAAACTGATATTAATCTCACTCTTGTAATTATTTTAATCATCAAAATGCAATATTTACTAATTTATATACTATAGTTCATGAAATAACATGAAAGTGCCTTTAATTCTTCGGAATGAGGAACCGAAATTGTCTATCTTTAAAAAAGAAAGAGTATTATATTTTGGAAGATATATTTTGTTAATATTTTTTATGGATATTTGCGAATATTTGGGGTAAACAAAACTTTTGTTTAGAGTATCGTACCTAAACTAAGAACTATTATAGTTTCGCCACTTACACTTATTCATCCGTAGGCAGTCACAGCTATCTTACTCGCAGAATATTAACGTCATAAAATTTGACATTGTTATACATATTGATAAACCTAAAAAATTTTAAATAAAATAATTTCAAAATAATTAATAATGTTCATCCTCTACATACATGTAGACCGGGGTTGATTACTTTTACTAATATTCCTCATTTTGTAGGGTATGGAGGAACCAGTCTTTCAAAAATATTGTGAGTATGTCATAAGTACTTTTTCGTTACAGGGATTTGTTTAAAAAATATTTAGTTTAATCATCTTCTTTGCTAGAGTTGTACTAATGCCTCCAACGCCTCTAATTAAACCGCTATCTTTGACTGTTTGAAAGTAATAAAAATTGTAGTATATATAAATGGAAAGGCTAATGATCTCAGCTAATAAACTTTTAACATATAGTTCTATGTAAAACTCCTAAATACTCTATACAAAAAAAATTAAATTCACTGCAAAAATAACTTTGCATTTTAAAATATATATTAACACTTTGTAATAAATGGGACTATATCTAGAAGATATTAAGTATGGGTGATGATATTATATTTAGTTGTTCATTTAATATAATAATCTTGGTGTCTTTTTTACGTCTGTTTATTTATTACCCTCACTAAAATACTGGTATACCGTATAACTCTCGGAAATATAATAAAACCTACACCGCGCCCCTGCAATAAACTCACTAACATAAGCAGTGGAAAAACCCGCACAAACCCGGCTTCCACTATTGTGTTTGAAACATATAAATGCTGTGGGATGTTCCTCTAAGTTAATCTTTGCTAATATCCAACCTGAAGATATTGTAATACAACGAAACCTAGGTCGTGTAAAGAAATTAAAGAAAGTAGAAATAATACTACATCATGTAATTACATTTCATAATGAATAATGAATTTCTACAAAATTAACGCCAAATATATTAAATAAATGGGACATTATACCATATATTACGCTAATTATGTGTATATATATATATATATATATATATATATATATATATATATATATATATATATATATATATATTTTAGACTAATTTCAATATTTCATACCATGAGCCCTAAGAAAACCACCAAGGACTGAAACCTGCTCTCTCGTGACCCTCGTGAAAACAGTTCTCACTCGTATGTATGGCAAATTAAAAAACGAAAATACTTTATATTTAAGAGTGAAAAAAGACGGATTTACTAGTTATTTAAAATCACGAAAGATAATAGTTACTAAATATATCATATTCCCTAGTGAGGCTTTTTCCTTTCTCACTGTTATATGTGCGATATTATGTTCAATTCTAAAACGAGTAAAATTTACATCAGGTACTGAAAATGACTCAACTGATGAAACGCGAAATTCTTTAATTAAAATTAAACTTATGTACTAGATTTTACTTTCAAAATACGTTATTTTATATTTATGTCTGTTAAAATGAAAGCTTTTTATTTAGTACTGATTTTGATTCACTAAGCTATCATTATTAATTTTTTTCTTTTCAAAAATATAAATTCTAAGAAAAAATGGCTATAAAAGTGTCGGGCCTCATACGGAAAACTTTTATTCCGATCATCTTTAGATTCTCGCATTCAAAATCTTAGCACTAATGGAATGTGATGAATGATCTCTTAATTTCATTAATCTTGATAATCGAGGATCTACTAATTCAGATAGCATACAGTTTTGATAAAATTTCAGTATTTCCACCATTAGTCATCCTTCTCAATAAATTCATATTTCAATTTATTATTACCAATCCAGACCGCAAACAGGCAGACGTCGCGGGTAGTGATACGAAATTAAGCGTGTATTTGATAAAACCGCAGATGCATTTTACTGATATATATTTTACCACAATTGTATATCTAAAATTCAATTTTTTATTGTTTAATTGCTGGATTATGGATTGCTGGAATAACCGGATGCAAATTGAAGCTAGAAAATGAGCACTTAATTTCTATAATGCCGTCTGCATACTGCCCGTTTGGTGTAGCTCCTATAAAAGTAAATTCATTATCAATAAATAAACTGCACTTCTCAATGTTGATATGTAAAAGTGCTGCTAATTTCTTGAGTGCAGTGTCTTCGTTGTTTTTTCTGTTTTATTAATAGCATAAAGATCAATTATTTCTTGCATAAAACGTTCGTAACTAATGAAGCGCTATTCCCACTTACACGTATCTCGTACACTTTGGCAAAACCAAGAAGCTGTTAATAACTTACCGCCTGGGCTCTAACCAAAGTGGACTAGAAATTAGTTGGGTTGTATTGCATTCTAAATTATGACGGTGTTCAGGAGTCAATACCAATTCTTTCAGAAACTCTTTTTTTGCTTCTTCGTATACTCCGGCAATCATATCCGGTTTCTGGCAATTCTCACCATAGTAAGAGTATTTATATACGAGTTTGGTTTTTTTTAAATTGCTTTCAAAGTTCTAACATCACGGAGATTTCTACGAAACAATTATAATTTGTTTCGTTTTAGAACAAGCGTTTGCTTTGAAAATAAATTTGTGAAAAAAAAATACAGCCGCTGCACATCGCACTTTATAAAAAAGTCGGGGAGAAAATTCAACTCTCTTTCCTCCTACATGTTTGATACGCGAATTAAAGCTTTCCGCTAAATTATTTGCTTTCTTATGAACTAAACTCTAAGAATGTAACGATAATCTACAAGCGATGTCAATTATTTTGTGAAAAATAGCACAAATTGTTAATTCGATAACTAAATTCTCACCGTGACGCATATTTGCGATACAAAAATAAGACCAAAGTTTAGGATGGTCGCCTAATATGTGTAAGGGTACATAAATAATATATCTTTTTGTATTATCAAGTTTTTCAAAAAACGATACATTTTTACTTTTCAATGTTTCACGGACGAATGTACACCCCAGCGCAAGCTCAAGTAATTATCTTTTGATAAAATTCCGTGCTTTGCATAAAATAGCCGTGTTTGATGAAATTGTCAAGAAGGATTTGCAGTTATTACGCAAGAAATACATTTTATAAAGCCAAGAATCTCTTGGAGTGGAATAAGTGTTTGAATCTCCATTGGAAATCAACTGTGAATGAATGAGACCGTTTTCTGCAAAAGATTTACCAAATTCATTCGCAATATCAACTGCCTACATTTTAGTTAAAGAACCAGTATAATTTTTAGAACATGGATAAAACGGAAGCCCAATGCTTTTGTTGTATGACCGAGAACTAGGGAGAGATTATTATTTTTTACTCCTAAATAAATAACTATTTTACAATGGAGACCCATGATTGCTACAAGTGCTGTAAGCGTTATAATCGGTGTAAAACCATTACCAAGAGACACTCTACCAGCAACAGCTTCTTGTTTTATGTCCATTTTCGTCTGACATTCCTGTATTGCTTCTAAATCAAAGGTCTCACAGCACATATCGTATTTAAATGTAATATTTGAACAGAAGCCTCTTTTATTTTCTTTTGTAATACGTATGTGAGACATACCACAACAGAAAAGGGAATAAATGTCTACTGTTTACTAAAAACTGTTCTAATAAACAATTAACATCAATTATTCGTTTGTCTCTTAAATTTAATAATTTCTCTTTAAGTTCTTTTAATAAAATTAAAATAGGACGTATAAATATATGAAAACTAAAATAGGGGTAAGAATTTAATAGATCTAAAAAAAAGTGACTTCTCTAATAATTTCTACTGCTGCTGGGGCGCTTGTTTTCTCCGCCTCTGATAATAGTATACTTTGAAAATAAACAATTTAGGACAAATTTAATCGTAATAATTGAATTGAATACCAATTATATATTTAAAAATGAAAAGGCAATATTTAGAAGCCAGACTGTTGTAAAGTAATATATCCTAATATACAAACATATTCTAGAATAATAAATGCGTACATCTTATGTACCTTGACAATGTATATCAATTTAGGGGCATTTCTAGGTGCGACAAATACGTCACTTATTGCTTTCATACATAGATATAACTTTATATATTATTCATAAATATATCTTTCACCTATCTTTCGAATAATACGGTATGACATATGAAATGTAAGAAAATGTCATTGTACTGTAGAAATTAGGTTTAAATACTTTAAAAATTCCATAATGTATCTATGTATGGGTGTGTATATATATATATATATATATATATATATATATATATATATATATATGTGTGTGTGTATGTGTGTGTGTGTGTATGTATATATATATATATTTATATATATGTATATACCATTGAGTTTCTTCCATTCCTTGTTCATGTTTACGATTGCAAGAATCGCGCCTTTTTAAACTTAGTGATATTCAAACATTACAAAGTGGATGATCACTAATTTCCCAATAAAATAAGTTCTTCCAGAGAAAAACCGAACTCGTCAGACATTTCCTTCTTTCGCATGTATTCGTAATTATTGAATTAGTAATAATAAGATCGGGAAGTGAATAACTCGAGTATTGATATAACGCTAGAATTACTTCGGTAAAGATACTTTAAAATTGTAACACGTACACGTTTTTGTGGGAAAAACTGTCAAGCATGAGTAAAGCTTGCAATACGAGGGTTCTATACATAGATTTTCCGCACAAAGACAGTTATAAACACTTGCCAACACTTAGTGTTCCTATTAAACTATGCTACTTTACAAATATCTTGTTTTTCATAACGTGAATATATGGCCTAATAGTGTAAATGTGTCAAAAAGAATGGGATCTAGAATAACCACTTTAGTTTTTCTGTAATATCCTTGTCAGATTTTACCGATCTAGTTTTTTTACATTATTTTTGGTTCAGTTGTTTCGGAGATAAGACAGGGAATAGTAGTTTTTGCATATTTTTCGGAATATCTTGTTAAATATAGAATTTAAAATCGTAAAAAAAAATATTAATATATTCCCCATAATCAAATGATACCTATATGACATAAAATTTCAAAAAAGACTTTTATTTACCTCTCTTTCATTTTAACATGTATATTTAAAAAATATTAGCTTGTAAAAATATTGGAGTTTATAATATGTATTATTACTAAACAATTACTATTCAATTATAGAACTATTTCACGATATAGGTTGCTGCTTTGAAAGCAACTAAGGGAATTTAAAATTTTAACCCGTATTATACACGGTAAATATTGCTTTGTTGACTACTCGTTTTTGGGCCACATATATTACATTTATTGCTGTAAGTTCACTTTGATTTTAAAATTTGGCTATAATTTCTTAATTTATTTTCGATCGAATGTTCGGGGTTTCTTTCTCACATTCATAATATATTTAATTATATTTATAACAATTGGTGTGAAAACCATTTTTTTCGCACATTTTATCAAAGGGGACATCATTAAATGCCGTTTAAATTCAATTCGGAGTTTAATTTATAAGTTTTTATTGTTGACGTTCTTTTTCAATGCAATAAACTTCGACAGCGTCAACTCTTCTACGCCAACTTCAGTATGTCTTAACCCGGTTTCTATCGTTACTGCTTCACCGAGAGAGATTCTGCCTGTTCCAAAGGTGGTAAAAAATTAAAGGAGAAAGAGTATAAGACGTGGTAAGAAAAAATGCAAACAAGTTTAAAAGTTAATAGAAATATTTCCATTCATTTATTCTGCATAAAAATATATTTATAGTTGTTTTGATTTCACCGTAAGCCATAGATTAGCCCCAATTGTTTTCTTCTATCATACTCTTTGAAGATTTTTTTATATTTAATAGCATATCTTCATAATTTCTACTAAATCTTTATTTAAGATATTTATAATTACTTTTTGCTTTGAAATTATCTGAGCCCTGAATGTTTTTTTTTAAATCTTTCTTAACTTTCAGGGCTAATTAGGTTCAAATTATGAGGATTGGATGTTTACCTGCTTTTACTTCTTATTAGTATTTGCTACAAATTGTCTATCTAATACAGTTTCATTTATTTACACCTATTATCTTACATGCCTTAATTGAATGAAAAACCAATTCGAGTTAAAGTTGCACAAATAGTGTTTGAAGCAGAATTTTCAAAAATGAGATCAATTTTAAAATTGGTATTTATATTATGTTTAAAGACCTATACATAATTTTAACGAACAATCTCTCTTTTTGCGTTTACTATGAAGTTGATAATATATGATACTTAAATTTTGATGCAAAAAAAGATCGAATCTTCGTCTATATTACAAACAAATTACTTTTGATATTTTATATATTTTTTCGTGACAATATTTTTTTGCGACTAATTTTACGCCAAAATCAGTAAAGAAGGGTAAGTTTAGGGGAATTATTCCAAACAATTATACTTTAATTAAATTCGTAAGAAAAACATTAAGATGCTTATATATTTTCAAATATTTATACCAAATTTTTATATTGCACCTCAAATTTTTTTCAGGAACCTTGTAATGTTGGAGTTTAGAACTGGTATAGTAATGCATCTTATTAACTCGCATATATTTTTTACTAATTTTTAAAATTTTTCAATATAAAAATTGAAGGAGTAAATACAATGTCAATCTTTTTACTATTTTCATATATTTTATGGACTTGATACCTTTGTTTATGGGGCATATACAATTATTTTTTTTTGTAATTTTTAATTGTGTTTTTAAAAACATAATCCAAACAAACTAAAAAATTAAGCTAACCCTTTTTTTCCGAAGTTACTGATCAGTAATTAAATATTTGCAAAAAGTTTAACAGAAATACTATTCACGTTTAAATGTTTGATTCTTTCAAAATGTATACGGAGCCCTCGTGATGCGGGTTCCATTCTCGGTTGAAAGGATTTCATATATTTTATATGAATATGTCTACACGTTGTTATACATTTATATGAGTTAATAACTATTCAACTTTCAATTTTAGGAAGAATTCCAAATATAGATACTGCCTATTAGAAGTGAAATAAACAGAGGACTTTTAGGAAGAAAGCTATGGATTTTAATCCCACGCCAGGGGTCGGTTGTTACATTACAAGAGGCATTACTTTATAAACAAAAACTAACTTAATCTTAAACTTAACATTTTAAAACATTGCAGTTTCCTTGCTTAATTTAGATGTAAAACATTGTCCTTTTATGTCCACAAATATATAACGCAGGCTGCGTTAAAAAAGTAAAATTTTGATAACTTATAATTTTTTATATTTAAGGGAAATTATAAACTTATTTGTTAAATAAAAACTTAAGTATTCTATCTCTGTTGTGCGATGTGTCTCAGAAAAACCGAAAAATAAATAATTTCTAACTCTGTAAAAATTATAAATTTCTTTCTTTAACAACAACTGAGTTATACTAGCCATCTCTTTTGCTATATGAAATAAAATTATGTAATTTCTTAAACACTCGGTAATTTTTAACGAAGCATAAGCATCTATATATATACCTAATCAACTGAACATAAATTATTCTTATCTATTTGCAAACAAACTTAACAATCGGTTAAAAATTAAACCCAGCATTTTAGTCACTATACCTAATCTAAACAATCACTTTTGTATTTCCATCATATGTATACAAACATCTTACTTTGACCATTTTTTAGAAACAACTCACTGTACCCAATCCAGGCCAGCTCGACTCTAATGAGATGGTTCACAACATAGCACACAAAATTATCATCTTCCACCCTTTCTTCGTCAGAGACTTGTAACACCTTCCTCTTTACGATTATCTTTCCCGTTTTCTTAGCAGATATTTCCCCTTACTCGTATTTCCTATTTCTTACTTTGGTTTGTGATCTTTCCTTTCTTAGTTACCTTTCCTTTTTTAGTTGTATTGTTTTTCTTATGGTTTGTTCCAGTGCCAGTACATATTTCTTTACCGTATCGGTTAAAATTGCAGATTTTGAAGCTTTATGTGTAATCTCATTTATTCTTGCAGCATCTTCTGGATAAGTCCTAATGATTTCGCGAGAAAAAGTATACTTATTCTGAACTAGTATTTACTACAATCAATGATAGGATAATTATAAATTGAGCCTTGCAATCCTTCCGTGGAGTCCACTAATTCAAACGTATCATTGATAACTCTGAAGTGAAGAAGAGGTGTACTCTGTACAGTGGAGTGTGGAGGAGATGTAGATGAAGTTATTGCAAGTAGAAGCGCAGTGATCTCTACGTTTTTTGGTCTGTTAGTAACCAAATCAGACAAGAAGTTATTACCCCGACAAATATAATTATGAAATGGTGTAATCATCACGGGGTAGGCACATATAACAATGTGCCACAAATGTCACTTTTAGTCTTGACGCTAAAACCTACTTTTCAAAGTTAAAAAGGAAAGAATAAAGTAAGGGCCACTGCATTAACCTAGATTTATCATAAAAGTAGCACCGAGAAATAAATACACATTAAGACACAACTCTTTTAATTTAATATAGGTTGTAGATAAATATTTCTAAAGAATTAAAAAGTAATTAACCTCTGGATTTGACAGCGACGTGCGTGGCAACTCCTTTCACAAATGCATTAGGGGTAACTGGTACGCGGCGTGCGACTAGCCTATCGTGGCGTGCTCTTTGTCTCTTTCTGGAGTTACTATTGCGTTCTTTGTCTGACTGGAGTTACCGCTATAACTACCTACTCCTGTCAAAACTTCACTTAGTCTTCCCACATGGTTTCGATTTCATTCCAGTTATTCGTCTGTTTAGTGCATTTTACTTATTCCATCCGGTGAAATACTTTACTGTATTATTTATTTTATCTATTTATTTGATATCTTATTTTATTTTTTTTTTTTAAATTCGATTTGAAATAACATATGCTAAGGAATAAAATGCCTGGATTAGTCTTGTTTTTATTATTAAATTTAAAAACAAGATGACATACCGGAACAGCACTACTGTCTTCATAGTTGGTATACAGAACCTCTGAAAGAAGAACTTATTTTATTAGAAAACAAATACTAGTTATACTAATACAAATAATTTTTTTTTGTAAGTAAACTGATAGTTTAGCAGACAATTTTATTCGAATATATATGAGAACATAGAGTTAACTTTTCTGATCAAATTTCTTATAGTGGACCATTCACATTTGCAGTACTCTCTCTTAATAGATGTCGTTTATAGTCTTTTGTGCATAAATTAATTTTCACGACTGACTGTCATTCTAAAAAAAAATTATAAATGTTTCGTAAAAGTTTTAATGATGCCAGATATTCTTAAAAAATAAAAAAAATATCCAAGCCCGTGTCAAAAAGTTCTTATTATGGCGAGTGTTACCAGAAACCGGATATAACTAACGGCATATAAGAAGAAGGAAAACAAGAGTTTTGGAAAGAATTGGTATCGACCTCTCTCTAAGTGCAACACTGTCCAGCAAAATGATAGTCCTAACTGTAAAGTACAACAAAATACGACTTTGGTTAGAGAGTATTAACAGATTCTTGGTTTTTCGAAGTGTGTAAGAGACTTGTAAATACAAATTGCATTTCATTGTTTAAACAGACTTTAAAAAGAAATGATTTGCACCATGCGCTACCAATAAAACATGGAAAAATAATGAATACACTGCATGCAGAAATTAGCGACGCTATTACATGTCAATATTGAGAAGTGCGGTTTATTAGTTGTTAATGCATTTTTATTTCTAGGAGCCAGACAATACAGTCAATAAATAGATGGCTTAAGAATTAAGTGTCAATCAATTAATTTCAAAATTGCACGTACATAAAATTTGAGGTCTTGGAAATAAGATTGTGGTAAAATTAATATCAATAAAAAGCATCCGCGGTTTTGTTAATTATAAATCCGTTTCGTATCACTGGCCACAACTTCTACTCATTTCTGGTCTAGACTGGTGCTATTAAATTAAAATGCAAATTTATTTACAACTAAAATTCTATAAAGATAATGCGGACTCACACGTAATGAAATTCTATCAGAACTGTTTTCTTTCGGAATTGGTGGATGCTCAACAATCGATGTTAATGAAGTTAGGAGATTAGCTTAATGCTACAAAACGGAGGCTTTCAAAACGGAATCTAAAAATGATCAGAATGAAAGTTTTTCTCAAGTTATCTTTCAAAAGTTTGAAGCAATTTATTCTTTCAATTTACATTTGCAAAATAGAAGAAACAGTTTTAATGGTCGCTTCGTTAACTAAAGTTAGTACTTTATTTAGTATTTATTGTAATAAATAAGCGTAAATAAGAAACATGGATTTTAAGGTAAATTTTATGTAAATAAATTTCAATTTAATTAGAAATTTTCTTGTTTCATCAGGCAAATTATTGTAGGTAAATAATAATATTTCTACTCGTTCGGGAGTAAAACATGTCATCACAAGTTTGATGGTATGAAAGGCTTTTTCTTTCAACCGCAAGGATGTGTAGTATCTTTATTGTAGTATCTATCGTGATTTTTATAATTAGTAATATCACATTATTGTTCACGCATTCATAAATTGTTTTTTGTTTTTTTAATTTGCCTCCTATGTGATCAAGACATGCTTTTACGGGATTTAGGACAAGGCAGGTTTCAATCGTTTACTGTTTCAAGCTTTTAGATTTAAATGAGTCTAAAAATATTTCCCTTGAGTTTATCTTATGCTATTATCTTTTTTTTGTTGGATATTAAATATAATTAGCACCGTTATTTAACTATTGCTACCATGATAAAGCCGCTTATGGAAGATACAATCATTGCACACAATCATTTTGCCTTTCAGGTAGGCCTTCCTAGACAATTAATGAAATTAAATTTAGAAGTGGAATAATACTAATATATGTTATTGTCATATCGACGTACTTTTAATAAATTTTTGTCGTAATGTAATCATTTTAGTTATAATGTTACTGTGCAAGATAACATGTATATATTAAAAGTTTGTTGCACACCAACAATGACGTCATTAGTTGTTTTGCTATAGTACATATACGTCCTTGAAGCGTGAATTAGTCATTTTGGAACTAATATATATACTGAATATTGAATGTATTTGGCGTTAATTTTGTAGAAATTCATTATTCAAAATTAAATGAAACTACGTCACTTTCTTTAATTTCTTTACCACGACCTGGGTTTCGTTGTATTACAACATCTTCAGGTGGGATATCAGCTAAGATTCCTCTTGCATCTTTGCTAATATCCCACCTGAAGATGTTGTAATACAACGAAACCTAGGTCGTGGTAAAGAAATTAAAGAAAGTAGAAATAATACTACATCACGTAGTTTCATTTAATTGTAATACATATACGTTATTGAGCGACGGAATTTTGTACATACGTCCTTAAAAGAATGCCATCTAGTGAAAAACTAAAGTTATGTGACACATATTTTGTTTTTTTTTTATATTTTATATATCGACTATAATATACAATTAATTATTACACACTATATACTTTTGAAATATTTTTTCATTTCCTTTAGGGAATGTTAAATTCATATTGTCGTATAGAATCTATGCATAAATCTATGATTTTTATGAGTTGGAAAGATCTGTATAAAAAACTATGTTTTTTTTAGAAAACAATCTTGGAATGAATAATACTTTCTATTACTTGAAAAAGTGGTTATATCAAAAATTTGCTGAATGTCGGTAATTTTGTACCTAATATTAGTGTGTTCCTATATTTACTTTTTATCTTCGTTTCTTGAACAAGAAGAAAAACAGCTTTTTATGGTTTTTAAAAAGCGTTAGTTGACGTAAAAAATATTAAACCTTTTGATATTTTTAACTTATTGAAATCCTAAAAGTTACATTTATAACAAAAAAAACTTAAAAAAAAAACAAATAGCTACAAGTTGTAATCGATAGAGGCATAAATACGTATTGTGTATTTTATTTATAATATGTATGTGAACACATACATTTCATAAAATAAATGCGTTTACATTTTTTGATATCTACTTATATTTTTTCATTCTACGCACCTTAAACCAAGATACCATTAAAGTTTATAATCACAAAATTTTATGAATTTACTTAAGCAAACATTTCAAGATTATTTAATTTCCGCGTCATCACACGTTGTTTTACTTTTATTTCACGAGTTAAAATAATGGTCCTATACTAGTCTCATTGTGATCCTAAACTAACTAGTGATGTGAGAAAAAAGAATATAAAAATAAGATATGAAAATTAGCAAGCAAAATATAATTTCATGAACGTACTACTTTTCCAAACGCTGTAAGGAACACTTAAACAAATATTGTGGCATTATTTACCACAGTTTTGTTTTAAAAATCAATTTTATGTTATTTCTACAGTTTTCATTTCAGAAACCACTGTTAATAAGTACTGAATCTTTTAGTATGAATTGCTAATATGTTCTTAAAAAATTGGATACTTATTATTTGTCCCTATCACTTCATTTAGTCTACGTGCTTTAAAATTTACATTTATTTATTAAATTAAGCAAAACACAAACAGAAAGTGAGTCTGTGTATAACTTGGACTTAGTATTAAAAACCTTAAATTTAAACTATAAAATGCTAAAAAGTTCATGTCAAATTTGAGCTCGTGTTAAAAACACAGTAATACATTTTCCGACATTATAAACTATATCTCTATAATGACCCTTATATGACCAAAAGCTTTCTCATGCACGAGTGATATTGCAACCGAGTTTTCCATTGTTTTTCTTCTTATCATTTATTCACCCTTCGACAACAAGTTATGAATCACGATAGGATGATACTTCTGCAGTCGCTTCTCGTATATTATTTTTTTGCTAATATTTTTACATATTTTCTATTTCCGGATAACGTGCTTTAAGAAATGAGAGTATACAATACTTTTGTTAGTTTTTCCTGAATAAAACAAAGCTGCTGTCACTTGCAGTTTGAGAGGTGCTCTTTAAAGTTTTATTTGTGTGATGTTTTTGGGATATGAATAGCTAGAAATTAAATCGATACGAATGAAATATAAAATTCAGTTTTTTCTTTGAGAAATATGTACATATACCATTATTAAAAACTTTAGATAACGTGAAAACGAAGGTACTGTATTATCAGTTTTATTTTTACTATTTATTTAAACAAAATCCCTGTTATTCTCCAATATACAAATTTGGATATCTAGTCATTTGGAAACGCTGTGGAATACATCTTCATAAAATTTTCATGCAATTTACACACATATTAGATTTTCTAATTATCCTCAGTAATTTAAAACCAAAATAATAACAAGCTTTTATTAAGCGTGAATATATTTTCAAGTAAATACAAATAAGTATATAAGTTTTGAACATTGTTTATGTTCTCACTGTGTTCTGTATCTATTTAATACAGATACCTGTTTTGACAGAAAATGCAACCATTAAAAGATCACTCACGTGACTGCCTCCGCCATTTTTCTTATAAATCCCTCGACGTAGAAACTTTTAATTAGTCATAGTAATAAAATAAATATATTCACCTGCACATATCTTAATAGCTAACACTTGACTATATTTATACATAATTTTTAGATGGGGGAGTGATGAATCATTTGCTCGAATTCTTCTATCCAAAAATATATATGCATATCGCAGGATTTCGTTTGAAATGGCTAGTAATAAGAGTCTTAAAATTAAGCAGTACATCATTAGAACTATACGAAAATATAACAAATATATGACATTCCTCCATTTGTGAAATTACTCCAACTAAAATAAAAAAGATTTTTTATAAAAATAAGATAATTGGTGATTTTAGATGTTATAAATTATTAAATATATAGCAGATAAAAAGATACAGTATATATTTATGTTGTCGAAAATGTATATTTGTAAATAGTTTAATGGAAATGCTATACACCCTGAAATACTCGTAATCAACAGATTTCTTTTATTTTATTGTCAAAGTCACGTAATTTTTCATTTCCTCGAAATGCAGTTATAAAATTCGGAGAAGACATATGTCTCCTATAACTATAAAAGAGATACGTCTACCAAAAAAAATTTCAAAGTAATATACCCTAATAATAAGAATATTTTTCTACTATTTATGAAGTTTTTATTTTAACATACATAATAAATATGTATGTTAAAATAAAAACTTCATAAATAGTAGAAAAATATTCTTATTAGGGGATATTACTTTGCAATTTTTTTTGGTGGACGTATCTCTTTTATAGTTATAGGAGACATGTGTCTTCTCCGAATTTCATAATATTATCCATATTTCATAATAAAATAATATGGTAATGCAAAAAAAATTAAAGGGGAGTTAACATTAAAAGGAAAAAACGAGTTATTGGATCTGAAATCCAAAATTTGGGACACAGCCCCTATATAAAACCTACTACCTATACAACCCCTATATAAAATTCCTATGTAATATTTTTATAAAATTCATGCAAGAGCCAACTAATAAGCAAAATTAATAGGAAAAATTTAGACTCACTGTATAAGATCAAAACAGTTCTACTAAATGCAATTTGTTGAATTTTCTCTTGCAAGTTGAGAATTATTGTTCTACTGGATTTCTTTTCATTCAAAATTTAGCTTATTATAAAAATTGTATTTTTTAAATTTTTCTGTCTATTTATTTACATAGAGTTACCGAAAAATCACCTTGGTTTTTCAGTAACGATAACAGGACAATAAATTAAATTCAGTAGCATTAAAACACATAACGGTAATATACTTCTAATCTACTAGTTTACTCTCACTAATCATAAACACCTTACACTGTTATGCAACCGTGGTCAGGTGACTGACCAATTGAATGTCATGATAAAGTGGAGAAATTCAAGATAACTCAATTTTAGATGCCGCTATATCAAAAGATGAACACCATGCGAGCGCAGGTCGTTATTAGGTACGAAAATCCATAGTTGTTTCCATCAATTAGGCATAAAATTTGTAAAAGTTTAAAATAAATTTTATCAAAAATAAAATAATTCAATTCCCTTCGGCGTTGCAACGTATAAAAACCCAGCACACCTAATTTATGGTATTTTCCTCAAAACTTTGTTTTCGCACTTATTTTACTATAGAGTATCTAGGACGTTACATACTTATCGAGATTTCACCTTTCCAAGTTGTTTGGAGGGTTAGGTTTATTTATGTCGATTAGATTGATTCGCTTGTGGTCTCCAGTCAAAAGGACAATCAACTCCTTTCCTGATATAATTGCGAAGATTTTTTCCGAAGCAAGATTACTTCATATATAAAAAGTATCCAAAACACCTATAAGGAATTGACAGACGGTAATTTATAACGACCACATAAAATAGATGTCAGGTTCACCTACCAACTTCTTAAAATTGGGGTATAACTTATATATCCAATTGAGCTTCATAGCTCGTGCCTCATTTGTTGGATGGAACGGGGGCCCCGAATGAGATGTACCGTGGCAATGGTTACTGAAAGAGAAATGTGATTTGGACTTTTCTTAAATCTAACCAACTATCGTGACCTTACGTCACATAAATCTTGGTTTATTAGGCGGCCGTAGAATTGAATGCGCGATTGGAAGGTTGTTTGAAGGGAATTCCACCTAGGATATTTATTATTAATTATATTTTTTGCTCTGTCTTTTGGGCAATATTATTGTATAAGTGAGAGTACGCGAAAAATATTGTATAAGTGAGAGTACGCGAAAAATATGGCCGACATGAAAAAAATTTGATAAAGTGGAGCTTGACTCGTGATGGATTGAAAAAATTCGGATGAGGAAAATTTTCATTAAAATTTATAATGGAGGTGTTTACAAGAAATTACTTATGTCGTAAGTAACATATAAGGTAGGATTCAGTAGTTGTCTATGTTCCGTATAAAAATAAAATTTACATCTGACATTAATGTTTAGACTTTTTTAATTTTTGAAAATTAGCAAGGTAGTACAGATATTTCACGTTATTTTGAAGCTTAATATTCGGCAAGCGGATTCAAAAATTATGAAAAAAAAATCATAACTAAATGACAAATTGGATCATTAAACAGTATTATACTTAATAGAGTGAACAAACTAATTTTGGAACTCATTTTAAATTTATGGAGAGATACGTAATTTTTCTACAGGTCAAAGAGGTACATATTCCCATACACACGTAAATTGTATTTTAATTTCTAAAGACCATAACAAAAAACTATGGAGAATATGAGGCTATGGCAGACGACTAAAAGGACGGATTTACAGTAGAAACAACGTCGAAAATACTCTTTGTTTAACTACGGAAATCAAAAAATATATTGGCAAAATCATTTCCAGTGCGCGAACTTCTCATTTCGTTTATGTCTATTGGAAAGATAGAAAAGTAAGTTTTCATTTCTAAACTTTTTCTAATATAATATTTTATTAAACAACTCATCTTCTATTTAAATGAATAAATAGCCAGATACGAACATATTATAATTACTTCCTCTGTTAATTTGCCCCAATGGAACAATGATTTTGTTTTGCGTTCGTTCATCAAAATTACTAAGGATTTAGTAATCATTTTTATAGACATAAGATTTATATTCATTTCAAATTTCCTCAATTTATGGAAGGTATAAAAAGGATACTCAAAGCATTTTTTCATGCTGTAGAAGACAAGAAAAATCAATTACTAACACGGCAAATGCGTACGTTTATTATGGCTTGTGATTGTTAAACCTTGCAATAGATAAACATAAAAATTAACAAAAATAAAGCTAGTAATGAGTCAATGTACGATTATAGATCGCTTTATTTCTATTTAATTAGTTATTCATCTACTTCTTAGTTTTAATTGTTAGCACTTCAGCTATATTTAATATCTTCTTTGCGCTTTAAGACTTTGTCTCCAGCCACATTGAATATTTTGACAGCTCAAAAAATAATACCTACCGAAGCTTTTGGGTATGTACACATATGTATGTACTTAAAATTTCTTGTTTCTCACTATTATTTCATAATGAAGATATGTACATGAACTTGCCATCGAAATTGTATGCCTTATCTTGAACCCATACCAAGATATTGATCTTTCAAACCGTTTTCTTGGAAGCGGTGGCTTGAAATGAACCATAGATTCGTTAGCAAATCAAAGTAGAAGAATTTATATTGGAAATACACCATAACTAATATTACTTTTTATAGATGGATTTTATATATTTGAGTGCAATTAAACTATGGTATTTCATTTTTGTTACGTATTATTTTAAACATACAATCGATTTATCAGTTTTTCAGGACCAGGTGCGTAAACCAGGTTTTCGTACTCATAAGAATAACTGTTTGAAGCCTAGGCAAAGGTAATAGGAACAACTTATATTTATGATAATATGTTTGAGAGCATAATATATATATTTTGGATTTATACATTGCATTAGTGCCTTTTCTTTAGGTCCATCATATGGTACAAATTTTTCCTGCTATTACATGACTTAATTGTTCCTAGGTATTCTGTAACAAGACCAAAACTCTATTTCCTCTGTGTGTATGAATTTGTTTCTGTATGTGGAATGAAAAGGAAAAACGTGTACAATTTTGTTAAGTGTCAAAAAATTAATGCCGTTTTCTCTAAATGTTTTGGATATATTTTGAAAATGTATAAAACTGTGAGAAGGGACTTTATTAAATCAAGCAATAACTGCATTGCACCACTGGGTTATCATCAATTCGGTTATATTATTAGTTTCCTTTTATTTCTTTTTTTACCAGCAATTAGTAGGAACAGAAATGAAGAAACTCAAAAATGTAAAGAAATTGAGGAAAGGCATATATCATTAATACATGATAGAAACGTGACAACAAATTAGGTAAAATTGCGCTAAGTATTGAAAAATTTATCCTATATGTATAGAAAACCAATAGGAATGAAGTATCGTTTATTCACACATCGACGTTTTTATATCCAGTAAATTTATGTATGCATAAATATTTCATTGCCATAATTCTATGGAAAATGTCAAAGCTAAAAAATATCACTACCCTACCATTTAGGTCCAACAACATGGAAACATTGACTTCATAAAAGTATTATCGTAAATCCCCTAAAAGTGGTTACCAAAACAGCAATATAATTATATATTATTTTTCACAACTCCAAATAAAGCAAATGCCACTCAAAACGAAAACCTCCTGGAGGCCTGTACGACCTACGACAGGAAATAAATCTATTATAATTACACTCCGTATTTCTATAATTTAGCCCAATGCTTTCTTAATTCTCTGGGAGACCGACATATTTTATAAGTTAGAAAATGGAAAAATATGTAATTTTATATAGAAAACACTACATATGTAAAAGAGTATATCATTATTAAAGTCGATTATCAACAATATGATAATTTTCGTTAATATTACTTAATTAAGGATAAAAAGTATTGAAAAACTCACGTAAATTCTATGTTTACATTTATTGATTTCTTTAAAATTTTATATTAATAAATTGTAATATCAAACATGTGAATTAGTTTATTATCAAAATTAAAAAATAATAAAAGTAAATGTCAATACCGTATAAGGGGATTTGATATTAATCTTCTTCAATTTAAAAAGTCAGAGAAAAATTTATTTTTTCAGTTGACATGCTTCATTTTTAAATTGGTTAAGAGGAAAAAGTTATTTTAGAAAGTTTTTTCACTTAATTAATTTTCCAAGTCATATTTGAAGAATTTTAAAGTATATTTCATCCATTTTCTTCCCATCTAATTATGATATTTTGTTCAATTCGTGTTTAAACCTTTGTAATTCTGTAAATTTTTAAGATTTTCCAAAAAAAATTAATTCCACGCCGTTGTTCGAAATTACGATTTACAAATCAAAAAGATTATACAACAGCCTATTTTGTTTTAAAACGTTTTATATTTATTTTAAATATACGAAATAATCGCAATGTATTTTCTTCTACAAAGCATTATGATTCTTATTCCATAAATGTTTATTTAAAATCTGGAACACCGTTTTCAGGAATCTTTAAAAACGATGGAATGATGAAAATAATTGGCATTATGAATTTAGCGAGATTAATAATTTCAAAATTAAATGTGTTGAAAAACATAATGTTGTATTTTAAACAAACGTTCACGATTTTTAGACAAATTCATTATCAAAGTTAATCAAATCGAAGTACAAGCAAATCCCTACCTTCATTCAAAAATTTAAGTAAATTCAAGAAACGAAAAAGACTTATAATACCGCTTGTCATATATATTTCTAAATATTAAACATGTCACATAAAATAAAACAGATATAGCTTGAACAGACTAATAACTGCAAAGTATGTAGCTAAGGGTTATATATACCCATGTACGAGTATGTATATTGAAACAAAGTGGACCTCCCTATAGCAACATCGTAGCGAGCCTTTAAATTTCAATTACGGAAGGCTCTACGATGTCCTTCGTAACGTAAGGATTCGACGCATATATATTCGTTAATTTGTCGCTCTTGATCGGACAAGAATTTTCTCTCAAACAATAAGATTACCTTTATCATTGAGTCTAAGCCGCGGTTTCTTGGAGTGTTCTTTATCAAGTCGTCCTTCAGTGTTAGTGTGCACCGACAAATTAGGGTTGAGACGCAATGAATATTCTTTTATTAGTATTACTTTTCTGGTGGCGAATAAACATCCTATTTCAGCCATTTTTATTCTTGTACAATATCGTTATACAAACTTAAATATGGACATAAGTGATTATGCAATTATAAATCTAAATACATGTTTTAAAAAAATCGAGTTAATAATCAATTTAAAATGTAATGAAATAAAAAAATATGCGACCAAGCTTCAGAATTATGTATATATGTGTGTGTATGAAATGTGTATATATATATATATATATATATATGTACATATATATATATATATATATATATATATATATATATATATATATATATATTAGGCCACATCCGTGGTGAAACAAGAAAATTTTATTTTATTAATTTTTATCAAATCTGCCCGTTGATTCATTTGGAGATTTCAAATAAAATGGAGAAACACGAAACATATGAGAAAAAAATATAATATAACCCATCATGCCGTTATTTACACACCTTATTGGATGGGTAACATTGAATCGATTTTGCAACAGGCGCCAAGCTAACAGGTGCAAACTCGCGAATTTACTCCTTGCCATTAAAGAGTTCCTCTCGAAAATTTCAAACTGAATCATTAAATATTGACCACAACTTTTAACCAATACAACCATTAAGAAAACCTTATGAATCTACTCTTCGTTACTTAGGGATTTCCAACATCGTGTTCTGCTTTCATCATTAAAATCTGGTCACCATTTATGACCAAAGAACTTGTCAAATCTAATGATAACGGTTAAAACTGGATTAATTCACTCTTCAGCGTTGAGAAGCTCTCTCAAAATCTTGCAGCTCCATAATTAGGTCCTGGCCATTATTTGTAACTGAAATGCTTATAATATGGTATCAAATGCGTTTAAACTTAATACTAAATTACTAACAGGGACCTTGATTTTGGACACTCTACTCACTGGATTTTTAGGATTTCTCCGTAGTCGATCATCAAGTTCTCACTACATGTATTTAAATAGGATTTATCCGAAAACATTTTCTTCCAAACAACGAAAGAAGTATAAAAGTATATCAATACGTCTCCGAGTTACGACTATACGTAGACATATTTTTTTTAATACTAAAGAAGATACATACGCATTGAATTGAAACCTCCTCTTTTGTAGAGTTGGCTAAAAACCGTAAATTACCTATGCTAATTATTGAATTTACCTGTAATATAATGTGTCCAATTACATTAACAATAAACTTGAGGTGAGACCCCATCTTAACATTGTACTGGAACTCAACCAACAGAAATCTATTGCGAGCAGAAACCCTTTTCAAATTACTTTAACGTCTAAACGGAAGACAGCTCAATGTTCGTCGATGCGAACCTTAGAGATATTACTTTTGTGGGCTTCGTTTTAACTTAGACGGTGAATTGCAATATTTCAAATTCAATGTCTACTGTTTTTCTAAGATATATTCAAAAATATTTGTATGTATATATATATATATATATATATAAATATATATACGTATATATATATATATATATGTGTGTGTGTGTGTGTGTGTGTGTGGGTGTATGCCTTTTGTGTGTGTGTAAATATGAAGACAGAGCTTACTGTCCGTCTGTCTATTTCTTTAACTTATACATTTATTTTTTCATATCACTAAATACATTTGAATTATGGTAATTTACGAATTTTGTGGCAAACAATGCAATCTAAAAAACTTAATATTCAACTGTTAATAATGATATGATAAATATCAATGTGTAGGTTTGAGCTATGTCTCAAGGTAGTAAGGTAAATATCAATTTTCGGACTATTACAACATTTAATTTTAAATTAATATGTGAAATATTTGTATTCCGGGCGAGGAATAAAAATATCTTACATATTAGTTTAAAATTCTAGCTAAATCACTGTAATTGTCTTGAAAATTTATTGTAAGTCAATGGTTCTTTTGAAATTAAAATTAAATAAAAAAGGTAATTATCAATTTTCGGACTACTACAGCGACTTAATTTTATATTTATATGTGAGATATGTTTATTCCGGGCTAGGAATAAAAATATCTCACATATTAGTTTAAAATTCTAGCATGCTCACTGTAATAGTCTTGAAAATTTATATTAAGTCAAGGGTTCTTTTGAAATGAAAATTATGTAACTAGAGAAAATCTCGGCAGCCAAAATAAAAAAAAATGTACGTGTCTCAGCCCTAATATAATAATGGTCTCACTATCCCTATCTCCTAATATAAGATAGATGACTTCATTATTTGTTTTATTCAGACTTGCCGAATCTGAGTTTTGTGTACCGAACAGTATTACCATTGATTATGAAATTAATTGTCTTTTTTTAAAAAAACCTAATTCGTGTTTTTATAGAAAGATATAACAAGTACTGTGCTATTTTGGTATGAAAATTAAATGTGTAATCTTAACAAGAAATTACCCAGCAATTAAAATTTGGGAGAAACCGATTTTTTGCATTTATAAAAAAAATTAAATTACTCAAAAATTATGAGATTTAGGGTTATGAGATGTAGACAAGAAATAGAGATATGAAGATGACGAAAGTTGAGATAAATATTTTAGGTAATGAAATTTCAGGCCCAATTTTGAGTGAAGAAACTTTGTCACATCTTATAAGTTTATATTCGGATGAATCCAAAATGTTCAGACGTACGCCGTAAATAATCCCATAGAATGCATGAAGATTTTATGGAACTATTATATATATATTTGACATTTTAGGGAATGAGGAGAGTATTTTTAAATTTTGACCGAACTTCAAATCGATGAGAATCGATGAAATTTGAATCGGAAATATGAGGAGGTGACAGGGAATCATAGAAAATGGATATCTTAAAAAGGAGTAAGAAGATATTGATATTACAAGTATTTAATAATCTCGGTTACATTTTTCCCATTAACTGACCCAGTTAAGCTTGAACAACATACATATATAATACACATATCCGGAATTTAGCATATATGTTCCTCGGGTTATATTTAGAGGAATTTTGAAATACATTTCAGCACATATATTCTGAAGAAAAGTTTATGCCTAA
The DNA here is from genome assembly GCA_039881145.1 of Druceiella hillmani. NCBI lineage: Eukaryota > Metazoa > Arthropoda > Insecta > Lepidoptera > Hepialidae > Druceiella > Druceiella hillmani. The sequence continues at coordinate 5,458,673 of JAYKKI010000021.1, read as the reverse complement.
TATTGTGTTATGTGATGAGCAAATAGTAGTAATGATAATACACACATTTTTGCAAGAACTGCAATTAAACTATATTCTACTCAGAAAAAAAACAAAAGGCGATATTCAAAATATTAGTACAGTCTTCATATTTACGATTATGTTGACAATAGTGATACGACAAATATCAATTTTTTGCTATTTGTATTGTGAGAAAAGAATGTTTGTATTTATAACAGTCATTGGTGAATTCAAGTGGAAATATAAATTTGCACAATTTTCTACACCCTTTTTATTAGCTGGCAAGGATGTGGAAATGCAGGTGAATTATCCGGAGTAGTTAATTTATTTGTCTTTTTAACCAGTTTCGTTTCTGGGTAAATATACTTTTTAAATTTAACACGGGTTTTTTAAGCGCAAATAATTATTAACTTGGTTTGTGGCGAGAATTTTAAAATATTTTTTAATAATCATAATGAGAATGAAGAGAAAACAAAATATCACCATAAATATACATTTAATTCCTTTTGCGGACAAATTATTTTACGGTAATAAAAAGAATTGTACAATAATTTCTCAGCATCTTGAGATTAACAACCGAGAGTAAAATAATCAGAAATTATGATTGTTAATGAAAGTTTTCTTGAGCGATTACAAATCTAATCTATTTAGAATGTTATTTAACTGAAAAATTGACGTTTCTAACGTTGCAATAATATTCTAACATCTCTTTGAGAAAAAATATTCTCGCGATGAATTGCCATATTAGAAAATACAAAGGTACGACAAAACATGGGAAAACGGAATAAAATTAGATTCCTTATGTACCAGTTCACCTGACCTTATGTCCGTCAGTTCGTGTGTAATAGCCCATTCCGTCCAAAAACTGTTTTACGAAGAAAACTAAATTCCGGTTCAATAATAAAATGTATTAACAACATCTTAATACTTACAATCAAAACACTGGTGAGGTAATTTTAGATGATAAATAGAAGGTAAACTTTTTTTTAATTTTCCATAAAGCAAATTATCAGGCATTCCAAAAGTTTTTTTTTACAATATTACTTCAAAATTTTGTAAGAAAAAGTTTTTTTATGTTTAACCGAAAACATAGCTGTGATTTTAAATTTTATAATTTCTGCGACATCCTTGATAATTTAATGCGCGTGAAAGATATGCTACAACATGCAAAATTTTAATAGTCCAACAAGAAAACCCTTAAAACTTCTAATAGGCACATGTTATTTTGAATGGAATTCCCATTTTGCATGTCCTATTCGTACTCATTAGGGTGTTGCTTCTTTTAGAGACACTCAGTAATCATGAAAAGTTAAATGGCGTGCAAGTTCAGCTCAGATTGATTCATCCCACTTGTCCTTAGACACATGCTACCAAACATACCATTTGAAAACTGAGACCTTGCATGTCAAGCAAGGAAAATACTTTATATTATGTTCACGAATTGTCTTCAAAACCTTACACTATTATTGTTGATAAAGCTAGAAAAAAATATAGCATAATCAAAAATTAGATCAAACCACCTACAAAATAAAGAACTGCCATTGAAATAAAGGTCGTCAAAAGTCACCCTGAAAATCACGACAGTACCAGAATCAAAACTTTCGATGATAATTGTATAATTTATGATCATTGTTATGCTTTTCACGTTTGGAAATTTGCAAATTTCATTTAGTAATTTTAAAATAAATCCTTTTATTTCTCTTAATCATGACTCTAACACCCTCAATGAATAACGCTACTTTATGCGCAAAGTTTATTTATTAAAATTTCCTGTATTTCTTTCATTATTTCATATACTTCTAAAACGCTTCCGTTAATCACAATCAATTTAATTGACTAAAAAATTGATAATTAATATCAATTTCAGTTTCAAGAACCAATAAATTGTGAAATAAGTGTTCGTATGAGCAAAAGAAACATTGAATCGTTTGTTATTAATATATACGATAATATATATGAAATAATTTTCATAGGGTTTTTATTAGCGTTGTTTAACTCTGGATAAAATTCATAAAATTAAAAGTGTATATTAGTATTATTTTTATTTAAATTTATGTAAATTTATGGATTCATAAGAGAATGCTAACTATTTCAAGTGGCCGCATAGTGATGCAAGCACTGAAATTATTACTTGGAGTAAATATCAAACTAAGGCCGATATATTACCCTTTTTAGGTGACTTATTTTTATTTTAAGAACGACAAGTTATCTAAGAATAAACATGGTACAAACAATTCATAGATTATTCTCGAACTTCATACATATACGTATATGAATCTAATCCTCATATTGACGAAATTTTGTGGTAATTTTTGGCTAATAAGCTTTGTAAGTTAAGATTTTTATTATGTTTTTCCAGTATTTATCTATTGCGTCCTAGCTTTAAATGAACTCGGTAATTGATTGAAGGGAATCAGTCAGTGGATGTTCAATCGAGGTTCCTTTTCAATTAAGTCTTGTAATCGTTGGACATCGGGAAACCCGGATGGGATTCTCCTTCAAATTCGTATTCATTATCCTTGAATTTTGCAAATCAAAATGTTAACCATCCCGTAGGACATCCATTACTCGCTTGTCGTGTGACAAATACAAATAATTATTGGGGCACTTTCCGCATTGCGCTTCAGTCGGTATTTACACAGTAAACCAATCCTTACTTGATGTCGTTTTATTAAATTTTCTTCGATGAAATTCACATGAAACATTAACTTGGGTAGTCGGTACCCAATATCTTACATGCTAACAATCTCTCTTAATATTTCAAACAACACTTGGTCACTTAAATTAGACTAACTACCAATAAAAAGCTATATTTAAATGATATGACGCTATCATTTTTATCAAAATTCTTTATTGCCCTAAAACCTGTTATATTTTCCAACTAAATAACACGTTAAATAAACGATTTGACGTAGCATGAATGACATATTTATTACAAAACAAAAAAAAAACTAGTTATCGAATAGCATGAAATAGGCAATCATCAGTTAAAATTGTATATTTATTATTTCGTTCTATGTCGCAACGTAACTTGGCAACAGGTCATTTTAACGAAAGTTTTAAACATTTTAATCATCAATTCATAATGCTGCAGGACATTGCCTGCCTACTTAACTTGAGAATCAGCCAGTTCTAAATTAGTTATGTGGGTCTCCAACAGAGATTTTCTTACTGAATTCAGGATTTCATCTATTCAGTCGTAATTCTATTGGGATACTACCGGCTTAAACCGTGAATCTTTAGGATCTGCTGGATTTAATTATTTTTGTTAGCCACATACAAAGGTATTGTCATGGAACTTAGAGTTATAATTCCTTAGTCCTGATGCTACAACGGTACGTCCTGCCTGTATCGTGAGACTTGACAATCTGCTGGTTTTAAATTGGTAAAATAGGCCCTAGGTAAGAAATTTGCATTCTTGATTACTACCAAACAAAACTAGTATTTATTTAAAAATAACGCAATTAAAACACAAAATATATTGAAAACCACATTGTAATATATATATATATATATATATATATATATATATATATATATATATATATATATATATTTGTATATATACGATACCTTCATATGCTAAACCAAAATTAAAACTCCCTTAAAACCTATGAGCAGATCGAATAAAGTTAATAAAATCAGACTAAACAAATAAAACAATCCAAAAAGTAAAAATAAAATAAACATTGAAAAGAACTTTTTTAAATCAAACGGTTTTGTTGTAAAACTCTATAATTTTTATTTTTTTTATACAATCGATAATTTCTAACAGATTGAAAGGATTATACATCATTAAACTGGATCTATGGTCAGACTAATATACAATTCTGGAACGTATTTTGTAGAAAACATTCTTTTGATGGCGCTTAGAAATCAAATTATAATATATACCGTTATGCCTTAGAACTGTGTGTTATGTCACGACAAACGATTTGACTACTATATTTAGTAGACATATTTGGTACATGGCTCAATATGGCTTTAAACTGATTGCGCTCCACGGTTATATTAGGCTGATCAAATCCTCAGATTGATGATTTGAAATAATTTTCAAACTTTACAATAAAGCCATTTGATTATAAAATACAACCATTTGATTTATAAAGTTAATTAAACTTTTTTATAGCATTGTTTATATTTTTCCATCAACCGTTTTTAATCAAAATAGAAAATGAAATTAAAATAAGTTTGTTCTGGTTGACTATTATAAAAGTTTTCAATTTCAAGATCGGAACCTCTCACTACTATTTTTTTTTAATGTAGATTTTGACAAATAATTTTTGAGCACAAAAAGTTTAATTTTTGTTTTAAATAAAACAGATTTCTTCCAAAATATTTTTGAATGGATTATTTCATTCGATAATAATTGTCATCATCCTCCGTAATATTAATATACTAATGGAGTAATATTTTTATGGGTACGATAAAACGTCTGTTATTAGTTAATAAAAATCAATTAAATATTTTACTTGTTAATAAATCTAACAAATTATTAGTCAGTAAATGTTATTTTTGATAGAATGAAATTCTATTCAACAAAATGAGCGTAGGGTAAACTTTCACAAAATCGTTTATTTAAGGAAATGACGGGATCTTAAATATAATCAAATTATATAGTGTTTGATGCAAAAAAATTATTCATTAATATTTACATTAAATGACGGGGTGAAATGTATCAGGGATGAATTTGAACTCATGCTCAGTAGTCAGAGTATAGACCGAAATGAAATGTATCAGGGATAAATTTGAACTCATGAAATGTATGAGTTCAAATTCATCCCTGATACATTTGACCGAGGTGAAATGTATCAGGGATGAATTTGAACTCATGCTCAGTAGTCAGAGTATAGAACTCATGCTCAGTAGTCAGAGTATTTACATTAAATGACGAGGTGAAATGTATCAGGGATGAATTTGAACTCATGCTCAGTAGTCAGAGTGTAGAATTCATGCTCAGTAGTCAGAGTATTTACATTAAATGACGAGGTGAAATGTATCAGGGATGAATTTGAACTCATGCTCAGTAGTCAGAGTATTTACATTAAATGACGAGGTGAAATGTATCAGGGATGAATTTGAACTTATGCTCAGTAGTCAGAGTATAGACCGGTCAAATTTTGACGCTATTCAAAATCTGACAAGTCTGTACTCTGACGGTCACGTGCGTTTTTTAAACCAATAATTGCTATTTAATCCTAATCTTAATCTTCAAAAGGAGCGTTTTACAACCACCCGATCAAGAAATTCTTGTAGAGTGTAGAGTTTGTGGTATTTTTTACTCTTTGTTCGCTTATAATCGTATCTCTGCACGTAATAGTATTCCACTGACACGCGGTAGGGCAGAAAAAACCGTATATTTATGAATTAATTGAAGAAGCAAAAATTGTTAAAATTTCGTAAAAATGTTTAAACAATGTAATGTAAGTAATTTTAAATCATTCATTATCGGGATATTTATTAATAATATAATTGAATTATATTTTTATATATTATGATATTTTTGTGTATAAAAAACTAATCGTGGAAAAAAATCAAGCGGGAATCTTTCAAAGCAATATTACATAAAATTTTGACCCTAAAATGTAATGATTTTAAAGATTTTGATTTGACCTGTACATAAAAAGTAACATGAATATTTTTGAACTAAATCTAAAAATATACAATATATATATATATACATATATATATATATATATGTATATATATATACTGTTCCATATAATTTATATTTAATTTCAAATAAAAAATTTCATTGAAATTCAAACATGACATAAAAATACGAGAAAGTTACAAACTCAATAAATACATGCATTAAATGATAGATTATCGCTTTCCTAAATGTAATTGTAAAATGCTACAGGAATATCATTTTGTATAAAAACATAGCAGTAAAAAAATTCCTTATGATTTACCAACATCTAATAAATCCAAATGTTAGTAAAAAAATATCACAATTTTCTGTATTAAATTGTTTACATAATTTAGATGTTATACAATGTGTGTTATAATACAATTGATTCAATTGAAAAACTTCAAAAAACTTTGTAATTCTTTAACAAAACTCAATGAAATTCGTATTCTGGTTGTAGGAAATATGCTTGTGTCTAAAACAGAAAAAAGGAAAGGAAACTCAAAAGGCGCATAAAAGCCAAGCCAAGATTATGTCAACGATTTAAAATGTGCAGTTACATCGAAGCACATTTTGTAAACGAGTCATAATAGGCCTGTTAACGACCACAAGTAATTTCAGTTTTGAGTTACATGTATACTCATTCACATGTACGGGAACAACGTCTTCAGAAGCAACAGTAATGGGAGTAAATGCAACACGCGGCAGTTATAAAGCAACGCGTTGTTTTGACACACAAATGAGTGCTGTTCTATTGCAGTTATAAAATGTATATTAAGGTGACCTGTTGCCGAGTTTCGTCGCGATAGAGAAACAAAGTACCAGAATGGTAACTTCCACGAGTTGACTGTTTTATGTCTTGTAAAAAGTTGTCTTTTATTCGGTTATAAATATTTTATTTATACTTTATTTCATTATTTATCGGGGACGGGACATGGGTGTATAATTAAATTTATATTGTTATTGAGAGAAATAAATAACTTTGATATAAATGATAGCCTCATATTTTTGAAAGAAGCTTCTTTGTTGATAATAACTTTGATTCAAATGATCTAGTGCGGTTTGAAATATCAAGAGAAAACCTAACGAAAAAAGTTATCAAGCACAAATGGAACTCGCACTACGAGAGTTTGCACTCATTTAGGCACTTATATACATGTAATGGTAGATAATATTTCTATTAGGCTATTTACAAAATTTTAATTTTAGAACTTAAACACATCTACTATATCTTTCAGAGGTGCATATTCCTCTTGTGCATCAACTCCATATAGAATTAGAAATTATTGTTTTTTCGGGTTTTTTCCCTTATTTGTTCTATGAGACCTGCCATTGTACGGACTTTCAAGATTGTACGAGTAGGTCGACCGGAAGTTACTCTATAGGACTTGATAACTTTGCAAATAACAACATATTCGATTTTGAAGGGCCATATCTTATATTGCATTAACCAAAAACTATTAATTTACATCTATAGAAAGCCCCAAACGTCAATATATGGTATTGACTTCAACTCGATAATTCAAACTGTTTCTGAGAAAAAGGGCTTCGACACATAGGTGGCCAAATTGATATTCAAAGAGTTCTGTTTTTGTTTTTTTCTGGAACGAAACACGAAACAAATTAAAATTAATACATAAGAAAATATTTTTACAAGAATTACATCAGAAATACATCTTTTTTTAATCGATTTCAAGTAGGCATTGTGGCATCTGTGGCAGCCTTTGCATCCAACTTGGTCACGATGGAAAGGCTGCTACAGATAATATGAGTTTATATCAATACAAGTCAACATTCTACTGTTGTTAATTAATATTTATATTGTGTTAGAATATATGGAGTAAGGTTGAGTATAGTTAAATTGGGTTAATTTGTTTATCATGTTTTTTTATCTTGCCCAAGCGTAAAATATAATAAATTTTTGAAAAAGGGAATTAGTTTATTGGCCATAATGTTGATTTAGTTATATATAATATTTAATACTTTTTATATACACGATGTGTTATAAAATATATTGAAGCCGAATTACGAGTTCCTACACAATGGTTCTTTTGAGGTTAACTTGGGAACCAAATTTTTTAAATTGACAAATTTTTAATTTTTCAGTGACAAAAATATATAGTCGATTTGTATTAATGTGCTGTTTATTTTTTCCTTTCAAAAGCTTTCTTTGATAACATACCACATGAAATTTTATAATTCATATCGAGACGAATTATAATACTAAAATGTGTTTTGGCAATCTGTTTTTCGACAATAATTTAACAAAATTGTAGTTGTTTTTGATAAATTACGGAAATGGTTTTGAAATATGTTTGCTTTGCGAAAAGATTTGAACAATTTTGTGTGCATTCATAAATTTCTAGTTTTTGTGTAATACGAGAGTGAGTCAATTATTATCATCAATTTATTGTTTTTTGTTTTGATAATATAAAAATAAATGTCATTATATAGCGCTAATTCCATATATTTTTTACATTTACGTACGTATCTTGGTACAATTCAGACGCATGTGAGAAGACGATTTAAACAATTTCTTTACGAATACTTTACATTCGAGTATTAAGTGACCTCTCAAAAATATTTAAGGCAACAATTTTGTAGAAGTAAATCTAAAACTGTATGGCTGTATTTACAGATGAAAGGACATAATCGTATTCTTTCTTTATCGGGGAACCATGGAAATGCACAAATGATGTAAGTCCAGTAGAAAGAGATGAACTCTGGGGAATATTTTGGCGCGCTCGGCTTGTTTTTCCTAACTGCATAACTCTTTACAAGCCTTTAGCTTGCTATAGATTTCTTGTTATAACTTCTTGACATGCTTTAATTTGTTTTTAAGCTTTTCTGTTTTTCACGTCCTATTTTTTACTTTTCCTTTTACCGTCGCACTGAATTGATCTAGAACATTGTTAACACATTTTCTTTGATCTTCCCCTGCTCATGCTTCATGAACTTCCTTTAAACAAACTTTTTCATTTTTTGGTTTTCATTTAAATTTTGAATGCATCGCAACCGTGATAGATGTTAGTACATATGAAACTTTATTAGTTATTTTCCTTGTCCTTTTTTCTCCATTTTCTTAAGTGTTTTAATTTTCCAAAGGTTATATACTTGTACAATATGCATACTTAGGTATGTATGCATTACACATACCTAATACATGTATGCATGTATTAGGTATGTAGCGATGTATGGAACTGCTAATTTACTGTAATTTTAAAGGTTTTCAAATATATTTTATATCGATTATGAGTGCGGATATACATAATTATATATCGATTTATGAGTGCGGACCCAGTCAAGCCAGGTAAAATGAATCTTAATCTCATCCTCATAAAAGAAAAACTTAAGATTAATAAGTTACCAGTATAATAATTAAGCAATTAAACAAATATGCATGATTAAAAGAAATTTTCCCTGAAGTTTGAGAAAAGTACATTCACCAGTGGGGAAAAAAAATTATATTATGATTCTATATTTATCGATGTAAAAGTTAATTACAAATAATTTTTATTATTTGTTAGCCATAACAAGCGAAGGACTCTATTCCCTTTTAAAAAGTACATTTGATTTCTCGGAAATAATGCGAATGACAAATGCTGTATTATTTGAAAAATTTTTATGAACAAAATATTAAATGCGAATTGATTATCCATAATCACACCGAAATTACAGAACTGTTTTGATAAAATTTCATCTAACTTCAACTCTACTCGAAATAATACCTTTGAGAGAATAGGATATTATTGCCCAAAGCTCATTCGAATACTGAGCTAATATTAAGAAGAAATATTTCGCTACTGGTTTAATTGTACTTAATACAATTATTTTATCGTCAGACAGCAGAAAACTTCGGGAAGGTTTGAAAATTGAGGACAATTTATTCCAAGAATCACTTGTTTTACGTACAGCTGATAATATTACAAATGAAAACGAAGAAAAATGTGGTTAATGGACGATGAAATGTTCACTAATTTTAATATAAATTTGTAAATATATATCCAAGAATATCGCGAATCTAAATATTTACTGCAGATAAAAACCTAGGAGAGACCAAAATGTGAAATAACGCTTGATCTTTTTAAAACGTGATGCTTATGTTTAGAAAAATATATTCAACATTTATGGTTCTTTTTAATTTTTTTGCTTATTTTAACCAAAGAATAAACTCTACCTTAAGTACAGAATTGTATATATCACGCTTGAACCAATGTAAAGAAAAAAGAATAAAAGCAAATTTTCTTTCTCTTTTTCACAAATTGACAAAGAAATATTATTTAATTTATCTTTAACTTTGCGTTTAAGTTACGTATACGAATAGATATTTTATTAGGTTTACTTTTAAAGTTTAATATGACATTTTGTATTTAATATCGCTCGCAATATACAATCAAATCTTGTCATTCAATACCAATTCAGTGATATCATTAGCACTTTACAAATTGAAAAACTGTCACTTATTTAAGGTAGAAAGAAAGACGCTGATATTTAAAGTCCTGCTTTCATTATACATAGATTAATACTAGAGAACTTTCGTCAAACTAAGTGTTTGAGAAACGCTTCCTTCCAATTTCTTCCGATCTACTTTAACGTCTGCTTAAGACTTGTTTTATTTACATCTTTTAATCTTTTGAAGAAAACATTTAGCAGCTATCTATACTACAAGCGGAACTCTGTTCTAATTCAAACATATATCTTTCATCTTTTAAAAAGTGGACATTTGAAAAACCCTTTGTATAAAAGTTAGGGAAGGAACATTACTTTCCCAGACTTATATTGATAAGCATTTGCTTCACTATGCAATAAAAAGCTATGAGAATGTAGCATAGAAATCTAGGATTTATAATTTTTTTTAATATTCCAAAAAAAATTAATATTCTGTCTTCTTGTCTAGCTTTCCTTTCATCGCCAGTGGCGCTTAACTAAAAGATTTCGTTTTACTGTAGAAGCAATAGAAGCGCGCCGTTCATATGCATGTTTTATGTAATATAAATTGTTTTACGTGTATATTTTTGAAGCGATATGGTGTTCTTTAACAAGACTTCTTTGTCAAGAATATACTTATCCATTTCGTTTTGATTTAAAATAGTAAACATGTATAGTACAAAACGGTAATAATTATGTATTCGCCATCTAGTTAACTTGAATTAAAAATTTAATTAGAGTTTTTAGTAAAATTAGAATTTTATGTTATTTTATTATTAATACAGAGTTTTTTCCCATAGCTATAGGATAACAGTTTTGTTTGTACGATATAATATTTATGCATTTATCTATCTTAGATAGCGTATCTGCCTATACCATACGAAAAAAGAATAAGTAATAATAAACAAACGAGAGATTTTTGTTATGAGATTATAGTATCAAATATGCTATTTCTCAAAGAATTATTTGACAAAATGAAATGATGTTATGTAAATGAGGTTAAATCATATTAAAAATGATTTATTGTATGACACGAGTTACTATATCCAAAAAAGATTTTATAGGGAAATGATAAAATCCACATAAAAAATCAGACTTTATAAAATTTAAACAAAAAAAAAATTTATATCCCCCTAAAACTTTACTGTAAAAACGGCCAAGTTCTAATAAAAAAGTTAACCCTGTATTGCAGTGAGATAAAAATGTCCAAGTTTTTTACAATTTTGGCGGAAAACATTAAATGGAAAAATGAGTTGGAGATTTATTTATTATTTTATTTCTCGTAACATTAATTTTCACATAGGCTGATCAAAAAGATCCGGAATGGGGGAAAAGGATGACCAAAAAACGTGGAATTTTTTCATCAATATTCTCTTCTTTTACGCTAATTAATTCCTTCGATCTTTTGATTAAATTATTTGTACCCGGAAAAATTAAAAGTTTAAAAAATTAAAAAGAACACGCTTTTATAAATACTGCACTAAGAGCAAACATTTTCTTTTTGCTTTTTAACGTAGTATTTATAAATATGTATAATTTTTTTTTATTTTTACTTTGTAAGTACTTTAGTCTTATACTTATACCACATTTGTTGTTGACTACAATATTTTAGTGTTACGCAGCAGGCGTTTTTTCTCGAAATCTAAATGAAATATTAAGCATTTATATTATATTTCTTTGAGATGCAATGTTATTTATTTTTGAGAAAAAGCGTCCCAGCCCCATTCACCCCAGCAACCTACATTTCAATATTATATACAATAACAAACATGGCATACACTAAATTTCCTGCAGAATAAAAAGAAAAAACATGTTCAATTATTAATTTTGTTTTTTAGTGCAGTGTCAATAAAAGCGTATTTTTATTTCAGTTTTTGAAACTATTTACTTATTTTTACTCATGTTATTCTTATGTTAAAGGAGATAAATTTGTTTTGAATTTGCTCAAAATTATATTTAGAACTACTTTTACCAATATATCAGAATTTTAAGTCATTCTTTTAGTAAGCTTGGAACAATATAATTCTTAAACAACAACAGTATAAGCTCGATGGCATTTTATTTTTTTCGTCAGAACTACACACAACTTTAAAATTTCATGTGATACAAAAATTAGACGCCCGAAAATGGTTAGGATACGTTATTCTATTATCGAGATCAGTGTCTAACTTCCTGTTCTATTTAATTGAATAAGCCCCGTAATACCATTTTGTTGCGTTGTCATTAGAACTACACACAACTGCCAAGTTTTATACACGGTTAAAATGCATGGTTAAAAAACACGGTTAGGATAATTTATTTAATTATCGACTTCCAGTTCGATAATGATAGATACAGTGCAAAACGTACTCATGATAAATTAAAGGGGCTCGGCTGGGTTTTAGTCACTCATATTCGCCGGATATTGTGCCCTGTGATTACCATTTATTCAGGGCTCTAAATAATCGATGTTAAAGAAGATCTCCAAAACGACCTCGCACACTTTTTTGAATCAGTCACAGGAATTTTACAAGTAAGGCATATTGTCACTGCTAACTAGATGGCGACAAGTAGTAAATAATAATGGTGCACACTTAAATTAAATTTAGAGTAACATGTAATTTTTTTAATACAAATTGTTGACACCAACTCGTGGTTAAAAACTTATTAGCCAAACTAATACAAATTTAACCTTTACATCATCGCGAAATTTTTTTCAACGAAGTTCTTTTTTTATTTTTGAAAACAAATAAAAGTCGCAAGAGCCATGTTTGTGCCGTAAGGTGGGTGTTGTGATATTTGGAAACTATCTTTGTGAATGTCGGCCATCACAACATGGGTCTTGTAAACTGGTGCATTGTCTTGGAAAAGCAACACACTTTTTCCTAAGTTCTCTCGCTATTTATGCTATAATGTTTCTTTAAAATACTCCAGTAGACCAGCGTAGCATTCTCCTGTTGTCGAGATACCTTTATCTTTGACGTAAATGAGCGGGATATACTCTATTTTCAAGAAAATCGTTGTCATGAGTTTTGCAGCCAATTGCGATACCTTGAACTTTTTAGTGTATTTAGTACATTTTGCATTCTACTATATTTGGCTCCGGGTAAGATTCAGGCGCGGATTGATAAAACCAAGTTTCGTCACCCGTAAAAGTTGGTTCAACAGTTCATCCTTATCCTCTCTATAGAGATCTGGAAAGTAGCATGAGCACTTGAAACGTTATTAGTTTTGTAATAGACATGACGTGATCATTCTTGGCATCCATCTTGCACTGGCTTTTGACATGCCCAAATGTTTATAAATAATATTCAAAATAATTGCAGAAAATATTACAATTTCTTGCAGCGGTTTTTCTTCCAACTCAGAGATTAACGACTTAATTAAGCTGAAACTTCGTATATATATATATATATATATATATATACTCGTTATAAGTTCTTCATTAGCACCTATGTCAATAAGCAAGCGCCACTCTCCATCCTCCCCTTCGTTCCACCATCTTTTTCACTCATGTTCGTACCTTCCTATCGTTTTATTTTATGATAATATCTATAAGATGTTTAACATTTTCATATTACATAAATTTTCATATCACAAAAATTTCGCAAAAAAGCTATTTTAATAATATTTCCAAAAGAAAAAAAATTAATAATATAGTTAATTATATTCCACTTTTATAATTAACTATCAACATAAGCTCAATCGGATCGAGATTTGTTTGTGCAACATACTTATATCTATTCAATTACTCAATAATTTTATATAACTCTTTGTCGTATTGAAGTCAATATTTGCTCATTATTAATTAAATAATTTAAGTGTAATTTAATCACCGGTCAGTAAATATTGGTTTACGGGTAACTAAACAATTATTAAAGGTAGGTGAAGTTACTCGTAATATTTTTTAGTATCAAGTTATGGGCATAAGAAAAAAAATTGCTTTTCATAAGCGAAGAATAATTCCGAATGAAAAATTACAACTAGGTATATTCCTGTATTATTAGAGTTTAACAGTAAAACCACACTCTTTATCTGCGTATTGTTTTCTAATATATTTCACCATATTTAGGGATTGCTTTGAGTAAACTTCTTTGAGTAAACCTCATGAGTATAATGAAAACAGTAATTTGCTGTATTAACTTGCGAATGAATGTCATTTGCAAATTTTTGCATGTAACGTGATATTATCTTTTTTTTTAAGTAATCTAACCAAATTAAGACTTAAACGTTTATTCGTCTATTAACGTAATTTTATATAAAGTTTATGGAATAATGATTTAAATAAATAAGATAAACAATAATTCAATAGGAAATGAAATCAAATTTAATTAATATTTCGCAGTCTGTGTTATTTCCATAAAACTTGACCCTTCTTTACCAGACTCTTGACATTCGTTTGCTCCAGTCGTAACTCTATTCGCCTGCTTAATTTCATCTTTTTCAGTACGTTGAAAATACTCTAAGAGTTTTGATGAGTTAATCTTTTCCATTTTGCTCTCTTACCAGTTTTGAAAAAGCCTTCTAAATCATTGAAGTTAACCTTCTAAATCACTGAAGTCAATGTAAAATAATATTTGAATCAGATTTTCCTAATTCGTGAACTAATTCAAGCGCGGGTTATTGTCAAAATTTTTGAATAAAAACTATAAAATAAATTACGAATATATAATAAATGATGTTTTGCGAATATTTTTTAAAAATTCGCTGTGGGCATATTATTTAAATATTTTTTTCTCTTAGTCTAAAATTCAAGGGGATTTAATTTACGTCCCCTCAAGTGTGATTCAAAATATCTGAGTACAACCTTTTCCCTTTCCGCTACAGCAGTGATGAAGGTCTATCGGTGCATAAATAACGTGCGAGTCAGAATGCGAATAGTGAAATTGAAGATGTCACCTTTTCACATTGCACGTTCCAAAAAGGTGTATATTAAGTGAATACGTTGAAGTATATGGTTTTATATAACGTCTGTCCAAGCTTAGGCATCGTTATATTACATACTTATACATAAATGAAATTTATACAGGGACTCCTTATAGAAAATGGAATTTTTCTTCCATTATTACAAAGTCGAGGTTCGGAACTTTATGTTAATCTCCCAATTGTAATTACTTTTGAAGTTCCGACAATAAATTTGATATTTCATTATACTCTGCCACGGTTGAATAATAATACTTCGTATTCTTAATTTTTTAAGTATCTCCGGGTACCCGAATTAATTGGATTTTTCTCCCAATTTTTTTTCATTTTTCTCTACGACCTATTATAACATTCCAAAAACCAAAATTGTGATGATATTCCAATCCAAAATTGTGTTTGAAAATTTTACAAACAATTTTACGAAATCATAAATATGAAAAATAACATGAAAATGTTTATTGTCGGTCAGGATAACTACCATAGGTTTGTATCACTTACATAATAAATTTAATAGAAATGTTTTACAAGCATGTATTATCCATGAACTGCATGCATGTACATATATCTCTAATTTCTCCGTCCGGACACCGATTTTTTATACAAACATTTTACAATCGTGCAAATTCAATTAATGCTCCAATTTTCATATGGATTCCTAAACTACAAGACCAAATGTTTTTATTGTTATTTCAAGATTTATCCACCAAATTATTAAGCTTATTACTAATTCTTACATAATATACAATACTTTAGTGAATACGAACACCGTAATTACCCTAGCAGATGTTTTATAATAACTTCATAAATATATTTGATTACCTGAAATATTTAACGGGTAGAACCACTGAGAATATAAAACGATGTAGAGGTATGAATTCAAATATGTTTTAAATGCAAGTATCGAGTTTACGTGTATATTACCATAAAACAAAATTAACTAAATCTTATTCGGTTGTTAATACCAAACTAAATTTGTGTGCGAATCGAGGTATTAAATTTAATTAATATACAATTGCTTTCCAAACAAAAAATTGTTAGCCAAACAAAAATAAACTGTTACATTTGGTATTGTTTTTAACTTTTAATTTAACCTCAATTCGTTCTAAATCCGTTAGAGTAATAGCAATTTTCTCCGTTTAATTTTCTATATACGAATCTGCGACCCTCCTAGATAATTGAAACGAATTACTGGCTTATGCATATATAGTATTCAATAAGTAATAAAGGACAGAAATTAAATCGTTTTAACAAGGTGCTTAATAAAATTATATCATTATATTTAATGTCCCGCTGAATTGAATATTAATTTGTTTTTTAAATTAGTATTTTGAATGAAAAAATAAAATGTTTACGGCCCTAATTATCACGTCTTTAGTATCTGTATCTTATTTAGTTACCTTAGACAGGGTATTAACTTTATATTGCCAAACAAATCATAGCAAAGACGCTAACTATTGAAATATTTTTTGTTCCGTTGATTGCTTTAGGAATGTGATTATGGAATTGCTTGATAATTAGTTATTTTTTGTTTAATTCCTACTAATGGGTATTATTTTTTATTTTAATAATTAAAGAATATATTGTAGCTTTGGAATATCCCTAACACTTCGCAGCTAAGGATTGAGTTTTTAATAAATAAAGAAAATAAATATAAACCATTCGAATTTCAATTATTTATGAATTTTCGTTTAACATTGAATTTCTAGGTTATTTTTAATTTTTAAACATAATAAAATAACAAAAACTTTTAATAGGGACGATTTTTTATTTATAGCAAATTTTTTTCATTACATAATTGCTTCAACTAAATTTTTTCAACTTACTATTATCCCAAAAGTAGATGCTATATTAACTTATAATAATTTTAGGATTAATAAATGCATTAGGTTGAAACAAAAAAAATAAAAAATTTTAGATAGTCCAAGGGAATGAATGTAAGAAGTAAAGTTGCACAGTTATTAGAAAAATGTGATGATATCACATATAACCATTAAATATTACATCATAATTGAGCAGGTCTAACATTTGCTTCACCAAATTTGAAAAAAATATTTATGTATGTACCTCTTACTTCATTTGAAAGTTACTTTATCTATACTTTTTCAAAATATGTAATGGAAAGCAGAAAAAAATATACCTGTAGAATAGTTTTGGACATTATCTTGAAATTTATTTATTTTAAAAATGTAAACTAAGTGCAAGAAGAAAACGAATATACATATATATATATATATATATATATATATATATATATATATATATATATATATATATATATATATGTATATATATACATATATATATATATATATGTATATATACATAATTAGCGTAAGATATGATATAATTTCCCATTTCTTGGATATATTTGGCGTTAATTTTATAGAAATCCATTATTCACAATGAAATGAAACTACGTAATGTACCATTATTTCTGCTTTCTTTAAGTTCTTCACCATGACCTAGGTTTCGTTGTATTACATCTTCAGGTGGGCTATTAGCAAAGATTTGTTAATAGCGCACCTCAAGATGTTGTAATACAACGAAACCTAGGTCGTGGTAAAGAACTTAATTAAAGTAGAAATGATGTTACATCACGTAGTTTCATTTAATTGTGGGAGTTTAGTTTATGAAAACTTTCTACTTTCGTTCTGTATAAAACTGTTTTATATTAACACGTTTCCACTTGTATTACTACGTGCTAATTTTATAAACCTGAGCTTTTAAGATTTTTTGTTATTTCATATATCAAAAGTACCAAAAGTGAAGAAACGTACTAAAAAATGTTCGCTGTCGTACCTATATTCGTGTTATTTTATCTCAATGAGATGTAAAAATTCTTTGTTTCATAGTTTCTATTACAACAGCTAATATAACAAAATTCAAATTGAAGCAAAACAAAAAACACAAACTATTGGCTGATGTGAAGGATGGAAATGATTATAATTTCAATTAAAAATAAAGACAAATTTTGAAATTGAAGCCATATTCAAGAAAGGTTTTTGTGTGGATATAAGGTATATAAGATTTAATATCCGTATATAAGGTTTAATATCAAAAGAGGCAACTTCACAAACGGAAATGTACCATTAAAAAAAACCAAATTAATTCTAGATCTAGGTAAGTTTTAGATAGTAATTTTATGGCAAGCAACTAATTTGATCAGAAAGTTCCATTTCGCAGAGAAATGTTAGAAACATTTAAGAAATATTATATACCTCTTGACGACAGATAATTTCAGATTAATCAGTTATTATTTTCCTGAATGAGGCCATTTTCCACCAAGTATGTGTAAGAAAATTTTGTGTGAACATGTGTAACTAGTGGAAACAAGTTTATTTGCAATAAAAAAATGTTAAGCTAAAATTAAGGGAAAAAGCAAATCAAACCCTGATTACATCTGGTTGTTAGTTAAAATTTAATTCACTTATAATTATGGAGAACTCAAAAGTGATGTAAAATTTTGCATTTTCCATTTACAAATACTTTATGTGATTAACTAAGGGAGAGATATGTGTTATTATAACAAAAACTGTGATATAAAGAATTACGTTATAGTTTTCATATAAGCTTAGCGTACGCTTCTAAATAACTATATTTTTATAATGTTGTTAGAGTAGTTTCAGAAATAACAGGTCACATATTCTTTTCTTTTTTGTATATATATTTATATAAAGGTACGTTATCTGAAAATATGAAAGAAAATATCTTTGAAACCCGGGTACTTTCAAACCACACCCCATAATATAAATGGAATTTCATTTTTTTCTCATCGATTTGACCCGATTTGACCCAATAAAATTACTATGTAAATATTTTTAGAGGTTAGCTATTGATATAAGTGCAACTTAATATAATTTATTACTGTTCAAAATTTAATATTTCATGATAAACGGTTTTTGAAACACATACGCCGGTGACAAATAAATGATATTCTAAAAGTTTCGTTCTTACTTTTGAGGTGCGAAAACTTAGGACTATTATTAGCTGACGAATGGCGGTGTCGATACAGCCAATTAGAGCCAGAGCTCATTAATAATTAACGTTCATTACCTGTGATATCTTGTTCGAATCATCGGGTCGGGGGCAAGGGAGGAAGGGGTGGCTGTTAATATCCGTTGGATATTAGTGACAATGAATCAAACACCGTCATGATAATTCCGGTTTCGATTCCCAGCCGCTAATCGAGCAGGGCTGGGCTGGTGTTCTGGTTCGACGTATGCTATAATTGGATACATTAATAATTGGATCCAATAATTGGATAGAGTACGTAAATAAATAAAAAAAATACATACACGGTTTTATTATTTACTTCATTTAAATATTTATATATACTGTTATAATTATGTCAACGAAAAAATTTTACAGCGTATTAAATTTTTAAATAATTTGACTTGAAACTGCATGCAGTCAGCGCAATTTATTTTTCTCTTCTTAGTGCTATAAATCGTGTTACCGTTTCTAAATATATAAATTGCTAACTTTTAGTTTAATTCAGAGCTTCATTTCAGTTTGCATTATATATTTTCAGTTAATGTATAAAGAATGCGTAGCGAATTGTATTTGAAATAATTAACCGGGTTTAGTGTATTATGTAAAAAAACATCTATTTTCATACATCAAACATGAAACTTTAATATACATCACCTAAAACTGAAATTAAACTATTTTGTGTTTTACCCATCTTTGTTAATACCCGTCTTTCAAAAAAAATTCTCCCATATGTTCTAATCAAAATATGATAAATTTCGTAACCACAGTCATTTCAAAATAAATTATATATATATATATATATATATATATATATATATATATGTATATATATATATATATATATATATATATGTATATATATATATATATATATATATATATATATCCTTATCAGAATTTTTAAATGAGTTTGAGTGACAACGACAACAGCGTCAACAACGCATACTCAAATTAAAGTATATAAAGTATATTTCTAAAATTATAGCAGTATATATCATTAGTAATTTTTATAAATATACTTTTATATATCACATATATATTTTTATATTCTTAAAGAGACCAAAAAAATTTAATTGTATATACTTTTTATTTATTTCTTTACGTACGTTACGTATAAATATCATGTACTTGACCTTAAATATAAATAATGAAATATTCAAGATGTGAAATAAAGTACGTCAGATTTTCTATACTGCACATTTTAAAACCATGCCTTGATATATATTATTATATATAATGTAAAAAGTAATGTATTTACAGGTTAAAATACACGGAACCGACTTCTTGTAATGATACACTTAAAAATAATCTTTGAATGTAATCGCGTGTTAAAAAGATCTCTGAAATGCATAGTTAGATATTATCTGCCTTCAGTTTTAAATAACGATCCTTGCAAATGTCGAAGCATATCAAAGAGGCATGTTATCTTTATCTAATACGTATAGACTCGTAAGTTTTTTTAACAGTGTAATGAGAAAAAACAATTCATATGTATTCAAAATATCGACTAACATTTTTCTACGAAAAATCAAACGAAAATTCAATATGTCATTTTCGAATAAAACCCCGGCTACGAAATTTTCTTTCTTTCTTTTAAAAATTGTTTCTTTCTACATCCTTATAAATACTAAGTATTGAGAATAAAACTGAATTAAGGAATCGGTGATACAATAAGAGTTTTCTTTTTTTTTCCTTTTGGGTATTAAAACTTTAAGTACCAGTGAAGCAAGATAAGAACTCGCACTATGAAGATTCCATAAATATTTTGAACCTTGTCAAACTTTAATGGTAACTCGTAGTTCTATTTTGCCATTTAAAAATATTAATTTTTTATAACATGAATATATTGTATACTATACCTTTAACAAACGGTAAAATATGTTGCATGTTTAAAAAAAACACAAAACCTAGGACAATCGAAACTTTTGTGAAAATTTTCTATATTTTCTAAAGGTTTTCTATCAAAGTGAAAATGTATTTTTGAAACCCACAACATATTTAGCCCTCTTAAAAGAACTCCACACTATCCAATCAAAATGGTTGACTACCCTAAAGTAACCCTATACATATTCTTGCGTATTGACTATTGAGATATGAACTGTTTAACATTTTTAATTGCTATATCAAATTTCAAGTTTTTACGTCAAGCGGTTTCTGAGAAAAATGGCTGTGATCTACTGACAGATACGTGAGTGATCTTATAAGGGTTTTTCTTTTT